>CM029468.1:12297210-12897210 GCA_017140325.1 Eucalyptus leucophloia subsp. euroa
AACCCTGATCAGACTTGTTTTCTGATGACCTCAGGTCGACAGGTACCAGCACAGTAATGTGAGCTTGAAACTGATGAGCCAAATAGAAGATGAGAGATTTGCGACCTTTGCGAGAGAAGACGATTTAAGAGGAAGCTTTTTAGCCTTGTGGTGGGAGATCTGAGAGTAAACGCAGGGAGTCGAAAAGAGATGGTGAAGTGAGGCCATCGAAAGTTCATACGCAGGCCTGTTGATGCTCAGGTCAGATATTAATAGCGGCAAGTTCAATCAATCTTGAGCAGTCATAGCCAAGCTTGATGACTCAAGCACCCCATGTCAACCGTGGCTACAGAGCCTAGTGAAACTGGAGTGGCCATGGCCCCAGGCGGTGGTGGCTGGTGGCCAAGAGGAGTGGCTTTAGATTTTTAGCCTTTCTTCCTTTTTTTTTTTAAAATTCTTAGCCTTGCTTTTATTTTTAATCCTTGTTCTTTTATGTTTTTTCTTTTTCCATGTGGCACCTATCCTGAAAAAGTAATAAAAAGGTTTTTTTTTTTTTTGTTAACCACAGAATTAACGAAACACTTGATTACATCAATTTGAGAAATTGTAGAACTTAATTATATCTTTTTTGAAAGGTTTGAGACTTCTCTATATATTAACTTTCTAGCCGGTGTTTATATTCTAAAAAGGATGAGGTATCAAGTTTTTTGTTTGGAAGGCAGGCATAGGTAGAGTTCTTTCTCCTCTATAAGAGCTTCTCTCTTAATTGGGAGCTTTCCCAGCATCACAATTCCCAGCATCACAATGATGTCGTCCCCCGTTCTTCTCGATCATCCATAATCCTTCTCTATTATCATTATTGTAAATATAGATAAGTGAATTGGATAAAATTAATTGGAATGAAGGAAAGGAAATTGGGCACCAAATTTACGTAGTTCGATCCGAATATTGAAATATATGTTCACGGAGAGAGTAGCACAAAATTCCACTATATGAAAATTAGAATTACTCAAGCACTCAAACACTCACTCAGTATTTTTTAGGCTTCAATTATATCTAATAACTCATAGTGTCTAGTTCCTCGCAATTCTTAGCGAAATCTTACTTAAGAAATTAAACAAATTTTACTCACAAGAATTTAACTGGTTGCATAATTACAACATGCAAATCTCTCACGAGAAGAACTCTCTGCACCCTTTTACAATCTCAAAGCTCTCTCTCTCGGTCACTGAAATAACTTGGTGCCTTCTCGGCCAGCAAAGAACTTGGCGCGCAATTCTTGTCCGACGTCTCGTACTCTCTTTTGTAACGTAGAAGAGAGAGTCTTCATTATTTCAGCACGAGGAAGTCTTCTACGTATAAAGGAAAAGACAAAGCAAGCCCACCATAATTCATGGACATGCATACATGTGCATGCATTAAAAGAGAGGAGAATGGACGTATGAACCCTCCTTTCCTCTTTCTTTGACCCTTGCAATGAATACCCACATTGCACTTTTCTTCATGCAAACTCCCAAGCTTTCTATGGCTATATTCCCTTCACACTTCAGCCGAATAAAACAAAAGACAGAGAGCTTCTATTTGCATTAAATGGAGGCAGCAATTTTGGACTTTCCCTCTTGCGGCTGCACGCTTCCTTCTGACCACAATCTTCATTCTTGAACGAGACACGTGCATAGTAATTAATGCACAGATAATAACTTGCACCGTATTTATTTGATATTTTTAAATTTGATATATATTTTAATAATTATTAATTATTTTCATCTACTCACGTCTTAGTTAACATGTCTATTTGGCATTGTTTCATCGCCTTAGGACACGCATCACAAAATTTCTAAAATAGAAATCAATTTATAGCCATAAATTAATTTCTCAATTTCTATTTCATGGATAAGTTCGCGTTTAATAATTATTCAAAATTTCTATTTATGAAATAAAAATTCATTTGATAATAGAATAAAATTTCTATTTCTATGAGTGGCAATGATTGGTGTCTAGTGGCCGAAGTTCGACGTCTAGCGATCGGCGTTCAGCATCCGGTGACTGGCTGTGGGCGGCCGAAGTCCGGTGATCGGCGGCAGGCAGCTGAAATCCGAAGTCCAACACCGGAGTCCAACGATCGACAATCGGCGTCCAACGTTTAGAGTTTTGACATTTGGAGTTGGGCGGCGGGTGGCCGGGGCCGAAGTTTGGCGGTGGGTGGCAAGCGGTGAACATCCGGCGGTCGATGGCGAGCGGCCGACATCCGGCGGTTGGTGGTGAGCCTTTGGCATCCAACAACCGGTGGGTGTTCAACGGATGTCGGCCGGCAACCGACGTTTGGTGGGCATCCGACAGACGTCCACCATCAATGGTCGACGTTCGATGGCAAGCGGCGACAATCGATGGCGGGCGCTTGGCATCCGACAAGCGGCAAGTGGGCAACAGGCGGTGACAAGAGTGAACGATAAGGAAAATTTTGATTTTTCATTTTTGTTCCAGAAATAGAAAAACTAAAAATTTTAACTTTTGATTTCTGCTCCAAATCTATTTTTGGAATAAAAATTTGTTCCAGAAATAGAAAAAATGAAATTGCATTATTAAACGGATTTATATTCCAAACCCGTTCCGGAAAACAGAAAAATAGAGAAATAGAGAAACATAAATGTTGTTATACGCGCCCTTAATCTACAAGTCATTTTCATTTTTGGAGTCCCCACTAATTAATTTGTGGCGAATCAATTAAAAACCCAAATAAACTATTGGCAAAAAAATAAAAAGATATATATTTTTTGTTATTGGTGACCTGGGAACCACCGTACAGTCATCAACCAGTGGTGTAAAGTCATCAACCAGTGGTATAAATCCGGGGCGGACTGAGCCACTACCACAGACTTAACCACGCCACGAGCGAGTCGCGCGAATGCAACATCTCTGGGATTCGAACTCCTCCCCTTCATGAGGGGGAGGGAGTTCAAAGCCAGCTACACCACTTCGGGCGATGGTATTAGGAAAAATATTTTATTCCTACATAATCAGAAAAATTTGAATCGAGGACTTTTTATATCAGTTAATATCATTTTGATACCTAATCTTATTTAAATATTAGGTAGAACATTTATGTAGCATTTTATACCAATCACAAGTCTTAAAATTCAATTCCTAACTAGACTAAGGAAATAGCAATCCATGCATTATAAGGGCTTAATTGGAATAAAGGAAATGTACGAACAGCAATTTGACATTTATCTCCAAGGACCTTACACGATTTCCTTCTTCTTCTTCTTTTTCTTTCTTTCTTTTTTTTTCTTTTCTTTTTTCCTTTTAAGGATTTTCACATATCTTAAGGAAAAACCACTAAAAGACTAATTTTTAAGAGTGTGCAAAAGATCTGGAAACCACCAATAATCGGATTGGATCAAAATTGGAACCGGCAATATCCATGGAGACTGGTTTGATTCCTAATTTCAATTTAGTGAAACCGGTGAGTACTGGTCCAATTCTAGATTTTAGACATGGAATCATCCACCCACTCACCCGACATATATATTTTTAAAAAGAAATTCTATCTCAATTACTTATTTATTTTATAGTTTTTCTACCAAATATATGTATATATACACACACACACACATTATCAATTAATTTTGTCTCTTGGATGTGTAATAAGATTAACCCCTACTTCTTCTTTTTTCATTCTAATAATCTATCTACTTGTTTTCTTAACTAAAACAAGATAAACAAACGTAAAAGGAATAAGATAATTGATTGGAGATGTCCATAAGAGCTAATGGCTCATTTTAAGAGTATAATTGGATCTCTCCTTCGCCATTCCCATGATTAAAGTAGATTGATGTTGAAAAAAAAATGAATCAAACAATCAATGTTTGAACTTCTGTAGATCATAGAACTTTTAATATGGAGTTTAATTCTCTACATGTTTCCGATGTTGATAAACTTTAAGAAGATCACATCACAACCTTCGAAAAAATTTAAGTTTTTACTCAACATGTATTGTCTAATTCGTTTTGCCTTATAATTTTCAATCCTTAATTAAAATCAATGGCTGGGGAACATACCGGAATGACGGTCCAAGGTTCTCGAGTAGATCCATGAAACTAACAGGTGGATCTTGATTCTAATTTTTCACAACCAATCATTAATAAGTGGTTCTAGGTTCAAAGGTGGAACTACCCAACCCAACCGGATTATGCTCACTCTTACTATTTTTTAAAGCTTTTTCTGATTTTTTATTAAAAAATATTTTTAATTGATTTAATCCGAAAATAGGGACCTGGGTCGGGACTGAACCGGGTCCAACGGTAGGCCCAGTCCGCCCGGCCTAAAATGAGACCCAACAAAAAGACTAAGCTAAATTTAAACAAGCCCACATGTTAATAAGAAAATGTGTCCGGCCCAAGGACCTAACCCTAAAAACCCAGCAGACCTCACGCCCGAACCCGTGGACCCGACTCCGACACGACTCGCGCGCCTGCTCCTCTGTTCGCCGCGTCGCCGACCTCGCCACGACGGGGACGGCCGCAGCGAGCGACGCCGTTCGTCTCGGGCTGGCTACGCCCCCTTCCGGCGACGCCTCGGCCAGCCAAGGTCGAGGGCTAGGCCTTCGCCTGGCCGGCCGCTGCCGCCAGCCGAGACCCAGCTCGGCTTCCCCTACACTCGGCCGAGATCTGGCTCGGCCAGACTTGGCTGGCGGAAGCCGCTCGATCCGAGGCTTTCCCAACGCCATCTTTCCTGGTCTTGACCCTTCGCGCAACGCCCAAACGATGAGTAGACGATCGATCAAAGCTCAAGAACGGAGATTCTGAACACAAACTTTTAACTCTAATTTAGGCATTATATCGAACACTTGATATACGCAAAGAGAAGGGTGAGAAACTGGGACAACCGAGTCCAAGCTCGGGCCGGGATTCAAAGCAACAAACAAGCAACGCCCAACAATCGCAGCACACACACGAACAGGGTCAAAGACTCGCACAAAACGGACAAAACAGCTCGGTCCGGCGAGCTCGAAACAGGGCGCGGGAAGAGGGCAGAACAGAGGCGGTCGGTGCGCACGCCCTACCCGGCTTGGCAGCGTCGGACAGCGGACGAGCTCGATAGATCGGGCTACGTCCGTTCGCCACGCGCGTCTCCGAGCCGGGATCCTCGGGAAACCGACTCCAAATCAAGAAAATCAAGGAGAAACCCGCACGAACCTTACAGTGGCCTTGGCGCGGGAAAACGACCTTCGGCGGGTCGCCAGCCATGGTCGAGGGACGACGGACACCAAACACACTCTCTCGACCTCCAGCGTTGCTCTCTCTCTCTTGCCTGGGTCCCCCTCTCCCCTTTTGCCCGAGGCCCTATTTATAGGCCGAGGGGGCCGGTCGGCAAAGGCACTTCGGCCGCCGGTCTTCCGCACCGACCGGCTTCACCTTTCGCCGAACCGGTGACACATCGCTCGTCACCCCCGCCGGCTCTGCTCTGCGCCGCTCTGCGCTCTGGGTCCTCGCTTGCGGGAGCGAGAAGAGGAAGAGGAGAGGAGGCCGGGCCAGGAGTTGTGCTGGGGCGAGACGGGCCCAGGCCGGGCCGTAGAAGAAATAAAGGATGGGCATAGTCCGGTGGAAAAAGAAAAGGGGCTGGGGTCAGGCCCAGCCCCCTCGAGCATTTCTGGTGCCTTTTTTTTTCCCTTATATATATATATCCGAAATCCAGTAAAACAAGGGAAAATAAAATTAAAAATACAAATTAGTTGATGCAAATAATACCGTTGCCTTTGTGATGTGAAAATAATTTCTTGTTAGTGCTTAATTAGTCCATAATTTTCCATACAATTTAATAATAAATATTTAATCAAAATTTAAATGTTAGTTCTTGGTATTCGACGGTGAATTTGAAAGGAGAAGGTCATTACGAAACCAAAAAGTGTTTCCGGGTCCGCTTGCGTTGGAAATTGCAGGGGACAATCAAGAAGAATCAAACCATGCTCCCGAGGCAGTTTCTTGATCTCAGCCTGGTATCGGCCGCGGTGAGGTGGATAAGATCTCAAATTCTTCATTGGAAGAGAGGACGAAGGATGGTACGAGATCACCATTGGCCAACATGGAAGGTGCATCATCGGTAGACTCCATCCCCCCAAGTTTCAACACTAACCTCATTGCCGAACAAGAAGATGGCGACGACAACCCCATTTTCTTCAGACTTTCTATCGGTGAATCATGAGCAAAAGTTGCCCAGTGAGGATGATCTGAACCCTCACGGTCCCAGCCATTGTGACAATAGCAACAACAATCAATATACGTCATCCGATTACTACGCCGTATTCAAATCTCACGGGGAGATGTGTTGTGACCAAGGGGATGTGATGCGGCCTGGCTGTTTTGATGATCTGTGGGACCTTTTCTAATGTTGATTCTGGTGTAGGTTTCTTGATTAATAGGAGAGCTCTTTGCTAGATGAGTTTCCTTGCAACTATTTTTCCTCTACCGCCATTTGTTTAGAAAAAAAAGGAGGCGTACGATAGCTAGTGTAACAATATTACCTAGTCGAAAAATATTTTGTAACAACGGGATTTTATATATCCTATAAAGATTCTCTCATTCCAAGGAACAGCAAATATATTGAAAAATTATCCAATCAATCCTAAACCTATTGAACAAATATCAATTTAGTACTAAGCTTTCACATTTGCCTTGACAAGAGCCAGTGGAAGTGGAGCCAGTGGAAGTGGAGGGCGCTTTGCTAAGAAAAAGTGAAACCAATGCCTCTAATGATGCAGCTGAAGGGAAGGGCACAAACTCTGGTCTGGCCCTGTCTTCCCTATCTGTTAGTTCATCGTGCTCTGTACCTTTGACACCTGACTCCTCTAAAACTTGGGATTCATCTACTTTTGTAGTCACATCTTGCAGGAAGGTCATTTATTGAGATGGCTGGTGACACGGATCCTGTGTGGAACTCACAGAGGTCATGACTTACTAATGTCAATGAAACAAACCAAGCAAGATACAAATCAAAGAATTGGAACGGAAGAAGCCAGAATCCCTCTTTTTTTATTATAGTAAAGGCTCCTACTTTGCTGGTCAAACCAAAATCACGTTTGAAGTTGAAAAGGCCACTTCCAGGCCTCTTTAAGTTTTTGCATATTCAAATGAAGTGGATGATTTGTAACCGCTGTGGCCTTGGATATGAACTTTGAAAAAACTATATTTTCTAACATTCCTGTTTTGACGAAACTTTTTGAGGGGATGAACTGGATTTGGTCATTCACAATATGCACATGTATATATATGCTGGGTGAACTACCTGCTTTGTCTTCAAGCTGAATAAGCCGAAAGACAAAGAGGCCTGCGTGGGTCTTATGGTGAAGGTATTGGGCCTACCACTAAATATGTAAGAAGGCTGGCTTTGGGCTGGCTCAAAGTTTCTCGGAAAGCTGAACCAAACACCCCCAGAGAGACCGCTGTGGCCAGCAACCGGAGAGGGATCTCTCTAGCTGGGTTCAAGAAGCCTGCGTGGGTCTTATGGTGAAGGTCATGGTTTCGCTCCCACGATTCTTGGCAATCCATTTGAGGACGGCAGTTCGTTCTTGGTTTTTATTCTCTGTGTTTGTGATGGCTTATTGGATAAAATGGAGGTCCCGAGCAGGAGACTAGGAATATGGGCATGTGAGTTAGTGGATGTCCACTTCCTCATTTTCCCCCAACCTTCCTTGTTCTCTCTACTGGAGGAGGTCTCTGTTGTGAACTTTCGACTGAATTTTTAGCTTCCAGTCAGACAGGACATCCTCTTAATGCTTGAATTTTAGGTCATCACAGGTGACAAAAAATAGTGACAACTTTGATGAACTGATTTTCCTGTTGTACCAGATTTCTTTTTAGCATGGTGCTCGGGAGACACTGCCTGCCTGCTATCTCCTTGGCACTACGCACCAGCATGCTCTTGCCAGGACCTGAATATGATGTGTCGTGCTTCGAATAGACTGTTTTGCAGATTGACGTTTACTTTAGGTGATGCTGAAGCTGAGTCTCGAGCATTTTAGACAAATTTTGCCTTATTCTTCAGAGTGCGGTCATGCCTCTTTAAGTCGAGAGACGTTTGCAGAGGTTTAACAACAACACAAGATATTCATTTTTTTTTTCTAGAAAAGAATTTGCTACGTATCATGATATCGACTGTAACTTGTACGCGCCGCGCGTGGGCATGGCTGAGTCCCCAAGACGTGGAATTTTCGCACCCTCTGCCACTCATCTTCCTCGCCTCCTACCAATGACTATGGATAATGAGCCTCTCTCTCTCTCTCTCTCTCTCTCTCTCTCTCACACACACACACACACTCAGCCTCTTCAATTTATGTCGGTCCCTCTCTCTCTTCACTTTCATTCACTCCCTCGTCATTACAAAGCAAAGCACAAGACCTCTCTCATCAATGGAGCGTTCCGCATGGCCTAAGAGCCTCTCCTCCAGCAGCAAGCGCGCGATCCAGGAACTCTGTGGCCAAAATCCCAAGAAGCTCAGAGATGCCTTCGACGCTCACTCTCAAACTGGCGATGACCCACGGCAGCCCTTGTTTGTGGGAGATCTGATCGTCAGCGTCCTCGGTTCGTTCAGCAGCAACACCCAATCCCTATCGAAAGGGGCTGAGTCCTATGAGGTTTCGCAGGTCCCGAGCAACGCCTGTGTCATGTCCGAGGTCTCCAAAGGAAGTGAGAGCGTCAAGTCTCCGGTCCATAGGCCTCCGGTAAAGAGCGCCAAGACCCGCGTGCGGAGACTCCAGAGGTCTCCGGTGGAGATCGTCAAGCCCCCCGTCCAGAGGTCACCGTTATCCATCTTGGATGAGCAGTCGCTACTAGAGGCTGCGACGGCGATATACGAGGGCAGAGTAGACGTGGCTTCGGAGATCATGAGACGCTTGTCTGCCGTGCCGAACCCCATGAGTAATTCAAAGCAGAAATTGATGGGATTCATGTTGTCTGCGCTTAAATCGCGCATGAGCCCAGTCGATTACCCCCCTCCCGTGGCGGAGTTGTTCACCGAGGAACATGTATGCTCGGCTCGGTCACTTTACGAACTGTCTCCTTGTTTCTGGCTCGGTTTCATGGCTGCCAATAACGCGATTGCATCGGAGCAACCCTCCACTAACAGGCTCCATGTAATTGATTTCGATGTTGGTTGGGAAGGACAGTACAACAATCTCCTTGACAGGCTGTCCATGAGTCAGGCGGGCAATCAATTCACCCTCAAGATCACGGCGCTCACAGACAGCCTCCACCGTGAGAAGAGGCTGAGGATGCTTTGGAATGGACTGAGCGATCTCGCGGCCCGTAGGGGATTTAGGTTAGTATTTAACATCGTGAGGCAGAAGCTGAGCGAGTTGAGCCGCGACTCGCTGGGCTGCGAGCCAGATGAGGTGCTGGCGGTGAACTTGGCGTTCAAGTTGTACAGAATGCCGGACGAGAGCGTGTCCGTGGAGAACACGGGCGACGAGCTCCTCCGGCGCGTGAAGGGTCTGGCGCCGCGGGTGGTGACGCTGGTGGAGCAGGAGATGGACGGGAACACGGCGCCATTCATGACGCGTGTGGGGGAGGCGCTGGCGTACTACGGGGCGCTGCTCGAGTCGATCGAGTCGATCGAGTCTACGGTGGTGTGTCGCCCGCAGGAGCGAGTGTGGGCAGAGGAGGGGCTGAGTCGGAAATTGGGGAACTCGGTTGCTTGCGAAGGTAGGGACAGGGTTGAAAGATGCGAGGTGTTCGGGGAGTGGAGGGCCCGCATGGGGATGGCTGGGTTCCAGTTGAAGCCACTGGGTCGACACGTGGCCGACTCATTGACGGCGTCGTTCCACCGTTTGGAGTGGGCCTGTGACCCGAGATTCACGGTGACAGAAGAGAATGGTGTGGTTTGCTTCGGCTGGTGCGGCCGAACTCTCACCGTCGCATCTGCTTGGCATTAACCAAATTGATATACGTATGCGTATGTTATGTGCTATGGATGGTGATGGCGATGGCGATGTGATATCCATAATGCATTTTTTTCAAATGTATTTCCTGAGAAAATGGGAAAAGAAGAAGAGAATCCCATTTCCCCACCCATGCAAATGAGTAATAACAAAAGAGATTTTTGGGTTTGCAGGGAAAACAACATTCCGATGCATTACATTCATTTCTTGCATTATTCGATTTGTTTCGTTTAGTGTGCATTAAATTCTAGTGCACCCTCTTTCTTATCTGTCGATAGCCGTTGTGGGGTTCCACCTATTACATCGTTTTTGGAGGTTTTGTGGTAGTTTGCAACTTAGCTCGAGCTCCAAGTCCGCTCAGTCTTTTGGGAGGGAGGAGGGGGAAGGGTGGGGAGAGAGAATGTCGCGCATATCGTCATTGTGCACCTCTGGTTTTAACCCCTCCCGGGTGATTCATGTCGGGAATAGGATGAGAATTGTTTTAGCTGCTATTTGTACCTCCATTTCTTTAAGGATTGAGCCTTCGTTTTCAATAGCTGATATAACATTTTAAGTTCATTCCCACATTTTCTCTCCATTTTGAGATTGAGTAGTTTTATGAGTGATTTGTCTTTTTTATGAAACTGAAAGCCAAAATTAGTTTCGACATGAGTGACACTTAACGTTATAAGACGCACATATTTGTGCTTTAATTTCTATCCATGATGGTGATATCTTCTTTCCTAGTTCAATATAGGAGCAATATTATTCGTCCACCAATGCTTCGCCTTTGAATGTCCTTCCTCAAGCTCGCACTTACCCCAAAGAAGCCCTACGCAAGCTCCAAAAAAAACACGAGGACCCTTGCTTCAGCAAGCAGCTCTCGTTATGCTGCGGGATCGAAGTCCAAGCCCATCCCCAAACACGAATTCTTCATTGTTCTAAAGGGTCTCATGAAACGCAATGCCATGGTTGAACAAACATTGAGGCAAGTGGATGAATTGAGCTCTAATGAGGAAGAGGGTGAAAAGGGAAAGGCGTTTGAGGAGAAAACGGAAGGCTCATATAGAGATGATGCAACGAGAGTTGGCTACGATTTGAATTGCGAAGGGGCAGGATTCATCCAGGTTGTTGTTTCCCAATCAGGCAATGATAAATGCAATAAGGGCGGAGAGAGAACAGCTAAGGCAATCGCGGGTAGCTGTGCTGGACTATACTTCGATGGATGGAGGGTGTAATCATGGCACGGCTGAGAGCTTAAGCGATGAGGAGCCGGAGCTTTAGGGGCGAATCGCCATGTTCAAAGGTAAGATTGAGGGTGGAAAGAAAGGTTTTTCGAGAGTTTTGATGACAGGGCAGTGGATGTGCCGTTGAGAAAAGAGATCGAGCTTGAGGACGATGAAGACAAGATAGGGGAGGAGGAGCAGTTTAGGAAGAGATTAGGGAAGAGAATGGATGATGGAACTACGAGAGAAGTATCTATTACCGGTAACAGCAGTACCGTTCCTGCTTAATGTGCAGCAGCCACAAAAGTTTGCATATACACCTCCTGCAGTGGCTTATGGTCTTGCACCAAGCATCGGGGCTGTTGGCCCTCCTCCTCCAAGCATAGAAGGGGCGATGGTTGTAGGGCAAGCGTTGGATTTTATGTCGCTTCTACAGTGAGCTAAGCTTGCTATGAAGGCTTTGTGTGATTATGCTAGGAGTCTAGAGGTAATGTGTTTTGTTTTGTTCCCTTTTCGTCCAAAAATGTTTAATCAGATCCCCCTTTCTTCTCAATAGAGGCAATCCATTATTTGGCCTAATGTATGAAGAAAACACTTTTCTCCTTGAAGTTGGAGGACCTAATTATGTATATGATTCATTTGCTTTCTGTCAGGAATCACATAGCAAAACCATGTCATCTTTGGCAAAGACAGATGAGAATTTGTCTTATCATTGTTGAATATCACTACACTTGAGAAGTCTATGTCTGCCTTTGGTGGGCATGCATCTTTATGCAAAAGCTCGCGACTATATTTTTGTTTTATGTAAGTTGTCATTGGTGTGGCTTTGTTTTGTGAAAGCTAGTACGAGCACCTAGAGAGGGGTGAATAGGTGCAAAAACAAATTTCGAAATAAATGTGCAGCACTTGATCAATAATGGATTATGAAAAGGAAATTTGTCTCTTGTAAACAAAACGATTTATGGTCAAAGTAAAAAGCGAGAAGAGAAAATGAACATAGAGATTATAGTGGTTCGGCTTAATCCAAGCCTACGTCCACTCTTCCGCACTGACAGCCCACCGCCTGGATTTCACTATGAATAAAAGAGTTGTTACAGAAAAGCTCTACCTTGATTCCATAGTGTAGAGACTCTACTACACTTCCTCAAGATCTCTCAAAGATATAGACTCTCTTTTGTATACAATATTTCGCTCAACAGTTTAATTGACTAAGAACGAGGAGTTTCAGACTTTGGAATTCTTATATCGCGCACACACTCGAACAACTAAAACGTCTTCCTTATATACTCCTTTATGCCATCATACTCGTTGGCACTTACCAAAGGAGTTCTTCCAATCTATCCGTTGGACAGAATCAATTAGGAAGATCATTCAAGCTAATTAAGGAACATGACGATAGCCCATCAATCCTGCTCGCTCATACAATCAAGATCTCGGTTTCCATAAGTAGAACTTTTCAAGTAACTTCGCCAATCAACGGATCCAAAATCCTTGAATCAATTTAGATTTGAATAATGGATTCCGACATGCTATATCTAGCTATGAGATTTTCTCCAGTCGATAAAGTCAAATCCTTAACGAAACATCTAGTTCTGAATAAGCCTTCTTCGACGGACTAGAAACTGTCAGTGAGGATAGACTTTGAGTCTTGAGTCTGGCAATCCGGAGGTCTTCAAACTTTGATAGAAGAGTACGTAAGTCTTCGACTAGACTGATGGAAACGTTTTGTCAGCTTCAAAATACTCAAGGAAGTTTTCTCCAACAATCTCCCCCTTTTTTATGGTGACAAAATTTTCCTGCAGATTTGGATAACTTTGACTTGCAAAACATTACTCAAGCAAATATGGATATCTTACAAAGATAAATGGCTTAGTAATAACACTAGAATCTGCATCCACATAAAGTAGGTTAGTCTTGTAGATGAACAAAGTCATGAGATATTAATAGTACTTAAGATAAACAAATGTTCAAACAGTCAAACCCAAATCTAGTCTGAATTCAAACAGCCAAACACAAAAGTCAAGTCAAAACATCATAAAGTCAAGAGTTCAAAAGTTCAAATCAAATCAAATCTGCACCACATCTCTCTCCCTTTTTGTCAGAATTAAAAAGGTAGAGATGAAAAGAAAATGGAACTAAGATTGCTTGGGAACACGAACAAGTTGGAAATCTCCCATTGGCTGGACAATGCCTTACAGCTTTTTCAAGTCCTCATTTAGTTGAGCCATATCTTCACCCTTAGCATTTGCCTGAACTTGAAGAGCAAGAGCTTGGATTTGATCGTGCAAAGATATTGAAGAGGCTTGACCTGCATTTTGCAAGTTCTGTATTTCGTATCCTAGAACATATATTTGACCCCGTATCTCTAAGAGAACATCAAGAATTCTGCGAAAATCTGCTGAATTATCAGTCTGAGTACTGGCTTCTGCACAATCAGACGGTGTATAGACAAATGATGGTAAATCAACATGGTCACGCAGATTGGGCGATGAAATATCATGACCCTCTTTAGGAAATTGAGAGGCATAAATGTTCTCTGGATCTGCTGGAGAGCGGCTTACTCCTTCACTAGTGACAAAAAATGAGGATGTTCCTCTTTTCTCAGGATCTTCCCCTGTTTTTATGCCTTCAGGTGGAGAAGAGTGTTCCTCATGCTCTGCTTTCGCTTGATCTCCTCTCTCCTCTTCTTCTTCTTCTTCTTCTTCTTCTTCTTCTTCAATTCTTTCGTCCTCTGCATCTCTCTCCTCTGCTTCTTTCTCCTATGCTTCCAAATCTTCTCTCTCTCTCCAGTATTCTGTTTTGTCTCATCCATTTCTTTTTCTTGTCTCTTCATTGATTCTGGAATAGAACGACTCAGGTTCTTCAATGCCATTGCAAAAATAGTGATATCATCCTCATCCTTTTCATCCTCAATGATGAGAGCTATTCTTTTCTCGGATGGAGCAACCACGGGCTCCTTCCCTTTCCTTTTTGCAGCCAAAGAGATTTGATGAGTCTTGACAGGGGTTTTCTCCTTGAATTTCTCCAACGCCTTGTTGAGTTCATTTATACGCATTTTAGAGACCATTTTCAGTCCCACAACCAGTTGATTGCACGTTCGGACACAGAGAATTCGAGGAGATTGAACGTTCAAATGTCTGAATAACTTGGTCACAAGAGCTAGATAAGAAAGTTGACCCTTGTCCTTCACCATTGCCCTGTACATGTGGAATATAATAGTGTGTGGAAGAGAGAATTTTTTTATCAGCATTGATGGCGTACATCAACTTTGCCTCCGAGTTTCAAACGTTGGTTTTTGAAGTTGATTTTGGTCTGAGACAGTTGATCACAATTTTGTGCGGCAAAATGTTGATCGCATTCATCCTCAAATAGGAAATCTTTCCTTCTGTCCTTCTATCCTAAACAAGTTTCAACGTTGCACGAGCAACAGACATACTGATAGGTTGATATCTCTCTCTTTCAACCCCAATCACATTAGCCAACATATTCATGTCCATCACATAGTCCTGATCTCGGACACTAAAAGAGAATCTATTCGCATCCAAAAAACTAAGATTCGAATAGAAATAAGTGGCAAGTTCAGCATACGCTTCTGTAGATTCAGAACAAAACTGTTCAAGTTGAAGTAGACTGAATTTTTCCCACAGATTGACATTCACAGAGTCAAGAAAATCAAAATCCACACTTCTAGGGTTTATCACCCCACGCTTCAGCAACTTAGAGTACAGTTGCTTGTGTTCCTCCAATCGAAATAAATCCGTCCTTTTGCTTCGGATTTTTGCTGCAACACCCATTTTAGGTTTAAACTGACTGTACAACTTGTCATCATCGTTCCTATCTAGTTGATTAACTCCTCCAACCTATGGATCACTTGGGATATTAGCAAAGACTGCTTCCGCCGATCTCGCAGGGGCAATTCCCAAACGTTCCATGGTACGTAAGAAATAGGTTTCATTTCGATACCCTTTGTCTTTCAAAAATTCGTCAATATAATTCAAAGGAGTACCACCCCTCTTCAAAGCACGGTAAAGCTTATAAGTAAAGCTAGGCTTAAGAGTTCTTACGGGTTCTGTGTCTTTGATGATTTTTTCCTCTTCTTGATGTGCAACATTCTGAGATCTAGAAGGAGAAGATGGACACCGCTGAGAATGTTGTGGGCTCTGCCGCTATCTAGGAGATTCTTCTTCTTTGGTGAGATCAAAGTGCGTAGGCTCCTCACGCATTTGCTGGGTCCCCTGTTTGCGATCCTCGAAGACTTCCTTTGAGACGACATCTTTTATAGTCTTTGAGAGATTCCATGCTTGTTTCCCAAGAAAGACGAAAACTTTTTCAAGGATTAATCAAGAGAAGAAGACATAAGTGGAAGATCTATGTTCTCTTAGGGTTTTTGTGAGTAAAATGAAGAAGAACAGATAGTATATAAGACAGTCGAAGAGAGGCATACGGAACGTCATAAAGAAGAAATATAAAGATGCCTTTTTCAAAATAACTGTTTTTTTCAAAAAATTAGATAACTGTCATTTTTAAAATTAACTTTTTTTTCGAAAAGGTAGGTTTGCAATAATCACAGAAATTGAAAATAGCAACAATCAATTACGGATAGATGATCATACCTTTTCAAGATTTGATCTGAGAGATAATAAAATAAAATAACTTACAGTCACAAATCTTGATCGTCTGAGTCTGAGTGTTTTTAGACTTTTAGTCCTGGGTTTAAACTTCCTCAAACTTTAAGATATTGAGTCTGGAACGAATAACTTCAAATTGATTTTTCTCCAACGGCTTTGTAAATATATCCACCAGTTGATTCTTTGAGTCAATAAACTGAATCAAAACTTCTCCATTTTGAACATGATCTCTAATGAAGTGATGTCGAATCTCTATATGTTTTGCTTTTGAGTGAAGAATTGGATTCTTGGTGAGATTGATTGTGCTGGTGTTATCACATTTGATTTCAGTGCATGAATCTTCGATTCCAAAGTCTCTTAACTGTTGTTTTATTCACAGAATTTGTGAACAACAACTTCCAAGAGCTACATACACTGCTTCTGCTGTAGAAAGAGCTATTGTACTTTGCTTCTTTGAAAACCAAGACACTGTCCTGCTTCCAAGTAGTTGACAAGTGCCTAAAGTGCTCTTTCTATCAACTCTGCATCTGGCTAGATCTACGTCTGAGTATCCAAAAAGAGTAAAGTCTCCCTTTTTAGGATACCAGAGACCAGAGTTTGAAGTTGAAGCAATGTATTTGATAATAAGCTTTGCAACACTTAGATGAGATTCTTCAGGGTCTGATTGAAATCTGGCACAAATACAAACACTAAACAAAATGTCAGGTCTAGAAACAGTAAGATAAAGAAGTGAACCAATGATACTCCTGTATAGCTTCTGGTCAACTTTCTTTCCTCCTTCATCTTTGTCCAGCTTCAAGGAACTTGACATTGGTATATCAGTATTTTTGCAATTTTCTAGTTCAAACTTTTTGACAAGATCATTGGCATATTTTCCTTGATGAATAAAAGTTCATTCTTTCAGTTGTTTCACTTGAAGCCCGAGAAAGAAGGTTAGTTCACCCATCATGCTCATTTCAAATTCATCCTGCATAGACTTAGAGAATTTCTTGCATATATTTTCATTAAAAGATCCAAAAATAATATCATCAACATATATTTGAACAAGCAGAAAACTTTTGTTTTCTCTTTTGATAAACAACGTAGTATCTACTTTACCTTTGACAAAACCATTTTGAATTAAAAACTTACTTAGTCTGTCATACCAAGCTTGAGGTGCTTGCTTTAAACCATATAGAGCATTTTTCCGTCTGAATATAGAGTATGGTTTCCTTGGGTCTTCAAAACCGGGTGGTTGTTCCATATAGACTTCCTCATGGATAAATCCATTTAGGAATGCACTTTTGACGTTCATTTGGAATATCCTGAAATTCTTATAACAAGCAAAAGCAAGTAATAATCTAATTGCTTCTAACCTTGTTATTGGCGCGTAAGTCTCATCATAGCCTATCCCTTCTTCTTGCGTATATCCCTTGGTCACGAGTCTTGCTTTGTTTCTTACTACCTTTCCTTTCTCGTTCATCTTGTTCCTGAAAACCCATTTAGCTCCAATGATAGATTTACCTTTCGGTTTAGGAGTCAATTCTCAGACATCATTAATACTGAATTGCCTGAGTTCTTCTTGCATAGCTTCAATCCAGCTTTCATCAGTTAAAGCTTATTCTATGTTCTTGGGTTCTATTTCAGAAATAAGAGCCACAGCACTAGACTCTTCACGCCTTTTGGATCTTGTGCGAATTCCTTCATTAATATCACCAATAATGAGATCTTTGGGATGACTGGACTTATGCTTCCAGTTGCTGGTTGATTTGTCAGATTGTTGATCTTTTTCTTCATTTGAATCTTCGACAATCATTTGTTGCTGGTCTTTTGAAATCTGAGCTGCTTCTGGAGAATTAGACTTTGTAGAGTCTGGAGCAGGTTTAGATTCTTCAAGATGAGTCTGAATCGATTCATTTTGCATAAAGTCTTGAAATTTGACATTCATTGATTCCTCCACTGATTGAGTCTTTTTGTTGTATATTTTGTAAGCCTTGCTGGTGGTTGAATATCCAAGGAAGATACATTCGTCTAATTTTTCTTCAAACTTACCAACTCGATCATTTGCATTTTTCAATATAAAACATTTACATCCAAACACATGAAAATATGAAACAATGTGCTTCTTTCCTTTGAACAACTCATAGGGAGTTTTCTTCAAAATAGGCCTTAGAAAAACTCTATTAATGATATAACATGCTGTAGAAACTGCTTCAGCCCAAAAATGTGAAGAGACGTTACTTTCAATTAGAAGAGTTCTAGCCATTTCTTGCAAAGATCTATTCTTCTTTTACACAACTCCATTCTGCTCTAGAGTATATGGAGAAGAGAACACATGCTGAAAACCAGATTCATCATAGAATTTTGTAAAGTCTTGATTTTCAAATTCACCTCCATGGTTTGTCCGTATACTTGAAATAACATACCCTTTCTCATTTTGGACATTTTTAGCAAACTTTTTAAAGTAAGAAAATGTTTCAGACTTACTTACTAAGAAATATACCCAAGTGAATCTTGAATAATCATCCACAATCACCAAACAATATTTCTTACCTCCAATGCTCTGAGTTCTGGTTGGTTCAAAGAGATTCATATGCAGAAGCTATAGTACACGATTAGTGGAAACTTGATTTATTGATTTACATGAGTTTCTTACCTGTTTTCCCAACACGAATGGTGTGCATAGATTAGACTTTTGGTATGACAAATTGGGTAAACCACGAACAAGCTTTTTTGCTGAAATTTTAGCTATTTGCTTCATGTTGATGTGCCCAAGTTTTCTGTGCCATAAGTTTGCTTCTTCTTGAATTGAGATTAGACATTGGGTTTCATCCGGTTTGACATCCAAGAGGTAAATATTTCCATGTCTTCGACCCGTGAAAGACTGAGAGGAGTCTTTGCTAGTTCCTGAACAGATTCCTCCTTGAAAATTGATTTTGAACCCGGTGTCGCACAGCTGACTGATACTTAGCAAATTGTAGTTGAGTCCTTCCACTAAGGAAACATTACTGATTGTGAGGCTTCCATCATTAACTTGAACGAGCTTTATGAAGCAATTTGAATCTCCTATCATATGCCTCGAGCATCCAATATCCAGATACCATTTTACCTTTTTCTTGATAGTGACCTGCATTTAAAAAAGAGACTTAAGCTTTCTTTGGTACTCATATTTTCTTGGGTCCATTGGTGTTAGAATGATATACGGTCTTTGCCCATACCTTCTTAACAGGTTTCCAAACCATAGGACATTCTTTCTCAAAATGATCGAGCTATTGCACTTAGAACATCTAAGAACATTGCGACCTATTGGTTTTACAAAAACTTATTGGAAATGATTTTTGTAAGCATCTCTTGTAGGTTTTCGCTTAATTCTTTCATTTACTTTAGGAAAATCAATTAGAGGAATGGTTTCCGCAATCATTCCCAAACCATATTTATTGAAATAAAATCTTTGTGCTGAAAGAATTTTCTCAAGTTTCTTGGATCCTATAGAAAATCTTTTAGAAATATTTGAGATGTCCTTTTTCAAAAATGCATTTTCTTTTGAAAGATTGTCTGCATTTTCTTTCAAAGTAGTAACACTTTTGCCTAGGTTTTTAACCTTTTCTTTCCAAATATTTTCCTGTTACTTTAGAGCAGAATTTTCTCTTTTGAGTTTGGAAATCCTTTTAAGAGAATTTTTGAAACTAAGACACAATTCATCAATATATCTAGAGACTATAATAGGGATTTTCAAGTCACTTACCTCAATTTCACCGTCTGAATCTGAGTTTGTCTCAGAGTCTGAATCTGAGTCTAATTGTGCCATGAGACAAATGTTGGCATAATCATCATCACTTTCTTCACATTCTGTATCACTCCAAGTTTCTGCTTTGAGTGCCTTTCGGTATTTCTCAGTTTTTCCTTTCTTTTTCCTCAGAAAGGGACAGTTGGGTCTGATGTGTCCCTTTTTCTTACATTCAAAACAGACTACATCTCTATTGGTTTCATCATCCGCAATAGACTTAGTCTGTTGCTTTTAAAAGCTTTGTTTCTTTGGATTAAATCTTCTTCCTTTTCTGTTTAGCTTTCTGAATCTTCTTATCATGAGGGCAAGCTCTTCATCATCCATATCATCTTTAGAATCTGTGGCATCAGAATCATCATTAGATTTTAATGCAATGGATTTCTTACCTTTAGGATCTTCATCTTCGTTGATTCGCTCCACTTCATAAGATTGAAGAGTCCCAACCAATTCATCGACAGAAAGTGGCATAATTCTTTGTGTCTCCCTTATTGAGATCTTTATGTGATTCCAATCCTTAGATAGTCCACGCAGTAGCTTGTTTACTTTCATGGGATCTGAAATTGGTTGACCTTGATTTTCAAGACCATTCACGATTTCTGTAAAACGACTAAATATGTCAGTGATAGATTTTCCTGATTTCATTTTGAATGCTTCGTATTGATCGAGCAGAATATTGATTCTGGTTTCTTTCACTCGATCAGTTTCTTCATAGGTGATGTGTAATCTATCCCAGACTTCTTTAGCTGTAACACAAGAAGATTCTGTTATATTCAGTAGGTGATAAAACACAATATAAAGAATAAATTGCTTTTGCATCAAGAGCTTGTCTCTTGATTATCTCTTCTTGAGTCATTTCGCTAGACTCAACAGCTTCTTTTCCTCTCTCTGAGACGGGTGTAGCTTTAGGAATGATTTCTTTGTCTACCACGTCCCATTCCAGAAGATCCTTTGATTTTAGGAATGCCTTCATCTTATTTTTCCATATGTTGTATTCCTTTCCATCAAAGTAAGGCGGTCTGGTATTGCTTTGCCCTTCAATCAGTCCTGGAGCCAACATACTAGCCATGTATCTTTAACTCTGAAGTAAAACACTTCAAATTAAGTGAGTACACAAGCTCTGATACCAATTGTGAAAGTTAGTACGAGCACCTAGAGGGGGGTGAATAGGTGCAAAAACAAATTTCAAAATAAATGTGCAGCACTTGATCAATAATGGATTATGAAAAGGAAATTTGTCTCTTGTAAACAAAACGATTTACGGTCAAAGTAAAAAGGTAGAGAAGAGAAAATGAACACAGAGATTATAGTGGTTTTGCTTAATTCAAACCTACGTCCACTCTTCCGCACTAATAGCCCACCGACTGGATTTCACTATGAACAAAAGAGTTGTTACAGAAAAGCTCTGCCTTGATTCCACAGTGTAGAGACTCTACTACACTTCCTCAAGGTCTCTCAAAGATATAAACTCTCTTTTGTATACAAGATTTCGCTCAACAGTTTAATTGACTAAGAACGAGGAGCTTCAGACTTTGGAATTCTTCTATCGCGCACACACTCGAAAAACTGGAACGTCTTCCTTATATACTCCTTTATGCCATCATACCCATTACGAAAGGAATTCTTCAAATCTACTCATTGGACAGAATCAATTCGGAAGATCATTCGAGCTATTTAAGGAACATGACGATAGCTCATCAATCCTGCTCGCCCATACAATCAGGATCTCGGTTTCCATAAGTAAAACTTTCCAAGTAACTTCGCCAATCAACGGATCCAAAATCTTTGAATCAATCTAGATTTTAATAATGGATTCCAACATGCTATATCCAGCCATGAAATCTTCTCTAGTCGATAAAGTCAAATCCTTAATGAAACATCCAGTTCTGAATAAGCCTTTTTCGACGGACTAGAAACTGTCAATGAGGATAGACTTTGAGTCTTGAGTCTGGCAGTTCGAAGGTCTTCAGACTTTGATAGAAGAGTCTGCAAATCTTCAGACTAGACTGATGAAAACGTTTTGTCAGCTTCAAAATACTCAAGAAAGTTTTCTCCAACATGTTTTGTTCATCTTTTACCCATATCCTTTAAACCATCTTTGTTAATTTCCTTTGATCCGTATAGGAAAGGTTAAAGCTCTATGGTGCTGATGGTTTCTGTGCCCACCAGCAAGTGATCAAAACGACAACTCAACCCAAGAATACAAGTCACTTGATCTTCCTTACATGTGTTTGATCTTTGCAAGTTTTGTCAGAAGTCTCTGGCAATGAATGTATTTAATTTCACTTTGGCTTCATTGAGTGCTTTGCAAATGTCAATTGGGGTAGGGGCAGGTGGAATTAATTAGGTTTGAGCTCGACATGCTTAAACTTTTCAGACAAGCAAGTGAAGATCATAGCCGTCTGGGGATGAGAGCTGTTCTTAACTACACTATGTGCTCGGATAATAGCCAGGCCTAAATCCAGGTCGTGGATATTTGTTTGCCCATGGGAAATCAGTAAACTTTATGTGCAGAAAACAAGTGAGGAGTTGCATGAGATATTTTCTCTCGATTCTTAAATTATAGTGTGTTACATATCAACTACCAAAGAACAATGACTTATTGGTTGTCGCAAATTTCAATGTGCAACAATCTGGGCAATAAAACCATACTGCTATTAAGTATTTACTTAGTTCTGCGACCGAAAGACACCATGCTTTACTTGTCAAAAGGAAGATGACACAATGAGCTTACACAATACTCTCCTAACCATGCGGACAAGGACATAATTCCATAAAGATCACCATAATGAGTACACGATTTGATCAGGCAAAAACTCCAAAATTAGAGACTTCTCTGATTAACAAAAGAGCAAGAGGATGAATCTACAGTACAGAAAGAAAAAAAAAATTGTCGCTGAATACACCAAAGATGGATCGGCCCTCATTAGTCAGCATCAAGAGAGGGATCCTTCTCATTATTGAGAGAAGTATCCATTGGTTATTTTCTTTTCCCTGACTTTATATTAATTAACATGAATTAATTCCATCAAGGGCCAAGAAACTAAAAGCTTCAAATTCTATGATCAAGATATACCAAAACCATTATATATTCAACATATACACCACAACCTTCTAAAATCTAAACCATCACAATAGCTGCTACATAATAGATGCAACAGCTCTAGAGGTCCATAAATGAGGAAGCTCTCCTCCACAGCATGTAATCTCAAATGCAGCTCAGAGGTGATTTTAACCTCAAGAGTCCCTATATACATCGAAGCTATGTTTGACTGTGAATCTCAACCATTTGAATCACAGCATCAACAAGAGGTAGAGGAAAAGATTGAATGCAGCTTGGAGTTCCTAGTTCTCCATTGATGAATGCAACAAACACTTGTGAAATTTACTTCTTTTAGTGGGTCTTGCTTCAACCAAGATAGTCCAACATTGCAATTGCCAATGCTTCGATGAATGAAACACGTTTGCAAAATGCGAAGCCAAATCTGGTGAGAATACCCGCACTCGAAGAATAAGTGAGCTCTGGATTCGCTATGATCATCACAAAACAGCAAGCCGAGAAATGAATAACCTACTCTGAAGCAATTTATCCTTCCTTTTGCTTCTAACAATGTTAGCTCCAGTCTTTGTTTGATGAAAAATACCTAGAATCACAACGCTTGACCCATCACATGTTTGACCTGTCTCCAATGTTTCACGCTAGGTAGGTTGACTTTGTATTCACCAAACAAATGAAAGTTTTTTTCACCGACCTCATGCAAATATAAAGGCTAATGAATGTTGCCGATTCAGATTCGATAAATCGAACAGGATAGAATCATACAATTTTTTATATTTTATGCCGACAAGTTAAAATAATGTATTGAAAGTGCTCTTTGAGCATCTAATCGATTCATAAGGAAAATTACCAAAAACATCCTAAATCTATTACAAATTTTCCTATTCAATCCTAAACCTTTTTTTTTTGTTAATTCAATTCTAAAACCTTTGTGTTTGTGTTAATTTAGTCTGATAAAGAAAAAAAAGAGGAATAAAAAAGGAAAAGAAAAAATTGAAAATTTAATAAAAATAAAATATTTTTAAAATTATTTACATTAGCATCACCAAGATGGCCGGCATCGGCTAGCCTTCACATTAGTGCTCATTGCACAAAATTGGGTGGATGAATTGAATTGACACAATTATAAAAGATTTAGGATGGAATTGATAAAAATAAATAAATAGAACTGTTTTGATAATTTTTTCTGATTTATATTGGTGCGCTAGTTTTGGCTTTGCAAACATTAAATTGAAAGAATGTGCAAGGTTAGTGATAGCTAAGTAGTCGTTGACTTGTTATGACCAAAATATTAAAATTAGAAGTTAAAAATCCAACAAGGGCTAAGTTATCTCTAGTCAAAGTCCATCATAACTCAGCTCGCGGACTTCCATTCAACACAAAAAGTAGAGAACAAGATTAGGAGAGTGTCAATGTCAATTTTCAAACCAATAAAAAAAAAAGTATTTTTATATTCCTTGTATTCCCCATTAGTCATTACTTTTTTTTAACATGGGCGTAATTTTCTTTTCGATAGCCACAAATTCTTTCAATCATATAATTCGTAATTTTCCACTAAAATTAGGAATCTACCCAAGTTGATAAAAAATCTTTTATGCTATTAGTAATAAAATATTCTTTACTCATCCTAACTTTAGTTAAAATAAGAAAATGGAAATTGGAACTTTGATCATTTTTTATTCAAATAATCCAAATTTACTTATTGGGAAAGTAGGGAAAATTCCCCTCATTTTTTCAGAAATTAAAATAAGGAAGATGGAAAGCATCTCAATTTAGCTCCGAGGTTGGTTCTCTTGTCAAAGCTCGAGAAAATATTTAGTGGTATGTGGGTGTCACGTTATTCGCTGACTTGATGCACACATACCAATGAAAAATTGGCACGTATCCCCAAGCGGGATCCGCTGAAAAAGGAAGGCACTGATTTTTGGCTGGCTCGGCTGGGCTTCGCCGAAAAAGAAAGGACGGTTAGCGTATTCCTCCCACTCAAAGTTTTTCTCTCTCCTCACTTGAATGGGCGGGTTCTCTCTCCTTGTAAAAGAAAAGGAACGTGAGCCTTCCTCTGTTTCCTTCTCTCTAACCCTCGCTCTCTCTGTCCGACGAACTCCCTCTCTCTCCACCCTCCCTCTTTCCGATCGGCGAACCACCGTGAGCAACCGACGAACCAGGTCTAACGGTTCCTTCGATGACCGTTGCTCCCTCCCAACGACGGCCTTTCTCTCTCCACTCGACGGCCTCATCTCAGGCTGCATTCTCTCGGCGCACTTCTTCCTAAATTGCGCTCTCTCCTTTCGCTCGCCTCTCCCACGACCTCCACGCTTTTGGCGGTTCTTCCCTCGCGGTTCGGTGAGGTCTTGGGTATGCCCTCGTGCTGCGTCTCTTCTTCCTTGCTCAGCAACATCGTACTGCCTCTCTCTCTGATTGTGTCTCTCTGTGCATTCTTTCATCCATTCGACTAGGGTTCAGGGGTTTCGCCACCCCTTCTTTAAGGTTCGTCCGGGCGCCTCTCATTTTTGCGTGAACCCAGCGTGAATTTTATAGTCTTTCTTTCTAGATGACTACCATTTTCACTTCGATTGGTCCTTCAGCAAAGTGATTTGCTAAGCGATCGACCACAGTTTCGAATCCTGGGTTTTGCTCTGCTTGCTTTGGTTCCTTAAAAAGTTGCTGACTTTTTTCGCACATTGTAGCTTCGTGGCTACTCCGAGATTCTGGGTTGGTCATTCTATCGTCTTGCTCGGAGCGAGCGAAATGGTGTCCAAAAGGGGCGTGTCGAATTCGTCGACACCTGAGTCAGCGGCGACTTCTGAGGACATGAAAGGGAAGAAATCGAAAGGATTGGTGGCTTCAGTTCCTACCAAAAGTCATGTCAAGGTATTGTCTTTTAATCGAACCTATCGTTCCACCTGTGTTTTGGGGACTTGACCATTTAGCATTCGTTTTTTTCTGCAGAAAAATTCTAGTGCAAGCATTGGTAAAGTCGTGTTGCCTAATAATGACCTGGCCAAAATTGAGGCAATGACATTTCACGAATTGAGAGCTACATTGAGGTGGGGATGAATTGTTTTAGTTGCAAGCGTGTGATAGTCGTTATAGTGTTTCCTGCGTAACCTTTACAGTAAGCAAAAATCAAGTTTTTCTATTTGATGCTTGCAAGGGAGATTATTGAGTAGGGAAGTGAATATTATTGATGGAAAACCAGGAGGTCTTGAGAATTTGCCTTCAACAAAGAGCAATTTGTTTATGAAAATGAAACTTTTTGCATCACGCCTTTTCTCAAAATGATAATCAAACCTGTAAGTCTTTTTTTGTATTTCTATGGTTGTTTCTAAGGCTTGTAAATTGTTATTGTAAAGCATGTGGGAAGAGTAAACGGAATGACTGGGTTGAAGGACTAGCTCCCTAACTACTGTTGTAGTTCAGAGGCATTATGATTTGTTACAGCGAGTGCATTTGACCCCAATGAATTGTCATGTTTTGACTGAGAATGTCGGAGTCTGTATAGATATTCTGATATTTTAATCTAGCTAATTGATAAAATAATATGCTTGTAGTAGTGTTAGTCCATTTGCTTTGTGTCTATTCGAATGAAATGCTTCTCATCTTAAATAAAGATCACAGCCAATGATCAGTTAAGTTGCTCATGAGATATAATTAGCATCTCAAGTGATGTTGTATGAATAATAAAATTGACATGAGTTGCACTTTGTATTTCAGAAACGCAAAAGTACTACCTTTTCTCTATATTAATTTGTGTAAGGTGGATACCGTGCCTTCTGGTTTTCTCCTACATTTGGCTTTTTTGGATTATTATTTTTGAGGATATTACTAGTATTTTTTTTGTGCAGATAAAGCCCCTTTCAGTTACATATGGCTTGGGCATATCAGATCATGATTACGAGGGACAGCTTGTCGGTGCAGAGTTTGATTCGTTCTATCTCTTGAGCGGTTACGTTCCTAATTCTGGTGATGGCACGAGAAGACGGTATCAATCTATTTCATCGGTTTACTCTGTTACACACTTTCAAGTATGATTCATTAATTCTGTTGCTTATTTATGTCAGACGTATAGGATTTTACAGTGGGATCCATCTCTTGGTAACTACATAAAGTATGTCAGCACTATGTAGCCCTTTTGTTTTTTGATAAAGCTATTTAGACTTTTGTTCTGTAGTCATTATTCACCATATCATGGATCAATTCTACAACCTATAAAGGTTTTTGATAGACTACTATTTTTATTCTGTTGCAATATTGTTTCATCTCTTACTCAAACTTGTGCTTGCTGTTGGCAATACAGGAACTTGAAAAGTCGAAGCCCATGATTTTGACTAGCGATCTGAATTGTACCCATCAGGAAAAAGACATTTATGATCATGCGGTAAGGGAAACAATCAATGTGCCTTTTCTGCTTTTGATTGACTAGGTGCATTGATAATTTGCATGAGCTTTTTAACTGTCACAGGACAATGTCCTGGCCACACCATATGCCCACCACCCCACTTAAAAGGAGGGGAAAAACCCCAAAACAGAGGAGGACTGTAATCAGGCTTTTCCTCCATAAAACTGAATTTTGTTTTGGGTTTTTGTTGGGGGAGAGGGGGGGGGGGGGGGGGGGTTGGGGTTTTGTGTTGGGGGTTGATAAAAATCACAATTCAGGCTGTTTGGCATCCCGAAACAGAAGTTCTTAATACGTCTAATGTTTCTTATTTCTGTCATTAATCTGATTGTCATGAGACTCCAGGGAAATAAAAGAAGTGCCGGAATTACAATTGAAGAAAGGGAATCTTTTGAGACCAACTTCCTGTCGAGGGGCTTTGTTGATACCTTTAGAAGACAGTATCCTCATCTTTGTTGGTTATATTTATTGGGGTTATAGGCATGGTGGGAGGAAGACAAATAAAGGTATACATAGATCTACTTGATGGAACATTATATATCTAATGTTACACTTCTCTCCTGTAATGGTGATAATATGAGCAATGACAAGCTTTTGCTTTTTATTGAGTCATTATGCATATCGTTGTCTTATCAGATGAAGCATATGGAAATAGGTATTCTCACTTGTTAACTATCCTCTTGCAATCTACAGGGTGGCGGCTCGATTATTTTCTTGTTTCAGAATCTATAGCAGACAAAGTTCATGACTCATACATCGTTCCTGATATCACCAGTAGTGATCATAGTCCTATTGGCCTGATTCTCAAGCTTTAGTTCTGTCATCTCTTTTGGGATCTTGGTGAATGGATTCTGCGAAGGTAGTCCGGCAGCATCATCCTAGATGCTGTTTGCTGAAAAGTATTGAGCTTTTATTGTCATTGTCATTCATGTTGAAGCCACTAGCAAGGGAAAGTTATTTTTGATGAAATTTGCTTAGCAAAGGGGGCAAAGAAAAGAAGGACGAGATGAGGGGACTGACTGTATTTACTTTGTCTGGGCCCTGTGGAGTGATCTGGGTTTTTCTAGATTATTTTACAAGGCATCTTTTGGAGGAAGAGTTATGATGGAACATTGAAATCACTTTCGAAAAAACCTGTGCAAGTTTTTGAACATACATTCTGATGCCAAAGCCGGTAGGGGAAAAATGCTGAAATGCTGAGTGCAAGTTGTAGGTACAACCGTTCTGGTTCGCAATTCAATTTGATTATCTGGTGGATGTCTTTTTTTTTTTTTTTAATTTAAAAGGAAGTCTGGAAAGACCGTTGTCTACAACCGTCTGCTGCTCAGTCTTTTAAGGAGTAAGGCTGGGCATACAATGACTTATCATAGATCCTTGCTTGCGTCTTGTTGTTAGAGAACCTCAAAGGAGCACGTATAAGCAATGTCATTTTTGGCTCTTGAATTTTGTACATGAACGTGGTAGACCTGAAGATGATGATGTTCCCATAATTAGGTGCGAAAATGTTGGCAATGTTTTAGACAAATGTAATTAGCGAGTTTCATTTATTTATGGAATCCTCCAGCTGCTCAAGTGTATTCTTTGTTTGCTTGATTCCTTGACAACTACGAAGGCCCTTGGAATTTGTCTTTGCATGATAAGGGAAATTTGCTTGGAGTTGTTATGTTGGTTATACTAGAAAGTCCTAGCAAACTTCACAAAGGCCAGGATAAAGCCTAAACTGCTAATTATTATCATCGTCCATCGACATGTTTTTGCCATCTTTAAACTTTTATCTATATCAATGAACTGCAATTGCTTCTTCATAAATCCTGAACTGCTTATTATTGCTTCTTTCTTAGTTATTCATGCTCATAACGTGAACTTATCATGCCCACTGACTTCATAAACTGAGTGAGAAGATGGAGGCCGAAGCTCGAAGGGAACAGTAACATTGAGTAACGAATCTACCATGTGCGTTTAGTTGGCATGCCTGTTCCTCACACCAAATCAAACATTGGGATGTCAACATGTAAACTTAATTACATCATTCCGAATCTTATACATACTTATCGGACTATGAGCGATGTTTGGTGGAATTAGAATTACTTATTGCCGACAGTCAAAATTACTAAAGATTGTGAACCAGCAAAGAAGCTCGGTAACTTCATATGCCTAGTTTGTGACAATAGTCCTGATCTCGAGTAATTTACATGTGTGATGGGAATTTGATCGGATTACCTTCAATTTTTTAGCTAAAATCTCTCGGTGCCCCCAGTCAAAATACCTACCGAAGGGTCACTTTCTTTTTTCCCAACTCATGGTTTTGTCAACAAAATAAATTTCAGGCGTAGATACATGTATGACAAAGGAACAATTGTCTTGTTTTTAACATAAAAATAAACTTCAAGGGCTAAAACTTTGGGATGAAGAACCAGCGGAGAGAAATAAATTAATAGAGCGAAATTGGGAAAAACTGCTTTACTATGAAGGCATGTCATTTGAGAGTCTCATCTGGATATGAGCTCCAATAAGAGGTTCTATATTACCGTCCAAAACAGAATACAGGTTAGGCATTTCAACACCACTTCTTACATCTTTCACATGCTTGCGAGGGTAAAGAACGTATCTTCGGACCTCGTCTCACCATATGTCGAACACATTTTTTTTCTTGAAGCCATTTATGCCTGGAACTCCTACATCGCTGGCTGCGACAAGAAGGTTAGTCTTCAACCGGTTGAGGTCCTTAATCTTATTTGCAAAAATGCTCCTTTCACCTGGGATAAAAATTTTGAGATCTTATTTCTCAATCACAAAATGTCGTACTAGACAGGCAATCATGAACGTGTGTTGAGGGACAGGCATTTGCTTCTTTGTAAAGTCAAAACCGGATTGCGGAAACCATTGGTAAACAAATTTGAGTTGGAAGGTCAACCCTAACAAATGAGGGAATAGACAACTCATTACCCGAAGATTGGACGACAAAACCAGTAGGAACATGCTGAATAACAACTCCAGACCGGCCTTCAATGACTTTTACTTCAGGCGATGACGATGGGCACAAGATTAGCAAATCCTCCTCACTAATTTTTAGGTCAGGGGCCAAACCACGGAACAGAGGAATTATATCGACAGCTGCTAGGCTAACCTGCAAATTTTGAGTACTAAAATGCGGGCGACGGGAATTTAGGGGCCAATGATGTAGCAGAACAGAAACACATTACACAGAAAAGGCTTGTCTCGACCTTCAATTAACTTGTATAAGAAGCAAATATACTATAAAAAGAAACAACTTGAATGGTAGGATCCCATGAAATGCAACAATTCCCTTGGCTATGTTTTTGAGTGAACTAAATCAACCTTAAGCTCATGTGCAAAATTAATCCACACGCCATTTGAAGTTGCATATCTTATATTTTTTAGCCAATGTTAGACTCTATGGTACATGTATACATCTAGGTGCCACACAAATATCTAAGTGTGTAATTACGATAAGATCAAGAAAGAATTGACCCCAAAAATATACAATAAGGTGCCATGAGTACGAGTTCATATTTAGCTGCTTTGATTTCAAGAAAGAGCCACAGAAACAATCAATCTTGCAATTCCAATGTGTTTTTCCTTGCGCACGGTCATTTACATGTTGTCATGTCTTTAATACACTTTAAATTGTTTCTTGATATTAATGATGCACTAACAAGATGCTACTTTTGCCTTCTGAAATCTCCGGAAAGAGAAGAAACAAATTATTCAGAGCTCATTGTTAAAAAGAAGTCAAAAACCAATAGCAATATACATCAACGTTTCATCAAAACAAAAATGATAATTGTAAACCTACCTCATCAATTGTTGATCCAGTTTCTGAACCACTTATCATTTGATGAACACCCCTCTCCCCTTGAAGACAACCATATGCATAATCAAATTCAAATTCAACCGTTGCAGAAGTGATTCCACCATTCGTTGCCCGACGCTTCTCTACAATCCTCCCTCAATAACCTTGCTTCTCAGCCCATTTTTGGTACATTCTCAGTAGTTTTTCAGCCCATAACTGGATTAGCAAATGCATAAGAGACAGAGAGATTGGAACCAACAGAGGCATAAGCCCCAAAGTTTTTTTTTTTTTTTTTTTTGGTGGGTCAACAAAACTGAGTGAACTTCATTGAATTAGCTAATGGAAAAGGAATATATCCCCATTATAGATGAATATTACAGTCTGCTATTTTCCAAGATTTCATCTGTCATATGCAAATAAATTGGCAACTTATCATTCCCCGTCCTAGTTCACACTGATGTCAAAATGAAGTATCCTCATAACAGAAGTATCCTCATAGTGGAGAATAATATCGAACCGCTATCCATACTGATCAAATTCTCACTTTTCTTTTTTCTCATTATTGTTTTGATAGCCACCACATTATCACTCAATGTTTACTTTTGAGTTGGAATTTAGGGGAGGGATATGCAAAATACCTCCCATAGGAAGACGGATACTAGATAATAAATTAAATATCCACTAAACCCTGGAGAAATCCCACATTTGATTTTCAAGACATCTAAGTCATCAAGCAAAGAGATTCGTAGGTAAGAATTAACTGAAATGGTGATACGCACAAGCATACATATATACTAACAAGATTCCACTAATAAAGTCAACTAAAGCCTGTCAACGACCTGCACTCAGGGGGAGGGAACAGGTTTAGGGGTATTGCCTAAAAGACAGGCCTAAGGCTCATGATTAGGCGTGGGCTCTCCCAAGCCCATACCCGGCGTGACATTGGGATATTTTAAAGAAATTCGCACCAACGGAGTCGCCACTAGCCTATTGGGGTCGGCTAGAAACCAAGTGAAGCCCGGGAGTGTACCTCACTTCCTACGCAACCAGAGAATCTAGGGTCGGGGACTTGATTACATTAATTGATTAATTAATGTCCTTTCGGTACCTAATCTTGTTCATTTTAACAAAATGATTTTTGGCAAGCAGTTTGGATTGATTTTATACCTATCCACTAACATATGAAGTGATCATGCAGGTGCACAAACATTAAAATAACAATCATAGCTATTAAGATCCTAATTACAATAAAATTAAATACATGTAATTAAACATAATTAGATATGCAAATTAAACATGCAACGTATAATCAAAACACAAGCAACTAAAGGCCTAATTACACTAAAAATGCAAAACAATAGCAATTCCTAACCAAATCCCATCATTTTTTTTTTTGTTTTCGAAATTTTTTAATTAAAATTTTTAATTTTAAAAAAATTTTAAAATTTTAAAATTTTTAATTTTTAATATATATTTTTTGAATTTTTTTTAAATGGTTTTTTTTAATGATTTTTTTGGGACCGGATCGGAGTCGGGTTCGACCCGACTCGGGCTCAGCTCGAGCAAGACGGGTCGGGTCCGCCCGACTAGGCCTGCTTGAGGGCAGACTGGACTTGGGCCTAAGTTTTTTTTTTTTTTTTTTTTAAATTTCACTTGTAGGCCCACGGCCTAGGTTGATTCCGAGCGGTGGGCTCGATTACGACTAGGGAGCTGCGATGGTGGGGAAGACGGGGGGGGGGCGCCGGTGATCTAGTTGGGGTCGCGACGGTGCCGCCTTGGTTCGAGAGGGACACAATCCGGCTTTCCGATAGACGGTGGCAACATTTAGGTGACTAAGAGGCTAGCTAGACTCTACACAAAGGAACTAGGGAGGGAGAGCCCGCTTGGGCATTACGGCGAACAGGTGATGGGCATAACGAACCGAGCGGCTTCCGACCTAAATGGGGCTTCGAGGCGGCGGCGGTAGTGACCAGCAAATAACTAACAACAAACAGGAACCTAAAGGGGTCCTACGGAGGCCGAAGCTCGCCCGAAACGGACGGAACGAACTTCGGCCAACTCGAGCTCAAGATGCACACCGGGTATTTGATGAAATGCCAACCTGAGTTCTGACGGGAATGGCAGCTTGAAGACGCGTCTGCGGCGGTGGCGACAACGATGGCGACCCAAAGATGCGTCGGTGGCGGTCGCAGCAGTCGGGAGACGTGTCGATGGCGGTGGCCTCGATGAGTTTCCCCTCCTTTAGCTCTTTGTTTTCTCTCATCCTCGCCCTCCCCCTGTTTTTCTCTCCAATTTTCGTTTCCTCCCTTTTCCTCCGCTCTCTGTATTTCGGTCTGTTTTTTTTTTTTTGTTCCTCTCCAGTCTCCTGCTTTTTTCTGCTTCTCTTCCTCTTTTTGTCTCCCCTTTTCTCTCCCCTTCGGCTCGTGCACGCGTACCCTCTGCTTTTTCCAACCAGTCGACTCCACCAGCCAGCTCTGACCTCTCTTCCCCCATTCCAACGCTCGTTTGCCCCGTGAGATGATGCTGTCTCCTCTTCATCTCGCTGCCCCTGCTTTCAGCTTCGCTATTTCCCCACATGGACAGCTGCTTTTTGCCTTTGTCTTCGCCAATTCCCCGTGCAGAAAATAGTTGAGGGAGAAGACAACGGGGCGGGCCGGGCCAGAGGGAAGAAGAGGGTTGGGCCGCGCGAGGGAAAAGAAAATAAAGGAAAAGGAGAGGAAAGGGATTGGGCCTAGGTCCATGCGGGGGAAATAAAGGAAAAAAAGGGCCGGGTTGGGCCAAGGCCGAATTCGACCCCACCCAAACCCGCATGACTCTTTTTTTAAAAGGAAAATTAATAATTAAAATTTTTTATTTTTTATTTTGATTTGATTTTGATTTTTCTCTCTAATATATATATATATATATATACATACATACATACATATATACATACGTATTACTTGAAAGATGAAAATTATGTGTCAACAGCTGCTCCTCTTTGAATGTAGCCTCGAAAAGGTTGCAATCAAAGATATAAGACACATAAATTATTTTGGCGATAAAAAGACCCCAGGTGCATATGCTCGTATTAGGTCGACGAAAAGGACTCATAACTATGGAAACACGTCTTGTCAATAAGATAAAGAAAGATTCCGGGCTACAGAAGCCCACCGAGTCATAAAAAGTGAGAAAGACTTCAGGATACAAGGCTCTCCGGGTCATAAGAAGTGATGAAAACTCTAGGATATAAGGCTCTCCGGGTCATAAGAAGTGATGAAGACTCTAGGATACAAGGCTCTCCGGGTCAAAAAAGTAGGGAAGACACCGGGATACAAGGCCCTCCGGGTCATAAGAAGTGAGGAAAGACTCTAGGATACAAGGTTCTCCAGGTCATAAGAAGTGAGAAAGACTCCAGGATACAAAGCTCTCCGGGTCATGAAAAGTGGGGAAGACTCCAGGATACAAGGCTCTCCGGGTCATAAGAAGTGAGGAAGACTCCAAGATATAAGGCTCTCCGGGTCATAAGAAGTGAGGAAGACTCCAAGATACAAGGTTCTCTGGGTCATAAGAAGTGAGAAAGACTCTAAGATACAAGGCTCTCCGGGTCATAAGAAGTGAGAAAGATTCCAAGATACAAAGCTCTCCGGGTCATAAAAAGTGGGGAAGACTCCAAGATTCAAGGCTCTCCGGGTCATAAGAAGTGAGGAAGACTCCCAGATACAAGGTTCTCTGGGTCATAAGAAGTGAAAAAGACTTTAGGATACAAGGCTCTCCGGGTCATAAGAAGTGAGAAAGACTTTAGGATACAAAGCTCTCTAGGTCATAAGAAGGCTCTCCGGGTCATAAGAAGTGAGAAAGACTTTAGGATAGAAGGCTCTCTAGGTCATAAGAAGTGAGAAAGACTCCAGGATACAAGGCACTCCGAGTCATAAGAAATGAGGAAGACTCCAGAATACAAGGCTCTCTAGGTCATAAGAAGTGAGAAAGACTCCAGGATACAAGGCACTCCGGGTCATAAGAAATAAGGAAGACTCCAGAATACAAGGCTCTCCGGATCATAAGAAGTGAGGAAGACTCCAGGATACAAGGCTCTCTGGGTCATAAGAAGTGAGCAAGACTCCAAGATACAAAACTCTCCGAATCATAAGAAGTGAGGAAGACTGAGGTTTCATCGTGTAAAAATGAGTTTTGACCGGGTATGATAGTCTCACCGTGTACGAACAGATTTCGATTGGGAGGCAGATAAGCGTGGTTTAGGGATAAACACACCAATCTTAGAAATGACATGGTTTAAGGTTAACCATAAACCTTTGTTTTTTTTAGGGAAGCACCCGCTAACCCCTTAGAAAATTGCATGGCTTCACTAATGAATTCTGTCAAACTCAACTTGAGCAAATGTCATTAGAGATGTCATCAAGAGACGTATTGTCAATATTGCAGCAATAATTGAACAAAATAATCAAGCTAAGTCCGACTGCTTTAGAAAAATGTTCGATGTCCATCAGCCTCATCTGGCGCAAGACTGTCATCTTGCTCGTGGATATATCATTAATCATCAAATTCTCTAGGAGACAAGTTCTCATCAGAATGACTATGACTCGAGAAAAAGGTTCATTAAGCATGCCAAACTAGAGTTTCTTAGTCAGAAAGGGTTTCTCACACACTCTCAATAAAATGGCTACTTGACCGCATCCATTCATGTGGGAGATAATTGGTTGCTGAAGGTATCTCACATAACCTATGTCGAAGGCTTTCGAAAACATTCACAATGAGCACAATCTGATCGATCAAAAAGGTCTTTTGAAAGGATCATAATATAGGCTCGGTTAAGGCTTACACAAAAGAATTATTGCTTTGAAGCCAATAAATGAACATTTGTCGTTATCTTCATTGGGTTTACAAGTTGAGAGCTTGGAAGATAAGATAAGATAGAATTACTTCCACTCCTTCAAGCAGTAGCTTCTTTGTGGTATTCTCATGTTCACTCAAATTATCCCAATCGAAAAGACTTTGGAAAATGGTTATAATGTTGGCTCAGGAAAGGCTCGAAAGGCTTAAAACTTTCAATAGGGTTTTTAAGAGTCGGTGATCATCATGGCATCATGACTAGGTCACTCGATCTTTCCAAATCATTTGGCTTTTGAAATACAACACATCTCGAAAGTCCCTTGATTAATCATTTCTGCATGAGAGCTTTGCTCTTTTCTCTAATTGCCTTTGCACTCGCGATGATGATTCTTTTTTTTTTTTTAGCAAGCGCTTGGACTTTGATAAAAAAAAAATTCATATAAGATGCAGCCATTTGGTTTTTTTTTTTTTTTTTTTTTCGGGCATTGGCCTTACTTTTACCAGCTGCACATCGCTTTTTATACCCACTAGTTTGTCAAAATTTTCGCTTTTTGAACTTTTGGAGCTCTTATGACTTTCGAGATGCTTTTCACATTTTCTCGTAACTCTCAATTGTATTTGGTCAATTCTTATGCCTTGCCCCAGTGAAGGGAGATGATCACTGCTCAGGGTTCAGAAATGAAGAATTAAACCCAAATTGGTTAAAGTAATGGATATCAGTGTTTGGGTAGAGAAGGAAATGCTCTTCTTCACTTTGGGATAAGTCAAGATCTAATGAGAATTCCTTTGAAGCTATCACCAGAAGATTGATGTAAGTGAAAATAATAGAATCTTTCTCAACCTTTCGCTTTACAACACAACCATAACCTCCTATATTGCCCCAATGTAGGGTCATCCTTGACAGGGGTACTTTGAATGATCATCTTTATTTTGCCCAAAGGGGGTAGGAAGAGATTAGTGCAATGCTTGGGATTGATGAAGGAAACGCCTTTATCATTTCGATCTTTGCACTCAATGCGAATGAATCATTCGTTCTAAGAGAATATCGCTCTTCACTCAACTCTCAAAAGTGTTCGAAGGACGTGTTTGGAAATGGACTTACCTTTCTTCATCCTAAGCACTCCTTGTTTGGCATGATCAATGTTTCACCCTTTTATCCGAATAAAATCATTTTTACGAGCTCCCCTCTTCAAGGATTACCAACATGAAGCACATACAGTGACATCAGAAAAAAGGTTGTACGAATGACGCTATGCCCCCCGTTTCTTTTTTTTTTTTCTTTTTTTTGTTACCTCTCATTTAAGAAAAAGAGATATTCGACCATTTGTGCGGAGACTTGATGGGTCTTTTGAATCGACTTTTCCCTCCGCCATTTCCTCATCGAACAATAAGGTGCCTGAAACACAAATAGATATGCGTGTATGCGATATATGTATGATATCTATGATGCTATGCATGATGCCATGTGACTCAGATTGCGCATGAAGTGGTTCTTCAACCTTGATTTCAATCATGGAAAGTATTTCTTGACTGCATCTGAGTTTACAGGTCTAGGCAATTCACTGCCATCCGTTTCCACAAAATCATAGCACCACTAAGCAGAATCTTCTTAATGACATACGGCCCTTCATAGTTCGGGGTGAATTTGCCACAAGGGTTTGGTATAATCGGAAGCACTTTCCTCAGCACCAGGTCATTGACTTCAAAGTATCTAGGACGCACCTTTCGATTGAAGGCTTTTGCAACTCATCTCTGATAGCATTGGCCATGACACACAGCTTGCAATCTCTTCTCATCAATCAAGTTTAACTGCTCATGCCTTTATTGCATCCACTCAGTCTCATTGAGCATAGATTGGGAAAGGACCCTTAGAGAAGGGACTTCAACTTCAACAGGTAAGACCGCCTCCATCTCGCACACCAGTGAAAAAGGAGTTGCCCTTGTGGAGGTGTGGATAGAAGTTCAGTACGCCATTAGCGCGTAAGGGAGCCTATTGTGCCAATCACGATAATTTTCAGCAGTCTTTGACAGGATTTTCTTTATGTTCTTATTTGCCACTTCCATTGCTCCATTCATCTGAGGATGGTACGGTGACGAGTTCAAATGCTTAATTTGAAACTCGCTAAGCAAATCACTCACAAATTTGTTGTTCAAATTAGTGTCATTGTCAGTAATGATTGCCTCCGGCACCCCATAATGAGCGACAATGTCACGACGAATGAATTTCGCCACATTCCTGGCAGTAACATTAACATATGAATTGGTCTCGATCCACCTAGTAAAATACTTTATCGCCACCAAGATAAATCGGTGTCCATTTGAAGCTTTGGGGTTAATGGGCCCGATCACGTCAATTCCCCACATTGAAAAAGGCCAAGGCTGAGACATTTGGTGAAGTTCGTTTGGAGGGGCATTTATCCTGTCTCCATAAATTTGGCACTAGAGACACAATCGTACGTGCTGAATGCGGTCGGACTCTATGGTTAGCCAATAATAACCGAGTCGCATGACCTTTCTCACCAAGAAGTGTCCATTCACATGGGGGCCACACTCCCCTTCATGTATCTCCTTCATCAAACGGTCAGCTTCTTTAGCAATGTCGAGTCAAAGGACCTTTTGTAGAGGACATCTTCGCTGGTGAAGAATTTCGATGCTAACTTTATTAAATGCTTTCTATCTGCTGCTTCACTTCCTTCGGGGAATTCACCCTTTTGCAGATACTCCAAGATATCGTGATACCAAGGCTGTTCGTCCGGTTCTTCTTCAATCGTCATGCAATAAGCCGAGTGCCTAAAGATTTCAATTCTTAATGGTTCAATGTCCAAGCCTCCAGCTACCTGTAACATTGAATACAAGGTAGCTAGGGCATTAGTGAACTGATTTTGAGACATTGGCAAGTATTCAAATGCTATTTCTTGGAATTCTTCCATCAACTCTCCCAGGAACTCATGATACGGAATCAATTTAGATTCCTGTGTTCGCCATTCGCCTTTAGTCTGTAAGATGATAAAAGCTGAATCACCATAAACTTGCATCTTTCGGATCTTCATGTCAATAGCAGCTTGGAGGCCGAGAATGCATGCTTCATATTCGGCAATATTATTCGTGCAAGGGAACGTCAATTTAGCGGCAACAGGGTAGTGATGACCGTCTGGGGAGATAAGAACTGCCCCGGTACCCGACCCAGCTAAATTAACTGCACCATTGAAGTACATCGTCCATTTGACGCTTGATACAAGTAAAATTTGTTCCTCTGCATCACTACCCTCATCAGATGCCCTAGACCTCTCGGAACTTTTTGCCAACATGTCTACTACGGTGCGACCTTTAACAGACTTTTGCCCCAGGCTTTGAACGTCAAACTCTGAAATTAAGATTTGCCACTTAACTAACTTGCCAACCAGTGCCGGCTTCTCCAGGAGGTACCTGATGGGATCATTTTCGGTCACCAACAAGATTCGGTGATGGAATGTGTATTGCCGCAGCTTATGTAAAACCCAAATCAAGGCCACGCAAGTTCTTTCAACTTCTGTATAGTTCATCTCGGAAACAATAAACTTCTTGCTCAAGTAGTATATTGTGCATTCTCTCCCGTCATTTGGTCTTTTCTGTGCTAACATGGCTCCCAATTATTCATCATGTATGGTCAAGTACAAAATTAGGGGAATTTTAGGGAGAGGGGGTACTAAGACTGGTGCGTGAGTGAGATAGTGTTTTATCTTCTCGAAAGCACCCTAGCACTTGATATCCCACTCAATCTTTGCATTCTTTTTTAGGAGCTTGAAGAATGGCCTTGCTGTTTTAGACAACTGACAAATGAACCTCGCCACATAATTGAGCTGCCCCATCAAGCTGCGGACTTCCCTGGTGGTGGTCGGGGATCGTAAATCACATATAGCCTTAACCATTGACGGATCAATTTCTATGCCATTGTTACTAACCATGAACCCTAACAACTTCCCCGATATTGTCCCAAAAACGCATTTTGTGGGATTGAGGCGTAGCTTGAATTTCTAAAGACGTTTGAATAGTTTTGGAAGACTCCAACATGGTCCTCACCTTGTCTTGATTTTGCAATCATATCATCCACGTATACCTTGATCTCCTTGTCATCATGTCATGAAACAACGTGACCATGGCCCTTTGATACGTTGCCCCAGCATTCTTTAGACTGAAAGGCATCACTTTGTAGCAGAAAGTTCCCCAATGAGTTATGAATGATGTTTTGCTCCTATCCTCCTTCCTCATATGGATTTGATTATATCTAGAAAAACCGTCCATGAAGGAGAATAACTCAAATCCTGTCGTGCTGTCAACCAAGACATTGATATGCGGGAGTGGAAAATTGTCTTTGGGGCTTGCTCGATTTAGATCACGATAGTTAACACATACCCTGATTCGCCCATCTTTCTTTATTACAGGCACGATATTTGCTACCCAATCAGGATAACGTGTCACTTCGATAAAATCTACTTTTAGCAGCTTCATTACTTCTTCTTCGATCTTCTTGGACAACTCTGGTTTAGTTCTCCTGAGTCTTTGCTTCTTGGGTGGCATATCAGGATCTGTTGGCAGAGCATGTTCCACAATTTCGGGGTCCAATCCCAGCATGTTGGCATATGTTCAAGTGAACACATCTTGATATTCTTTCAAAAGATTAGTCGTCTTCTTCGCCTCTGACTCTGAGAGACATGCCCCGATCCTTACTTCCCTAACATTCTTTGCATCGCCTAAATTTATGGTGATCGTTCGCTCTTCTGTCAACGGCTTCGATCCTTCATGTCGATTCCGTTCGCATTCAATCCCCTTCTAATCGTCATCGTCGCTGTCATCGGAACCTGAGAGACTTTCTTCATGCACGTCCAAGTCATTTGTGTCCTTATTATGATTATGCATAATGTAATGCCTAAGATGCGATGAGATGAGTTAGAGCAATGTCAACAATAAAGATGATGCATGTCGTTTTTCAAAGAATTTTTGAAGTATTCTTGTAAAAGTTTCAAGAACTCATCCTCATATCCTCGGATTTCCTCGTCCTTGTAAGGCAGTTAAAGAAGGGAGCATGTGGAGACCTAGGCCTCAGCGACCATCATAGGACTAGTTCGATGTGCCTCCACATGTCCTTAATAAAACATGTGTCTATTTTATTGAATGAGGAAAGATAAGGCCGTATTTTAACACACACCACCCTCGGCTAACGGCTCAAGATCAGGGTTGACCATAGTTCACATTACAAATGACATAAACAGGAAATAAAGAAAGTAAAACTTTTAGATCCCACGCAGGGGAGAAAACATAGAATGAAAGACTAGGCTAAACGAGAACCGCCCTACTCTGGAGGGACATCCACGACTTTAGAGGAGTCAGCTTCCTCGCATGCCAGGATGGTGCATATGACGTCTTCCTCGAATAGCTCGGTCACACCATGGATGTCCCCCTCTTCCTCGAATAACATCCTTGGAGGTCCTGGAAACATTTCTTTCAACAACGGATGAAACGGTCCTTGATCGCCCTCACCCTCCTCAGTTTGGGCAATACGTTCACTCCAATTTCTATACCCACCTCGGCGTCCTCGGGCATTTCGGCCTCTCTGCCTTCCACGGCCCCCTCAGTTGCCACGACCACCCTGCTCGCTACGACCTTCTCGCCCCTCAACATATCCTAGGCCTCTCCTCTTCGAGTTTTTATGAGCTTCAATGAGCTTTTGCACACCTTGACCATGTGATCCAAGGCCCTCTCTAGGATTAAACCCGCTTGCTAGCATAATCTTTCCCGTGGCTATGGCCTGTTTAGACAATTCATGAGCCTTTTTGAAGGACCTTATAGGCATATGGACCATGGATACTAGCTCGAGGGTTTGAAAGCTGGATTCCTTAGTATACTCAGGCTCCACATAGGGGATGGTTGTCTCGTGGTAGATCTTGAAGTCAGATTCTTCATGGACCGTGATAAGCCAGTTGTCCACCACAAATCGTACCTTCTAATGGAGGCTGGAGGCAATAGCACCCGCTGTGTGGATCCATGGCCTCCCTAGCAGAAAATTAAAAACGCTTGGTATATCTAATACTTGAAACACGATTTGGAAAAGTATAGGGCCAATCAGCAGCTCAAGTTCAATTTCCCCTATCACCTCTTTCTTTATCTCATCAAAAGCCCACACGGTCGACTTGCCAGTACGGATTCTCCAAAGATCAATGCCAAGACGGTGGAGAGTAGCCACCGGCATATATTGAGCGCCGAACCGTTATCGATCAATACTCTGCAAACAAGAGTGCTTTCATGCTTCACCGAAATGTGTAGCGCTTTGGTATGATTAGGACCATTGGGGGAAAGATCTTCATCAGTAAAGGAAATTCGGTCTTTCAATAGAACGGCCCCAACGAACTCCTCCAATTGGACTTCATCGATTAACTCTGGTACGTGCACCTCATTAAGGACTTTTAGCAAGATGTCCCTATGCTTCTCGGAAGATTTGAATTCTTCAATGTCTAGTGCAATGAACCACGTCAAAGCAATGCCTTCCAAGCTATATTGGAATGTGTGTATGAGAAATGGCACGTTGTCAGCATAGCGAGCCATTTTCCTCATGTAATATCTAAGGTGAGTCCTTGGGCATCTCGTTCCATCATACTTTCTTGTGAACTCAGGCTCTTGGAAATTCTCAGGAAAGCTCGTCTTGGTGTATGGAGACAGACTATCAGCTCCTTTCAGCTCATAACCTTGCAAGACATATAGTCGCTCCTCCATCTTTGCCAAACGTTTTTCACTCTCTTCACTTAGGCGGGGTGTTGGGTTTTCCTTCGAAGGAGGATCCAAATTGACGATGATTGGCATGACAGAAGGAGCTTCTCCGGCAATTTCTTTCTCGGGGAGATTAGCAACGTGCATGCCTCCCGTTGACGGGAAAGCATGTCTTGATAACGTAGGAGTGGATGTTCCAGTGACAGCTACAGCGGAGGGCTCGTTAAGCTTCTGGCTTATTTCAAGCATCATTGCGGTGAGTTGGGCCAGCTAGTCCTCCATCTTGGCCATGCGCACGTTGGTGTCATCATTCTCCATTCTGACTTTTGCGCGCATGCAAATTGGGGATCTCCGCTTGGCCATGTCGACGATCGGTAGAAGACAATCAATTGATTAGTACCTGAAGCAAAAGTAGATAAGCATATATAAGTACAATTAATAATTAGGCGGTCGGCCCATGACAAAGATCTAATTGCCCCAATTTGCTTGTTTCATTGAACGCCAGGTTGCCATATAATACAAGAAAAAATGCAAAAGAAAACCCTTAAACAACAAAGCTATTTCAAAGACGAAAAGACATTCTCCTAACTCCCAATTTTCAATATTGAGACTTGAGACAAACTCCTTAATATTGCAACGTATGCGAATATGGTCTTGCTACATATTGCGCTCAACTCAATCTAACTAATGAGGATGGCTTTCGCTTGTGGCAGCTCCACTAACTCAGGTTAACTTCGAAGCACGCTCCTCGGCTTCCTTGAGCTCCCTCTTGAGGCGCTTGATCTCGGCTCGGTGGGTGATCTTCAATGGTACTTCAGGAATCTTCGGACGGAAGCTCTCTGGGATCTTGTGCCTAAGGATGTACTCTTTCGAGGCATAATAAGTCTTCTCTTGCCCCTCCAACTCTTCTTCGGGCCAAATTAGCTTCCGGGGGTGGCACATATCCCACATTGACTTGACTAACGCGACGGAGTTCTCGTGATCTTGGCATCTGTCAGGGAAGTCTATCCTGAGCGGGTCTTCTTAGATCGTCAGCGGAAACTGTTGAACCTCTTGAAACTGACGGGTGACTCGAGTCAGGTAATATTCGATGACTCCAGTGATTCCCAACAAAGAAATATGTCCAATAAGCCCACACACGAACTGCACTTTTTGAACTCGGAGCCATTTGGCATGCCATTGGAAATCCTCAAGTCCGGGGTTGGTCATGAAAACTAACTACTCAAAATAATGATAATCAGGGGCAAACATTTTCCTATCTCTAAACTTTAGGACAGGATGGCTAGAGTCAGAAATGTTGCTCACGGTCATCAAGCTACCGAACCCCTTAATGTGAGAAAAGAACCAAATTTGCAAGAGTTCAGGGGGAGCATAGAAAGCTTTGTTTTCGTTTTCTTTAAAACGAGTAAGGGAAAGAAATGTTTCAGTTAGGACGGCATTAACAAAGCCCTTTCCTATACATACCTTACGAACTACCCATGCCACGGAAGGGTTAATAGTGTTCCTACAATGTGGGAATAATACAAACCCAAAGAAAGCTAAGAGGAAAATCTTATTCTTTTGAAAAGATTGGGCATTTTGAAAAAGCTCATTTAAGAATGAAAACGGGCAGGTCTTTCGATTAGCTTTTAAAACTTTCCTTACATCCTCTTCTTTAATTTTAAGGAAATCAGATAAAGTTGATGCATGCTCAGTCCCTACAGGTGGCTAACTAACTCCGACACCAAGGGCTTTCCAATGGCAACGCCGTATTCTTCTAGGGTTGGAGTGAGTTCGTGATCACCGAGTACGAACGTGCAAGTTGCGGGGCACCAAAAATGCGCTAACACTTGCACAACACCAGAATGATTTTCTATCTCCAATAGGGGAAGTAAATGTCCAACATATGATCATACCCAATCACAGCTAGTTGGATCTAATCTATCCCACCACGTGCGAAGCTCGGCTTTCGGGACGGAGATGATGCGAAGGTTGAATACCCCCATCGTACGATCAACCTAATTTGTCGTGGACCGGCCAAGATGAAAGCAAATAAGTAAATTGCGATGAAAAGAATTCAAGAAAAACTTACCCTACTCATTGAGCAGCGATGTAAAGGTCATAGACATGCGCATGGACAATTATTCAATTTCTATTCTAGATGGCCCAAAATGAAGCCATGGGATCACAGGATTGAACCAACAAGCTCGTGGCTAGGTTGTGTTACGCATGACTCCAGCTTCGTCAAAGGACCGACCCGTGTCACATGCTCGCAGACCAAGGTGGGGACCTCTAACATCAAGAAAGAAATTTTAGGGTTGAGATGGGCGTAAGTGATCCTAGGCGGCCTAGGTCCGGTGGTAGGTTGTGTGTGCTAAAATGTAGTGCAATGTAGGGGATGCAGGCATGACAATTCATAAGCAAGCAACACTTCATACATGAAAAATAAACCATACATTCCTTCACCTCCTTACAAGACAAAGGTGAGCAAGCACTTCTCCTTATACCTCCCATTCTACAAAAACATTTAACACTTTTAATGTTAGGGACGTACCTGAAATCCTCGCTGCCAAACAAAAATATTTATGAACAAGATTAATATTGGCTTAAGTCTTCTAAGGTTTAAAATTTTTTTAATTAATTTTAATTAATTTTTTTAATTTTTTTTTTAAAAAATTAATATATTTTTTTGAATTTTTTTCGAAATTGTTTTCTTTTTTTTTTTTTAATGATTTTTTTGGGACTGGATCGGGTTGAGTCGAACCGGACCCGGGCTCGCTCGAGCAAGATCGGCCGGGTTCGCCCGACCAGGCCTACTTGAGGGCAGACTGGACTTAGGCCTAATCCGGAGGGCCCAAGTCTTTTTTTTTTTTTTTTAATTTCACCTGTAGGCCCATGGCCTAGGTTGATTCCAGGTGGTGGGCCTGCATGCTAGGAGAGGCCGAGCGGGCCAGGTCACGACCCGGCCCGGCTCGACCCACGCTCCCCTAGTCGGTGACTACTCGGCCGCGACCAGGGGAGCCGCGACGACGGGGAAGACGGGGGAGGGGTGTCGGCAATCCGATTGGGGTTGCGACGGTGCCGCCTTGGTTCGAAGGGACACAGTTCGGCTTTTAGCGAGACAGTGGCAGCATTCCGATGACTAAGAGGCTAGCCGGACTCTATATAGTGGAACCGGGGAGGGAGAGCCCGCTTGGGCATTATGGCGAACAGGTGATGGGCATAATGAACCGAGCGGCTTCTGACCTAAATGGGGCTTTGAGGCGGCGGCGGTAGTGACCAGAAAATAACTAACAACAAACAAGAACCTAAAGGGGTCCTATGGAGGCCGGAGCTCGCCTAAAACGGACGGAACGAACTCCGGCCAACTCGAGCTCAAGATGCACACCAGGTATTCGATAAAATACCAACCTGAGTTCCGACGGGAATGGCAGCTTGGAGATGCGTCTGCGGCGGTGGCGGCGGCGATGGCGGCCCGGAGATGCGTTGGTGGCGGTCGCAGCGGTCAGAAGACGTGTCAACGGCGGTAGCCTTGGTGAGTTCCCCCTCCTTTAGTTCTCTCGTTTTCTCGCCCTCACCCTCCCCCCTGTTTTTTCTCTCCCCGTTTTTCGTTTCCTCCCTTTTCCTACTCTCTCTGTTTTTTGGTCCGTTTTTTTTTTGTTTCTCTCCGGTCTCCTGCTTTTTTTTTGCTTCTCTTCCTCTTTTTGTCTCCCCCTTTCTCTCCCCTTCGGCTCGTGCACGCATACCCTCGGCTTTTTCCAACCAGCCGAATTCGCCAGCCAGCTTTGACCTCTCTTCCCCCATTCTAACGCTCGCCTGCCCCGCGAGATGATGCTGTCTCCTTTGCATCTTGCTGCCCCTACTTTCGGCTTTGCCATTTCCCCACACGGACGGCTGCTTTTTGCCTTCGTCTTCGCTGGTTCCTCATGCAGAAAACAGCTGAGGAAGAAGACAACGGGGTGGGCTAGGCCAGAGGGAAGAAGAGGGCTGGGCCGCGTGAGGGAAAAGAAAAAAAAAAAGAAAAAAAAGAGGAGAGGGATTGGGCCCAGCCCATGCGGGGGAAATAAAGGGAAAAATAGGGCCGGGTTGGGCCAAGGCCGATCCGACCCGACCCGCATGACTCTCTCTCTCTCTCTCTTTTTTCTATTTTTTAAAAGGAAAATTAATAATTAAAATTTTTTATTTTGATTTTTGATTTGATTTTGATTATATATATACTACTTGAAAGATGAAAATTAGATGTCAACAAAGCCCAGAATCGCACTTCCTTTAATTGATACAGTTAAACTAGATATGACAGTCATTGACACATTAAGAATCAAGTATATCTCGGAAGAAGAGTCAAGACAAGTATGTGCACATGCTTTCAGGCTTCAGCATAGATGATGGGCAAACCAATGACCCAATAATTGCCCAACTTAATCCACACCTACTGGGTGAAAAAGCTTATTCTATGAGATGGATATGGCATTCCACACCACCTTGTAAGTTGAATCCCTCATGGCATCAACTGCTTTGGCGATGTCTGCCAACTTCACAAGAACATCATAGGATTTAGCAAGATCATCCCAAAGGTTGTAATCTCGAATCAGTCCATCAAGCTTAATCTACTTAGCTTCTTCAATTTGCAGTGCAGTAGGAGCCATCTTCTCAGTGCGTTGAACTGCATCTTTGATCTTCCTTTTTAGTGAAAACAACCATGGAGAAAAAGAAATGTAAATTTTATATAAAAGCCGAATTGCAAAGATTTTTACCCCACCAACATCCTAGAAACACTTTTGCTTACATTTCTTAGAACTCGTGTCAGATTGTACAAGAAAATTAAACTTGACTTCAAGTCCTCTGACAAGACTCACATTTTGCAAAACTCATCTATTTCCAACATGTTTGACATAACTACCTCGCAATGGCAACCATAGATATCAAATGAACCCCTGGTTCGAAATTCCGAAGAGCAAACTCCGAAACCAAGCATATTTGGAACACCGAGGAACAAGAAATGAAGAATCCTTCCACTAGGGTGATAACTTAAAAAGCAAGAACCACTCACACATGGGAGTTTGCCCAATGTGAAGCAAGAGGCCTCATGAGAAAGATTCAGGCCCAAAAGATATTGACTTCAAATTTTACACGAAAGACATATTGTATGACCAATAAAATCCGGAAAAGTTCACTCTTTCTTTTTCATTTTACCACGAACCAGTCTGGATTTCTTCGCAAGCAGTCTAAAACAACATGTCAAAGAACTTCTCAAAAAAGCAAGAACCATCTATCATCTTGTGCATTTGCAAATGAACCGAGCACTCCATCTTAATTTGACCAAAAGAAGAACTACCCACATGAAAGCATTCGAGAAAGACCAACATAATGGAATTAGGCGAGGGAGATGGACCGAGTTCTCTGTAGACCTTGCTTCTGCCGTCGATGGAGCTACAAGCCCGGACCATACAGCGCAAGACTGCGGACTTGTGCAGCTGCGGAGCCCACCATCTTGACCCGAACGAAGCAAATTCTCAAGACCTTGTTCTTTGTTGAAGGCAAATTCTCAAGACCTCATGGTTTTCCATCAGTAATATTCACTTCCCGCTCAATAATCTCCCTTGCAAGCATCAAATAGAAACTTTGATTTTTGCTTACTGTAAAGGTTACGCAGGAAACACTATAACGACTATCACACGCTTGCAACTAAAACAATTCATCCCCACCTCAATGTAGCTCTCAATTCGTGAAATGTCATTGCCTCAATTTTGGCCAAGTCATTATTAGGCAACACGACTTCACCAATGCTTGCACTACAATTTTTCTACAAAAAAAAAAAAAATGAATGCTAAATGGTCAAGTCCCCAAACACAGGTGGAACGATAGGTTCGATTAAACAACAATGCCTTGACATGACTTTTGGTAGGAACTAAAGCCACCAATCCTTTCGATTTCTTCCCTTTCTTGTCCTTAGAAGTCGCCGCCGACTTAGGTGTCGACGAATTCAACACGCCCCTTTTGGACACCATTTTGCTCACTCCGAGCAAGACGATAGAATGACCGACCCAGAATCTCGGAGCAACTGCGAGGCTACAACATGCGAAAAGGTCAGCAACTTTTTAAGGAACCAAAGCAAGCAGAGCGAAACCCAGGATTTGAAACTGCGGTCGCATTGTCACTTAGCAGTCGCTTTTGCTGAAGGACCAATCAAAGTGAAAAGGGTAGTCATCTGGAAAGAAAGACTATAAAATTCACGTTGGGTTCACGCAAAAATGAGAGGCACCCGAACGAACCTTAAAGAAGGGGTGGCGAAACCCTTGAACCCTAGTCGAATGGATGAAAGAATGCACAAAGAGACACACTCAGAGAGAGAGGCAGTACGATGTTGCTAAGCAAGGAAGAAGAGACGCAGCACGAGGGCATACCCAAGACCTCACCGAATCGCGAGGGAAGAACCACCAAAAGCGTGGAGGTCGTGGGAGAGGCGAGCGAAATCGGCCGTCGGGAGAGAGCGCGATTTAGGAAGAAGTGCGCCGAGAGAATGCAGCCTGATATGAGGCCGTCAAGTGGAGAGAGAAAGGCCGTCATTGGGAAGGAGTGATGGTCGTCGAAGGAACCGTTAGACCTGGTTCGTCGGTTGCTCGTGGTGGTTCGCCGGTCGGAAAGAGGGAGGGTGGAGAGAGAGGGAGTTCGTCGGACGAGAGAGCGAGGGTTAGAGAGAAGGAAACGGAGGAAGGCTCGCGTTCTTTTTCTTTTACGAGGAGAGAGAACCCGCCCATTCAAGTGAGGAGAGAGAAAAATTTTGAGCGGATGCTGACCGTCCTTTCTTCTTCGGTGGAGCCGAGCCGAGCTAGCCAAAAATCAGCGCCTTCTTTTTTCGGCGGGTCCTGCTCGGGGACACGTGTCGATTTTTCATTGGTATGTACGCACCAGGTCAACGGATGACGTGGTGCCCATATACCACTGAATATTTTCTCTCAAAGCTCATTCTGCTCAGGAAGAGAGAGAAACAGAGAGAGAGGGTGAAGGAGGAAGGACACAAGGTGCTGCCAAATACAACAAAAGCTAATCATTCTAGCGCAACTGATATCCCAAAACCCATTTAGTTGAGGTAAACTAACTACTCCAAGCCTTAGAAAATGGTTAAAAAAGCAATAAGCCATGACCAACAATATTTATCGAATTCACCTCAGCTCTCAAGCTCGATGACCTTCTCAGCGAGTGCCCAGCGGTCCTTCCGGTCCATCTTCACTTCGACCCTCCTCTCCAAATCGCCTCCAGTCCCCCAATTGTCCTCCAACCCAACATTCCCCATTATATTCCCATCCTGTGAGGCCACTGGCAGAGGTGGCTACAGCGGCCCATCAAGGAAAGCCATCGCCTGGCGGAGGTGGCTATGGCGGCCCATCAAGGAAAGCCATCGCCTTTTCCCTTGCCACTGCTCTTCACGGTCACAGTTCGTTGGGTAGACGTAGAGCCACAAATGAGGGAAACGATATATGCAGGGGCCAAATTAACTCAAAATATATAAAAAGGGTGTTTTTTGTTTTTATTAATATTATCGAAAAACAAGACTCCAATTTTCATCCCCATATGTTGTTTTTTGTTACATGCAATTTATGCGAATCTGAGCATGCATTTTAAGGTTGAACTTGGCAATTTTGATTCATGGACGAGCGGATTCTTCATTTTATTTTTATCTTTAAATCCCGCTTTTGATGTCTATATAACTTGCAGTGTCTACTTGTTATAATGGTCATGTTTGGAATTATCATATTCAGCCAATGTTTGAGTGTATGTTCATTTCTCCTCCTATACCAGGATCACCTCACACAAGAGGAAGATCAAGGGATATTTCTGTGCATTCTCTTTGCTGAGGGACAATTCCCCAAGTATTTCATGAGCATGTAGTAGCTTGATTTTACTGGTTGTTCCTCAAAAAGTTCAATCTTTGAAAGAGAACGACATGACCACCCCTTGTTAAAGATGTGGTCTCTCTCTCAGAAATTCACAAATTGGTCCAAACATAGTTATGACAATTTTACTTAAAATTAATTTTTGGACATCGCCAAAAACCTCATATTGATACCTGTGTAATACAGTTATCATTGAGAAAGAAAAAGAAAAAAAAAGGATTTTGAACGAAAATGTAGTTGGTTACATTAAGATTTCACTAGTAAATTTAGTACTTTATTTGAGATTAAATTTGTCACTCCAAATTATTATTTGAGATAAGGTCAATTTTAAATCTTTCCTTTTTTTTTTTTTTTTTTTGAGAAAATGCTTTCACTTTAAATTCTTGTCTAAAATTTGCCCCAATAACAATACCAATAAGACAAGATATTCATTTTTTCTAAAAGAGGGAATTACCATGTATCATCATACCATTTACGATCGACCCCACTATTCGTAGCTTGGCTAGATCCCGCAAGACGTCGAACCTTTGCACTACCTTCAAAAAAAGAAAAAAAAAACCTTTGCACCACCTCCCTTTTAGCGCGTGGAGATGGCTAGATCCCTCAAGACAAGGAACTTTCGCCCCACCTCCATGCGCTTCGTCCTTGCCTCTTTCGCACATGACCCTGAGCTCTTTTTGTCTTTGTCAAAAAGCCACTCTCTCTCTCTCTCTCTCTCTCTCTCTCTCTTCACTTTCCTCCCATGTCACAAAGCAAAGCACAAGATCTCTCTCATCAATGGAGCGTTCCGCTTGGCCTAAGAGACTCTCCTCCAGCTGCAAGCGCGCGACCCAGGAACTCTTTGGCCGAAATCCCAAGAAGCTCAAAGATGCCTTCGACGCTCACTCTCAAACTGGCAATGACCCACGGCAGCCCTCGTTTGCGGGAGATCTGGTCGTCCGCGTCCTCGGGTCGTTCAGCAGCAACACCCAATCCCTATCGAGCGGGGCTGAGTCCTATGAGGTCTCGCAGGTCCCGGGTAACGCCTGTGTCATGTCCGGGGTCTTCACAGGAAGTGAGAGCGTCGAGACCCCCGTCCAATGGTCTCCGGTATCCATCTCGTGGGAGCAGCCGCTAGTGGAGGCTGCGACGGCGATAGGCGAGGGTAGAGTAGACGTGGCTTCGGAGATCCTGAGGCGCTTGTCTGCTGTGCCGAACCCCATGGGTAATTCAGAGCAGAAATTGAGGGGATACATGTTGTCTGCGCTTAAATCGCGCGCGAGCCCCGTCGATTAACCCCTCCCGTGGCGGAGTTGTTCACCATGGACCATGCGTTCTCGGTTGAGTCACTTTACGATCTGTCTCCTTGTTTTAAGCTCAGTTTCATGGCTGCCAATAACGCGATTTTGGAAGCTGCATCGGAGCAACCCTCCACTAACAAGCTCCATGTAATTGATTTTGATATTGGTTGGGAAGGACAGTACAACAATCTCCTTCGCGCGCTGTCTATGCGTCAGGCAGGCAATCAATCCACACTCAAGATCACGACGCTGGCAGATAGCATCGACGCTGCGAAGAGGCTCAGGATGATTGGGGATCGACTGAGTGAACTCGCGGCCAAGATAGGAGTTAGTTTAGTATTCAACATCGAGAGGCAGAAGCTGAGCGAGTTGAGCCGCGACTCGCTGGGCTGCGAGCCCGACGAGGTGCTGGCGGTGAACTTGGCGTTCAAGCTGTACAGAATGCCTGACGACAGCGTGTCTATGGAGAACCTGAGAAAGATGAAGAACTTCAAACAAGATCAGGAGAACAGCTCTGAAGACAACTTGTATTTTCAAATGATGATCATATCATTGTATCTTAGTACAATTGAAAGACAGAATATGAATCTACTTCTCTTGTTCTATCTTCTAGGATCAAATGTACTTAACTTGCTTCAGTATTTCGGATTTGAGCTGTTCTTCATCCTCTGAAACTCTCTTTTGGCATTTAGATCCTTTCTGCATTCGTCGATGACCTTGGTACCTTGTTCTTTCAACTCTTGCGACTTCTTTCTCTCTCTAACTCAGTTTCTAGCTATTTTCCCTCATCTTATTATGTAAAGGAAAGCAGAGTATTTATACTTGAATATGTAACAGAACTCAGTTACAAAGGAAAACAGAATATAGCAACTGTTTTTAATAGAAAGAATCTATTTGACTAAGCTTAAGACTCCTTAAGACTTTGGCAATCCGAGTCATTAATCCTTCGAGCATCTTCGTTCATTGATCATCGATCCAGGTTCATCTCCTTCATAAGATCTCTGCCACTGATTTGACTTTATGACTTGGCGATCCAAGTTATTTGCTGGCGATCCAAGTCCTCTGTCAAGTCCTCTGTTTTTGCTTCTGCATTGTGCATCTTTGTCCCTTTATTCTTAACATCCCCCCGCAAATTGGGAAGGGGATTGAATCCCATTCCTAATTTGGTGCGAAGAAACAGATGAGTTGAGTGAGAAAGAGGCTTAGTGAATATGTCAGCTACTTGAAGATGACTTGGAACATGTTGAATAGAAATGGAACCAGATGATACTTTTTCTTGAACAAAGTGGAAGTCAACTTCTATGTGCTTTGTTCATGCATGCAAGACAGGATTAGCTGTGAGGGAAATAGCTGATTTATTATCACAGAATAATGATGTAGCTTTGGTGAGAGGAATTCCAATATCGCGTAGAACAAAACCAATCCAAGTTAATTCAGCTGTTGTAGATGCTAATGCCCTGTATTCAGCTTCTGTGGAGGACTTTGAAACAGTAGTTTGTTTCTTGGCTGACCATGAAATCAAGTTTGAGCCTAAGAAGGTGCAAAATCCTGTAGTAGATCGTCGAGTAATAGGACAACCTGCCCAATCAGCATCTGAAAAACCATAGAGATTTGTTAAACTGTTAGAGTGAAGATAATAGCCAAGATGAATAGTTCCTTTGACATATCGTAACACTCGTTTTAATTGATACAGGTCGGCCATTGTGGGATGTTGCATCTTCGACATAGGAGATTGGTTGCAAATGCTAGATCTGGTCGAGTAATGGTTAAGTATTGAAGACCACCTACCAAGCTTCTGTATTCCGTAGGATCCATCAGAGGAACTTCAGCATTTGTCATAGCAATTGGCCGCAGTGGCAGAGGTGTAGAAATTGGTTTGCAGTCTATCATTTGTGCCCGTTTCAGTAGATCAACTGCATATTTTGTTTGACATAAGAACAAGGTCTGTAGTGTATGTTTCACTTCAATACCTAGGAAGTAATGAATGTAGCCGAGATCTTTCATTTGAAAATGAAGACTAAGATTCTGAATTAATGCAGTTAGGAATTGAGGAGAGCTTCCTGTGAGGATGATATCATCAACATACAGAAGTAATAATCGTATCCGATTCGACGAAGCACAAACGAGAGATGGGTCACCGTTGCAGACAAAGCCAATTTCAAGAAGAAAGTTACTGAATTTGTCAAACCAGGCTCTTGGTGCTTGTCGAAGTCCATATAATGACTTGTGAAGAAGATGACATGGCTTGATTTTTGAGAATCAATGAAGCCAGTGGCTATTCCATGTAAACAGTTTCATATAAATCTCCATGAAGAAACGCATTCTTCACATCAAGTTGGTGTATTGTCCATTGTCTTGTGAGAGCTATAGACAGTACTACACGTATTGTAGCATGTTTTACTACTGGACTGAATGTTTCAGTGAAATCCAGTCCTGCTTCCTGATGGAATCCTTTGGCTACCAGACGAGCCTTGAGTCTTTCTAGACTACCATCTGACGTGAGTTTGGTCTTAAAGACCCACTTACAGCCTACAACATTCATCTGGTCTGTTCTTGGAACTAATGTCCAGGTATGATTATTATGGAGGGCATTCATCTCTTCTTGCATAGCATTGTACCATCCTGTATCAGCTAACGCAGACTTAATGGATCTTGGTTCCATAGGAACATGATATTCAGCCAAGCAAGCATATCTTGGATTTGGCTTGATAATACCTGATTTGAGTCGGGTCTGCATAGGATGACTATTAACATTTCTCTGAGAACAAGATAGATCACGAGTGTGTTGTTCTGTGTCAGAACTAGTATTGTTAGGTAGAGTACTTGAGAAAGGTGAAGAATTCTGACCAGATTGAGTTTCGGTGATAACATCATTTTGCCTTGATGTCAGAGGAATATCTTGGGCTTGTATTGATGCTGATGGAGTCTGTTGATGTATCTGCTGATTTTCATAGTTATCTATAGTAGGATGATATTGACTTTGCCCTTCTGAGTGATAGGAAGTACTTTGCTTTGCTGTACCTGATTTTGAAGATTCGAGTAATTTGACTCCTTCAATCCACTGTTTATACAAAGGAGTATATTGATCATAGTCATTGATCACAGTTTTTGTGAAAGGAAATGATGTTTCATCGAAGGTAACATGTCTACTGATATATATACGATTATCAGTAGGTACAAGGCATCTATAGCCTTTATGCATATCACTGTATCCCAGAAAAATACAAGGAAGTGATCTAGGATCGAACTTGTTTCTTGAATATGCTCTTAAGCATGGATAACATGCACAGCCAAATACCCGTAAATGATCATACTGTGGCTGAGCATTATGAATCTTTCTATATGGTGTATCCATGTTTAGCTTTGGTGTTGGAAGTCTGTTTATAATATAGTTTGCTGTAACAAAAGCATCGACCCAGAACTTCAGTGGGATCTTGGAATGATATAGCATAGCCAATCCCAATTCAACAATATGTCTATGTTTTCTTTCGGAAACTCCATTCTGTTGAGGAGTGTGAGGACAAGATAGCTGTTGTTTTATTCCACAACTTTGCAGATGATCTTGAAACCTTCTACTTACAAACTCTCCTCCTCCATCACTTTGAAAGATTTTGATCTTGTGACTGTATTGTTTTTCCACTAATGTCTGGAATCGACAAAAGATATCAAAGAACTCAGATTTTAGCTTCATTGGATATAACCAACTGTATCGTGAAAAATTGTCAACAAAAATCACATAGTATCTAAACTTTTGTAAGGAGTCTACTGGTGATGGTCCCCATATGTCACAAAGTGGACCTTTTCTAATGATGAAGTTGATATGGAATTCGACAAAGAAAATGGTAGAGCTGTACTTTTTGCTACTTGACAGCTGCTGCAAATGTTTGAAGGAACTGAAGTAACTGAAGTGACATGAATCAGTTTCTGATGATGTAGATAATCTACTATTTGAGTATTCGCATGAGCCAATCTTTGGTGCCATACTTCTGCATTGACTGCTTTCTGACTTTGAGTGAAAAAGGCTGTTGCGGTCCGTGTATTGACTTGATAAAGGCCCTTAGTCTTCTTTCCGAGCTGAATTGTTGCCTTGGTATTGTTGTCCTTTACATACACACCAAATTTATCAAAGATAAAAGTGCAAGGGTAGTCATCAGTAAGCTTAGACACAGAAAGAAGATTCTTCTTTATTTCTGGTACTATAAGAACATCATTAAGAGGTAATGTGTTTATTTCTGTTTTGTGTAAGTGTTACCAATGTGTGTAACAGGTAAACAAGATCCATTTCCAACCATTACTGTATCGAGACCTTGATATTTAGAAGAAGTATGAAGAATACCAGAATTCGCACTGATATGAGCAGTGGCTCCTGTGTCAGGGTACCATTCACTTCCTTTTGGATCTTCAATATGGATTGCTGTCAGAGCTGCTGGAATCTCTTCTACTTGATATGAATTATCAAAACGGTACCAACAGCGGAGAGCATCATGCCCAGGTCGCTTACATATTTGACATTCTAGTCTGGTAACCTCTGTGTCTTTCTCATCCTGCAAACTTTTCTTTGAGTTTAACAGAGGAGGATAAGATTTGTTGTTTTGATACCTGTGAGGTTGTGTTGCATAAGGTCGAAAACCCTGTGCAGTTGGAGGAAAGACATTCTTCTGTCTTAGATATTGGTCTCCTGGTCTTTGAAATGCTGCATCTTTCTCGTAATTCTCGATTTCTTTCGGTATAACCAAATGCTCGTCCTCTATTACCAGCGTTCTGCCTCGACCAAAACCACGACCACCCCTATAACTTCCTCTCTGAGCCAAAAAAACCAGTAGGTTGTGAAAGATATTCTTCATCAGCACTTTCTTTAGGATACATTTGAATCTTTCTTTGGCCAAAATAGGCCAGACTAGGATTGAACTGACTTCTGGAGTAGGTCTTCATTCTGGATTCAAATCTCTCTAGTTGAGCTATGACTTCGTCATAGTCAGGTTGAGGCTTCAAGCAATATATGGTGGTTCGAAGTTGCTCATATTCTGGACCTAGTCCTTCCAGTATACCAAAGATCTTGGTTATATCATCTACTGGTTTACCAATAGCATTCAACTGATCGCATATATTTTTGTATTCTCTGAGGTAAGTAGAGAGATTTTGATCAAGTTTCTGGCAGGACTGTAATTTTCCTCTAAGCTCAAACTCCTTTGCTATTGATTTTTGTGTAAATCGTTTTAGAAGAGACTGCCATACCTCAAAGGATGTTTCTAATCCAATGATCAGACTTAGAATATTCTCAGTAACAGCCCCACTAATCCATGATGATATCAACTGATCTGTTCTTGTCCAATCAATATAATCAGGATTAGCAAGATCTGAATCACATTCTTCATCATTATTATGCAGCATTCGTGAAGGAGCTATAACATCACCATTAACAAAACCGAAGAGATCTTGACTCTTCAGAAACCTTTGCATTTGAGCTTGCCATAACAAAAAATTGTCTTCGGCGAGCTTGATTGTAACAAAGTTCGAGATGTTTACGTGAATTGGAAAAGGATATTTTGGCGATCTTATTGCCATTGCTTCAAACTTTCAGATCAAACCAAGTTATACAAACAACCTATGGCTCTGATACCATGAGAAAGATGAAGAACTTCAAACAAGATCAGGAGAACAGCTCTGAAGACAACTTGTATTTTCAAATGATGATCATATCATTGTATCTTAGTACAATTGAAAGACAGAATATGAATCTACTTCTCTTGTTCTATCTTCTAGGATCAAATGTACTTAACTTGCTTCAAGTATTTCGGATTTGAGCTGTTCTTCATCCTCCGAAACTCTCTTTTGGCATTCAGATCCTTTCGCATTCGTCGATGACCTTGGTACCTTGTTCTTTCAACTCTTGCGACTTCTTTCTCTCTCTAACTCGTTTCGAGCTATTTTCCCTCATCTTATTATGTAAAGGAAAGCAGAGTATTTATACTTGAATATGTAACAGAACTCAGTTACAAAGGAAAACAGAATATAGCAACTGTTTTTAATAGAAAGAATCTATTTGACTAAGCTTAAGACTCCTTAAGACTTTGGCAATCCGAGTCATTAATCCTTCGAGCATCTTCGTTCATTGATCATCGATCCAGGTTCATCTCCTTCATAAGATCTCTCGCCACCGATTTGACTTTATGACTTGGCGATCCAAGTTATTTGTCGGCGATCCAAGTCCTCCGTCAAGTCCTCTCGTTTTTGCTTCGCATTGTGCATCTTTGTCCCTTTATTCTTAACGTAACCCGCGTGACGAGCTCCTCCGGCGCGTGAAGGGCTGGCGCCGCAGGTGGTGACGCTGGTGGAGGGGAGATGAACAGAACACGGCGCCATTCCCGATGCGCGTGGGGAGGCGCTGGCGCACTACGGGGCGCTGCTCGAGTCGATCGACGTTCGAGAGCTGTGGGACCCGCTGGCAAAAGCGGGGGCAGAGGAGGGGCTGAGATGGAAATTGGGGAACTGGGTTGCTTGCGAAGGTAGGGACCGGGTCGAAAGATGCTAGGTGTTCGGGAAGTGGAGGGCCCGCATGGGGATGGCTGGGTTCGAGTTGAAGCCACTGTCGATGAAGGCGTGGGTCCGCTATTCGCCTTGCACGTGGCACCCAAGATTGATGGTGAAAGAAGAGAATGGTGGGTTTCGGCTGGCACAGCCAAACTCTCATAGTAGCATCCACTTGGTGTTAACCAAGTTGATACATGCACGTATATGTTATGTGCCATGGATGGCGATGGTGATGGCGATGGCAATGTGATATCTATAATGTATTGCTTTCAAGGTGTTTTGCCTGAGAAAATGGGGAAAGAAGAGAATCCCAACTCCCACCTAAGCAATTGAGTAATAAAAAGAAAGGTTTGGATTTGAGGGAAAAAGAATCCTAGAAAAATTGTCCAAAAAGTCCTAAATCTTATTGGAGCACTTTTACCAATTCAGTTATAAACTTATTATACTTTTGTCAATTCAGTTATAAACCTTTCAATTTTACTAATTAAGTCGTAAGCTTTTTTACTTTTTATTAATTTAGTCATAAACATTTTCACTTTCTATCAATTGAGTTTATTCAATCAATTTTGGTCAAAAATTACTAACATGGACGGTTGGTGCCGACGTGACACATTTTAATAATATTTTTAATTTTTTATGGTTTTTTCTTTTTCTTCTTTTTATTTTTTTTTTTTTTTTGGATCTATGGTTGGCAAGGGTTGCCAACTAACCTTCGTCGGCCTTTGTGAGAACCAGTCGACCCTCGTCATCTCTAGGCGAAGGCCGTGACGCCTTTACTAGCAAAAGTGAGGGCGTGTGAGCCCTCGCCCAGAAACGGTGAGGGCCACAACACCCTCGCCAGATCTAGCCAAGTGAGAGCTCCGAGGGCCATGATGCCCTCACCAAATAGGGCCAAGTGAGGCCAAGTGAGGGCTTGCCATTTTTAAGATTGAATTTACAAAATTGAAATGTTTAAGACTCAATTAGCTAACATGCAATAAGTTTAGGACATTTTGAACAATTTTCCTGATCTCCTTAGGCTTCATGAATATAATTTTGGGTCATGTGCACACATGTATAATATGACATTTAAGAGAATTTAATCATCACCCCCATCAAGATATGAATATGATAACAACTATTACAATAATGTTACTAACAAGACCAGATATTCATTTTTATCTAGACCCCGCAGGACGAGGAATTTTCGCACCACCTCCTGTTCATCTTCCTTGCTTCGTGCTCATGACCCTGAGCTCTTTTCTCCTCATCTCTCTTTCTCTCTCTCTCTCTCTCTCTCTCTCTCTCTCTACATTTTCATTCCTCATCACAAAGCAAAGCACAAGACGTCCCTCATCAATGGAGCGTTTCGCTTAGCCTAAGAACCTACCCTCAAGCCGCAAGCGCGCGATCCAGGACCTCCTCCATGCCCAGAATCCCACGAAGAAGCTCGCAGATCTCTTCGACGCTCACTCTCAAACTGGCAAGTGGCAACAACATAGGGCAGCCCCTGTTCGCAGAACATCTGGTCCTCAATGTCCTCAGGTCGTCCAGCAACACCCTATCCCTATCGAGCAGCGGTGAGTCCAACGAGGTCTTACAGGTCCCGACCAATGCCAGTGTCAGGTCCGAGGTCTCTGAGGGAAGTGAGAGCATCGACACCTTGTTTCCGAGGTAATTAATGGCCCAAATTCATGATCTTTTGCTTCTGACTTTGTCTGAAAAGTAATTTATCTATTTAAGTGATGTTCCGCATAATTCAAAAATTAAGTGAACTTTCTTTTTGGGAAGAACGATTGCATATATGGTAAGCATCGCATGAAGATCTCTTAGAATCTAGGAAAAAGAGAAGACATGAAAGATGGTTCCGTTATTCATATGATTTCGAGACACGACTTGATAGATATTAATTGGATTATAACTAACTTGTCTAACTTGCTAAGAATAGAAGTTAATTTTTTTTGTTATTTAATTTATCTTGTTATTGGGCAGAGGAGAAAGAGGTTTAGATGGACCTAAATTATATATATGGATCTAAGTAATTCTAACGTGAAATGCAAAATTACTCATTTTTGCACAGAAATACTTCAGATATACGGACAAGACTAGACCAAAATATGATCTTCAACAAGCAACAATGGAGGACATTTTATCAAGAAATGATTATCAACTTGAGTTACCTTGGTACTTTAATAAATGATACATCCATTTTCATTAATTTCTCATATTTATTTTATTTGATTTGTTATTAGTTAAGATATACGCATGGATCTTGATACTTCTAACATGAACTGAGAATTACTCATTTTATAGAAGGACAATATTCTGCCCTGATCGAATCAACGGGCACTAATGGAGGAAATATGGTAAGAGATTGATTCTCAACAACAAATTCTCCTCATACTTCACAAATGATACATCTTGATTCTCAATAATGTATTCTCCACATACTTCACAAAGGATATATCTTTTCCTAAATCTCTCATATATATATGCATTACAAAGAAAAATATTGTATAAAGTAGAGAGAAATCAATTCTTGCTTGATGTCTAAAACAAATATTGTTTGGGATCTTTACAATAAGTCATGGCTTCAAACTTAATAAGAAACACATCCATCTATCAACTTGGCTAATAAATCATGCATCCTAGCAAAGAAATCCTATCTATAGAGGCTTCAGAGCTTCAGAAGGAAGCCCAAAGGAGAATTCAACTTGAGGTATGAATAATTTCTTTTTGGCAATTTATTTCTTTAAAAAGGAATATTCATAAAAGTGCATTGGAGAATATCAGGGAACACGAAACATGGCAATCATACAATCGATTAAAAGTCTTATCACTGTTAATATGATGCAATCTTTGATTCAAAGTCACAACAAGATGAGTTAATTCGAGATATATCCAAAGATAAGCTTTACTAAGATAGTATTTAATTAAGAGAAGTACGTTCTTAATGTTTAGGGGGATGAAAAGCCTTGGAGAAAGCCAAACCATTTCATGCTAATCACTCGAATCCAAAACAAAAAACAGGTACAGAGGAAGCTGCAGGAGAGAATAGAGGCCAACGAGAAGTAACTAGAGGCAATTACAGAGGAACAACAAAAGAGAGCCTCGCTTGATGGGAGCAATCCTGCGAATCTGGAGGGCGCAAGAGCCCAAAGAGCCGACTTCAAATTGGCCATCTCCAACTCTGTCGACCCCCCGCGTGAAAGAGGAGGTGGTGGTGGAGAGAGGGACAACAACAACATCAGCAACATGACGATGGGCAAGAAAGAAGAGATGTACGAGAGAGGTGGCCATTAAAATCGTGGCTCACCACTCAGAAATATGAAGGTGAGGCCGCCACACTTGCAGGATCATCCTCAAATCCACCCCAAGTTCCCAACTATTCATCCTGGACTCACCAAGCCCTAGGGACGATTCCATCCCCCTAAGTTTCAACACTAGCCACACTGCCAAACAAGGTGATCGCATCAACACCCGTCTTCTTCGACTTTCTGTCGGTGAATCATGAGCAATAGTTGCCCAATGAGGATGATCTGAATCCCCCGCGGCCACAGCCATGGCCATGGCAACAAGAGCAACAACAACGATCAATCCACATCAGCTGATTACTGCGCTGTATTCAAATCTGCTGAGGAGATCAGTCGCGATTAAGGGGATGTGATGTGATGTCTAGCTCTCGTGGTTTTGACATGATTGTGGAGTCTGATTGTGATGATCTTTTGGAATATGAATCCCCAACCTATCATTATCTCCCCTTTTCCAGGAAGAAAAATTCTTTTGAGCTGATCATATTTGTGTTGAATCATAAGCAGCGCCATTGACAAGGACAAGAAGCATGAGGCACGGCAATTTTATAAATTAGTTAGACTATACTTGCCAAAATAATAAAGCTATTCTGTCCAAAAAGAACTGATCCAACACCTACAAGAAGATGAATTACAAAATAATGATCATAAGTAGAAAAACCATCAAATCCAAGTCCATCTTAAAAAACTTTGTTCAGTATGTAATAAATCAGTAATTTCTAGAGATAGATTATGCATCCAACTTACATTCTCTCCCAGATTCAGCTTGTTCGCCAATGCAAGTAGCTTTTCCTCTTTTGATCTTATAATGCTTTCTTCTAACTGTACTTCCTGCAACCAAATTGAATGGTGAACTAAGCAACTATTGGAAAAATATGATGTAGGTTGATTGCAAAGACCAACAGGAGAACCAGCAGCACTGAACAGTGAACTTACCTTTTCTTTTGCAGCCAAGTCCGCTAAACTTTGATTTATATCTTTCTCTTTCTCATACAACATTAATTTGGATGACATCATGTTTCTGTAAGCTTCTTCAAGATCCATCTCCTTCTGCATAAGAAGTTGGTCAATTTCATTGGCCTTCCCCTCCTTCACGTTAAGGATTCTCCTATCCTCACACAGCTTTTTTTTTTTCCCTTTCCTGCAACTTTTGATCCCCCTTGTAAATTTTCTCTCTGTTTATAAAATGCAGCCCTGTGTGCTTCCTGCCCGCCAAAAAAGGCCAGATTTGCAACATCACTTGCTGAGTATTTCTTACAGTTATAGCAATGTAACCAACGTTATCGTGCATGATGCGTAAAGATGCACAGGTTGAAAAGAGCATACTCAGTTTTCAAAGAAAAATGCTCCCTTTAAAGTACACTTTCGCGTGCCTCCATCTCTTGCATCTTCAAGTCCAATTATGAACTTTTTCTGCTGACCTACGAAGTTTGGCAGCAACATCGTGCAGTGTCTCATTCACCTCCAATGACCTATCCTCCATTCCAATAGTCAAAGCACTCGCTTGAGACAATTCCTTCTCAGAATCAAGCTTTATTCGGTCCTGCTCGTTATGTATTTCGTGCAGAGCCTTCTCAAGCTGCATTAACGAAGTTCATCTATGTAACAAAAATATGGAAGACTTCAAATGCTAATCACATTCACTTCCAGCACTCACATGAGAGAAGATATATTCAAAAAAATCAAGTTGAGGAATGGCTCTCGTTATATCTTCCCATTTGCAGTGCAACTCAGGCAAAGGAAGAAATAAGGATAAAGCTCGACTTTTTGTACTAAAATAGGAAAATATGGCCCCACATTGCCACATATTAAACCAACGTCGACAATCTACTATTTCCCTAGACATAAATTTGTCTAAAACGTGCCTATGCATGTCCTGCAACTCTATGTGTGCGCAGTGCAATCACATACTTCATGTCTGAGAAGGGTCAGATTGTAGGGAAAGGGAGGCTAGCAAATAAGATCCATAATGGCATAAATCCCGAACGCGTGAAACGAGCTTACAGAAGCAATACTTATTTTCCTTTTCACGCTTGGCTTTTACAGAGGAGTTAGAAAAATTACTTTTAAGAAGATGGTGACTTGTTGCCACAAAACTGAAAATTCAATTGAATGAAAGGAACAAGCTCTTCCCAAATTATACCATATCCCCACAAAAACCAAACAAAGCTAAAGCAACGCTCTCGTTAACCTTTTTGGCACAAGAAGATTTTCTTCAATAATTCATGAAAATATACGGACAAAGATCTTGAACATTTTTTAAGAATCGGTAGACCGCTCTCAGATTCATCAACCACCAGATTAACACAATCAACTAGAGTGACTAATCTAATATGATTAGCAACACATAATTTGGCAATCGGAATCAAACTGGTGCTCCAGAAAGAGTTCTCCATCGGGAGTACGGTCGTTATGCCAAATCATAGAAGAATCATTTGGTAATTGAGTTTGTTTTACCTTTAAACTATCCGATTTAGCAATCCCTAGTGCCCATGAACGAAATTTTGGCAACACAAATTCAGAAGACAGCTTGTCATTAGTTGACTGTATTTCTAAAATATAAGACAGTTAAAATGCAATGCAAAATCTAGAGCATTCAAATTGCAAGACTATCAGCAAGAAGTAGCATACATTTGCCACGCACTGCCTTTCAAAAGCCAAAGCTTTCCTAAGATTTTCCTCTTTCTTCTTAGCTTCAAACATTGCAATCAGATGTGCTGATTGTTCTCGTTGGATAAGCTGTCGTGCTTTTGATAATGCTTGACCTAACTCTTCAAACTTCAGGTTCCACTCCTTTTTGTCGAACAAAAATAGCCCACATTATACTGATGATGAAATAGCTGCCAAAAGACTTCTATTTAGGTTAACAACAATTGCTAGATCTCAGTATATAAGAATTTCAGGGAATTTAATTCCTAAATGTCAAATGCTTAACCTAATACAACACTACATATACAGATAAACATGAGATTTTGTGGCAATTGCACATCCAAAAGTTGGAAAAAGTACACTTCCACTGTGAACCTCACCCAAAACAACATTATCATCCAAAATAACAGACACGATTCTTCCAACTATTGATGCAAACGAAAATCATAATAAATAATCAAATAAGAAATGTCAAGTATTAAGCAACACATTGCATGTTCATCTAAGCAGGTTTGAGCCATAGATCAGCAGTTGCCATTTGAGCTGCATTTGAGATGCTTATCTTGCCCCCCACACTTTGACAAATTCCAAAGAACCCCATAATTCTCCTAAAATACTTTTGGGATTCCTACTAACCTACTAATTTTTGTAAAGAGGATTTGAGGGTAGTTTTCCTTGAAGTAGCTTGATAAGTCTCACAACCGCTAAACTGCCAAGTCCATTTAAAAGACTAATAAACACCTCGATTGGACAAGATGCTTCTTGAATTGTAGCAAAACAAAGAGGAGATCATGTGACATCTCACTTTTCACACTTTTCACATCATCTATTAGAGTCTGAAAGTCTCGTTGCATATAGAGGAGCATAATATTTCCCCTAGGAGGGTTTGACTAGTCAATGAATCGAAAGTTACACAAGTAAATGAGCCAACCTATTCCAAACTACATCTCATGCTGTGTTTACTCAAGTAGGTAATTACACACGACAAAATTTCCATCCTACAAACAGGTGCATAGAACATTATTATACAATTGCAAGAAGCAACAACCAACCCAGAACAGCTATATACAATCTAAGGAACAAGCATGGCATCAAAACATAGTATGCTTGGTTTATCTTGAAAAATATATATCCTATTCCTCAAACACTACTACCCTCCCTCCCTCCCTCCCTCCCTCCCTTCCTCCGAACTCAACTATGGACACAAGGTGCTGCATTCGGTCAAACACAACAAAGCTAACCATTCTAGCACAACAAATATCCAAGAACGCATTCAGCTGAGGTAAACTAACTACTCCTGTGACATCCTGATTTTTCAAATCTGATTTCAATTGAATAAATTGGGCCTTTCGTTGACGCGTCTATAGTGCTATTCTCTTAGCCGATCACTCAAGAGATAACTAGACTATCTGGGAAAATTATTAAGGGATTTTAATACAAAATACTTGAGAATTCAACTAGGAATCGATTGCTCGACCATGTTAATTTGCAGGAGTCATTATGGCATAATTAAAAATCGATCAGAGATCAGAGATAGGTCGATTTGATTGAGATGAATGATCAAAATGTGGGTGATTCCACATGATTGCAAAATTCTCATCGATCGGCACTAAATTGATTTTCTATCGTTTTGGGTATCCTGTGTCCGTATTTGAAACCTTGAGATTTTCACAATAATCGAGAGTTGTCAATGTGTCGAAGATGTACATTGTGACTCGAGATAAATCGATCACGGGTCAATTGCACTAAAAATTCCTAAAAGCTACCCGATAAACTAAGTCACGCTAAAAGCGCGCCGGATTGAAAATAACAGTGAATTTGAACCCGATTTTAAAAATTGAAAGTTTTGTGGTATCACGAACTATTTTAGAAACGTCGACTCACCCTCCGAGAAATTTTTAGAGATTCCGGGATTTTTTTTGCGGAAAATCGTTACGGACGTTGCAGAAAATCGTATGAAAAATTCGGCTTAAATTGATGGAAATTTTGACTTCTAGATTGAGCTACTTGACGATAGGAAAGTGTGGAAATTTTGTGAGCATTTCTTCATCAATTTTGGACTTCAAATTTGGAGAATTTGAGGACGAAAATCGAAGTCTAAATAGAGTGAATTTCGAATCTAGGCTTGAAGGCTGCATTTTGAACAATTGAATTGGATTACTTTAGTGAAATTGGTTGGAAAGTAATAGGGGAGACAAGGCCATCAATGGAAGGGATAAAAATTTCTGACTTTGGGGCCTCCTCCTTTAACTTCACGAGCACGCTCAGCCGCTCCCTTCTCCCTTCGCGCATCTGCTTCTGCTTTCATTGATCTTTTCCATCAAGCGAAGCAGCTGCTCGCGTGCGTCTCTCATCCCAGCTGAAGACCGACGCCTGCTTTCTCTCCATCTTCATTGAGTAGGCCATCTCCACCGAAATCTCCTTGCCGCACGCCCACACCCCCCCCCGCCCCCTCTCTGAACTCTCCTCTGCAGGCCACGCCTTCATTTGGTCAACCAAAAGAAGTTTTGTTCCCCATAGTTGACCACCGAAGGAACCTAGCCGCTTGTTGCCAGCGATCGTGCTCCATCTCCGCCAAATCTCTCCTTGTCCGTGTCTCTCACTGCCACGCGAATTCAGCTGCCAGCGAAGCCCCCATCATCGGTCAACAACCCAAGCTGTCCCTCTCTTTAGTTGACCACCGAGTGCAGCAACCGAAGCCACGTCCACGCGCCTGTCTCCACTACTCCATCTTCGGCCAGGAAACCCCACCGTCGTTCCTCTCTCCTTCGCCCGCGTCCCCTTCGTGCGAGACTCCTCCAGCGAAAACCAGCAAAGCCCGCAGCCCATCTAGCCGTGGAGTTCAGCCCAATCCAGCGTCTTCAGCCCAACGTCTTCTGACCCAGCAGCTCCTTTGAGCCCATATGCAGCTCAGCCCAAGGAGGTTTAATTCAATTGAAGCCCAAGAAAAAAATTCCAGCAGCCCAAGTCTTTGGCCTATCAACTCCAGCAGCCCACTTCGCAAGCCCAGTTCAGTTTTGATTCAGCCCATTGGATTTCGGCCCAGTCTAGCGAAGCCCAACAAGATCAGAAGCCCGCAGTTTTGAAGCCCAAGTCCACCGAAGTTTAGCCCGCGAATGAAGTTTAGGCCCAACCCAAGTTTGTCGACACCGCCGAAAATTTCGATTTCGGCCGCCGTCGAGTCGTCATTGTGGTGAACCGGTTTCCGCAATAAACCAGTGAGTTTATACTCTAAACTTTGCTTAGTAGGGTAATGACGTTTAAGGGGTGTTTAGATTTATTTTATTAGAAATTAGGTGGTTAGTTAGATTAAATTAGAAATGTAATTATTTAATTGAGCATGTTAGGTGGTTAGCATGGTTTAGCTAAGGCCTAACTAAATTGTACTATTTATCTAGAAGGGTTCGGGAATTTCCGAGTCCGTATTGGTTATTAATTTAATGATTCGCCCAGGTTAGTATTTTTAAAATTTAAATTGATTTATTTAATTAATTTCAGTAATTATTTAATTATTAATTATTTTTCCGGAAATTAGGCCGAATAACTGGTGACCGGAAGTTCGTGTTGATTGCAATGGTATGGTTAATTTCTGCAATTGAGTGTAGAATTATGCAAATTGAGTGCTAATTGGATTTTTGGTATTTAATTCCAAAAATTGTGAATTTCCAATATTTATTCAGAAAATCCTAGGTGTCGAGTTTTGACACCGAAAATGGTTTTTAGTACTATATAAAATAGTGAGATTTCAAAAAAGAAGAATATCAATTTTTATGGGTCAAGTTGACCGTGTACCCACACACGAGTAATTTCATGTGAATTTCTAATACGAAGAAAAAGGCCAGGCTCATCATTTTAATTGAAGCATTTAAGTGCAATGCACGGTGCCTTGAGCCATATTTGAGTGATCATGTGATGGTTAAGAGAAATCATCTCAGGCTGTTGAGCTGAATGTTATCCCTATTTGGGATACTCCCTAGACAACGCGAAGTCAGTCATAGTAGATTCTGGACCCTATGCTCCTTCGAGAAAGCCGCTTGATAAAGAGACGTGCCGTGCGCAATGGGGTGAGATGATGCCTGGCGATGCCAGAAAACTGCCGAACAGAGAGTAAGTCGTGCTATATGCCGAGATCAAATCTAGGAACGCATGATTAGCTGAGTGTGGTGTTCCAGTTGTTGGAGCTTATTTGTTGCTCATGTTTTCATGATGTCTGTGTTATAAATTGTACTAACCTGCAGGATAGATCTGAGACGAGGTAAGTCTCCTTGATTGTGTGATTGTGTGATTAGGACACTTCTGGGCGTATTTCCCTCCTAATTGAGGTTTAGAGCTTAGACTTGCTGAGATGATATCTCACCCCGTTGTGGGACAACATTTTCAGGGTCCTTCCAAGCTTCCTAGCGGTCCTTCCGATCCATCTCCGATTCGACCCGCCTCTCCAAGCGCCTCCAGTGCCCCCATTGTCCTCCAACCCAACATTCCCCATTACTTTCCCATCCAGTGAGGCCACTAGCGGAGGCGGCTGCGCCAGCCCATCAAGGAAAGCCGCCGCCTTTCCCCTTGCCATCGCTCTTCACGACCACGGTCCGTCGGAGGGACGCAAAGCCACAAATGGGGAAACAATATATGCAGGGGCCAAATTTACTCAAAATACATGTAAAAAGGGTGTTTTAGTTTTTTTTTTTCTTCTTCTTCTTTCTTTTTTCCTATTATTAATATTACCGAAAATCAAGACTCTAATATTCATACCACCCACCGCGGTGGCTTCATTGGATAAGGCCCTGTTGATCATTGCCCTTAATGTGAGGGGTTCGAAACCCAGTGGAGGCGCTTGGTGTCTTAACCGCTTGCACGAGGTGGTGGTTCCCTCGTGCGGCCCCAAGGTTTGCCTACCGGCTACCGGTTGTACGGGGTTCTCTGGGTCATCAAAAAAAAAGAAAAAAGACTCCAATATTCATCCCCCATATGTTGTTTTGCGTTACACATATCTTACTTTTTCCTAAGATTTATAGATTGAAAGCTTTTTATTTAGTTAAAATCACGCGCCTGAAACTTTTAAAAGTGTTTGATAAGAAAAAATCTTTAAAAGTGCAATAATTATGTATTTTTCAAATTTTAAATAATGCTATTTTTCTTTTTCCAGAAATTTTTGGAGCAAAATAGGAAAAGAAAACCATATCTATACATTTATTTCTCCACTTATTCTAATATTACCTTAGTAAAGAAAGAAAATAGATGTATTTCTAAATAACCCATGTATTAAATAATACATGTTAAATATATCTAAGTCTCGTTTCACACAATTTCTACCGCAGTTATCTATTTTTAACCTCCGTTAACAATCACCAAACCCGAGACTATATTATAGAGAAAGGGCATTTAGAAAGAGACTTCGCTCTCCAATCTCTCACTTAGAGTATTAAACTAATTTTGTAAACTAATTTCTAGTATAATTAGCATTACCTACCATTCCTATGATTGCTTGGGCCGAACTGTATTAAAGAGTAACAAATGAAATTTCATGGGCAAACTTTCTCTTCGAAAGAATAAAGACACACGGTAGTGGATAATAAGTTTTCATCGATAATTGATTAAATGCACATGCTACACATATAATCCAGAGTTATTGATGCATTATCCCGATTATCTAGGTTACAGTGTCGTTTTGATTTATAGAGAAAGGGAATACATATTTTATCTTGTTTTGGCAACATTCACTTAACATGCTTTCAATGTATATTAGACTTAGGAGGACCTTCCAACCTTCCAAGAGATAAGTCACCAATAGGAAAGTTAATGGGTTGCCAAGACCAAAGACGTAGTTCAGAAACTTTTGAATTTTAATTTAATCAATTTGATGTGTGAATTAATTCCATTAAGAGTTAGCACTAATAAATTATTGGTAGGTTGATTAGACCCCTACGTATGAACTAGAGATACAATGGGTTCGAGGAACTTAATTACATTAGATTAATCTAACTCCATTTTTGGTATAGTACCTTTATCACTTTTTTTTTTCAAAAATATTTTGTAGGCAATTTTGATTAATTTTAAGGCTAACCACTAGGGTGCACAATCAATGATCTAGCACTCGATAAACCAAAGCAACAAATAAAAATTGCCAAGAACAAAGCATAACTTTACTATGATGAATTTCTCAATATACAGAAGATGTTGATTAAAAAAGAAAAAAGGAAAAAAAAGTAGCATGCATAGCCTAAATTAAACATGGAGTTCTAAATCATGCGATTTCAAACTAATTCTTTTTGATGTTTTCCTGTATGCAATTTTAACCCAAGTTCAATATGCATGAATTATTAAATTAATGACGTGTGAGATGGCTTGATTTTAATGACAAGTAAAATTAATATGTACTATTCTAAAGACAATGTGGCAAGTGGTGACAAGGCATGGAATTAATGCAATGTCAATATTTTCTGGGATTTTCTTTTAAAAGTTAAAATAGGAAAGTGCTTAAAATATGATATGTACCGAATTTAAATTAAGAAATAATTAATGGGGTTTACTTCCCAATCTACTTTCATCTCTTTTAAAAAAAAATTTCTCTCCGACCCAAGTGAGCTGAGCATATTGAGAGTTTGATACAGCACGACAATCGAGAGTTACATTGGTATTTGGCGTTTTCTTTTCTTTTTTTTCTGTTCTTTTTTTGGATTCCAATTGGCTCTCTCTCTCTCTCTCTCTCTCTCGCTTATAATTTCGCATATGGTTTTGTGTGTCATTCTGACTTTTTGCCAAGTGAATTTTGTGTTGTTTTTAAGTTGCTAAGTAGGAAAAAACTTGTTATTTGTCTCATATTTTGAGCCATCATGGTATGGCAATTTTCGCATGCAAGTATAATTTTGGTTTAAGAATCATCACTAAGTGGCTGATTCATTAAAAAGGGAAAGGGAAAAAAAAAAAAAAAGCGAATGTTCTCTAAGTGAAGAACTGTGAAAATAATGACGTCTGCATAATTGGTGATGTTTGTCCCCCAAACTTGTGCTGTCTCTCCAAGGTTGCTTTCAAGTCGGGACGGTGGTTTGGGCGCGCATTTCAGACTAGCAACTTCTTTTAGTAGCATCCAAAATTAGAAGTTATAATATCAAGATTTTTTTTTTTTTTTCGGTCAGAAGTTATAATATCAAGATTAGAAGTTAAAAATCCAACACGGGCTAAGCTATGTTTGCTTGTCAGACGTGGATCTCTAGTCAAAGCCCATTGTTGACTCATCTCGTAGGCTTCCATTCAACGCAAAGGTAAAAACAAGATCAGAAGAGTGTCAATGTCAATGTACAGAAGTCTCTGTTCTGCAATTATCGAACCAATAAGAAGTATGTCACATTGTATGTATTCGCCATTTCGACATATTATGAGTGTTAAAATCTCTAAATGCATCATATTAACAGGGGTTAGAATTTACGTTCCTGTATCAAATTCAAATTATAAATCCATGTCAGATCATCATCTCCAAAATTTATAATTATCATTAAAATCAAGCCAGAAAAAATGTTTCTTAGACTCATATTGTATTAAAACATTAAAATCTATTTGCATAAACATGCTAGAAAAGACCGATATCATTTGGAGAAATAACTTTGTCACCTAACATGATTATTTTTAATCTTAGTGCAGAACTACAAATATGTTTTCGAGGTCCTACTATACGGTGACAAAAGAAAATAAGGAGAATGTTTTTGGGTAATTGATAGTAATCTTCCTTTAAAATTCATAATTTTTGTTCATAACAGCGACTTATCCATCATGTATCATTTTGTAACCTTCTTTATAGAATATAATTTTTCTTTTGTTGTTGCGGATAATATAGATTCTATGATTTGTAATTGTCCATAAAAACTAACAAGCTACCTAAGTTAGTAGTATGTCTCTTTTTCAATTAATTAATAAATTATATAATGGATCGTAACTTTTATTTGACATTGGCATAGTTTTCCTTAGATAGTCGTAAGTTTTTTTAATCACATGGTTCGTAGTTTTCCATGAAAATGAAAAATCTACCTAAGTTGATAACAAATTTTTTATGCTGCTAGTAGTAAAATATTCTTTACTCATTAAACTCCCTTCTTTTTCAGAAATTAAAATAAGAAAAAGGAAGCATCTCAGTTCCGTGGTTAGTTCACTTGTCAAGGCATTTTGCTCACATAGAGAGAGAGAGAGAAGAGAGAGAGAGAGAGAGAGAGAGAGAGAATCCTGCAGAGCCAAGCGCCGGTTACGGCTTTTCTTCTTTTTCTCGGTAGCTCTAGTTTGCTTCTGCGATTCGATCGTCACCGTCGATTCTTCCGTCCACGACTACTTCAGCAAAGTTTTCACCTCCCGCTCCAACGCCTTCTTCTTCCATGCAGGCAGTGAAGGCCTCCGTGCTCCGAGGTCTGCGATCCCACCTTCTTTTGATAGCTCCTAATGCCACGACCAGCACCAAGGGAAGTCCTTCATCAGGTACGGATTTTTCCATTCTCTACTCTGGCTGCGATTCAGCTCCAAGTGATTTTGGTGGTCTCGTCTTGTTGCCTTGGAAGTTTGCTGGTGTCCCAATGGCCGAACCATCTTTGTTGGTTTCTGGGAAGTTATGCTGAAATGGTGAACACGTTTGATTTCTTAGGTTCTATGTGACTTACACACACACACATGAGAATGCCATCAAAGTCCTTAAAATGAAATGCTCGAAATCGCCCACGTGTCATTAAGGAATTTTCGACATTTCAATTTAAATGTTTGGACTTAATTGTAATTTTTCAATAAATGATTAAGAGTTAATTAGAAATTTAAGATTTGATTGCACTTTCTAAGGAAGGTTTGGGACTCGATCAAATAAATTGAGAAGTCACTTAATTATTTTGCAATTATTTCTAACAACATTAATAAAGTAAAATAACAAATATTTTGTAACGATCTCAATGGGCTTCATAATTATAATTTTGAGTCACATACATAATGACATTTGAGAAAATTAAACCATCCCTCCCATCGATATATGATAGTACTGATAAGATGTACTGATAAGACAAGATACTCATTGTTTCCTAGATCCCAGGAGACGCGGAATTTTCGCACAACCCTCCTCCCAATCTTCCTTGCCTCTTTTCCGCACGGCCCGGAGCACTTTTGTCCTCGTCAAAAAGCCCCTCTCGCTCTCTCTTCGTTTTCCTCCCTCGTCACCCAGCAAAGCCCAACACCTGTCTCATCGATGGAGCGTTTCGCTTGGCCTGAGAACCTCTCGTCAAGCCGCAAGCACGCGATCCATGATCTCCTCCATGATCAAAATCCCACGAAGAAGCTCAGAGATCTTTTCGGCGCTCACTCTCAAACTGGCAATAACACAGGGCAGCCCCTGTTCGCTGAAGATCTGGTCTTCAACGTCCTCAGGTCGTTCGGCAACTCCATATCTGAATCGATGAGCGCCGAGTCCGACGAGGTCTTGCAGCTCCCGACCAACGCCTGTGTCAGGTCCGAGATCTCGGAGGGAAGTGAAAGCATCAAGCCTCCGATCCCAAGGTAAGCAAGGGCCAAAATTCGCGTCTTTTTACTTTTGACTTTGTCTGAAAAGTAATTTATCTATTTAAATGAAGTTTCCCGCAATTATAATAACATATGTAAGTTTCTTTTTTGGCAAGTGTATTTACATCAATGGAGCGTTTCGCTTGGCCTCAGAACCTTTCCACAAGCCGCAAACGCATGATCGAGGAGATCCTCCGAGCCCAGAAGTCCGTAACGACGCTCCTAGATCTGTTCAGCGCTCAGTCCCAAGCTGGCAATAACATACAGCTGCCCTCGTCTGCAGAAGATCTCCTCGAAGACCTCAAGGAGTCGTTCGCCAACAGCCTATCCTTATTGGGGATGGCCGAGTCGGAAGAGGTCCCCACCAAATCCTGTGTCAGGTTCGAGGACTCTGATGAGGAGAGCACTAGTACCCCGGTCCCGAGGCAATTAAGGTCTTTTTTTTTTTTTTTCTATTTTTTACTTCTGACTTTGTCTGAAAGTAATTTATCAGATTTAAGTAGTGTTTCACGCAATTAAAAAAAATAATTATAAAGCTTCTTTTTGGGAAGAAATCCCATGTTTGAAAATGACAGTGTGAAGATCTCCCTTCTATGTTTAGTTGTTTGATAAAATCAAAATTTATCCTATTTTGTGTTTGCTGTCTCCTTAAAATATAATAAAGTTGGATATAAAACAGATAATCCGGATAAAATAAATTTTACACAAAGCATAGGATGAAAGAGGTTTTACATGGAGCCAAATTATCTATATTCGTCTAAGTAATTCTAACAAAAAGAAGAAGAAGTAAAATTACTCATTTTTGCTCGGGACTGGACTAGAATTTGATTTTCAAGTTCGAGTTACCTAGGTACCTCACAAATGATGCATCCATTTTTATTAATTTTTCATATATTTTTTATTTATTTTGTTTTTTGTTCAAATTTATACATAAATCTTAATAATTCTCATGTGAATTGGGAATTAACCATTTTTTTTTGTAGAGGGACTTCGAATACATGGACAAGATTGGATGACCATGAATTTGTCTACGACGGGTACTCATGGAGGAAATATGCTCAAGAAGCGATTCTCAAGTCGGAGTTCCCAAGGTACTTCACAAATAATTTATCCATTTTCATTAATCTCTCATATATAGGAGAAAAATAATTTATGAAGTAGAAAGAACTCTATTATTGCTTGATGTCTAAGACAAATAATGGGAAAATTACCAAAAAAGTCATAAACCTATTGTAATTGTGTCAATTCAGTCCTAAACTTATTTTTTTTTTACCAATTGAGTCCTAAACCTTTTACAATTCTTTTCGATCAATCCATCCAGCTAAAAATGGCCAGCCGACCCTGACGTGGCGGCCTAAGACCGGCGCTATTTTTTTAATAATATTTTATTTTTTGAAATATTTTATTAACTTTTTCTTTTATCTTTTTATCTTTTTTTATCTTTTTTTCCCTCTCCCTCCTTCCACCTCCTCTCCTCCTTCTTCCCTTGGCTTCGGCGATCGGCCGAGGGGAGGGCGGGCTGGTCGCCGGACCGAGGCAGCGACAGGCGAGCCCTCGCCCCGGTGAGGGGTTGATCCGGGCGAGGGCTCGCTCACCAATCGGCACACGCCCAATGACGGCGGGGCGAGCCCCCACCGGATTTGGTGAGGGCTCGCCTCGCGGTTGCCGCAAGACGAGCCCTCACCGATTCTACAGGAGGCGGTTTCCCCCCGCATGTGATTTTGGGGGACGGCTTCCACCGCGTGCGATGGTGGCCGCAATGTCGACACCAATGAACCCTAATAAGGCGGCGGCGGCGGTGGCGGCGGTGGCGGCGGCGAGGGCGACGGATTGAGGAGGAGGAGGCGGTGCGGGTCGCGTGAGGTCTTCGAGGCCGCCGCTCCGCTAGGGCTTGCCTCACGCCTCGACAGCAAGGCGAGCCCTCGCCGGATCCGCAGGGCTCGCCCGCTATCGGCGGGCGCGTGCCGATTAGCAAGGTGAGCCCTCGCCGATCAGCGAGGCTCCCCTGCCGGCCGGCTTGCTAGGACCGGCGACGGCGAGGTCCCCTCGTCGGATCCGGCGAGGGCTCGCCCCGCCAACCGCCTCGGCCCGGCGACCAGCCAGCCCTCTCCTCCGGCCGGTCGCGAGCTAAGGGAAGAAGGAGGAGAGGAGGAGGAAGGAGGGAGAGGGAAAAAAAAGGAAAAAATTAATAATTTTTTTAAAAATAAAATATTATTTAAAAAATGTTGCCGGCGCCGGCCGCTTGCCACTTCGACCCGGCTGGCCATTTTTAGCCTGTTGAACTGATCGGGAAGAATTGTAAAATGTTTAGAACTTAATTGGTCAAAAAAATAAGTTTAAGACTGAATTGACACAATTGCAATAGGTTTAGGACTTTTTTGGTAATTTTCCCGACAAATAATACATGAAAATCTTTACAAAACATCATGGCTTCAAATCAATCATATATTTAATAGCTTAAGCTTTTGAAATAGTTAGTAATCATCCACAAAAATCTCACAATAAGAAACACATCCATCTATTGACATGGCTAAATTAATTATGCTTCTCTCATGATGAACAATTAAGGAAAATGTGTTATTGCTTGTGATTAAAGATGTGTCTGTAGGAACTACTATGGGTGCTCTCACAAATTCAACTAGGGGTGTCAAGCAACCAAGCAGGTCCAGAAGATAAAGGATGACCCACCCATCTATAGGACTATATGCCAATGCCACCACACTTGCAAGTAGGGGTGAACATGGTGTTAGGGTAAAACTTGAAACTTGAACCTAAAAATTGGACTAGTGGGAATCTATCTAGTTTTAGATTCTAAGGTATGTACGGTAGGTTTCAAATTCTAAAAATTAGAGAACTTGGAGAACCTGTTTTGATGGGTAAGGTTCCAAATTCTAGATAAGTGAAACCTGGAACCTAGAATAAGTTTTTGCATTTTTCTTTATTAATGTCTTTGCGCGATCCTACGATATTTCATAGAATCCAATTATGAGTGTGTAATTTGAAATCACTAGTTTGAGCTTCCATTTTACGACTGAGACTTTTATTCTATTAATGTTTTATAGTTTTCATCTATCTAAATATAATTTGTGGTTAATTGGTTGTAGCAACAAGTAGTAATACTACAATCATTTAATTAATAATACACATGGAACCTAGTAGACCCTAAGACCAATCATGGAATCCGTGACCAAATAGATTCCGGGTTATAGGGTATGTAAGGTACATTTTAAGTTCCAAAAAATATGAAACTTGTTTCGATTGGTAAGTTCCATGTTTTGAATGGAACTTATACTGAATCTGAAACCGTTCACCCCTACTTATGAGAACTTGATCCTCAAATCCCCTACACTCATCTTGGACTGACCAAGCGCTAGGGCTCCTCCGTCCCCCAAAGTTTCAACACTAGCCTCATTACCGAGCAAGACGACGACAACACCAACCCTATCTTCTTCAACTTTCTATTAGTGAATTATGAGCAAAAGTTTCCCAGTGGGCATGATCTGAATCCCCACGGCCATGTCCATGGCCATGATGACAGTAGCAAGAACAACAATCAATCCACATCATTGGATTATTACGGTCCACATCATCTGATTATTACGCTTCTGTCGAGGAGATCTAAACCGTGTCCTCAGATCAAGGGGATGTGATGCTTGGGTCTCATAGCTTTGATATTGGTGTGGGTTCTGAGTTTCATGATCTGTTAGATTATGAATATGTTGAATTTGGTGGAGGTTTCTTGATTAATATGGGAGGTGTTTGCTAGAATGAATTTCCTTGAAACTACTCATCCTTTGCCGCGGTTTATTTAGGAGCAAAAGGAGCCATATAATTGCTAGTGTAATGAAAATGATTCCTATTCTTGTGAGCCAGCCTTCTTTTGTCGAAAAATATTTTGTAATTACGGGCCTTTTTATACCCTGTAAAGATTCTCTCAATTTGAGGAACACCAAATACACTTCATTTCCAGAAAAGAAGGTGCAAATACGCATCATTGCAATCAACTCAGATTTACATGGTAAACATCACTAAGTATCTGCAAATGAAAATTTATTCCGTAGCAAATTGACTTTATATTGATCAACACGAACTGATTACATCAAGGACAAAGAAGCAAAAAGTTCAAATTCTATGATCAAAATATACTAGAATGTTACATATCCAACATATGCACACCCTCTTAAATTCTAAATCATCAACGATTGCTGCTGCATAATGGACAACATTGATCTAGAGGTTCATAAGTAACTTCTCCATAGCACGTAATTTCAAATGCAACTCAAAATTGATTCTACTTCGACGGTCCCAACATCCTTTGAAGCGGTGATTGACTGTGAATCTCACAGTTTGAATCACAGCATCAACGAGAGGTAGAGACTGAAAGCAGCTTGGAGTTCTGGCCCTCCACTGATTAATGCGACGCCTCCAAAGTAGCTTCAAGAAACACCAACGAAAATCCCTTCTCTTAGGGTCTGCTTCAACCAAGATAGTTCAATATATCAATCACCAATGCTTCAATGAATGAATTTCATTTGCAAAATGCGAAACCAAATCCAATGAGAACCACCGCACTTCAAAATAGGTGAGATTTGGATTCACTATGATCATCAAAAAACTGCAAGCCAGGAAATAAACAACCTCCTACAAAGCAATTTATCCTTCTTTCTGCTTCTAAGATTCCAGCTCCAGTCCATTTATTTTCACAAAAAAGACCTGGAATCACAATGCTTGACTAATCAGGTATCTGTGGGTCGACTCACCTGAAGAATGCACAAAATTGGATTTACATTGCAGAAAAAAAGGTCAGAAATCGCAATGCTTGACCTGTCTCCAATGTCTCACGCTAGCTACGTTGATTTTGCAGTAAAAAATAAATACGAATATTCTCACCGACCTCAGTGCAAATATAGATGCTAAGATCAAATATTGCTGATTCAGATTTGACTAAACCGAACATGATGGAATCATACAATTTCTCCTTTTTGGGGCCTACAAGCGACAATAATGTGTTCAAAGTGCTTTGAGCATCTAACTATTTCCTATTATAGTGCTAATTCCAACCTCACAAACGTTAAATTGAAGGAATGTGCAAGTTTAGAGATACTTTAGTAGTTGGTGACAAGAGTGTCCATATCAATGTACCAAAATCCCAATTAGGCAATTATCGAATTAATAATCGGATTTCACATTCTAGTGAATCCCCCTTAGTTTAGTGACAAATTTCCACATATTATAGGTGAAAATCGCTGAATACATCATATTAACTAGGCTTAAAATATACTCTCATGTGTCAACTTCAGATCATAAACTCATGTCAAGTTCACATTCATCATCGTAAGACATTACGTTTTTTCTATATTAAAAGTAAGCTGAACAATGATGTTTTTTTAAATTCATATTTTTTCTTATCGGAATTAGGCTTTGTCAAAGTATCTACTTTCATAAATGTGGAATCAGAGATATCATTTGAAGGATACATCTACACGGTTGGGTAAGAGAAAAAGGGGAAGGACTCCGGTTGATTGATGGTGGCCTACGCTTTCCATGAACTTTGTGATTTTTAAATTAATATAAATTAACCTACTACATATCATTTTGTAACTTTTCTTTATCAGAACGTAATTTTCTTTTTGTCGTCGTAAGTTCTATAGACCAATGATTCGTAATAGTCCACCCCCCCAAAAAAAAGTCATCTAATGAAGTTAACAATATTTTTCTTTTCCTATTACCAGTAAATTATCTAAACAATGGTAAATTTCATTTGACACACATAGTTGATCTCATTAATAGTAAATTTAGTTGTAAAATATTCTTCTACAACTTTTCTTTAGAAGGTGTAATTTACCACGAAAATTAGTGATCTATCTCAATTAATAACTATTTTTTAGGGCAAAAGTTATCAAAAACCCCAAACTATGCCCACCATGACATATTTATCATAAATTTTTCTGTAATACAAAAAATCTCAAACTTATACATATGTGTTGTGTTTACCCTCCATCAAGATTTTGTTAATGAGAACCATAAAAAATCTGCCTACATGAACGTCGAAAAGCAAACAATATTGACGTAGCATCCACGTGGCGTCCACGTGGTGTAAGTGAAACAAAAGCAATATTATTTTGACTTCATTTGATGGAATCTTGATAAAAGGTAAATGTGTTACATATACCAATGTTTCAATTCTTTAATCACGAAGATGATCTCATTGCAGTCCAATAGTTGATTATTTCTGTTATTCTCAAGTACGTGGAGTGTGCTTTTTATGCATTCTTGTCCCCCTCCCCTGCCAAGCGATGTTTCTCCTCTGTTTCTCTGCATGTGCTGTCATTTACATCAGAAGAACATTGGATTGGTAAAAGAAAAAGTGGGAAATGAAAAGAATTAAAAAAGAAAATAGGGAGTGGTTGAGTGTGGACGGCGGAACTAGTGGGAAGCGAGAAGAACAAAAACATAAAAAAACGGAGAGAGACGGAGAGAGACCGAGGAGAGCACTCGAGAGAGACCCATTAGTCGCGGATGAAGATGAGGCGTGTTTTTATATTTGGTTTGATTGTTAAATGCGATGTGAAACATCGGAGTCTCTAGACTCGAAACCCAGCACTTTGAAAACTTTGAATGAAACAAAGAAACATTTTCCTGTACTTTTTTTTTTTTTTTAATGTCGTAATACTTTCAAAGTGAGATAGAAACTATTTGTCCCATGATCTATGGTTTCCTCGAGCTACCCACTTTGACAAATTAGCCAAGATTTTGACCAGATACAAAATTATTGAAATTTTAATTTTTTGATAAATGTTCGATTTGGTTTCTGTTTTTTTGGTTGAAATTCGATTTGGTTCTTAAACCATGCAAAAAATTAACGAATCAAATTGAATAATTTAAAAGTTCAGGGACTACATTGCAAATTATGTTAAATTTCATGGATTGCATTAAATAAATTATAAGTTTAAGGGCCACATTGCACATCATATCAAAGTTTAGAGATAATTTGTGTGATTTTCTCATTTATCTCTCATCAACTCCAATCTATATGTTCTCATATTCTTTGAAGGAAAACCAAAACCAACATCAAAAGGGGGAAATTTTCAGGAAAAACAAAAAGTTAAGAGAATCTCAATTATCAATCGCATTAACAAACCCTGATCAGACTTGTTTTCTGATGACCACATGTACCAGCACAGTAATGTGAGCTTGAAACTGATGAGCCTAACGGAAGATGATAGATTTGCGACCTTCGCGAGAGAAGACGAATTGAGAGGAAGCTTTTTAGCCTTGTGGTGGGAGATCTGAGAATAAACGCAGGGAGCCGAAAAGAGATGGTGAAGTGAGGCTATTGAAAGTTCAGAGGCAGGCCTGTTGATGCTTGGGTCAGATATTAATAGCGGCAAGTTCAATCTATCTCGAGCAGCCAAGCTTGATGACTCAAGCACCCCATGTTGGCCGTGGCTACGAGCTTAGTGAAGCTGGAGTGACCATGGCCCCAGGCGGTGGTGGCCGGTGGCCGAGAGGAGTGGCTTTAGATTTTTAGCCTTTTATTTTTATTTTTATTTTTAAATTCTTGTTTTTTATGTTTTTTTCTTCTTCCATGTGGCACCTATCCTGAAAAGTAATAAAAAGGTTTTTTTTTTTGTTAATCACAAAATTAACGAAAAACTTGATTACATCAATTTGAGAAATTGTAGAACTTAATTATATCTTTTTTTAAAAGTTTGAGACTTCTTTATATATTAACTTTCTAGCTGGTGTTTATATTCTAAAAAGAATGAGGTATCAAGTTTTTTGTTCGGAAGGTAGGCATAGGTAGCGTTCTTTCTCCTCTATAAGAGCTTCTCTCTTGATTGGGAGCTTTCCCAGCATAACAATGATGTTTTCTTTCAGCTACCTCCATGATCGTTGTCCCTGTTTTTCTCGATCATCCATAATCCTTCTCTATTAACATTATCGTAAATATAGATAAGCGAATCGGATAAAATTACAGAAGGAAGGAAAGGAAATCGGGCACTGAGTTTATATAGTTCGGTCTGAATATTTGAACATATGTTCACGGAGAGAGTAGCACAAACTTTCACTATAAAAATAAGCGAGACAACAAAAATTAGAATCACTCAAGCACTCAAATATTCATTTAGTGCTTTTTAAGTCTCAATTACATTCCAATAACTCACAGTGTTTAATTTTTCATAATTTTGAGTGAAACCTTACTCAAGGAATTAAATGTGCAAATCTCTCACGAGAAGGACTCTCTGCACTCTTCTATAATCTCAAAGCCCTCTGTCTTAATCACCAAAATAACTTAGTGCCTTCTCGGCCAGCAAAGAACCGGCGCGCAATTCTTGTCTAACGTCTAGTACTCTCTTTTCAGCACGGAGAAGTCTTCTACGTATAAAGGAAAAGACAAAGCAAGCCCACCATAATTCATGGACATGCATGCATGTGCATGCATTAAAAGAGAGAAGAGAATGGACGAACGAACCTCCTTTCCTCTTTCTTTGACCCTTGCAATGAATGCCCATCATTGCGCTTTTCTTTATGTACGCTAACTCTTAAGCTTTCTTGAAGAAGTCCAACCTGAGCGCTATATTCCCTTCACACTTCAGCCGAATAAAACAAAATACAGAGAGCTTCCATTTGCATTAAATGGAGGCAGCAATTTTGGACTATTCCTCTTGCGGCTGCACGCTCCCTTCTGGCCACAATCTTCATTCTTGAACGAGACACGTGCATAGTAATTATTGCACGGATAACCAAAGTCAAAAGACGTTAGTCAAAATTACTCGATTTACCTTGCCCTATTTATTTGGTGGACTGAGATTTTTTTTTTTTGGTGGACTGAGATTCGACACATATTTTAATAATCATTAATTATTTTCATTTATTTTCAGTCTTAGGGCATATTTGTTAAAACGTCGTTTTGTTTCCCGAAACAAAAAATTATATTCTTTTGTTTCGAGGAACAAAAAAAAAAAACGTGTTTGGTAAAATTTTTGTTTTTGGAAACAGATTTAGAATAGAAATAAGAAGTAGAAAAAAGTAATTTTTTGTTCCTGGAAATAATTCCAATAAATAATTTTTCTCTATTATTTTTTCTTCTTGTCTTTTCTTTCATTTTTCTTCCTTTTGGTCGATCGTCGGCCTCGGCCATGGCCGGCAACCTCGCTGGAGCCTTGTCGACCCCCGGTGACAACGAGCCTCCCAGCCCCATAGTGAGGCCATGCCTCGCCGGTGGCCTAGCGAGGCTTCGACAAGCTCGCTAGCTCTTGCGGTGGCCTAGCAAGGCTTTAGCGAGCTTGCCAAACCTCGCTCAACCGGTCATCGACCGCTACCATGGCCGACAACCTGGCCACAAAGGAAGAAGAAGGAAAAAAAAAAATATATAATAAAAATATTTAAAATTAAAAGAAATAACAAAATTATACAAGTTTGTTAAATGTATTTCTATTCTTGGAATATAAAAATTTTGCAAGTACGAAACGCGTTCTTATATTTAGAAATTGTTCTCGGAAACAGAATTTTTTTTTTTTTCATTTCTGTTCAAATAGTTACCAAACACACTTTTAGTTAACAAGTCTATTTGGCATTGTTTCATTGCCTTAATATCCCCAGCACCACACACTGCCCCTATCAACTGTTCGACAATATTTTCGAGTTGATTCTCTGCCATTCCATTATCTTTTTTCTCATTACACGATGGCTGCGGAGGTTCCCTTAACAAACCCAAGCATCTGTGGTGGACGATCTTCTAGGGGATCATTTTGTTTGGCGCAGTTGATGATGAGGAAGCTGCGAAGGTTTTGACGAGAAGCGGTTTTTCAGAGAAGTAGTTCAGTCGAGTTGCTTGGCTAGTGTTTTAAGGAAAGGGCCCTCAAATGAGAAGATGTAGTTGGGCTCTTTTCCTAATTGGCACCATGATAAAAATATGGGGAAGAGAGCCCTTACCAGAAATATATATATTTATATGGGGAAGAGAGAATGTATAATTTTTCTCTATTTAATAATGAAGAATACATTAGCCTACTTATAATCTTTATAAGATGACTATTTAATATAACCTGAAATGTAATATCAATTATAATCAATCAAGATAAATCAAGAATTTGTACGATCAAATGGAGATAATGCATAATTTTAATTAATTTTGGAAATATAAAATTGGGATCTACAAATATTGAATCATTAGATCTTTCTGTTTCTTACGTTGCCCACGTCTTGTATCAAGACCGTTGTAGTAACATATTAACAGGTAAGTATCATGTAATAAATGCGGATAATAAATCGGCAATAATTGGGAAATATAAAATTGGGATTTGCAAATATGGAATCACTAGATCTTTCAATTTCTTATGTTCCCGACATCTTCCATTAAGACCGTTGTAGTAACATATTAACGGGCAAGTATCACGTAATAAATGCGGATAATAAATCGGAAAATAAATCGGAATTAATTGGGAAATATAAAATTGGGATATGCAAATATGAAATCACTATATCTTTCCGTTTCTTACATTGCTGACGCCTTCCATCAAGATCGTTATGGTAACATATTAACAGGTAAATATCATGTAATAAAGGTGGGTAATAAATCAAAATTAATTGGGTAATATAAAATTGGGATATGCAAATATGGAATCACCAAATCTTTCTATTTCTTATGTAAGAGTATTGTAATAACATATTAACGAGCAAGTATCACATAATAAATATGGCAATAAATCGGAATTAATTGGGAAATATAAAATTGGGATATGCAAATATGGAATCACAAGATCTTTCCATTTCTTATGTAAGACCATTATAGTAACATATTAACAGGCAAGTATCACATAATAAATCGGGCAATAAATCAGAATTAATTGGAAAATATAAATTTGGGATTTGCAAATATGGAATCACCAAATTTTTCCGTTTCTTACGTTGCCGATGCCTTCTATCAAGACCATTGATAACATATTAACAAGCAAGTATCACGTGATAAATGGGGGTAATAAATTGGGCAAGAAATCGGAATTAATTAGGGAATATAAATTGGGATCTACAAATATGGAATCACCAAATCTTTTCGTTTCTTATGTAAGACCGTTGTAGTAACATATTAACATGTAAGTATTACGTAATAAATGGGGGTAATAAATTGGGCATTAAATCAGAATTAATTGGGAAATATAAAATTGGGATATGCAAATATGAAATCACTAGATCTTGCCATTTATTACGTTGCATACGTCTTCTATCAAAACCATTGTGGTAACATATTAACGGACAAGTATCACATAATAAACGTGGATAATAAATCAGGTAATAAATCAATTTAATTGGGAAATATATAATTGGGATCTACAAATATGGAATCACCAAATCATTCCATTTCTTACATTGCCGACATCTTCTATCAAGACCATTGTGGTAATATATTAACGAGCAAGTATCATGTAATAATCGTGGGTAATAAATGGAATTGATTGGGAAATATAAAATTTAGATCTGTAAATATAGAATCACCATATCTTTCCATTTTTTACATTGCTGACATCTTTCATCAAGACCATTGTGGTAACATATTAATAAGTAAGTATCACATAATAAACATGGGTAACAAATCAGGCAATAAATCGAAATTAATTGGGATTTGCAAATATGGAATCACCAGATCTTTCTGTTTCTTACATTGCCGACGTCTTTTATCAAAACCGTTGTGGTAATATATTAACGGGCAAGTATCACATAATAAACGCGGGTAATACACTGATCAATAAATCAAAATTAATTGGGAAATATAAAATTAGAATCCACAAATATAAAATAACCAAATCTTTCCGTTTCTTACTTTGTTGACATCTTGCATCAAGACTATTGTGATAACATATTAACGAGCAAGTATCACATAATAAATGCGAATAATAAATCGAGCAATAAATCGGAATTAATTGGGTAATATAAAATTGAGATCTGCAAATATGGAATCACCAAAATTTTCCGTTTCTTACGTAAGATCGTTGTGGTAATATTTTAACGGGCAAGTATCACATAATAAACACGGGTAATATACCCAACTCTTTCATGGATAGTATGAGCCTTCCTAACTATGCAGTGGTGACAAATCTTTTCTCCCCTTGCAGGATGTACGCTGAAAAATTTTCTGGAGAGGTGGGGTCTTATGACTTGTGATCGTTTCACCTGGTGGGGTGATTCTTCTAGTACATCATCGATGGCTTCTACTTGGAACATCATTAAATCCAAAAAGGACCGTGTTTTGTGGGCGTCTCTTGTTTGTAATAATGTTATTGCCCCTCGGTTTCAATTCAATCTTTGGTTGATCACTAAAAACCGCTTTCCTACTCAAGCGCTCCTCCATTCGTATGGAAGAATTGATTATACAATTTTTGCTTTTTGCAATGCCTTACCCGATTCTATTGATCATTTGTTCTTTCAATGTCCAACCTTAGCAACACTAGCTTTTGGGCTACCAGATGCAACCTCCCTTGGCAAATTAGACCTTGGAAGGAGACTCTCATTGGGCACGTTGAAATTCCTAGCCGGTAAGGACTTCTTCCACTGTATCGCGCCTTTTTCGTTCGGTGCCCTGTGCCATTTGATTTGTAAGAAGAGAAATAGCTTTATTTTTTCGAGGTGAAGCTGTAGTGATCTCGGCTTTGAAGAATCACCTCATCAAGATCATCAAAGATAAAGTTATCACTTTTAGCAATGTTCCGCCTTCCCCAAGAAACAAGAGACTTCAGAGAAATTGGGGCTTTGATCCCTCGGTTTTTGGTTAGGAGCTTTTGCCTCCTTTGCTTTCTTCATCTTGCTTTATTGCTTTTGCCTCCTTAGGCTCTCCGTTGTCCATTCTTCTTTTTTGCTGGCTGAGGTTCGGTCGTTTGTTTTAGGTTGGCTTTGATTTGTCTAGGCTTATTTTGCCTTTCTCTTTTGTGCTATTGCCCTTGAGGCTTTTCTTCAGCTCCCTTCCACTCCTTTTGATATAGCAGTTAGAGTGCAAGTTTTTGGCGCCATTTTGTATATTGTCCATAGCTCAATATATTTTATTACTTTTACCAAAAAAAAAATAAACGCGGGTAATAAATCGGGCAATAAATCGAATTTTTTTATGAAATATATGAATAAATATTCATTATATTCATCTTGTCTAATGTATTTATTATGGTACATTTGTATTATACATTATAAGTACATCTTCCTATCAAATACATGTATCATTCGATACATTGATATTAATGATAAGTGCATTCTTGTTTTCCTATAAATAAGAACTTAGTTTTTGTTGTAGACATAACAATCATTGGAAATAAAATCTTTTCCTTTGACTTTCTCTACTATATTTGGTGTTTACCTACTTTCTCTTTTCAATTTCTTTAGTCTCTTTATTACAGATTTGCTAGATGATATTTTACAACACGTTATCAGCACGAAGATCTATCGACTGAGTAAGTAATTTTTGCAAGGTAGGTGTTTTCTTTTTATTAATCAACTTATACTTCATCTTCTTCTATCAATTCTTCATTTTTCTTTTTCTTGGCCTGAAGCTAAATTTCAAATCTAAAAGTATTCTCTTGCTCCTGAAGTGGCGGTGGATATTTGGAAATTCTTTTAACTAATAATGATTTATTTTTGCAAGGATTATGGTAAATATTGAAAAGCCCAAATTCCACATTTTGGAAGTGAGTAGAAAGAATTATTTATCTTGGTGCCTTGCTAAGGAAATGCATCTCAAAGAGTAAGGTCTCACTAATGCAATTACAGAGGATGGAACCTCAAATGAAAAGGATAAAACAAATGTGTTGATTTTTATTCGCTATCATTTCATGAGAGCATACAAACTCAATATTTATCTGTTCAAAACTCTTGAATCCTGTGGAGGACGTTAAAGGATAGGTATTGCTATACCAAGATTGTTATCCTCCCTCAAGCATAATATGACTGACAAAATCTCATACTAGAATATTTTAAATCAGTGTTTGACTATAATTCTGCTTTATTTGATATTATTTATTGGCTTGAGTTATGCAAAATCAAACTCACTAATGTGGAATTGTTAGAGAAAACTCTCTCCACCTTCCATGTTTTGAATATTTTATTGCAATAGCAATATCGGCAGTGTCAGTTTGCCACATATTTTGAATTAATTTCTATGCTTCTCATTGCCAAACAAACTAATGAATTGCTACTCAAAAATCATGATCTTAGACCATCTAGCTCAAAAGCATTGCTTGAAGCACATGCTAACTTTGAGAAAAATACTGGTCATTTTAAAGGTTATAAGTGCAGGCAAAAATATAATCTTAAAAGGGACGGCAAGAAATTTAACCGCCCCAGGAAATCTAACTTTGGCCTAAATCATGGCAAAGAAAAAACGCCAAAGAAAGTGATTGATGAAAGTATTTGTCATTGCTGTGGCATGATTGAGCACTGGTCATATACTTATCGTATGCCAAAGCACTTTGTTGACCTATACCAGGCATCTTTAAAAAATACAGGCAAGCACAGATAAATTTGATACCATTGAAATCAATCATATGGCCATAACCGCTATAGAGACCAACAATATTTCCCACCCTCTTGCTCCTAAAGTAGCAAATGCATCCCCGGATGTCTCTGATTTCTTTAAGGGCTCTTATTACTTTGATGAGGCATCAAATTTGTGGATGATAATTTGAACTTCGAATTTTATGATTCTAATAATTTCTTTTTAGTTGTTTCGCTTTAAATGTATTACTTTTTATTATTCCTTCATATGATTATGAAATGCTTATAAACCTTATATAATATTTATTTGACTCTATAACTAAGATGTAAGATTAATTAGCCCCATAAGTGGTTATATGACTTAATTGAGGGAGAGATATTATGAACTATGCATTACAACATTGGTATGTGGCGAGTTCACAAGATGCAAGACTGATTAGCCCTAGTAGTGGCTATACGGCTCAATTAAGGGGAAGATATTATGAACTATGCATTGCACTTTTTTTCTTTCTATTTGGTTTTTTTTTTTTTGTGACATAGGAATCTCATATAGCCAGCGAATAAACCTAGGAGGCCACGTAAGCGGGAGGACCCACCACCCTCGGCTTAAAGTTTTTAACGATACAATTAATGCATCCATAAAATGGAGAGATCATAAAAATTTTGCTCTACACTCTTTTTCCCTTTTGTCTGGTTTTTTGTCCCACTAGGTTTTTCCGGCTTAAGGTTTTTAATGATGCAGTATCATTTGATGCACATTCATAATGAATACAATGAATATTCAAATGGGAGTATTATGAAATATATGAATGAATATTCATTATATTTATCTTATTTAATGTACTTATTATGGTATATTTATACCATACATTCTAAGTATATATCTTTATACAATGAACGTTCATCTTTCTATCCAATACATGTATCATTCGATACATTGATATTAATGATAAGTACATTCTTGTTTTCCTATAAATAGGAACTTAGTTTTTGTTGTAAACATAATAGTTACTGGAAATAAAATCTTCTCCTCTGATTTTCTCTACTATCTTTGGCGTTTGCCTATTTTCTATTCTCAATCTCTTTATTCTCTCTATTACATATTTGCAACGCAATATATTACAACAAAATTAATTGAGAAATACAAAATTGGGTTCTGCAAATATGGAATAACCATATCTTTCCGTTTCTTATGTTGCCAATATCTTCCATCAAGACCCTTATGGTAACATATTAACGGACAAGTATTATATAATAAATGCAGATAATAAATCGGGCAATAAATCGGAATTAATTGGGAGATATAAAATTGGGATCATATTGGAAATAATAAAATATAACAGCAGTTTAGTTTATACATGGGACGGAGGTTTCTTCTGATTATTGCAACTCAATGAATAAATAAATAATTGAGATGATGCACCGAGTGAAAACACTTTAACATTCGGCTGAACCCGATGATTACCTTGCCCTATATATACGAACAGACGCTTTCTTCTTAACTCAAACACTGTCCCAAACCAAATAGGCGGGCGTACAGAGAGAGACAGCGAGAGAGAATGGCACCGCTCGATGAAACGTTAAGTGGCCAAGTCCAAGTATGGAAGCTGATGTATGCGTACGTGGACTCAATGGCACTGAACTGCGCGGTGGAGCTCCGGATACCTGACATCATCCACTCGCTGGGCGGGGGGCCTGTCACCTTGGCTCAAATAGCCTCCCACATCCCCTCCCCATCTGTCAAAACCTGCGTCCTCGGCCGCATCATGACGCCCCTGGTCCGCAAGAACATCTTCTCCGCGCACTACGACGGCAGAGAGACGCTCTACGGCCTCACCCCGTCGTCGAGATGGCTCTTACAAGGGGCTGGGCAACTCAACCTCGCGCCACTTGTACTGCTGGCGGGCCATCAGTATATGGTGTCCCCGTGGCACAGCCTTAGTGACTACATCAAGGACGGGGGATCATTCCCGTTAAAGAGGGCTTATGGCTGCGAAATGTGGGACTTGGAGTCCCAGAACCCTGAATTCAGCCGCACGTTCCGTGATGCGATGGCGTGCTCAAACAAGATCATGATGAAAGCTATCGTGGATGCGTACAAGGATGGGTTCGAGCGCGTGGGATCTCTGGTGGACGTTGGAGGCGGGACGGGCAGTGCCGTAGCCGAGATAGTGAGGGCGTACCCACACATCAAGGGGATTAACTTCGACCAGCCTCACATTGTTGCCGCCGCACCAGCGCACGGCGGGGTCAGCCATGTCGGGGGAGACATGTTTGAGGCCATTCCAAGTGCTGATGCTGTTTTCATGAAGGTAAGTGTACTTGGCGCTTATTCTATGGACTCACATGAATTGAGTGCACTCAGTACTTGCTCCTCTGCTTAGCGATTCATTTGCTAATGTTTGTCATATAGTTTTAAATAAAAAAATTAGTAAACGATAAGTATTTTCATAAGCACTGAAAATCTTCAACTGAATTTTAAAAAGCTAGTTTATACTAACAATAAATGGGAAACCCCGGGCATCAATTCCTCATGATCTCTATCGCTGCATCTCCTTCGGAAGAATGGCACTCTCGGATATGATTGTTCAACTTCTAATGCACAAATTGCAAATGACAATCGACGCATTGAACATTCATGATTTAATAAGTCATGATTGATTCACAACTAAAATTTTCATCTTCCTCCTTTGTACAGTGGATCCTGCATGATTGGAATGATGAAGATTCTGTAAGGATTTTGAGGAACTGCAGGAGAGCTGTAGCGGAAAAGAATGGCAAGGTGATCCTGGCGGAAGTTGTGTTGCGACCAGAGGGCGATGGCCTCTTCGATGACACGGGGATAGCTTCCGATCTGACCATGATCACTCAAACCGGAGGTAAAGAGAGGACCGAACCAGAGTGGAAGAAGCTTTTGGAGGAAGGAGGCTTCCCTCGCTGCAATATCTTCCAAACCCCTTCCTTGTTGTCCATCATTGAAGCCTTCCCAGCTTGATTGTGGTTTATTCAGAGATTGACTACCTGTCGGCTACTTATTATGTATTTATGTTTTTCTACTAGACCCTCTTGTCGACTTGGTTTAGTGATTAAGCGTTCGATTTGGATAAAAAAATTCTTATGTCCAAATCAGAGCGTCTTCCAATTATATTAGCCTAGGGGGTTACACTCCATACATGCGGATGAGGCAACTTATTTGTATTTGCGTGGTTAATAAAGCCGAAAAGTTTTATTATCCCATGTTATATAAAAAATTATGAAAGTTATGGGGAATCGCTTAATTATATTCCAATTATTTCTAACAATATTAATAACACGGAATAACAAATATGAAATAATGATTTCTTTAGGCTTTATAAATATTATTTTGGGTCACGTGCATAATATAACATTTAAGAGACTTAAATAAACACTCCCGTTGATATATGAATATGATAACAATTATTGCAACAACAATACTAATAAGACCATATATTCATACTCCTTTTTTTTTTAAGATCCAACAGGACGGGGAATTTTCGCACCACCTCCCGCTCATCTTCCTTGCCTCGTGCTCATGACCCTGAGCTCTTTTGTCCTCATCTACATGTCCCCCCTTCCTCTCTATTGGCTTTCCTCCCTCATCACGAAGCAAGCACAAGACCTCTCTCATCAATGGAGCGTTCCGCTTGGCCTAAGAACCTCTCCTCCAGCCGAAAGCATGCGATCCAGGATCTCCTCCTGCCCAGAATCCCATGAAGAAGTTTACAGATCTCTTGGACGCTCACTCTCAAACTGGCAACAACACAGGGCAGCCCCTATTTGCGGAACATCTGGTCGTCAGCTTCCTCGGGTCGCTCAGCAACACCCAATCCCTATCAAGCAGTGCCGAGTCCGACGAGGTCTTGCAGGCCCTCCCGAGACCAACGCCTGTCTCAAATCTGAGGTCTCCGAGGGAAGTGAGAGCATCAACACCCCGCTCCCTAGGTAATCAAGGGCCAAAATTCGTGTTCTTTTTACTTCTCACTTTCATTGAAATGTAATTTATCTATTTAAGTGGCGTTCCACGTAATTCAAAAATTAAGTAAAGTTTCTTTTTGGTAGAACAATTGCATATAAGGTGTGCATCCCATGAAGATCTCTTAAAATTTAGTAAAAAGAGAAGACATGAGAAGACAGTTTCACTGTTTATATGATTTTGGGACATGACAGATCATGTTTGGATTATAACGAACTTGTCTAACTTACTAAGGATAGAATTTTTTTTTTTTTTTTGGTTATTTCATTTATCTTGTTTTTGGGCAGAAGGATGAAAGAGGTTTTACATGAAGATAAATTATAATATGGGTCCAAGTAATTCTAACATGAAACGTAATATCACTCATTTTTGCGCAGAAAGACTTCAGACACACGGACTAGACTAGATCAGAATTTGATCGACAGTGGCAACAATGGAGGGCATATCATTGCACTTTTCTTCATGCACGCTGACTCCCAAGCTTTCTTGAAGAAGTCCGACCTGAGCGCTATGTTCCCTTCACACTCCCACGCCTATTTGCATTAAAGAGGCAAGGCACAAGCTTCCTTCTTACCACAATCTTCAGTGAGTGTAGAGTAGAATAAGTAGGATAACATAAGACAAAAAAAAAAAAAAACTTGCACAGTATTTATTTGATGTTTTTAGATTCGAGATATATTTTAATAATTATTAATTATTTTCATCTACTTTCCATCTTAGTTAACAAGTCTATTTGGTATTGTTTCGTCACCTTAGGGCGCGCATTACAAAATTTATTAAACGACCAGAAATTAATTTCTCAATTTATATTTCATTGATGAGTTTCCGAGTAAAGAAACGTGTTTGATAACGATTTAAAATTTCTATTTTCGACATAAAAATTCGTTTGATAACAGAATAAAATTTATATTTCTAAGAGTGGCAACCATCGGCTTTCGGTGGCCGGAGTTTGATGTCCAATGATCGGCGTTTAGCATTCGTGACCGGCGGTGGGCAGCCAAAGTCCGGTGACCAACGGCGGGGCGACCAAAGTTCGGTGACCAGCGGTGGGCGGCCGAAATTTGAAGTCCATCACCGTAGTTCGACGACTAGCAATCGGCGTCCAACGTTCGGAGTCCAACATTTGATGTTCGACATCCGAGTCCGGGCGGCGGGTGGCTAGTGGCCGGAGGCTAGCGACGGGTGGTAGGCAGCGAACATCCGGCGGTCGATGGCGAGTGACGGATGGTCGACGGCAAACATCTGGTAGTTGGTGGTGAGCTTTGGCATCCAACGATTGGTGATGAGCGGCCAATAACCGGTGGGCGTCCGGCATCCGACGGGCGGCAAGTGGGCGACAGACAGTAACGAGAGTGAATGATAAGGAAAATTTTGATTTCTCGTTTTTGTTCCAAAAATAAAAATGCTAACAATTTTAACTTCTGATTTATGCTTCGAATCTATTTTTGGAAATAGAAATATAAAATTGTGTTACCAAACGGATTTATATTCCAAACTTGTTCCAGGAAACAGAAAAATAGAGAAATAGATGAACATAAATGTTGTCATGCGTGCTTTTAGCAAATCATTTTCATTTTTGGAGTCCCCACTAATTAATTTGTGGCAAATCGATTAAAAACCAAATAAATTATTGGGAATTTTTTTTTATTCCTATGCAATCAAAGAAATTTGAATTGGGGATTTCCATGGAGGTTGGTTTGATTCCTAATTTCAATTAAGTGAAATCAGTGAGTACTAGTCCGATTCTCGATTTAAGGCGAGGAACCATCCACCCACTCACCCAGGATATATATTTTTGAAAAGAAATTCTATCTCAATTACTTATTTATATTATAGTTTTTCTACAACACGCGCGCGCACACTGAACCATCCACCCACTCACCCAGGATATATATTTTTGAAAAGAAATTCTATCTCAATTACTTATTTATTTTATAGTTTTTCTACCACACACACACATTATCAATTAATTTTGTCTCTTGGATGTGTAATAAGATTAACCCCCTACTTCTTCTTTTTCATTCTAATAATCTATCTACTTGTTTTCTTAACTAAAACAAGATAAACAAACATAAAAGGAATGAGATAATCGATTAAAGATGTCCATAAGAGCTAATGGCTCATTTTAAGAGTATAATTGGATCTCTCCTTAGCCATTCCCATGATTAAATTAGATTGATGTTGAAAAAAAATGAATCAAGCAATCAATGTTTGAACTTCTATAGAGCATAAAACTTTTAATATGGAGTCTAATTCTCCACATGTTTCCGATGTCGAGAAACTTTAAAAAGATCACATCACAACCTTCATAAAAATTAAGTTTTTACTCAACGTGTATTGTCTAATTCGTTTTGCCTTATAATTTTCAATCCTTAATTAAAATCAATGGTTGGGGAACCCGACCGATATGGCGATCCGATTCTCGAGTGGATCCATGAAACTAACAAGTGGATCTTGATTCTAATTTTTCGCAACCAATCATTAATAAGCGGTTCCAGCTTCAAAGGTGGAACTGCCCAACCAAACTATGCTCACTCTTACTATTTTTTAAAGCTTTTTTTTTAATTTTTTATTAAAAAATATTTTTAATTGATTTAATCTGAAAATAGGGACTTGGGTCGACACTGAATTGGGTCCAGCGGTAGGCCTAGTCCACTTGGCCTAAAATGAGACCCAGCAAAAAGACTAAGCTAAATTTAAACAAGCCCACATGTTAATAAGAAAATGTGTCTGACCCAAGGACCTAACCCTAAAAACCTAGCAGACCTCTCGCTCGACCCCGTGGACCCGACTCCGACCCGACTTGTGTGCCTGCTCCTCCGTTCACCACGTCATTGACCTCGCCACGACGGGGATGGCCGCAATGAGCGACGCCGTTTGTCTCAGGCTGGCTACGCCCCCTTCCGGCTACGCCTCTTAGCTAAGGTTGAGGGCTAAGCCTCTACCGGCCGCCGCTGCCGCCAGCCGAGACCCAGCTCAACTTCCCCCACACTTGGCTGAGATCTCTCCTGGTCTCAACCCTTCGTGCAACGCCCAAACAATGAGTAGACGATCGCTCAAAGTTCAAGAACAAAGATTCTCAACACAAACTTTTAAGCGCCAAAAAACTTGTTCATAAAATTCTAAACACAAGTGAACGTATCAAATGAGTAATATAATGATAAGAAATATTATCATCCCACGAGAGATCGATGATAAATAAACTAATTAAATACTAAAATAGATTAATTCTAAAATTTATTTAACAGATCAAAATATAATTGAGAATAAATAAGAAACAAAATTTAGAGACTAAATGCAGTAAATCAATCAGATAAATATGTTAGAGCATCTAATTTTACCATAATCACTAGATACGAATTTCAGATTATTGTGGGTACAAGAATGATATTAAACATGTGATAGCAGAATTTTCTAATCTATTTACTATCCTATCTCTAAGGCCCCGCATGGAAACGTTTCTATTCCTTTTCGTTCCCGAGAAAGAAATAAAAAAAAAGTGTTTTGTTCCGGAACGGTTTTTGAACAAAAAAACGCGTTTGGTAACGTTTGTTCCGGGAATAAAAAATGAATAGAAACACGTTTGGTAAATTTTATTCTTTTTTTTGTTTCTTTTAATTTTTTAATATTTTTATTTTATTTTCCATTTTTTCCTTTCTTTTTTTTTTTTTTTTCTTTCGGCCGCGGCCTCGCCCACCCACGGCGTGGCTCGGCCTCGCCGATCCGGGCCAGCTCAAGCTCGCCCAGCCATGGCGAGGCTTGGCCTCACCGGATCCGGGCGAGCCCGAGCTCGCCCGGCCAAGGCGAGGCTCCGCGTCGCCGCGCGGCGAGGCTCGGCGTTACTGCGCGGGCGAGGCCGAGCTCGCCGCCCGCTGTCGGAGTCGAGCACCTGCACCCCGAAGCCCGCAGCTCAATGCCGTCCCGATCTCACCACGCCATTCACGACGCCGTCCGCGAGTCTTTGCCCGCGTCACCCCGTGTCGATCCCGGGCCTCTAGTGCCGCGCCGCCGTCGCACCGTCCTCCGGAGCCCCTCGCCGGAACCCTAGCCGAAGATCTCCTCAAGTGAGGCCGAGCCTCGCCTTGGCCGGGCGAGCTCGGCCTCGCAAGCGTGGGCGAGGCTCGGCCTCGCCGGGGGCCGGCGATGCTCAGCGAGGTCGCCGACCCTCGATGGCGTCGCCGGCCGTCGACGGCCGGTCGCCGGCCATGGCCGAGGCCGGCGACCGGCCAAAGAAAAAAGAAGAAAAAAAGAAGAAGAAAAGAGAAGAGAGAGAATAAGAGAAGCGTTTCTTTTTGGCTTTGAAGAAGTGTTTCTTTTCTCCGTAGAAACAACATTTTTGTGTTTCTTTTTTTGCTCCAATTTTGTTTCGGGAACAAAAAAAAAAAGAATAGAAATGCAACCAAACGCGTTTCTGTTCCTTTTTTGTTTCCGGGAACCAAAAAAGTACAAAAGTGTTCCAGAAACATATTTTTGGAACGTTTCCATGCAGGGCCTAAGTATAGCAAACCTACTCAGCTTAGTAATCCACTCTATCTCTATGTGAATTAAAATAAACATGAGTGCATTAAAAACTATGAATATTCCCGGTTTACAATGAGTCTTTTGGATCACTTTATCACGGAAAGCTACAGAAATAACGCAATATATCTCTATCTACGTTTAATTCATGGTCATATATTATAATGAGCAATTGCATATTACCACTTCTCAGTCTCAAATATGCACATCAGATCATTCAAGTGGTGGCCAGTTACTCAAAATCATTAAGCACAATAATATATAACTCACATGAATGAAATCAATTGTAAAATATAAAAATCATGAAATTCACACCATCGTGTTTAGGCTACATCATAGCCCTAACAAAAGAAAATTAGAACATAGTAGAAAAAGAAATAAAAATATAAATCAAACCAGCATCTTGAATCAAAGAATAAGAATTCTGTCACCACTTTTGTCTTCGTTTCAAAATACTTGAAAAATCTCAATAGAATGAAAAACGATCTAATTTAGGCATTATATTGAACACTGGATATACACAAAGAGAAGGGTGAGAAATGGGGACAACCGAGTCCAAGCTCGAGCTGGGGTTCAAAGCAACAAACAAGCAACACCCAACAATCACAGCACACACGCCAATGGGGTCAAAGACTCGCACAAAACGGACAAAACAGCTCGGTTCGATGAGCTCGAAACAGGCCGCGGGAAGAGGGCAGAACAGAGGTGGTCGGTGTGCGCGCCCTACCCGGCTTGGCAGTGTTGAATAGCAAACGAGCTCGATAGATCGGGCTACATCCGTTTGCCACGTGCGTCTCCAAGCTGGGATCCTTGGGAAGCCGACTCCAAATCAAGAAGATCAAGGAGAGACCCCCTTGAACTCCACCGTAGCCTTGGCGTCGGAAAAGGACCTTCGGTGGGTTGCTGGCCACAGTCGAGGCACGGTGGACACCAAACACACTCTCTCGACCTCCACTGTTGCTCTCTCTCTCTCTCTCTCTCTCTTGCCCGGGTCCCCCTCTCCCCTTTTGCTCGAGGCCCTATTTATAGGCTGAGGGGGCCGGTCGGCGAAGGCACTTCGGCCGTTGGTCTTCGAGGCGCTAACCGGCTTCCCCTTTTGCTGAATCGGTGGCACCTCGCTTGTCACCTCCATCGTCTTTGCTCTGCGCTCTATGTCCTCGCTTGCGGGAGTGAGAAGAGGAAGAGGAGAGGAGGCCGAGCCAGGAGTTGTGCTGGGGCGAGACGGGCCCAGGCCGGGCTGGAGAAGAAATAAAGGATGGGCATAGTCCGGTGGAAAAAGAAAAGGGGCTGGGGTCAAGCCCAACCCCCTCGAGCCTTTCTGGCGCCTTTTTTTTCCCTTATATAATAATAATAATAATAATAATAATAATAATAATAATAATAATAATAATAATAATAATAATAATAATTAGTTGATGCAAATAATACTAATGCGATGTGAAAATCATTTCTTGTTAGTGCTAAATTGTCCATAATTTTCCTTAGAATTTAATAATAAATATTTAATTTAAATGTTAGCTCTTGGTATGCAAGGGTGAATTTGAAAGGAGAAGGTCATTACGAAACCAAAAAGTGTTTCCGGGTCCGCTTGCGTTGGAAATTGCAGGGTACAATCAAGAAGAATCAAACCATGCTCCCAAGGCAGTTTCTTGATCTCAGCCTGGTATCGGCCACGGTGAGGCGGATAAGATCTCGAATTCTTCATTGGAAGAGAGGACGAAGGATGGTTCGAGATCACCATTGGCCAACATGGAAGGTGCATCATCGGTAGACAGACAGACGTAGGGACGACTCCATCCCCCCCTAAGTTTCAACACTAACCTCATTGCCGAACAAGAAGATGGCGACGACAACCCCATTTTCTTCAGACTTTCTATCGGTGAATTATGAGCAAAAGTTGCCCAGTGAGGATGATCTGAACCCTCACGGCCCCAGCCATTGCGACAATAGCAACAACAATCAATCTACGTCATCCGATTACTATGCTGTATTCAAATATGACGGGGAGATGTGTCGTGATCAAGGGGATATGTTGTGGCCTGACTGTTTTGATGATCTGCGGGACCTTTTTCAATGTTGATTTTGGTATAGGTTTCTTGATGTGACATTCAGATTTCGCCGGACCTCGAATATGTAACTGTCCGAGACAAGTCGACGAATTTGTTGTCGGACTACATCATTGGCACCACTTGTGGATGCCATTTCATCAACACACTCACCATATTGAAACGTCACGGTTCGTCACGTTCTTGCGATAGTATCTCATCTAGAAATTTCTTCTCACGACGTTGCCCACAAGGCTAACATCTTCGGCATTGATACCTTATCAAGTGAGCTTTTTATTCATGCGAAGACGTAGACTTCCGGAGTTTCAGCTACATTAGAACATGCATTCCCATGCAAGACCATGCAAAATCAGTGTCGGTTCTCCACAGCTGAACGGCAAAAAGGGAAATAAAGGCTTCGACAATGCTGGCGAAAAAGGCCACGCTCACGTCTATCTGGGGGTCAACAAAGGAGGATTGTTGACCGAAGTGTGGCCAGCAACGGCCACGTTGCTTCTCGCTCGGCTGCCAGCAAATCTCGAGACCCCTGCATGCGGAAGACACGTCCTTTCTCCAACTGTTGACGTGCGAGCGCCCCTCTCCTTATTCGGTCAGCGTACCGAGTGCAAGAGCAAGGAGTCGGACACGTCCCTTGCATGTGCATGCAAGCTGTCCCATTGCCAGCGCCGGATCTTGCTTGTCTTCTTATTCGGCTGCCACCGAAACTTTGTATTGTTGTCTCATGAAGTCACAAATGGTGAAGACAGCGCAATTGGTTGAGAATCCCATCTTCATCACTGAAGTCAAGAGTTTAAAACCTTGCTTGCTAACGATTTAAGTGGGGGTTATAGTGGTGGGTTGCTGTACTAGTCTTCCCCGAGATATAATGGCCTGGTCTTCAGGAGCCTTTCGGGCACGAGGGACATGTGGCGGAATCCTCGGTCAAAAAAAATGGTGAAGACAACGGCAGAAAGAGTTGCGCTCATTCTTGAACACCATCCTCTCAATTCGTGCAACAACTCCATAGAAATTCTCTCTCTCTCTCTCTCTCTCTCTCTCTCTCTCTCTCTCTTCATCTTCGTCCACCACTGAGCCGATTTAGCCGCCTTAGCCGTGCCCGTAGCTGCCGCACCACCACTAGCCACCAACCTCCTTTGTCACTATCTAGCTCATCTCGACCGTGCGGCAACTCACGGTCCATTTTGCCGTTGACGCCACCAGCTGTGTTCCCGCTCTACCATTTGCGCCGTCCAACTCGCCTTAGCTACACTCGTGACTTGCAAGCTCTCGGATTCGCCTTGCCGTTGACGCCCCAAACCAAAGGCAAGTCGATATCTACTAACCTATAAGACGTGAATGCTATCGTTGCTTGGTGAAACCGTCTCGTATATTAAGATTATTTTGGTATACTTGCGCTGAATTGTGAACTTGGAGGTTATCGAGTTGATTCTGAGCTATATGGGAAAGGATTTTATAACTATTGTGGTCAAGTCCGAATTGGAGGCCACGGATGTGCCGATTTCCAATATTTCGAAACTCTAAGATTTTATGTGTGTGAAAACTACTTTGAAAACTTTAGGGTCGAAATTGAGATTATCGACTGTCGATGTGCCGATTTCAAATTACTTATGGTTTTGATAAATTGTTTTATTTCGAGCCGTGATGTGCGAGTGCGACTCTAGGCTATACATGTGGATTTCAAAATACATTTGAGGGTTAATTGTGAAAATGGATTCTATGGATTTTGATTTCGTGAATTGATTTCATCGATATAAGATTGATCTATTTTTAAAGACCGTTGTTGTTGTATTGCCTTGTCTTTGAAATCCCTATTTTGCATTACTTGATATCATAAAGTGGGATTTTCGATAACCCAAAGAATTCTCCATATTGATGATTTGAAAAAGTTTTGGCTTTGAAATGATTTAACTGCTACATCATGGTTGATGTGTTATTTTCTACCGTCAGACCCTCGGGACGACGAAGCCTCGGGAGATAGGTTGCCTGGAAGATCGTGATTGTGATGCCTCTGGATGCCTGTGGGACACCATTGTCGTGGTGAGCCCCAGAGGTTCCTTGGGAGATTTTGGGATGCTCGGACATATGACGATACACATTCCGGAGGGTAGGGGACACTAGTAACATAGTGAGCCTTGGTGATTCCTCGTGATGCTAGGTTAGGTGCGAGATGCTTGGAGGTGAAACATGACATGCTTTGGATGCCCGGTGACTGAAATATGGAACCGGAGGCTTTCGTGACGCCAAGTTGGGTTCGAATGCCTGGAGGGATGCAAACATTGGTCCTTCGGGAGATAGTGTTATTGAATAAAATATCTACTGAGTTTTAAAGTTGATTATTCTGCTGAGCTACACCATTTTGATAATTGCGCCTGATTATGAGACAAAATTGTGTGGCATGGTATGGGACGTGTCATAATGGTTTGACCTTATAATCGAGACCCATTTGATTGAGATGATGTGTTTCGATTTTTAAATTGCATTTGCCATTTCATTGGAAAACTCTATTGATTTAATGCATGTTTATTACTACTATTATGCGTATTGATTTGGGTTGCGTGGAATTGGTGACAATAGGCTCCGTAATATAGTTTAGTAGAATTTTGACTACTGAGTAGTCGTACTCACCCCTCGTGGGGACTAAAATATTACAGAGTGATAAAGCTGCTGTCGCAAGAGGATAATGATGGAGGCTCGAGTGGAATGGAGTGACGAAGGATGTGAGGTCAGCAGTGAAATTTTGGACATCGACACTTGTTGATAGATGACTTGTGAATAGCTGATGGAAAATGTCGGTCTAGTTTTTGATATAGCCAAGTATAGGAAACTTTGGCTTTTGTTGTATCGACAAAAGACGTCTACCAAGTTTATGTTAATAAAAAAAGTGTCTGATTATTATCAATGTGTATCTAGTGTGCATCATTTCAGTGTTTAAGGAAGGGAGTTGTTGGATTCGTTTTTGCCATATTATTGCACAAGGACCAATGAGAAATGTGATAGACCCCCCAGACTTGCGGATTGCTGAAATCCAAGGGTATCGGAATAAAGGACATCCAGGACAAGAAAGTGATGTGGCGACCCTAACGGATTGGGGGCCGTTGGGGGGCATCAAACTTGATTAATAGGAGAGCTGTTTTCTAGATGAGTTTCCTTGAAACTAATTTTCCTATGCCGTGGTATGTTTAGGAAAAAAAAGGAGGCGTACAATAGCTAGTGTAACAATATTACCTTGTCAAAAAATATTTTGTAATTATGGGATTTTATATATCCTCTAAAGATTCTATCACTCCGATAAACACCAAATATATGGAGAAATTATTCAATCAGCCCTAAACTTATTGTACATATATCAATTTAGTACTAAACTTTCAAATTTGCCATGAGAAGAGCTAGTGAAAGCGGAGGCCGCTTTGCTAAGAAAAGTGAAACAAATGCTTCAAATGATGCAGCTGAAGAGAAGGGCACAAACTCTGGTCTAGCTCTGTCTTCCCTATCTGCCAGTTCATCGTGCTCTGTACCTTTGACACCTGATTCCTTTGAAACCTGGAATTCATCTAGTAGTCACATGGTAGGAAGGTCGCTAGCGTGTGGAACTCGCAGAGGTCATGACTACGTGAATGGGAACAGCCAGTACCAAAATTACAGCCACTTCCAGGCCTCTGCATATTGAAATGAAGGGGAGAGAGACCGCTGTGGCCAGCAACCCGGAGAGGGATCTCTCTACCTGGGTTCAAGAAGCCTGCGTGGGTCTTATGGTGAAGGTATTGGGCCTACCACTAAATATGTAAGAAGGCTGTCATCAAGGTTTCGCTCCCACGATTCTTGGCAATCCATTTGCAGGACGGCAATTCATTCTTGGTTTTTGTTCTATGTGTTTGTGATGGCTTGTTGGATAAAAAGGAGGCCCCGAGCAGGAGACGAGGAATATGGACATGTGAGTTTGTGGATGTCCACTTCCTCATTTTCCCCCAACCTTCCTTGTTCTCTCTACAGGAGTAGGTCTCTCTGTTGTGAACTTTCGACTGAATTTTTAGCTTCCAGTCAGACAGGACATCCTCTTAATGCTTGAATTTTAGGTCATCATACGTGACAAAAAATATTGACAACTTTGATGAACTGATTTTCCTATTGTACCAGATTTCTTTTTAGCATGGTGCTCGGGAGACTCTGCCTGCCTGCTATCTACCTTGGTATCTACCTTGGCACTACGCACTAGCATGCTGTTTTGTAGATTGATGTTTCTTGCTGAAGGAGTCTCGAATATGATGTGTCATGCTTCTATTCCGAGGAATAGGGGAACAATTTCTAGAAATAAGTAATTTTTGTTTTAATTTTTGTTTTATTCTTCTCTCTTGCCACGGCCACCTTCAACCGCTCGAGCCACCGCCGATCGCCGATTGTTGCCACCGCCGCCACCGTTGCCGCTCGCCACCACATAGCCCATCGGCCGTCGACGACCGTCGCCGCCACCGGCCACCGCTGCCACCACTTGTCGCTCATCGCTGTCGCTGCCGCCGCACGACCGCCGACCACCGACCTTCACCGCCGATTGCCACCGCACAGCCCCATCGGCCGCCGCCTCGCGGCCACCACTCCACCTCCGGCGGCGCGGCGGAGGGGTGGTCGGGAGGGGCAGCTGATGGGCTGTGCGGCGGCAGTTGACGGTGATGATTGACGGCCGGCGGTCGTGCGGCGGCGGCAGGCGAGCTGCAACGGGCGGCGGGGCGGCTGGCAATGCGGCGGCGGCGGCGGCGAGCGATAGTGGCGTTCAACGATCTGTGAGCAAGAATAAAAAACGAATAAATACAAAAAAGAAACGGTTGCATTACCAAACGCCTTTCTATTCATTTTCTATTCCAAGAGTAGAAATTTTATGTAGTTACCAAACATGTTCTTTTACTCAGAAATTGTTCCCTATAATAGAAATAGAAAAGAACTATTTCTGAAAAAAAAAAAAACTCTTCCCCAACCAAGAAGCATTGTCATGCGCGCCCTTAGGGCCTGCATGGTAACGTGTTTGTTTCTCCCAATTTCTATTCTTTTATTCTCCGGAACAAAAAATAAAAAATAAAAATCCGTTTGGTAAAAGTTTTGTTCTAGGGAACAAAAAAAAAAGTAATTTCTTGTTCTTGGGAATAATTTCTAAAAAATAAGCCAATTTTTTCTTTTATTTTTTTTCTTTTGTTTGTCTTGCTTGTTGTGGCCTTGAGTGGCCTCTTGCCAACCGCCAGCCACCTCTGGCCGGCCACGGCCACTGTCAGCCGAATGACGGCTGTCACCGACTACCGGCCATTGCCCCACCAGTAGCGACCATCATTGCCGCCACCATCTGATCGTCGTCGCTGCTACCCACAGCCCACCGGCCACCATCGACTGCCGTTGCTGTTGCTGACCATCGGCCACCACTGCAGGACCGCTGGTCGCTCGTCGTCACCACCCCCGTTGCCTATCACCCATCACCCCCACCTATCGCCGCCGACCGCCATCGCATGATCGCGGCCCATAGCCCATCGGCGGTCCGGGCGGGCCGGTGGCCGTGGGCGGTGATCGTGCGGTGGCGATCGACGGCGGGCGGGGCTGTGGGGGATCATGATCGGTGGTTGGCGGCAACGGCGGTCCGATCAGCGGGCAAGCGGTTGCAACGGGTGGTGGGTGGTGGCGACGGGCAATGGGCGGCAGCAGTGGGTGGTGGTCGATGGTCCGTAAGCAAGAATAAAAAACAAATAAATACAAAAAGTAAAAAAATTGTACCAAATGCATTTATATTCTTTTTCTATTTTAATAATAGAAATTTTGTTTAGTCACCAAACACTTTATTTTACTCAAAAATTGTTTCCCAGAGTAAAAATAGATTAGAACTATTTCTGAAAGGAAACTGTTCTCTGATCAAGAAGTGTTTGCGCACCCTTAGACAAATTTTGCCTTCTTCTTCAAAGTGCGGTCATGCCTCTTCAAGTCGAGAGACATTTGCAAAGGTTTAGCATCGCAGAGGTGTTAAGTCTTTGTTTCTTGTGATATATACACTCGGGTGGCTGACGCAATGAGTGAGAATAGTTGCCTCTTTTTTGAGTCATTCTCCGTTTTCTCGGGATGCCAAAGGGATTCGTATGGCCAGGAGCCTATACATGTACGCTCAATGAGGCCAGCCTCTCATTTCAAATTCAAACTTTTCCTTACTAGGCCAATAGCTTCTTAGGACGCGTGTATGATAACCATTCTATTTTTTTTTTCTAGAATTATATTTTTGTTTAAATAGAGATCTGTTTGGCAATGCAATTTCATTTTTCTATTTCTAAAATAAAATTTTATTCCAAAAATAGGTTTGAAACAGAAATAGGAAGTGAAACAAAAATGAAAAATAAAAACTCTTTTCATCGCTCGTCCTCGTTACTAGCCAGTCACCACCCACCACCCGCCATCGCCTATTGCTGCCACCCACCATTCACCGCTCACTGCCGCCACCCACCTGTGTTCATTGGCTGCTAGCTGCCAAACGTTGCCCATCGTGTCCATCACCCCTTGTAGCCATTGATTGCTGGTCGCCTCCTATCGGTTGCTACTACCACCGTCCATTGTCACCCAAGAGGAAGAATTTGGTGTTATTAACAAATGAATTTCTATTCCAAGAACAACAATTTTGTGTCGCTATCAAATGCGTATTTTCGTTCAAAAATTCATCTAGAAATAGAAATAGAAAAATTTATTTATGTTCTAAAAATCAATTTTTGATCAGAATGGTTATTATTCACACATGTCAAAGTATTTACCTCGCTATTGTAGTCACGTCCAACTTTATATTCATCACTGTATTAGCAAGCTCACTAAGTGCGTTCCCACGTCATGGGCACTAAACTAGTCTCAGTTTTGTTGCTTGCTCATGCTTAAGCTCGCTGCGGTGTTTTCATGTGCCTCGATTTGGATTTTTATGATGTGCTCGGCAGGGTCCTCATTAGACTCATTTTGTTCTCTCGCTTACTATGTTGTCGCCAATGGAATGTTTTGAGCAATTTTGGCGATTAGAGTCGGTTTCCCTTGTTGAGAGAACTTTGCCATCCGACTATTTTTGTTGTTCATTGGCAAAGACATTTGCTTTAGGCGGGGACTAAAGGACTTTCTCAGCTTACCCATAAATTAGAAGCAAGTAGAGAATGTCTCCCTTCAGTTTTCCGCGTAGTCTTGCGTCTTTTCCCTTAGTTTCCTTCGACCTAGCTACTTCCAATTAGCTATACAAACGTTTCAATTCTTTAGTCACGAGGATATTATATTATTGCTGTCCAAGTTTTTTGCCGTGCTTATTTTTGTTATTCTCAGGTAAGCGGACTGTGCTTTTTATGCATCCTTGTCCCCCTCCCCTGCCAAGTGATGTTTCTTCTCTGTGTATCCGTTATGTGCTAGCACTCGCATCAGGAGAATGCTGGGTTGGTCAAAGAAAAAGTGGGTAATGAAAAGAATTGAAAAAAGAAGAAGATAGGGAGCAGTTATGTGTAGATGGGTGAGCCAGTGGAAGCGAGAAGAACAAAAACATAAAAAAAAAAACAAAGAGAGAGAGAGCTCACGAGGAATGTTTTGGAGGTTTGTTTATAAAACAAACTAAGTGTATGTTTCCTTATTCACATAGAAAAAGGGGGAGGAAGTGGATCAGTTAATAAGTGTGAGACTTCTTTAATATAGTTAAAGAAAATATTTGGTGTGAGATAGATCCCACTATACTTGCGAGTGCGCAAATAATTGTGCAATTATTAAGTGCACTTAGCACACTTGTGCTCTTACGGTTTAATTAGCACTAATCCATTTATTTTCTTTTATTTTATTTCATACAGTTATTTTATTAATGCTTATTATTTCAAAGGTTGTTTTTTTTATTAAGTATTTTAGAAATTATGAAAATTAGGAATTTTATTTATTAAAAAATTATTATTTTATTATTTTTATTATTTTGAATTTTTTATATGTGTTTTTTCAAAACAACCTTTGGAAATTACACTTGTTCACATATGGTTATTTTATTAACCTTTATTATTTCAAAGGTTTTTTTTTATTAAGTATTTTAATTTTATTATATTATTATTAAGAATTTTTTTATATATGTTTATTCAAAGCAACATTTGGAAATTACACTTGTTCAGTTTGCAACAATTCCCAAAGGGTTGCATTTGTTCATTTTGCGGCTCCTTTCCTTTCAAACAAAATGATATCTTTGTTCAATTTACAACCTTTCGTAAAGAGTTGCCTATCTTCTTTAAGAACAATTTAAATATATATGTCAGTTTTTCTGAACTAACAAGTGAGAGATTATTTTTCAAGTATTTTTTCCAAAACTACAGCCATTTTTCAATTGTCTCCTAGAGAGATTTTGGAAAAAATATTAAAATTGCTATCTAGTAATTTCATTTTAGACTTTGTTATATCCTGAAGGATATTAGTCAGTGATCATTAGCAATTTTGTGGGGTAAATAAATCTTTAAAAAAGTAATATCATGCCTCAAAATCCGGTTTGATTACTCTATTGATTCGAAGTCACATTTTTTCAATAGAGAGGGGAGGGTTGTCGCGGACGAAGATGAGACGTGCTTTTACTCTTGTTTTTTTTTTTTGGGTAATGACTTTTACTCTTGTTTTGATCCCTAAATGCCACGTGAAACCTCGGAATCTTAGACCCGGAACCCAGCGCTTTGAAATCTTTGACTGAATCAAAGATACCTCTTTTTCTATTTCTTTTTTTAATGTCAGAATACTTTCAAAGTGGGGTAAAACCTATTTTCTCCTTTGTTCCGTGATCTATGGTTTACTCGAGCTACCGACATTGACAAATTAGGCAAGATTTTGACCGGATACGAAATTATTGAAATTTCGTCGCTTAGTTATATTCATGCTTGCTAGTATCATCTTAGTATAGATTGATTTGTGCATGGTCTGTTTTAGGCTAACATTTCATAAAGGATTGCTTTTATTATATCATGTTTCGTTAACTCATGAAGTAGCTCACTTTGAGAGAGTCAAGTTATTCTAATATAACATGTCACGTTTGCATGTGCCCTTTTCTTTTACGCATTAGTTTATCCTAGACAATTGGTAAGAGTATTTTTATACTTTCCTTTCACCACTCACGAGTCTTGTCCTCAAGTGTAATAATAAAACCTTATTTAATTTTTATCGGATGCGGCTTGGGTCTTTATTTTCTCGCACTTTACTAACTATTATTTTGTGATTGCTTTGTTTATTACTTTGATTGTGGTTGGTTATATTAATTGTTTGCTCACCTCCGCATGATCACTTTTATTGGCTTAGGTTAATAAAATTGGATAAGATCACATGTTCAAATATTTTCGAAATAATGAGAAAATGTATCTGAAGGGTGCCAATTAGACCTAACATAATCTAGTCCTCGCTTTTAGGTATATGTTAGTGGTGGCTCTTTAAAAAAAGGAACAAAAATAGTCATAATCAATCAAGTCAATCAAATGTCATGTATTAGTAGGGTTCGGGAGAACCTGCCCTGGTATTCTCGCAAGGCCCTCAAAGATATCATTTGGTAATCTTTCGTCCTAACAGATGCCCTACTCCCCTTCTCGAGGGGAGGGTCGTAACACTCAGTACATGGCACGTAAAAAAACTTGAAAATATAAGAAAAAAGGAATTTTTTTTATGAAAAAGGAAAAAGATAATAATTCAAATAAAAGTAATAAACTAAAAATCTACCACCGCCAATAGGAGCCTTGCCCTCCTCGCCGCAAGCCGCCACCACTTCCGGAGCTTGAGGCCATGGTTGAGCTAGCGGCCATCGCTGCTTGAGTTTTGTCAAGTTTTACCATGGGAACTTGGGCTTTCCAACAATGTTTCGTCACTCTCAGCAAACTTTAGCGCTAGATGTGAGATCAAAGCAAAGCATAATTTGACTCTAGTTTAGTATTTTGGGATAATGACTCAAATGGTTCCTCAACTTTAATTTAATGTACAATATAGTTCATGAATTTTTAATTTGTTCAATGTAATCCCGGAACTTAATCCCAATGTACAATGTGATACCTCAATTTTTAATTTATTCAATGTAGTTCATGAACTTTTAATACATGTTTGATTTAGTCATGAATTATGTGAAAATGTTCAATATTTTCAATTTATTAATTCAGGTTCATGGACAAAATTAAAATTTTTCATATAGTCTAGAGACTAAATCGAATATGTATTAAAAGTTTAATGATCACATTGCACAAATTAAAAGTTTAGAGACCACATTGCATATCGGGTCAAAATTTATAGTTCATTTATGTCAATTTTCGTTTTATCTCTCGTCAGTTCTCATATTCTTTGAAGAAAAATCAAAGGATAAAATTTCAGGAAAAAGAATGCTAAGAGAATAAATAAATCAAACCAGAAGCAATAACGAGAATAATCACGGCTAAGCGACGAAGGCCTCAGAAAAGCTAGAGATGATGAAGCGTTGATCAGGAGAGAAGACGTTCGTCTCAAATGGTACGGACAATTTCCAGCATCACCGCTACCAGCACAGCCGTCTGAGCTTGAAACTGGTGAGCCAAACGGAAGATAATAGATCTTCCACTCTGTGAGAGAAGATGATCAAGAGGAAGCTTTTTAGCCTAGTGGTGAAAGATCTGAGAGTTAACGCGGGGAGTACAAAAAAGACGGTGCAGTGAGGCACCTATCTTTAAAAAATAGCGGCTATGGCCAAACGTGATGACTGAGCAACCTATATTAAAAAAGTAATTAAAAAGTATTTTTCGTTAATTAATGTGAACGGAGCCAATGAAATACTTGGTTACATCAATTTGAGAAATTTTAGAATTTAATTATATTTTTTTTGGAAGGTTTGAGACTTCTTTTTATATTAGCTTGCCAACTAGTGTTTATGTTCTAAAAAGAATGAGATATCAAGTTTTGTTCAGGAAGATAGGCATGGATATGGTTCTTTCTCCTCTGTGAGAGCTTCTCTCTTCCTTGGGAACTTTCCCAGCATCACAATGATGTTTTCTTTCAGCTACCTCCATGATCGTGGCCCCCCATTCCTCTCGATCATCCGTAATCCTTGGCCTAGTTATCTATTATTTTTTAGTTATTTCCATCTGCTTTTAGTTTTAATTAACAATGAAATCTATTTGAACATTTTTTCATCGCATAACATCAGTTTCCCCACCACTAACACGCTAGAAAAGAATTTGGCCCTGTCAACTTTTCAACGGTATTTCCGAGTCTCTGTTCTCTCATCTTCCTCTCTCTCTCTCTCTCTCTCTTTCTTCACTTTCCTCACCCATATAAAGCAAACCACAAGACCTCTCTCATCAATGGAGCGTTCCGCTTGGCCTAAGAACCTCTCCTCCAGCGGCAAGCGCGCGATCCAGGAACTCTGTGGCCAAAATCCCAAGAAGCTCAGAGATGCCTTCGACGCTCACTCTCAAACTGGCGATAACCGACGGCAGCCCTTGTTTGCGGAAGATCTGATCGTCAGCGTCCTCGGGTCGTTCAGCAACACCCAATCCCTATCGAGCGGCTCTGAGTCCTATGAGGTCTTGCAGGTCCCGAGCAATGCCTTTGTCAGTTCCGAGGTCTCCGAGGGAAGTGAGAGCATCAGGTCTCCGTTAGAGAGCGTCAAGTCCCCCGTCCAGAGCCTCCGGTAGAGAGCGTCAAGATCCCCGTCCAGAGACTCCAGAGGTCTCCGGTGGAGAGCGTCAAGACCCCCGTCCGGAGACTCCAGAGTTTTCCGGTAGAGAGCGTCAAGATCCCCGTCCAGAGACTCCAGAGGTCTCCGGTGGAGAGCGTCAAGCCCCCCGTCCAGATGTCATCGGTATCCGTCTTGTGTGAGCAGTCGCTACTGGAGGCTGCGACGGCGATGTACGAGGGCAGAGTAGACGTGGCTTCGGAGATCCTGAAACGCTTGTCTGCCGTGCCGAACCCCATGAGTAATTCAAAGCAGAAATTGATGGGATACATGTTGTCTGCGCTTAAATCGCGCGTGAGCCCCGTCGATTACCCCCTCCCGTGGCGGAGTTGTTCACCGAGGAACATGTGTTGTCGCTCAGTCACTTTACGAACTGTCTCCTTGTTTTGGGGCCGGTTTCATGGCTGCCAATAACGCGATTTTGGAAGCTGCATCGGAGCAACCCTCCACTAACAAGCTCCATGTAATTGATTTCGATATTGGTTTGGAACGACAGTACTACGATCTCCTGAAAGATCTGTCCATAAGTCAGGCGGGCAATCAATGCACCCTCAAGATCACGACGCTCTCAGATAGCTTCAACGGTGAGGAAAGGCTCAGGAAGATTGGGGATCGATTGAGTGAAGTCGCGGCCAAAAAGGGAGTTGGGTTAGTATTCAACATCGTGAGCCAGAAGTTGAGCGAGTTGAGCCGTGACTCGCTGGGCTGCGAGTCCGACGAGGTGCTGGCGGTGAACTTGGCGTTCAAGCTGTACAGAATGCCGGACGAGAGCGTGTCCATGGAGAACACGCGCGACGAGCTCCTCCAGCACGTGAAGGGGCTGGCACCGCAGGTGGTGACGCTGGTGGAACAGGAGATGAACGGGAACACGGCGCCATCCCCGATGCGCGTGGGGGAGGCGCTGGCGTACTACGGGGCGCTGCTCGAGTCGATCAAGTGTACAATGCCGTGGGACAGCTCGGTGCAAGGGAGGGCGGAGGAGGGGCTGAGTCGGAAATTGGGGAACTGGGTTGCTTGCGAAGGTAGGGACCGGGTTGAAAGATGCGAGGTGTTCGAGGAGTGGAGGGCCCGCATGGGGATGGCTGGGTTCGAGTTGAAGCCACTGGGTCCACACGTGGCCGAATCATTGAAGGAGTGGCTCGGCCGTTGGACCTGGAACCCGAGATTAACGGTGAAAGAAGAGAATGGTGGGTTTTGCTTCGGCTGCGCCGTCCGAACTCTCGTCGTCGCATCTGCTTGGCATTAACCAAATTGATATACGTATGTGTATAATATGTGCTTTGGATGGCGACGGCGGCGATGGCGATGGCGATATCTATAATGTATTGTTTTCAAGGTGTTTTCCTGAGAAAATGGGAAAAGAAGAAGAGAATTCCATTTCCCCACCCAAGCAATTGAGTAATAAAAAGAGAGATGTTTGGATTTGAGGGGAAAAAAACATTCCGATGTGTTGCATTCATTTTCTGTTATTTGATTTGTTTCGTTTGGTGCGTATTGAATTCTTGTGCGCACTCCTTCTTCTCCGTTGATAGTCGTTGTGTGGTTCCATCTATTACATCATTTCTAAAGGTTCATAGTAGTTTGCAGGTTAGCTTGAGCTCCAATTCCACTAGAGAGGGAGGGAGAGGAGAGAATGTCGCGCATTATTCTATTTGCATCGTCATTGTGCACCTCTGGTTTTAACCCCTCCCAAGTGATTCACGCTGGGGATAGGGAGAGAATTGTTTTGACTGCTATTTGTACCTCCATTTCTTTAAGGATCAAGCCTTGGTTTTCAATAGCTGATATAACATTGTTAAGTTCATTCCTACATTTTCTTTCCATTTTGAGATCAAGTAGTTTTATGAGTGATTTGTCTTTTTTGTGAAATTGAAAGTCAAAATTAGTTTTCCACAAGTGATACTTAACTCATAAGACGCTCATATCTGTGCCTTAATTTCTATCCATGATGGTGATATCTCCTTTCCTGATTTAATAAAGGAGCAATATTATTCGTCCGCCAATGCTTTGCCATTGAATGTCCTTCCTCAAGCTGGCACTTAAACCAAAGAAGCCTTGCCCAAGCTTCAAAAAAAACATGAGGACCCTTGCTTCATCGAGCAGCTCTCGCTATGCTGTGGGATCGAAGTCCAAGGCCGACCCTAAACCCGAATTCTTCATTGTTTTGAAGGGTCTCGTGAAATGCAATGCCACAGTCGAACAAACATTGAGGCAAGTGGACAAATTGAGCTCTAATGAGAAAGAGGGTGAAAATGGAAAGGCGTTTGAGGAGAAAAGGGAAGGTTCGTATAGAGATGATGCAGAGAGACGGTTGGCTGTGATTGGAATTACGAAGGGGCAAGATTCGTCTAGGTCATTGCTTCCTGTTAGGCAAAGATAAATGCCATAAGGACAGAGAGAGAACAACTGAGGCAATCACGGGCAGCTGCACCAGACTATGCTTCGCTGGATGGAGGGTGTAATCATGGCATGGCTGAGGGCTTGAGCAATGAGGAGCTGGAGTTTCACGGGCAAATTGCCATGTTCAGAGAGAAGATTGAGGGTGGAAAGAAAGGTGTTTTCAAGAGTTTTGACGATAGGGCGGTGGATATGCTGTTGAGAAAAGAGACTGAGCTTGAGGACGATGAAGACGAGATAGGGTAGGAGGAGTAGTTTAGGAAGGGATTAGGGAAGAGAATGGATGATGGAACTACGAGGAAAGTATCTATTACTGGTAACAGCAGTACTGTTCCTACTTAATGTGCAGCAGCCACAAAAGTTTGCTTATACACCTCATGCAGTGGCTTATGGTCCTGCACCAAGCATCGGGGCAGTTGGCCCTCCTCCTTCAAGCATAGGAGGGGCGATGGTTGCTGGGCAGGGGTTGGATTTTATGTCGCTTCTACAGCGAGCTGAGCTTGTTATGAAAGCTTTATGCGATTATGTTAGGAGGCTGGAGTTAAACGTGTTTTGTTTTATCCATTTTCTTCCAATAATGTTAAACCAGATCCCCCTTTCTTCTCAATAGAGGCAATCCCTTATTTGGCCTGATTATGAAGAAAACACTTTTCTCCTTGAAGTTGGAGGACCTAATTATGTATATGATTCTTTTGCTTTCTGTTAGGAATCACATAGAAAAACCATGTCATCGTTGGCAAAGACCGATGAGAATTTGTCTTCCTCATTGTTGAATATCTTTGCACTTGAGAAGTCTATGTCTGCTGCTGGTGGGTGTGCATCTTTCTGCAAAAGCTTCATGAATATATTTCTGTTTTAAGTAGGTTGTTGCAGGTGTGGCTTTAATTTTGTTTTTCTTTTACCCATTTCCTTTAAACTATTTTGTTAATTTCCTTTGATCCGTATAGGATAGGTTAAAGCTCTATGGTGCTGATAGTTTCTGTGCCCACCTACAAGCGATCAACAACGATGACTCAGCACAAGAATGTGAGTCACCTGATCACCCCCTGCATGTGTTTGACCTTTGCCAAATTTTGTCAAAACTCTCCAGCAATGGAATGTACTTAATTACACTTTGGCTTCATCGAATGCTTTGCAAATGTCAATCGGGGTGGCAGGAGGTGGAATTAACTAGGTTTGAGCTCGACATGTTTAAACTTCATAGACAAGCAAATGAAGATGATAGCCATCTACACTGTGCTCGGACAATAGCCAGGCCTAAATCCAGGTCATGGATATTTGTTTGCCCCAAGGAAATCAGTAAACTTTCTGTGCAGAAAACAAGTGAGGAGTTGCATGAGATACTGTCTCTTAATTCTTAAATCATAGTATGTTACACATCAATTACTGAAGAGCAACGACGTATTGGTTGTCACGGATTTTTGTTTGAATGTGGCTGGAGAGAATCGAACCTTCCAAATCTTGTGAGGTTTGAATTCACGTAAGATTTCAATGTGCAGCAATCCTGGCAGTAAAACCATACTGTTATTAAGCATTTACTTAGTTCTGTGACCAAAAGACGTCATGCTTTGCCTGTCCAAAGGAAGATGACGTGGTAAGCTTACACAATACTCTCCTAGTCATGTGGACAAAGGACATAATTCCACAAAGATCACCATAATGAGTACACAATTTGCTCAGGTAGAAACTCCAAAATTAGAGAGCTCTTTGATTAACAAAAGAGCAAGAGGATGAATCTACAGTACAGGAAAAAAAAAAGGAGAATAAAATTGTCACTAAGTACACCAAAGATGGACCAGCCCTCATTAATCAGCATCTGGAGAGGGATCTTTCTTATTATTTGAGTGAACGTATCCACTAGCTGTTTTTTTTCCCTGACTAACTCTATATTGATTAACATGAACAGATTCTATCAAGGGCCAAAGACAAAAAGGTTCAAATTCTATGATCAAAATATACCGTTACCATTATATATTCAACATATACACCACACCCTTTTAAAATCTAAACAATCGATGATAGCTGCTACATAATGGATGCAACTGCTCCAGAGGTTCATAAATATGAGGGAGCTCTCCTCCACAGCGTGTAATCTCAAATGCAGCTTAGAGGTGATTGTAACCTTGAGAGTCCCTATATACATCAAAGTAGTGTTTGACTGTGAATCTCGACAATTTGAATCACAACATCAACAAGAGGAAGAGGAAAAGATTTAATGCAGCTTGGAGTTCCTAGCTCTCCATTGATAAATGCAACAAACAATTGCGAAATTTACTTCTTTTAGTGGGTCTTGCTTCAACCAAGATAGTCCAACATTCCAATTGCCAATGCTTCGATGAATGAAACACGTCGGCAAAATGCAAAGCCAAATCCGATGAGAACACCCGCACTCAAAGAAATGGTAAGGTATGGATTCACTATGATCATCACAAAAGAACAAGCTAGGAAATGAACAACCTACTCCGAAGCAATTTATTCTTCCTTCTGCTTCTAAGTTCTAACAATGTTAGCTCCAGTCCTTATTCGACGAAAAATACCTAGAATGACAATGCTTGACCCATCACATGTTTGACCTGTTAAGAATGTTTCACGCTAGGTAGGTTGACTTTGTATTCACCAAATAGATATAAATATTTTCACCGACCTCACGCAAACATAGAGGCTAATGAATGTTGTTGATTCAGATTCGACTAAATCGAACATGGTAGAATCATATAATTTTTTATTTTTTATGCTGAGAAGTTAAAAATAATGTATTCAAAGCTCTTTGAGCATCTAATCGATCCATAAGGAAATTACCAAAAAAATTGTAATTTTTTTCTAAATCTATTACAATTTTTCCTATTCAGTTCTAAACTTTTCTTTTTTTCTTTTTTTTATCAATTTAGTTCTAAAACTTTTGCATTTGTGTTAATTTAGTATGGGAAAGAAAAAAGAGAAAGAAAAAAAGGAAAAGTCAAAAAAGGAAAATTTAATAAAAATAAAATATTATTTAAAATTATAAAACATAAAAATATTATTAAAAATTGTTTCCATTGGCTAGCAATCTTCACATGTTTGTGTGGTTAAAATTGGTTGAATGAATTGAATTAACACAATTGTAAAAGGTCTAGGATGGAATTGGTAAAAAAAAAAAAAAAGGATTGTTTTGATAATTTTTCTCTGATTTATATTGTGCACTAGTTCGGCCCTTGCAAAACATTAAATTGAAAGAATGTGCAAGTTTTTTTTTTTTTTTTTTTTTTAGTGATAGCTAAGTAGTTGTTGACTTGTTATGACTAAAATATCAAAATTAGAAGTTAAAAATCCAACAAGGGCTAAGTTATCTCTAGTCAAAGTCTCATCGTGGACTTCCATTCAACGCAAAGTAGAGAACAAGATTAGAAGAGTGTCAATGTCAATGTCAATGCAGAAGTCCCAGTTATGCAATTATCAAACCAATAAAAAAAAAAGTATTTTTATATTCCATGTATTCCCCATTAGTTTGATGACAAATTTTGACATATCATGAATAGTAAAATCTGAATGCATCATATTAACAAGGATTAGAATTTGCTCTCATGTGTCAAATTAAGATTGTAAACCCATGTCAGATCATCATCATCTCCAAAAATTGAATTACCATTAAATTGCAAAAAAAGGTGTTTTTAAGATTCATATTGTATTGAAATTACGGTTTTTGTTTATATTTACTTTTAGAAAAGACAAGTATCATTTGGAGGGACAACTTAATTATTTTCAATTTCGATGCGAAACTACAAAAAAAAAATCTTCTCAAGATCCTCCTGTACGATGATGTCAACCGAGAATGGATATTGGCTGATCGATAGTAGTCTTCCTTTGAAATTCACAATTTTTGCCAATAATAGCAACTTACTCATCACATATCATTTTGTAACCTTCTTTACGAAACATAATTTCCATTTATGTTATCACAAGTAATGTAGCTCCCATGATTTCTATTTGTTCAAAAAAAAAAAATAGCAAGCTGCCTAAGTTCATAGTACATCTCTTTTTCTATTATTAATAAATTACATAATGGGTCATAACTTATATGTAATATGGGCATAATTTTCCTTTTGGTGGTCATAAGTTCTTTTAATCATGTAACTCGTAATTTTCAATGAAAATGAAAATTAAGAACCTACCCAACCCAAGTTGATAACAAATTTTTTATGCTATCACTAGTAAAATATTCTTTACTCATCCGAACTTTAGTTAAAATAAGAAAAATGGAAATTGGAAGTTTGATAATTTTTTATCCAAATAATCCAAATTTACTTATTGGGAAAGTAGGCAAAATTCCTCTCATTTTTTCAGAAAGTAAAATAGGGAAGATGGAAAGCATCTCCGTTCAGCTCCGAGGTTAGTTCCCTTGTCAAAGCTCATTCTGCTCTGGAAGAGAGAGAAACAGAGAGGGTGAAGGAGGAAGGGGATGGAAGTGAGAGAATCGTGCATAGCTCATCGTCGGTTAGGGTTCTTCTTCCTCGTCGTGGCTTTGGTTTCGATCGCCGCCGTCGACGCTTCCGTCCACGACTACTTCAACGAGGCCTTCACCTCCCGCTCCAACGCCTTCTTCTTCCACGGCGGCAGCGAGGGCCTCCGCGCCCCCGCTCCGCGATCCCGCCTTCCTCCTCCACGACTTCGTCTCCCAAAATCACGAACGGCCCCAAGGGGAAGTCCTTCATCAGGTACGGATTCCTTCGTTTTGGTGGTTTGCCGGTGTCTCGAGTGGATGCTCCGTCTTCGTTTTGGTTTCCAAAACGTTGTGCTGCAGCCGTGCGATCGTTTGAACTCGCTTAGATTCTATGCGGTTTGTACGTATATCCGCGGAAGAACGCAATCGAAGTCCTTTGGATGAAATGTTTGGAGTCGGCCGCGGGTTCGCTAATATTTTCTCACGTCAACGCGCTCTTTCATCCCCCTCCGTCTCTCTCTCTCTCTCTCTTCGCTTTCATTCACTCCCTCATCATTACGAAGCAAGGCACACAAGACGTCTCTCATCAATGGAGCGTTCCGCTTGGCCTAAGAGCCTCTCCTCCAGCCGCAAGCGGGAGATCCAGGAGCTCTGTGGCCAAAATCCCAAGAAGCTCAGAGATGCCTTCGACGCTCACTCTCAAACTGGCGATGACCCACGGCAGCCCTTGTTTGCGGGAGATCTGGTCGTCCGCGTCCTCGGGTCGTTCAGCGGCAACACCCGATCCCTATCGAGCGGCTCTGAGTCCTATGAGGTCTTCCAGGTCCCGAGCAACGCCTTTGTCAGTTCCGAGGTCTCCGAGCGAAGTGAGAGCATCATGTCTCCGTTAGAGAGCGTCAAGACCCCCGTCCAGAGTTTTCCGGTAGAGAGCGTCAAGATCCCCGTCCGGAGACTCCAGAGGTCTCCGGTGGAGAGCGTCAATCCCCCCGTCCAGATGTCATCGATATCCATCTCGTGTGAGCAGTCGCTACTGGAGGCTGCGACGGCGATATACGAGGGCAGAGTAGACGTGGCTTCGGAGATCCTGACGCGCTTGTCTGCCGTGCCGAACCCCATGTATACTTCAGGGCAACAATTGATGGGATACATGTTGTCTGCGCTTAAATCGCGCGTGAGCCCAGTCGATTACCCCCCTCCCGTGGCAGAGTTGTTCACCGACGAACAAGTGTCGTCGTTTCAGTCATTTTACGATGTGTCTCCTTGTTTTAAGCTCAGTTTCATGGCTGCCAATCTCGCGATTTTGGAGGCTGCATCGGAGCAACCCTCCACTAAAAAGCTCCATGTAATTGATTTCGATATTAGTTGGGAACGACAGTACATCGATCTCCTTTACGCGCTGTCCATGCGTCAGGCGGGCAATCAATTCACCCTCAAGATCACGGCGCTCGCAGACAGCTTCTACGGTGAGAAGAGGCTCAGGATGCTTGGGGACCGACTGAGTTTACACGCGGCCCAGGAGAAAGTTAGGTTAGTATTCAACATCGTGAGGCAGAAGCTGAGCGAGTTGAGCCGCGACTCGCTGGGCTGCGAGCCAGATGAGGTGCTGGCGTTGAACTTGGCGTTCAAGCTGTACAGAATGCCAGACGAGAGCGTGTCCGCGGAGAACACGCGCGACGAGCTCCTCCGGCGCATGAAGGGGCTGGCGCCGCAGGTGGTGACGCTGTTGGAGCAGGAGATGAACGGGAACACGGCGCCATTCCCGGTGCGCGTGGGGGAGGCGCTGGTGTACTACGGGGCGCTGCTCGAGTCGTTCAAGTATCTAAGGGACAACTCGGAGCGAGCGAGGGCAGAGGAGGAGCTGAGTCGGAGATTGGGGAACTCGATTGCTTGCGAAGGTAAGGACCGGGTTGAAAGATGCGAGGTGTTCGGGAAGTGGAGGGCCCGCATGGGGATGGCTGGGTTCGAGTTGAAGCCACTGGGTCCACACGTGGACGAGTTAATGAAGGTGTGGTGCGGCTGGAGACGGCCGAGCCACACGGTGAAAGAGGAGAATGGTGGGGTTTGCTTCAGCTGCGAAGGCCGAACTCTCACCGTCGCATCTGCTTGGCGTTAACCGAATTGATATACGTATGTGTATGTCATGTGCTATGGATGGTGATGGTGATGGCGATGGCGATGGCGATGGCGATGGGGATGTGATATCTATAATGTATTGTTTTCAAGTTGTTTTTCCTGAGAAAATGGGGAAAGAAGAAGAGAATCCCATTCCCCCCACCCAAGCAATTGAATAGTAAAGAGAGAGAGAGAGAGAGAGAGAAAGAGAGAGAGCCCAAGCAATTGAGTAATAGAGAGAGAATGTCACGCCTTATTCTATTTGCATCGTCATTGTGCACCTCCAGTTTTAACCCCTCCCAAGTGATTCACACCGAGGATATGGAGAGAATTGTATTGACTGCTATTTGTACCTCCATTTCTTTAATAGCTTATATAACATTTTAAGCTCATTCTTAAATTTTCTTTCCATTTTGAGATCGAGTAGTTTTATGAATGATTTGTCTTTTTTATGAAACTGAAAGCTGAAATAAGTTTTCGATACGAGTGATACTTAACGTGGTAAGACGCTCATGTTTGTGCTTTAATTTCTGTCCATGATGGTGATATCTCCTTTCCTGGTTTAATAGAGGATTACTATTATTTGTCCCCCAGTACTTTGCCTTTGAATGTCCTTCCTCAAGCGGGCACTTACACCAAAGAAGCCCTGCGCGAGCTCCAGAAAAGACATGAGGACCCTTGCTTCATCAAGCAACTCTCACTATGCTGGGGGATCGAAGTCCAAGCCCGACCCTAAACCCAAATTCCTCATTGTTTTGAAGGGTCTCGTGAAACACAATGCCACAGTCGAACAAACATTGAGGCAAGTGGATAAATTGATGAGGAAGAGGGAAGGTTAGCTGCAATTGGAATTGTGAAGGGAAGGTTCGTATAGAGATGATGCAGAGAGACGGTTAGCTGCAATTGGAATTGTGAAGGGGCAGGATTTGTCCAAGTTGTTTCCCGATCAGGCAACGACGAATGCGATAAGGGCATAGAGAGAACAGCTGAGTCATAGGGAGCTGCACCGGACTATACTTTGCTGGATGGAGGGTGTAATCACGGCACGACTGAGGGCTTGAGCAATGAGGAGCCGGAGTTCAGAGGCGAATCACCATGTTTGGAGAGAAGATCGAGGGTGGAAAGAAAGGTGTTTTCGAGAGTTTTGACGATAGGGCGGTGAATGTGCTGTTGAGAAAAGAGAAAGGACGATGAAGACGAGATAGGAGAGGAGAAGCAGTTTAGGAATGGATTAGGGAAGAGACTAGATGATGGAACTACGAGGGAAGTATCTATTATCAGTAATAGCAGTACTATTCCTGCTTAATGTGCAACAACCACAAAAGTTCGCATATACACCTCCTGCAATGGGATATGGTCTTGCACCAAGCATTGGGGCAATTGGCCCTCCTGAGGAGGGGTGATGGTTGTTAGGCAGGGGTTGGATTTTATGTTGCTTCTACAGCGAGCTGAGCTTTGCTATGACGGTTTTGTGTGATTATGCTGGGAGGCTGGAGGTAATGCGTTCTTTTTTGTTCCCTTTTCTTCCAATAATGTTAAATCAGATCCCCCTTTCTTCTCAATAGAGGCAATCCATTATTTGGATTGATGTATGAAGAAAACACTTTTCTCCTTAAAGTAGGAGGACTTAATTATGTACATGATTCTTTTGCTTTCTGTTAGGAATCATGTCGCAAAAACATGTCATCTTTGGCAAAGACCAATGAGAAATTGTCTTCCTCATTGTTGAATATCATTGCACTTGAGACTGTTGCTGGTGAGTAATAGTGCATCTTTATGCAAAAGCTTCGTGACTCTATTTTTGTTTTATGCAAGTTGTCGCAGGTGTGGCTTTATTTTTTTCATCTTTTACCCATATCCTTTAAACCATCTTTGTTAATTTCCTTTGATCCGTATAGGAAAGGTTAAAGCTCTATGGTGCCGATGGTTTCTATGCCCACCAGCAAGCGATCGACACGACAACTCAGTGCAAGACTACGAGTCACCTGATCTTCCCTGCATGTGTTTGACCTTTGCAAGTTTCGTCAAAAGTCTCCAACGATGAATGTATTCAATTTCACTTTGGCTTCATCGAATGCTTTGCGAATGTCAATTGGGGTGGCGGGAGGTGGAATTAATTAGGTTTGAGCTCGACATGTTTAAACTTCATAGACAAGCAAATGAAGATCATAGCCATCTGGGGGTGAGAGTTGTTCTTAACTACACTATGTGATCGGATTGTTGAAGATCACCGCCTCTCTCTCTCCCTCATAGAGTTCTCTAGATCTTTCTCTAGAGTTCTCCATATCTCTCTCTGGATTTCTCTAGATCTCTCCCTTCTCTAGAATGTTCTAGCAAAATCCATCAAGAAAAGCTACACCACTTCTAGACTTCTCCAAAGAAATCTAGTTGTGAGGCTATAATAAAATAATAATAATATTTCTAGAATAGTGTAGAAAGCTAGGAAAGTCACCAACTTTCCATCCTATAAATAGGAGCAACTTGCTCCTCATTTGTGTGTCCAACTAAGAGTGTGAGTAAGAAGTCCAAGGGGGTGTGTGGGTGTGTGTAGGGGTCTTGAGAGTGTGTTGAGTAGAGTGTGCTATATATGCACGTGAGTGTGAGAGGAATCGTGTAGAGTTGTCCGAGTATTGTATGTGGTGTGAGAAATTATTGTAATAGTGAAAGTCATATTTCGTGAATTATATTTGAACCACGTTTCCGCAAGGTTCAACAAGTGGTATCAGAGCAGGTCGTTGGAGGCCGAAAACAGTGGTCGGGGACCATTGTAAGTGAGCAAGGCGATCAGGGATCGTCGAGCCAAGGAGCAAAGAAGCGAAGGACGTCGGAGTTCTACCAGTGCACAATCTGGGATTGTGAAGTCGGTTGGTCCGGGACCAGGCTTACTTGGTATAGTGCGAGGCATTATACTCAAGTCACCATGGTGGATTTCTCGAGTCCGGTGAATGGGATGGAGAAGCTCAATGACTTTAATTATAATAATTGGAGTACCCGCATGCGGTATTATTTGCTTGGACAAGATTTATGGGATATTGTTGGCGGCAACAACACCACACCACCCACAAATGATAGTGATTTAAGAAAGTGGAACGTCAAATCAGGTAAGGCTCTTTACGTTCTTGCCGTGACTGTTGATGATGAATTATTGCAACACATAAAGAGTGCGAAGACCCCGAAGGAGGCCTGGGATAACTTGGCGACGCTGTTTGCAAGGACAAACGATGCCAAGTTACAATGCCTGGAGAACGAGCTCCTCTCAATCTCGCAACAAAGTATGACGGTAAGTCAATACTTTTCTAAAATTAAATCTATTTATGAAGAAATTTCAAAATTAGATCCCGATAATGCCATCTCTGAGACAAGAATGAGAAGAATCATAATTCACGGGTTAAGGCCGGAATATAATAGTATTGTTACGGCCACTCGTGGATGGGCAAATGAGCCAACTTTAACAGAGTTGGAGAATATATTGGCCAACCAAGAAGCCTTAGATAAACAAATTTCTAAGGTCTCAATTAAGGAGGATGAAAATGCCCTCTTTAGTAATAAAAGAGGGTTCAAGGGCCAAAATAGAAACAGAGCAAGTGCAAGAGATGGCAAACCATGGAAAGATCATGGAGATTGGTGGAGGCAACCCGAAAAGAAGGGTTATCAGCCAGGGGGAGCTCGTTAAGATCGTGACGACGACAACGACGAAGATAAGAGCAACAAAAGGCGTAGCAAACGGTGCTACGTTTGTGGCAAGGTAGGACATATTGCCAGATTATGTTGGTACAGGCAGGAAGAAGGAAATGTCATCACTTCCTGCAAGAAGGAGATTGAAAGCGAAGAAGAATGGGATTTTCAAGCACCTGTTGCAATAAAGGAACGAGAAGAGCTTGCAACAGCTTGTATAGTTGAGTTGGATAATTCAACAGGTTCCATCACGACCCCAAATAAGAGCAAGCCAAGGGAGAACTCGAAGAAGCAAATACCAACAAGCAGTCGTGAAAAGAAATTGCATGAGATGCAAGATATGATAAAGAAGCTGAAAGTTGAGAAGGCAAAGATGGAGAATATGTTGAAGAAAAGGGATGAGATGATAAGGCGGAAGGATGTAGAGCTCAAGGCAAAAGAAAGGGAGCTAGAGAAGTTCCGATGTGAGTTCAAGAAGCTGCAGAAGTTTCAGGATCTCAAGCCCGCTATGATGTTCCCAATTGGTCATACCGAGAGAGATATCAAACACATGAAGAAGGAGAAGAAGAAAGGTTTCTATGAGGAAAGGAGGCCATCTACACCCTACATCCCATGGTGCAAGGATAAGTGGAATAAGATTGAGGTGAAGAATAAATTTTATGAGAAAAAGGATCAAGAGGTCTACATTGAAGTGCTTCAGATGGGACTGAATCAGTTGAAGCACGAAATGAAAGTCACAAACGAGAGGCTTGATCAAATGAGTTCCAACCTCAAAATTCTTATAGGAGACATGTCGAATACGAAGACCGAATTGAGTGAGAAGAAGGAAAAGGAGACTAAAGGGCATAATGAATTGGCATTACAAAAATTCAAGAATCACAAGACTCAATGGAAAGTCGCAGCAAGAGAAGCAATTAAAGATGAAGCCATAGAGCCATCCACATTTGAGGAAGCTTCGCAATATGCTGAATGGAGGAAGACAGTTGAAGAGTCCAAAAGCAATATCAGCACGGCTACTATATCGAGAGAGAATAGTCGGTGAGGGGGAGTGTTGAAGATCACCGCCTCTCTCTCTCCCTCATAGAGTTCTCTAGATCTTTCTCTAGAGTTCTCCATATCTCTCTCTGGATTTCTCTAGATCTCTCCCTTCTCTAGAATGTTCTAGCAAAATCCATCAAGAAAAGCTACACCACTTCTAGACTTCTCCAAAGAAATCTAGTTGTGAGGCTATAATAAAATAATAATAATATTTCTAGAATAGTGTAGAAAGCTAGGAAAGTCACCAACTTTCCATCCTATAAATAGGACAACTTGCTCCTCATTTGTGTGTCCAACTAAGAGTGTGAGTAAGAAGTCCAAGGGGGTGTGTGGGTGTGTGTAGGGGTCTTGAGAGTGTGTTGAGTAGAGTGTGCTGTATATGCACGTGAGTGTGAGAGGAATCGTGTAGAGTTGTCCGAGTATTGTATGTGGTGTGAGAAATTATTGTAATAGTGAAAGTCATATTTCGTGAATTATATTTGAACCACGTTTCCGCAAGGTTCAACACGGATAATAGCCAAGCCTAAATCCAGGTCGTGGATATTTGTTTGCCCCTAGGAAATCAGTAAACTTTCTGTGCAAAAAACAAGTGAGGAGTTGCAAAAGATACTCTCTCTTAATTCTCAAAATCATAGTATGTTACACATCAATTACCAAAGAGCAACGGCTTATTGGTTGTTGCAAATTTTTGTTTGAATGTGGCTGGAGAGAATTGAACCTTCCAAATCTTGTGAGGTTTGAATTCACATAAGATTTCATTGTGCAGCAATCTGGTCAGCAAAACCATACTGATATTAAGCATTTACTTAGTTCTGTGACCGAAAGATGCTATGCTTTGCTTGTCAAAAGGAAGACGATGCGGTGGGATTACACTATACTCTCCTACTCATGTGGACAAGGACATAATTCCATAAAGATCACCATAATGAGTACATGATTTACTCAGGCAAAAACTCCAAAATTACATACCTCTTTGATTAACAAAAGAGCAAGAGGATGAATCTATAGTACAAAAAAAAACAAAAAAAAAACAAAAAACAAAAAAAAAACGAAACGAAACGAAACGAAATTGTCACTCAATACACCAAAGATGGAGCAGCCTTCATTAGTCAGCATCAGGAGAGGGATCCTTCTCATTATTGAGAGAAGTATCCATTGGCTATTTTCTTTTCCATGACTTAATATTAATTAACATACCGATTCCATCAAGGGCCAAGAAACTAAAAGCTTCAAATTCTATGATCAATATATACCAAAACCATTATATATTCAACATATATACCACAACCTTCTAAAATCTAAACCGTCAACGATAGCTACTACATAATGGATGCGACTGCTCTAGAGGTCCATAAATGAGGGAGCTCTCCTCCACAACACGTAATCTCAAATGCAGCTCAAAGGTGATTGTAACCTTGAGAGTCCCTATATACATTGAAGCTGTGTTTGACCGTGAATCTCAATAGTTTGAGTCACAACATCAACAAGAGGTAGAGGGAAAGATTGAATGCAGCTTGAAGTTCCTAGCTTTCCATTGATGAATGCAACAAACACTCGCAAAATTTACTTCTTTAGTGGGTCTTGCTTCAACCAAGATAGTCCAACATTGCAATTGCCAATGCTTCGATGAATGAAACACGTCTGTAAAATGCGAAGCCAAATCCGATGAGAATACCCGCACTCGAAGAATAAGTGAGGTCGGGATTCACTATGATCATCACAAAACGAGCAAGCTGGGAAATGAACAACCTACTCCGAAGCAATTTATCCTTCCTTCTGCTTCTAACAATGTTAGCTCCAATCCTTATTTGACGAAAAATACCTAGAATCATAATGCTTGACCCATCACATGTTTGACCTGTCTACAATGTTTCACGCTAGATAGGTTGACTTTGTATTCACCAAATAAATGAAAACTTTTTTTACCGACCTCATGCAAATATAGAGGCTAATGAATATTGCCAATTCAGATTCAACTAAATTGAACATGATAGAATCATACAATTTTTGATATTTTATGCTGACAAGTTAAAATAATGTATTGAAAGTGCTTTTTGAGCATTTAACCGATTCATAAGGAAAATTACCATAAACGTCCTAAATCTATTACAATTTTCCTATTCAGTCCTAAACCTTTTTTTTTTGTTAATTTAGTTTTAAAACCTTTGTATTTGTGCTAATTTAGTCTGATAAAGAAAAAAAGAGAATAAAAAGGAAAAGAAAAAAAAAGGAAAACTTAATAAAAATAAAATATTTTTTAAAATTATTTATATTAGCATCGCCCAGATGGCCAGCGTCGGCTGGCCTTCACATTAATGCTTGCCGCACAAAATTAGTTGGATGAATTGAATTGACATAATTATAAAAGGTTTAGGACGGAATTGATAGAAAAAAAAAATAGAATTGTTTTGATAATTTTTCTCTGATTTATATTGGTGCGCTAGTTCTGGCCTTACAAACATTAAATTGAGAGAATGTGCAACATTAGTGATAGCTAAGTAGCCGTTGACTTGTTATGACCAAAATATCAACATTAGAAGTTAAAAATCCAACAAGGGCTAAGTTATCTCTAGTCAAAGTCCATCATAACTCAGCTCGCGGACTTTCATTCAACACAAATTGAGAACAAGATTGGGAGAGTGTCAATGTCAATGTGAAATCCCAGTCAAGCAATTTTTAAACTAATAAAAAAAAGTATTTTTATATTCCATGTATTCCCCATTAGTTTGATAACAAATTTTGACATATCATGAATATTAAAATCTCTGGATGCATCATATTAACAAGGATTAGAATTTACTCCTATATATCAAATTAAGATTGTAAACCCATGCCAGATCATCATCTCCAGAAATTACAATTACCAAAGGTGTTTTTTTAGATTCATATCATATTGAAATTAGGGTTTTGTTTATATCTACTTTCATAAACATACCATAAAAGATCAACATCATTTGGAGAAATAACTTAATTATTTTCAATTTTGATATGATCTACGAAAGAATCTTTTCAAGATCATCCTATACGATGATTTACACAAAAAAAATAAAATAAATAAAAACAAGAACAGATATTGGCTAATTGATAGCACTCTTCTTTTGAAATTCACAATTTTTGCCAATAATAACAACTTATCCATCCCATATCATTTTTGTAACCTTCTTTACGAAACATAATTTCCCTTTTTGTCTTCACAAGTAATATAGATCCCATGAGTTCTAATTGTCCACAAGAAATAGCCGGCTGCCTAAGTTGATAGTACATCCTCTTTTCTATTATTAATAAATTACATAATTAGTCATACTTTTGTTTAACATGGGCGTAATTTTCCTCTTGATAGTCACAAATTCTTTCAACCATATGATTCGTAATTTTTCACGCAAATTAAGAACCTACTCAAGTCGATAACAATTTTCTATGCTATGAGTAGTGAAATATTCTTTACTCAATCTAACTTTAGTTAAAATAAGAAAATGGAAATTGGAAGTTTGATAATTTTTTATCCAAATAATCCAAATTTACTTATTGGGAAAGTAGGGAAAATTCCCCTCGTTTTCTCAGAAATTAAAATAGGGAAGATGGAAAGCATCTCAGTTCAGCTCCGAGGTTGGTTCCCTTGTCAAACGTCATTCTTCTCTGGAAGAGAGAGAAACAGAGAGAGAGAGAGAGGTTGAAGGAGGAAGGAGATGGAAGTGAGAGAATCGCGCAGAGCTCAGCGTCGGTTAGGGTTCTTCTTCCTCGTTGGGGTTCTGGTTTCGATCGCCGCCGTCGACGCCTCCGTTCACGACTACTTCAACGAGGCCTTCACCTCCCGCTCCAACGCCTTCTTCTTCCACGGCGGCAGCGAGGGCCTCCGCGCCCCCGCTCCGCGATCCCGCCTTCCTCCTCCACGACGTCGTCTCCCAACATCACGACCGGCCCCAAGGGGAAGTCCTTCATCAGGTACGGATTCCTTCGTTTCGGTGGTTTGCTGGCGTCCCGAATGGATGCTCCGTCTTCGTTTTGGTTTCCGGAACGTCGTGCTGCAGCCGCGCGATCGTTTGAACTCGCTTAGATTCTATGCGGTTTGTACGCATATCCGCGGAAGAACACAATCGAAGTCCTCTGGATGAAACGTCTGGAGTCGGCCGCGGGTTCGCTAGAGGATTTCCCACGTTTTGATTTGAGTTTTAGGGCTTAATTGGGAATTTTAGGACTCGATTGCGCTTTGTAGTCGAAGTGCGGGGCTAGATTGCGTTCGTTACATAAGGTTTAGGACTTAAGGTGTGGATTACTCGTTCTCTTTTCATCGTAGATGGGGTGCTGGAATTTCTTTGTTTTACTCTGCATCATTGACCGAGTAGAGCTTTTGCTGGAGGTCCGAGAAGTCGATGATTCGTTACAAGGTTATAATGGAAATGGCAGTTGTAGTCCCCCTAGACTGTTGCTTGCTGTGGAAGAACTGTTTTATAGGTCCATTGTATGTCGATTGTCTAAGGAAAAAAAGCTTTTTTTCTATTGAAATCTGAGTAACGAGTGATTTTTTAATGCTTTGCTGCCTCTAAATTATGCTGATGTTCTTTCTATTTGATGGTTCATGTAATGTAAGCATCATATTTGTACCTCTTGGCGTGCCTACTTTCCATTTTTTATTTTTAGAAAGTGCCAGCTACCTTCTCTATAGACACGAACACATGCGTTCACATAAAATATATTGCCTGAACTTTGTGCATATTGTTACTGGATTGGAGACGGACAGTGCTGTAGTCTCTGATTGTACATCTCTTTGGTGCAAACCCTGGTCAATCTCTGTTTGAAGGTTTTCCCTACGATAATTGATATTGATTCGATTTCTTTATCTTGATTCCCCAACTTAGGTTTGACGATGTCACCTTCATAAGGACAAAGGAGTCTGCTGATGCACAAAATGAAATGCAAGAGAATAGTGGCTCGGTTGAGGCTATCATACTTGATATAAAAGATCAGAAAATGATTGGAGGTGCTTATTTGAAATCTGATATGATATGTTGGACTCCGCAGTTGGCTGAAGAGAAAGCCTGCAGATTAAGTCAAGTTATTATTCAGGGAAACCTGGATAACCCCAAATGGCCTAGATGCATAACAACTTCCTCTGCTGGGAGAAATCAAGAAGCAAAGATGGAGAGTGTGACGGTCGAGATCGATAAGACAGGGATGTACTACTTGTATTTTATGTTTTGTGATCCACATCTCAAGGGTACCATAATTAAAGGGAGGACAGTATGGAGAAATCCAAGTGGTTATTTGTCTGGAAAAATGGCTCCTTCGATGGTAGTGTTTGGTTAAATGTCATTAGCTTACCTTGTACTTGGACTTATATGGTTTTTGACGTTCGTTCAACACTGGAAGGATGTCATACGGTTGCATTACCACATAACTGCAGTTATTGCTCTTGGAATGTGTGAATCGGCTCTCTGGTACTTTGAATATTCCAACTTAAACTCCACTGGAAGAAGACCGATGGCTATCACGACGTGGGCTGTCACTTTTACTGCAGTAAAGAAAACATTCTCGAGACTTATCTTATTGGTAGTGTAAATGGGTTATGGAGTGGTGAGACCTAATCTTGGGGGCATAACCTCAAGAGTGCTTCTTTTTGGTGGAGCATATCTAGTTGCATCTGAGTCGTATGAACTCGTTGAACATCTTGGGAATATCAATGATTTCTCTGGAAAGACAGCATTGTTTCTGGTCTTGCCCGTTACCTTGCTGGATGCTTGCTTTATATTATGGATCTTTTCATCATTATCCAAAACTCTGGAGCAGCTTCAGGTACTCGTGCTCTGTTTACTTGGGTAGGTAAATTACACATGACAAAATTTCCATCTAGCAAACGGGTGCATAGAACATTATAATACTATTGCAAGAAGCAACTTCCAACCCTAAACAGCTCATACACTCTTAAGGAACAAGCATGGCGTCAAAACATAATATGCCCGTTTTATCTCGAAAAATATTTATCCTATTCCTTAAGACACTCCCTCTCTCCCTCCCTCTCTCTCAACTGTGGACACAAGGTGCTGCATTCGGTCAAATACAACAAAAGCTAACCATTCTAACGCAACTGATATCTAAGAACCCATTCAGCTGAGGTAAACTAACTACTCCAAGCCTTAGAAAATGGTTAAAAAGGCAATAAGCCATAACCAACAATATCAATCGAATTTACCTCAGCTTTCGAGCTTGATGACCTCAGCGAGTGTTCGGTGGTCTTTCCCGTCCATCTCTGCTTCGACCCTCCTCTCCAAACCGCCTCTAGTTCCCCCTCCCCTCCCCCCCCTCTCCCAATTGTCCTCCAACCCAACATTCCCCATTATATTCCCATCTAGCGAGGCCACTAGCGGAGGTGGCTGTGGCGGCCCATCAAGGAAAGCCACCGCCTTTTCCCTTGCCACCGCTCCTGGTGGCCACGGTCCATCGGGTAGACGCAGAGCCGCAAATGAGGGAAACAATATATGCAGGGGCCAGATTTACTCAAAATATATAAAAAGGGTGTTTTTAGTTTTTGTCTTTTCTTCTTTCTTTCCTTTTACTTATATTACCGAAAAACAAGTTTTTTTATTACACATAATTTAAGCGAATCTCAACATGCATTTTAAGGTTGAACCTGTCAATTTTAATTCATGGACTAGTGGATTCTTCATTTTATTTTTATCTTTAAATCTTGCTTTTGGTGTCTATATAACTTGCACTGTGTACTTGTTATAATGGTCATGTTTGGAATTATCATATTTAGCCAATGTTTGATTGTATGTTCATCTCTCCTCCTGTACTGGGATCACCTCACACAAGAGGAAGATCAAGGGATATTTTAGTGCATTCTCCTTGCTGGGGGACAATTCCCCGAGTATTTCATGAGCATGCAATATCCTGATTTTACCGGCTGTTCCTTAAAAACCTCCATTTTTGAAAGAGAACGACTGGACCACCCCTTATTAAAGATGTAGTCTCTCTCTCTCAAAAATTCACAAATTGGTCCAAACATATTAATATGCACGTAATACATTTATGATGATTTTACTTAAATTAATTTTTGGACATCGCCAAAAATCCCACATTGATACTTGTGTAATGCAGTTATTCTTGAGAAAGAAAAAGAAATTAAAAAAAAAGGATTTTGAATAAAAATGTCATTAATTACATTAAAATTTTACCAGTAAGTTTGATGCTTTATTTAAGATTAAATTTGTCACTCCAAATTATTGTTTGAGATAAGGTCAACTTCAAATTTTTCCTTTTTTTTTATGGAGAAAATGCTTTCACTTTAAATTCTTCTCTAAAAATTTCCCCAATGACAATACTGATAAGACAAGATGTAAAGGGGATTTACTGAGTATCATAATATCATTTGCGATCAACCTTGCTGCTCGTAACTTGCCTAGATCCCGCAAGACATGGAACCTTCGCACCACCTCCCACTTAGCGCGTGTAGATGGCTAGTTACCCCATGACAAGGAACTTTCGCCCCACCTCCACGCGCTTCTTCCACGCTCTTTTGTCTTTGTCATAAAGCCACTCTCTCTCTCTCTCTCTCTCTCTCTCTCTCTTTCTTCACTTTCCTCCCTTATCACAAAGCAAAACACAGGACTTCTCTCATCAATGGAGCGTTCTGCTTGGCCTAAGAACCTCTCCTCCAGCAGCAAGCGCGCGATCCAGGAACTCTGTGGGCAAAATCCCACGAAGCTCAGAGATGCCTTCGACTCTCACTCTCAAACTGGTGATGACCCACGACAGCCCTTGTCTGCAGACGATCTGATCGTCAGCGTCCTCGGGTCGTTCAGCGACACCCAATCCCTATCGAGCGGGGCTGAGTCCTATGAGGTCTCGCAGGTCCCGAGCAACGCCTGTGTCATGTCCGAGGTCTCTACGGAAAGTGAGAGCATCAAGACCCCTGTCCAGTGGTCTCCGGTATACATCTCGTGGGAGCAGTCGCTAGTGGAGGCTGCGACGGCGGTATACGAGGGCAGACTAGACGTGGCTTTGGAGATCCTAGGGCGCTTGTCTGCCGTGCCGAAGCCCATGAGTAATTCAAAGCAGAAATTGATGGGATACATGTTGTCTGCGCTTAAATCGCGCTTGAGCCCCGTCGATCACCCCCCTCCCGCGGCGGAGTTGTTCACCGAGGAACATTTGTCGTCGTTTCAGTCACTTTACGATCTGTCTCCTTGTTTTAAGCTCGGTTTCATGGCTGCCAATCTCGCGATTGTGGAAGCTGCATCGGAGCAACCCTCCACTAACCAGCTCCATGTAATTGATTTCGATATTGGTTGGGAAGGACAGTACCTCAATACCCTCATTCTCCTTCACGCGGTGTCCTTGCATCAGGTGGGCAATCAATCCACCCTCAAGGTCACGACGGTCGCAGATAGCTTCAACGGTGAGGAGAGGCTCGTGATGCTTGGGGATCGACTTAGTGAAGTCGCGGCCGAGAGAGGAGTTAGGTTAGTATTCAACATCGTGAGCCAGAAGCTGAGCGAGTTGAGCCGCAACTCGCTGGGCTGCGAGCCTGACGAGGTGCTGGCTGTGATCTTGGCGTTCAAGCTGTACAGAATTCCGGACGAGAGCTTGTCCATGGAGAACACACGGGAGGAGCTCCTCCGGCATGTGAAGGGTCTGGCACCGCGGGTGGTGACGCTGGTGGAGCAAGAGATGAACGGGAACACGGCGCCATTCCCGATGCGCGTGGGGGAGGCGCTGGCGTACTACGGGGCACTGCTCGAGTCGATCGAGTATACAGTGCCGAGGGACAACTCGCAGCAAGCGAGGGCAGAGGAGGGGCTGAGTCGGAAATTGGGGAACTGGGTTGCTTGCGAAGGTAGGGACCGGGTTGAAAGATGCGAGGTGTTCGGGAAGTGGAGGGCCTGCATGGAGATGGCTGGGTTCCAGTTGAAGCCAGTGGATAGACACGTGGCCGAATCATTGAAGGAGTGCCTCGGCTTTTGGGGCTCGAACCCGGGATTCACGGTGAAAGAAGAGAATGGTGGGGTTTGCTTCGGCTGGCTCGGCCGAACTCTCACCATCGCATCTGCTTGGCATTAACCAAATTGATATACGTACGTATATGTCATGTGTTATGGAAGGCGATGGCAATGGCGATAGCGATGGCGATGGCGATGGGATGTGATATTTATAATGTATTGCTTTCAAGGTGTATTTCCTGAGAAAATGGGAAAAGAAGAAGAGAATCTCATTTCCCCACCCACACAATTGAGTAATAACAAGAGACTTTTGGATTTGAGGGGGAAAAAAACATTATGATGCATCTCATTCATTTCTCGTTATTTGATTTGTTTCGTTTGGCGTGTATTGAATTATTGTGCGCACTCTTTCTTCTCTGTCCATAGCTGCTTCGGGGCTTCACCTTCTATATCATTTATGGAGGTTCGTAGTAGTTTGCAGCTTAGCTCAAGCTCCAATTCCGCTCGGTCTTTCAGGAGAGGGAGGGAGGTAGAGAGGGAGAAAGGGAGGGAGGGAGAGAATGTCATGCATTATTCTATTTGCATCGTCATTGTGTACCTTCGGTTTTAACCCCTCCCAAGTGATTTATGCCGGGGATAAGGAGAGAATTGTTTTAACTATTATTTGTACCTCCATTTCTTTAAGGATTAAGCCTTGGTTTTCAATAACTAATATAACATTTTAAGTTGATTCCTACATTTTCTTTCCATTTTGAGATCGAGTAGTTTTATAAATGATTTGTCTTTTTTATGAAACAGAAAGCTAAAATTAGTTTTCTACATGAGTGATACTTAACATGGTAAGACGCTCATATTTATGCTTTAATTTCTGTTTATGACGGTGATATCTCCTTTCCTAGTTTAATAGAGAAGCAATATTATTTGTCCCCCGAGGTATAGTCGGTGTTGTTCTCCTAAAGGTAAGCTAGGTCGGATCCTCAGCATAAAAAAAAAAAAAAAAAAATATATATATATATATATATATATATATATATATATATTTCCCCTAGTACTTTGCCCTTGAGTGTCCCTCCTCAAGCTGACACTTACACCAGAGAAGCCCTGCGTAAGCTCCAAAAAACACGAGGACCCTTGCTTTATCGAGCAGCTCTCGCTATGCTACGAGATCGAAGTCCAAGCCCGACCCTAAACCCAAATTCTTCGTTGTTTTGAAAAGTCTCGTGAAACGCAATGCCATAGTGGAACAAACATTGAGGCAAGTGGATAAATTGAGCTCTAATAAGGAAGTGGGTGAAAAGGGAAGGCTTTTGAGGAGAAAATGGAAGGTTCATATGGAGATGAGGTAGAGAGACGGTTGGCTGCAATTGGAATTGCTAAGGGGCAGGATTCATCCAGTTCATTTTTTCTTGAACAAGCAACGATAAATGCGATAAGGGCGGAGAGAGAACACTTGAGGCAATTGCGGGCAGCTGCGTCAGACTATGCTTTGCTAGAGGGAGGTGTGATCACGGCACATCTGAGGGCTTGAAAGATGAGGAGCTGGAGTTTCATGGGCGAATCACCATGTTCAGAGAGAAGATTGAGGTTGAAAAGAAAGGTGTTTTCGAGAGTTTTGATGATAGGGTGATGGATGTGCCGTTGAGAAAAGAGACTAAGTTTGAGGATGATGAAGATGAGATATGGGAGGAGGAGCAGTTTAAGAAGGAATTAGGGAATAGAATGGTGATGGAACTACGAGGGAAGTATCTATTACTGGTAACAGAAGCACTATTCCTACTTGATGTGTAGCAGCTACAAAAGTTTGCATATACACCTCCTGCAGTGGCTTATGGTCCTGCACCAAGCATAGGAGGGGTGATGTTTGGGAAGCAAGGGTTGGATTTTATGTCGCTTCTATAGCGAGCTGAGCTTGCTATGGAGGCTTTGTGCGATTATGCTAGGAGGCTGGAGGTAATGTGTTTTGTTTTGTTCTCTTTTCTTCCAATAATATTAAATCAGATCCCCCCTTCTTCTCAATAGAGGCAATCCATTATTTGGCCTGATGTATGAAGAAAACACTTTTCTCCTTGACTTGGAGGAACTAATTTTGTATATGATTCGTTTGCTTTCCGTTAGGAATCACATAGCAAAACCTTGTCATCTTTAGCAAAGAGCGATGAGAATTTGTCTTCCTCATTGTTGAATATCACTGCTCTTGAGAAGTCCATGTCTGTTGTTGGTGGGCGTGCATCTTTATGCAAAGGCTTCGTGACTATATTTCTGTTTTATGTATGTTGTTGCAAGCGTGGCTTTATTTTGTTCATTTTTTACCCATATCCTTTAAACCAGCTTTGTTAATTTCCTTTGATCCGTATAGGAAAGGTTCAAGCTCTATGGTGCTGATGGTTTCTGTGCCCACCAGCAAGCTATCAACACGACAACTTACTACAAGAATACGAGTCACCTGATCTTCCCTACATGTGTTTGATCTTTGCAAGTTTCGTCAGAAGTCTCTGGCGATGAATGTATTCAATTTCACTTTGGCTTCATCGAATGCTTTGCAAATGTCAATCGAGGCAGGGGAAGGTAGAATTAATTAGGTTTTAGCTCGACATGTTTAAACTTGATAGACAAGCAAGTGAAGATCATAGCCATCTGGGGATGAGAGCTGTTCTTAACTACACTATGTGCTTGAATAATAGCCAGGCCTAACTCTAGGTCGTAGAAATTTGTTTGCCCCTAGGAAATCAGTAAACTTTATGTACAGAAAACAAGTGAGGAGTTGCATGAGGCATTTTCTCTTAATTCTTAAATCATAGCATGTTACTCATCAATTACCAAACATCAATGACTTATTGGTTGTCGCAGATTTTTATTTGAATGTGGCTAGAGAGAATTGAACCTTCCAAATCTTGTGAGGTTTGAATTCACACAAGATTTCAATGTGCAGCAATTTGGGCAATAAAATCATACTGCTATTAAGCATTTACTTATTTTTGCAACTGAAAGACGCCATGCTTTGCCTGTCAAAAGGAAGATGATGCAGTGAGCTTACAAAATACTCTCCTAGTCATGTGGACGAGGACATAATTCCATAGAGATCACCATGATGAGTACACGATTTGCTAAGGTGAAAACTCTGAAATTAGAGATCTCTCTAATTAACAAAAGAGCAAGAGAATGAATCTACAGTGCAAGAAAAAAAAAACAAAACAAAATTGTCACTGAGTACACCAAAGATGGACCAGCCCTCATTGGTCAACACTCAGCATCAGGAGAGGGATTATGACATCCCGAAATTTCGGAAAAAGAAATTATCAGATGAAAAATCGGAAATTGAAAGAGAAAGAAAAATGATAACAATATTATTATTATTATTTTTCTCTCTCCTCTTTCTCCTCTCCTTCACGCATCCTCCTCCTTCGGCCAAGATTCGTCTTTCTCCTTTTTCTTTTCTCTTTCTTCTCTCTCTCTTTCACGTTTTCTTTCCCCCTACTTTGCACACAATTTCCACCCCTTCACTTTCAGTAACTTCTTCTGCTCTCTTTTCTTCTCTTTTTCTTCTTTTCCTCCCTCTCTTTTCTACTTTTCCACCCCCTCACCTACGCTAACCCTTCTCTGCAATTTCCCTGCAACTTCCCCACTATTATTTTATTGTTTCTCTCTCCCCTTTCCCCCTTCCTTCTAGGGGTGTGCATGGTCCGGGCGGGCGGTTCCCGATCTAGAACCGGGAACCGCCCGCTAAGGACCGGTTCCGAAAATCGGAACCGGGATCCACCCGTTTGTTGGGTGGATCCACCCGGAACCGGACCGCCGGTCCGGTCCGGTTCCCGGTGGATCCATGGAACCGATTTTGACGCCAAAAATTCTAGTGAGGAAAGCAAGAGCTCTATAGGGTTTATGGCGAGGGGGGGACAGCAGAGAGGCGGAGGAGCGGCTTGTGGCGAATGGCGACCGGCGCGAGGGGGCGGACAGTGGCGGAGGAGGAGCAGCGGCGGCGGCGTGAATGCTTGGTGAGGAATCGAAGACGAGGAGAAGAGATTGAGGAAGAAAAGAGAGAGATAATCAAAAGCGAGGAAGAAATCGGAAGAGAATCAAGAGATGAGAAGCAAATTAGGGCTTCTTACCTTGTTGAGTGACGGAAAAGGGGCTGGCCGGCTCGGTCAAGAGTTCTTGCGAGGCGGAGGAGCAGCGGTTGCCGGCGCGAGTGGTGACCGCGCGACGGGGGACGGTGGCGGAGGAGGAGCGGCGGCGGGCGTGGATACTCGGGGTGGACCGTGGAACCGTGGAATCGAAGACGAAGAAAAGGAAAGGAACAGAGAGAGTCGGAGGTTGAAGAAGAAGAAACGCGATTAGGGCTTCGCGAATTAGGGGCAGGGGGGCTTCGTTCGCGACTTTTGTTTTTTTTTTTTTTTAATTATAAATAGTACCAGTCCGGTCCGGTGGGCGGGCGGGCGGATCGCCCACGGAACCGGGAACCGGACCGGTTCCCACCGGTTCTCAACAATTGGACCCGGGAACCGGACCGGTTCCCTCAAGAACCGCTGGTTCCGGGCGGTTCCGGTCCGGTTCGGTGGTCCGGGCGGTTCCGGGTCCAATGCACACCCCTACTTCCTTCTCTCGACAACGCCCACTCCCTCGTCCCTCTTCTTCTTCTCCTTTTCTCTTTAGTTTCTTTTTTGTTTTGCTCCCAAAAACAGCACCGTGTGCTGCTATCCTGTCCCAAACCAGCCACCATCTTGCACCATGGCCGTGGGCCATCACTGTTCGCAAACTGCTGTCCACCGCCAAAGAGCCGCACCTCGCATCCGCGAGCCGTCCGCCCGTTGTTTGTGCTAAATCAGAAACCACCGCCAAGACCCATTTTCGCCGAGCGCTTCCATGACATTTTGGATGTAACCGAGCGTAGCCCTTGCCACCGTCGTCGCGCTCATGTCGTCGGAATTGTCGTCGGGTGAGTTTAGCTCATAATCCTTTGATTAGTACTAAACTTGCTTAAGAAGTTGATTAGGCATAAGGATGGTTTAGACTAACTTAAGTATGGATTATTTATAGGTTAGAATGGTTATATTAGCATTAGAATGGATTAATGTTAGTCTAATTTGTGAGATTAACACGTTTGAGGATGATTTGGGTGAAAAGAGAGGCTGTTCTTCAGAACTGGTTCCTGGATGTCTGCTGTTTACAATTTTTGTAGATTGAAATCATTCGTGAATTTGAAGCCAATGTCTTCTAAAGAAATTTTTTAAACATCCTAAGCTACAACATATATTTTTCTCAAGATTTTTAGGGACTCAAAAGCAGGAGATATGAGCTCCGCCATTTTCGAACAGAATTGCAATTTTCGCTGGAACTGGTGACCTTTTAAGATTCTAGGGGTTCTTATCGACTCTTGGAGTTCGAATTTTAAAATGATTTCTTCACAAAATTTGTTTTTCACATATTATAGTTTAACATACTCAAATTTCAAATCAAATGGACGTGTTTAAGACCTCAAACCAAACTGATTTCAGAAAACTGACTTTTTGAGAATAGACCTAATTTTGGCGCCGGATTGAGTGATTTACTGGGCCAAATCTAGAAGGATCTGGGTTTAGGTGTATTCACAATTTTTTTTTTTTTATGTGTCATTTACAATATATTCAAATTTGGGCATTTTCCGAGTTCGATGGGTTAGGTTTCTAGATTTAAATTTGGAGATGCACGAAGGCCCGATTTCTGCCAATTAGGACCGATGTTAGTTTGGTAATGGTTCTTGATGCTTTGCTTGATTTAATTAGTGTTTTTAATGACTTGTGGATTTAATTTATTAGTTACTTAATTTTGGAATTTCACTGTTCATGACGCACTGTTCACGAGTTATTGTTCACGCGACACTGTTCACGAAACACTGTTCACACGCACTGCTCACGTGCACTGTTCACCCGAGAATAAAAAGTTGTTTAATTTCATGTGTATTGATTTTATGAAGTGAATTGATGTATAAATGCATGGGCACCCGTGTGAATTGGGTGATGTTTTGTGCAATAGTATGGTGATTGGAAATTGTTGGTATTTAATTAGAAAATACCGGGTGTCAGGTTTTGGATGCCGAAAGTGTTTTTAAATACTATATCAAGCTGTTGAATTTTACAAGAGATGAAACAAATTTTTTGGTTCGATTTGACCGTGTCTCCACACACGATTATTTTACCATGCATTTCTAATATGAAGAAAATAGACCAGGATCACCATTTTAATTGAGGTATTTAAGTGCAATGCATGGTATCCTGGGTTGAAATTGAATGAATGCATGAATGATATGAGATGCCGTCACGAGCCTTTGGGGCCGAACGATGCTAATTCGAGAATGCCCCAAGTCAATGGATGCCGGTTGCAATGGAGGCTGGACCGATGCTGCTATATGGAATGCTGTCTAGATGTAGACGTTGCTGTGTTCGATGGTACGAGACGATGTCTAGTTATGCCGGAAGATTGTTATTTGTTACATTGACTAGGATTTGTGTGATTGATCGATGTGTGCTGTGTGGCGCACTAATGTGCAAGAACGCATGAGAATCATGGCATATTTAATTATAGTCATGCATGAGTTAAGCACACTGTTTATGGCACGCACACATAAATCGATAATGCGTTTCACATATGCTTCCATTGTGCTGAGAACAAAGCCTTGAAGGGTGGTCTAACTGGGATGGCAGTTCATTCGCACTCCAAAAGAGGACAACATTGGGCTAGGATGAGGGATGGCGGTGCATTTGCGCCTCTACCTTAGACAACAAGTTTGTATGACAATGGCCAGGTGAGATCGCTTGTAACGTGATTCGTATGTGATTGATGAACTGTATCATCTAATGGCCATGTGCATTGCGTGTATCGTGCTGAGTTATGACGTGCAAGGTATGGCATACCAAGTAAGGATGTATGTGAATTGACTATTGATTGTTGGTTATTAATCTTGGTTTGTTTGTGGGATGGTTCTGAAGAGATACCTCGAGTTAAGTTGGTGTACTAATCGGGGGATTAGGAGAAGAACTTGCTGAGATTCATATCTCACTGATTATTGAATAACCATTTTCAGGTCTTTTGTGTGAAGAACCGGATCTTGAAGTGGAAAGGGTCAAGAGCGTAGGTGGCTCAATATTTTTTTATGAGATAGACCTTATGTATAAGCTTAAGGTGTTTATGAAAGTGTATTTGATTTGAAATTGGTTGTCCTATTTTTCTATCCCATGTTCGTTGTTGTCAGGGGATTAGTTAATTTGCTTCCGCATGTGCAATAAAAAGAAAAGGGTCGGCGATGAGTCTTGGGAACGTCGCAAAATTCTATTAACCACCGAGGGATGTATGTGCGCTCGAGGTTTGGGACGTGATAGGGATCCTTCTCATTATTGAAATAAGTATCCATTGGCCGGTTTTTTTCCTCCCTAACTGACTTTATATTAATTAACATGAACCGATTCCATTAGGGGCCAAGAAACAAAAAGCCTCCAATACTATGATCAAGATATACCAAAACCATTACATATTCAACATATACACCACACCCTTTTAAAATCTAAACCATCAATGATAACGACTACATAATGGATGCAACCGCTCTAGAGGTCCATAAATATGAGGGAGCTTTCCTCCACAACACATAATCTCAAATGCAGCTCAGAAGTGATTGTGACCTCGAGAGTCCCTATATATATCGAAGCTGTGTTTGACTGTGAATCTCAACGGTTTGAATCACAACATCAACAAGAGGTAGAGGAAAAGATTGAATGCAATTTTGAGTTCCTAGCTCTCCATTGATGAATGCAACAAACACTTGCGAAATTTACTTCTTTTAGTGGGTCTTGCTTCAAACAAGATAGTCCAACATTCCAATTGCCAATGCTTTGATGAACAAAACACGTTTGCAAATGTGAACTCAGATTTGATGAGAACAACCGCACTCGAAGAATAGGTGAGCTCTGGATTCACTATGATCATCATGAAACAGCAAGGCTAGAAATGAACAATCTACTCCTAAGCAATTTATCCTTCCTTATGCTTCTAACAATTACAGCTTCAATCATTTTAATTGGAAGAAAACTACCCAGAATTACAGTGCCTGACCCATCACATGTTTGGCCTGTCTCCAATGTTTCATGCTAGCTAGGTTGACTTTGTATTCACCAAATAAATGTAAATATTTTCACCGAACTTATGCAGATTTATATGCTAATGGATGTTGTTGATTCTAATTCAACTAAACCGAATTTGATAGAATCATACAATTTTTCATTTTTTTATGCCAACAAGTTAATATAATGTATTCAAAGCTCTTTGAGCATCTAATCGATTCATAAGGAAAATTACCAAAGTATATCTATTGCACTTTTTCCTATTTCGTCCTAAACCTTAGTTTTGTCAATTCAGTTTTAAAATTTTTACATTTGTGCTAATTTAGTCTAGCAAAGGAAAAAGGAGAAAAAAAGGAAAAATTAATAAAAATAAAGTATCATTTAAAATTATTTACGTCAGTGTCGCCCTAACGGCTAGCACCAGCTGCCCTTCATGTTAGCACTTGCCGCCCCAAATTGGTCGGATAAATTGAACTGACATAATTGTAAAAGGTTTAAGATGGAATTGACCTAAAAAAAAAAGTTAACACTATTTGGATAATTTTCCTATGATTTATATGGGTGTGCTAGTTCCAGCCTTGCAAAAACATTAAATTGAAAGAATGTGCAAGTTTACCGATAGCTAAGTAGTTGTTGACTTGTTATGACTAAAATATCAAAATTAGAAGTTAAAAATCCAACAAGGGCTAAGTTATTTCTAGTCAAAGTCCTTGGTAGCTCAGCTCGTGGACTTCCATTCAACGCAAAGTAGAGAACAGGATTAGAAGAGTGTCAATGTCATTGTGCAGAAGTCCCAGCTATGCAATTATCAAACCAATAAAAAAAAGTATTTTATATTCCATGTATTCCCCATTAGTTTGATAACAAATTTCGACATATTATAAATATTAAAATCTCTTAATGCATCATATTAACAAGAGTTAGATTTTACTCTCCTATGTCTAATTAAGATTGTAAACCCATGTCAAATCACCATCTCCAAAAATTACAATTACCGTTAAATCAAACCGGACAAAATGGTGTTTTTTAGATTCATATTGTATTGAAATTAAGCTGAATTGAACAAATGTTTCGGCAATTTTTGTGGAAAGGCCCGGCGATGGGCCCTGGAGGTGCTAAGGTCTCTTCGTGTGATGTTTGTCTTCCAAAAAAAGAAGGAGGCTTGGGTATTAAAACTCTTCGGGAGAATAATATCGCTTCTATGCTTAAGCACATTTGGATACCACTCCGGTATCTCCTGACTAGCAACAGTTGCTGAAGGCTTTACCACGCCCATGGGTTGGTACGTGATCAACATCCTCGCCAATTGGTGGAATCCACTCCCGGTGTTTAACCAAGAAGATGATCGCTTTCATTGGCTGCCCCACCCGTCTGGTCGTTTTTCCTCCGCCTCTGCTTGGGAGTTGATTTGGCCAAAGGGCAATGCTGTCACTTGGGCCGCCTTTATTTGGAGCACTTCCTTGTCCCCAAGATATCAAACTCATCTTTGGCTTATTACTCGCAACCGACTGCCAACTCAGGTGTTGCTTATCTCTCATGGTAGAATTTTGCCTACCAATTGCCCCCTTTGCTCGTGTAGACCGGATTCTGTGAATCACTTGTTCTTTGCTTGTCACATTTCGAGTACCCTTGTTTCTTTTTTGGCAGCAAAATTTAACCTTGTTTGGCAAAACAAGCAGTGGATGGAGAATCTTGTATGGGCATCCAAGCGGTTTGTGGGTAAAAGCTTTTATCAAACTATGGCTCACTTTAGTTTTGGTGCGATGTGCTACATCATATGGAAAGAGTGTAACAATGTGCTTTTTCGCAATCAAACCCTTTCTCTTCTAGCGATGAAGATGCACCTCCAGAAGGTGATTAAAGATAAAGCTATGACATTTAAGCATGTTGCTGACATTCCAAAGAGTAGAAGACTTCAACAGAGCTGGGATCTTCATCCTTCTATCTTTGATTGATAGTAGTTCTTTAGTTTGTTTTTAGTCTTCCTTTCTTTCTTTTCGTTGTTTGTTATGTTTGTTGGGAACCACGGTACCCCTACACTCACTTAGACTCCTGACTTCTTGAGTGTCTGTTTTTTGTTGGTGCCGGGCCTCCCCCCTTGTATTCTTCTTCGCAAAATCTATACTATACTTACCTTTACCAAAAAATAAATAAATAAATAAATAAGATTTTTGTTTATATCTACTTTCATAAACGTACCAAAAAAGACCAATATCATTTGGAAAAACAACTTAATTATTTTCAATTTTAATGTGAACTACAAAGAAATCTTTTCAAAATCCTCCTATACAATGATGTAAAAAAAAAAACGAGAAGCGATATTGGCTAATCGATAGTGGTCTTCCTTTGAAATTCACAATTTTTGTCGATAATAGCAACTTACATATTACATATCATTTTGTAGCCTTCTTTGCATAACATAATTTCCCTTTTTGTTTTTGCAAGTAATATAGATCCCATGATTTCTATTTGTCCACAAAAAAAAAAAAAAAAAAAAAAAAGCAAAGCAAGCTGCCTGAGTTAATAGTTTATCTCTTTTTCTATTATTAATAAATTACATAATGAGTCAAAACTTATATTTAATATGGGCATAATTTTCTTTTTGATGGTCACAAGTTCTTTCAATCATAAAGCTCGTAATTTTCCACAAAAATTAAGAACCTACCCAAGTTGATAACAAATTTTTTATGCTATCAGCAGTAAAATATTCTTTACTCATCCTAACTTCAGTTAAAATAAGAAAATGGAAATTGAAAGTTTGATCATTTTTTATCCAAATAATCCAAATTTACTTATTGGGAAAGTAGGGAAAATTCCCCTTGTTTTCTCAGAAATTAAAATAAGGAAGATGGAAAGCATCTCAGTTCAGCTCCGAGGTTGGTTCCCTTGTCAAACCTCATTCTGCTCAGGAAGAGAGAGAAACAGAGAGAAACACAGAGAGAGAGAGAGAGAGGGTGAAGGAGGAAGGAGATGGAAGTGAGAGAATCGTGCAAAGCTCATTGTCGGTTAGGGTTCTTCTTCCTCGTCGCGGCCCTGGTTTCGATCGCCGCCGTCGACGCCTCCGTCCACGACTACTTCAACGAGGCCTTCACCTCCCGCTCCAACGCCTTCTTCTTCCACGGCGGCAGCGAGGGCCTCCGCGCCCCCTCTCCGCGATCCCGCCTTCCTCCTCCACGACGTCGTCTCCCAACATCACAACCGGCCACAAGGGGAAGTCCTTCATCAGGTACGGATTCCTTCGTTTCGGTGGTTTGCCGGCGTCCCGAATGGATGCTCCGTCTTCGTTTTGGTTTCCGGAACGTTGTGCTGCAGCCGCGCGATCGTTTGAACTCGCTTAGATTCTATGCGGTTTGTACGTATATCCGCGGAAGAACGCAATCGAAGTCCTTTGGATGAAACGTCTGGAGTCGACCGCTGGTTCGCTAGAGTATTTCCCACGTTTAGATTTTAGGTTTAGGGCCTAATTGGGAATTTGAGGACTCGATTCCGCTTTGGAGTTGAAGTGCGGGGCTAGATTGCGTTCGTTACATAAGGTTTAGGACTTAAGGTGCGGGTTACTCCTTCTCTTTTTATCTAGATGGGGTGCTGGAATTTCTTTGTTCTACTCTGCGTCATTGACCGAGTAGAGCTTTCGCTGGAAGTCCGAGAAGTCGATGATTCGTTACGAGGTTATGATGGAAATGGCAATTGTAGTCCCCCCCAGATTGTTGCTTGCTGTGGAAGAACTGTTTTATAGGTCGATTGTATGTCAGGCTGTCTAAGGAAAAAAAGCTTTTTTTCTATTGAATCTGAGTAACGAGTATTTTTTAATGCTTTGTTGCCTCTAAATTATGCTGATGTTCTTTCTGTTTGATGGTTCATGTAATGTAAGCATCATATTTGTACCTCTGGGTGTGCCTGCTTTCCCCTTTTTTTTTGAAAAAAAAAAATGTGCCAGCTACCTGCTCTATAGACACGAACACATGCGTTCGCACAAAATATATTGCCTGAACTTTGTGCATATTGTTACTGGATTGGAGATGGACGGTGTTGTGGTCTCTGATTATACATCTCTTTGGTGCAAACCCTCATCAATCTCTGTTTGAAGGTTTTCCCTATGACTAATGATATTGATTTGATTTCTTTATCTTGATTCCCCAACTTAGGTTTGACGATGTCACCTTCATAAGGACAAAGGAGTCTGCTGATGCCCAAAAGGAAATGCAAGAGAATAGTGGCTCGGCGGAGGCTATCATACTGATATGAAAGATTGGAAAAGGATTGGAGTTGCTTATTTGAAATCTGATATGATATGTTGCACTCCGCAGTTGGCTGAAGAGAAAGCTTGCAAATTAAGTCAAGTTATTATTCATAGAAACCTGGGTAACCCCGAATGGCCTAGATGCATAACAACTTCCATTGCTGGGAGAAATCAAGAAGCAAAGATGGAGAGTGTGACGGTCGAGATCGATAAGACAGGGATGTACTATTTGTATTTTATGTTTTGTGATCCACATCTCAAGGGTACCATAATTAAAGGGAGGACAGGATGGAGAAATCCAAGTGGTTATTTGCTGGAAAAATGGCTCCTTTGATGGTAGTGTTTGGTTTAATGTCATTGGCTTATATGGTTTTTGAGGTTCGTTCAACACTAGAAGGATGTCAAACAGTTGCATTACCACATAACTGCAGTTATTGCTTTTGGAATGTGTCAATCGGCTCTCTGGTACTTCGAATATTCCAACTTAAACTCCACTGGAAGAAGACCGATGGGCATCACGAAGCGGGCTGTCACTTTTACTGCAGTAAAGAAAACACTCTCAAGACTTCTCTTATCGGTAGTGTCAATGGGTTATGGAGTGGTGAGACCTACCGTTGGGGGCATAACCTCAAGAGTGCTTCTTTTTGGTGGTGCATATCTAGTTGCATCCGAGTCGTATGAACTCGTTGAACATCTTGGGAATATCAATGACTTCTCAGGAAAGACAGCATTGATTCTGGTCTTGCCCGTTACATTGCTGGATGCTTGCTTTATATTATGGATCTTTTCATCATTATCCAAAACTCTGGAGCAGCTTCAGGTACTTGTGCTCTGTTTACTTGAGTTGATAAATTACACTTGACAAGATTTTCATCCTGTAAACAGGTGCATAGAACATTATAATACTATTGCAAGGAGCAACTACCAACCCAGAACAGCCCATACACTCTAAGGAACAAGCATGGCGTCAAAACATAATATGCCCATTTTATCTCGAAAAATATTTATCCTATTCCTTAAACACTCCCTCTCTCCCTGCCTCCCTCTCTCTCAACTATGGACACAAGGTGCTGCATTCGGTCAAAGACAACAAAAGCTAACCATTCTAGCACAACTAATACCCAAGAACCCATTCAGCTGAGGTAAACTAACTACTCCAAGCCTTAGAAAATGGTTAAAAAGGCAATAAGCCATAACCAACAATATCAATCGAATTTACCTCAGCTTTCGAGCTTGATGACCTTATCAATGAGCGCCCGGAGAGGTGGCTGCGGCGGCCCATCGAGGAAAGCCACTGCCTTTTCCCTTGCCACCACTCCTCGCAGCCACGGTCCGTCGAGTAGACGCAGAGCCACAAATGAGGGAAACAATATATGCAGGGGCCAGATTTACTCAAAATATATAAAATTGGTGTTTTTAGTTTTTGTCTTTTCTTCTTTCTATTTTCCTTTTACTTATATTACCAAAAGCAAGACTCCAATTTTCATCCCCATATGTTGTTTTTTGTTACACGTAATTTATGCGAATCTCAACATGCAATTTAAGGTTGAACCTGACAATTTTGATTCATGGACTAGCGAATTCTTCATTTTATTTTTATCTTTAAATCTTTGCTTTTGGTGTCTATATAACTTGAAGTGTCTACTTGTTATGATGGTCATGTTTGGAATTATTATATTCATCCAATGTTTGACTGTATGTTTCTCTCCTCCAATACTGGGATCACCTCACACAAGAGGAAGATCAAGGGATATTTTAGTGCATTCTCCTTGCCGGGGGACGATTCCCCAAGTATTTCATGAGCATGCAATATCCTTATTTTACCGGTTGTTCCTTAAAAACCTCAATCTTTGAAAGAGAATGACCCGACTACCCTTTGTTAAAAATGTGGTCTCTCTCTCAAATTCACAAATTGGTCCAAAGATACTAATACTCACGTAATATGGTTATGAAAATTTTACTTAAAATTAATTTTTGGACATCACCAAAAATCCCATATTGATATTCGTGTAATGCAGTTATTCTCGAGAAAGAAAAATAAATCAAAAAAAAAGAAAAAAGGATTTTGAACAAAAATGTCATTAATTACATTTAGATTTTACTAGTAAGTTTGGTACTTTATTTGAGATTAAATTTGTCACTCCAAATTATTGTTTAAGATAAGGTCAATTGCAAATTTTTCCTTTTTTTTTTGTCTTGAGAAAATGCTTTCACTTTAAATTTTTCTCGAAAATTTGCTCCAATAAGACAAGATGTTCGTTTTTTCTAAAAAGGGGATTTGCTATGTAACATAGTATCATTTGCGATCAACTTAACTGCTCTAACTTGCCTAGATTCCGCAAGACGTGGAACCTTCGCACCACCTCCCGCTTAGCGCGTGGAGATGGCTAGATCCCCCCAGGACAAGGAACTTCAGCCCCACCTCCGCGCGCTTCTTCCGTCCCTCATTCGCACATGACCCTCAGCTCTTTTGTCTTTTGTCAAAAAGCCACTCTGTTTCTCTCTCTTTCTTCACCTTCCTCCCTCATCACAAAAGCAAAGCAGAGACCTCTCTCATCAATGGAGCGTTCCGCTTGGCCTAAGAACCTCTCCTCCAGCAGCAAGCGCGCGATCCAGGAACTCTGTGGCCAAAATCCCAAGAAGCTCAGAGATGCCTTCGACGCTCACTCTCAAACTGGCGATGACCCACGGCAGCCCTTGTTTGCGGGAGATCTGGTCGTCTGCGTCCTCGGGTCGTTCAGTAGCAATACCCAATCCCTATCGAGCGGCTCTGAGTCCTATGATGTCTTCCAGGTCCCGAGCAACGCCTTTGTCAAGCTGTACAGAATGCCGGACGAGAGCGTGTCCGCGGAGAACATGCGCTACGAGCTCCTCCGCCGCGAGAAGGGGCTGGCGCCGCAGGTGGTGACGCTGGTGGAGCAGGAGATGAACGGGAACACGGCGCCCTTCCCGATGCGCGTGGGGGAGGCGCTGGCATACTATGGGGCGCTGCTCGAGTATTTCGAGTCTACAGTGCCGAGGGACAACTCGAAGCGAGCGATGGCGGAGGGGGGGCTGAGTCGGAAATTGGTGAACTCGGTTGCTTACGAAGGTAGGGACCGGGTTGAAAGATGCGAGGTGCTCGAGGAGTGGAGGGCCTGCATGGAGATGGCTGGGTTCCAGTTGAAGCCACTGGGTCCACTGAGCCCACCCTCGTTGGCCACAGGTGAGACCCGGCCGACCCTTGTTGACTCTAGGCGAGGGCCGTGATGCCTCTATTGGCAAAAGCGAGGGTGTGTGAGCCCTCGCCCAAAAATGGTGAGGGCCGCAACACCTTCACCAAATATGACTAGGCGAGGGCTCTAAGGGCCATGATGCCCTCACCAGATAGGGCCAAGTAAGGGCTTGCCCTTTCTAGGCAAGCGCTCACGCTCCCTTGCTTTCACTAGCGAGGGCATCGTAGCCCTCGCCCAGAGCTGGCGAGGGGCGCGACGCCCTCGCCCAAAACCAATGAGGGTTGGCTGGCCCTAGATCCAAAAGTCCCCAAAAAAATAAATAAATAAATAAATAAATTCAAAATATTATTAAAAAAGTGCCACGTCGCATCATCCGTTCACGTCGTTAATTTCAAGTTAAAGTGAGCCGAATTGACTCAATTGGCAAAAAATAAAAATGTTTAAGACTGAATTTGCAAAATTGAAAGGTTTAAACTCAATTGGTTAACATGCAATAAGTTTAAGACCTTTTGAATAATTTTCCCGATCTCTTTAGGCTTCATGAATATAATTCTGGGTCACATGCACACGTGCATAATATGACATTTAAGAGAATTTAATCATCACTCCCATCAAGATAAGAATATGATAACAATTATTACAATAATGTTACTAACAAGACCAGATATTCATTTTTATCTAAACCCCGCAGGACGAGGAATTTTCGCACCACCTCCCGTTCATCTTCCTTGCTTCGTGCTCATGACCCTGAGCTCTTTTGTCCTCATCTCTCTCTCTCTCTCTCTCTCTCTCGACTTTCACTCCTCATCACAAAGCAAAGCACAAGACGTCTCCCATCAATAGAGCGTTTCGCTTAGCCTAAGAACCTACCCTCAAGCGGCAAGCGCGCGATCCAGGACCTCCTCCATGCCCAGAATCCCACAAAGAAGCTCGCAGATCTCTTCGACGCTCACTCCCAAACTGGCAACAACCTAGGGCATCCCCTGTTCGCAGAACATCTGGTCGTCAATGTCCTCAGGTTGTCCAGCAACACCCTATCCCTATCGAGCAGCGGCGAATCCAATGAGGTCTTGCAGGTCCCGACCAATGCCAGTGTCAGGTCCGAGGTCTCCGAGGGAAGTGAGAGCGTCGACACCTCGCTTCCGAGGTAATTAATGGCCAAAATTCATGATCTTTTTTGCTTCTGATTTTATCTGAAAAGTAATTTATCTATTTAAGTGATGTTCCGAATAATTCAAAAATAAAGTGAACTTTCTTTTTGGGAAGAACGATTGCATATATGGTAAGCATCGCATGAAGATCTCTTAGAATTTAGGAAAAAGAGAAGACGTGAAAAGATGATTCCATTGTTCATATGATTTCGAGACACAACTTGATAGATATTAATTGGATTATAACTAGCTTGTCTAACTTGCTAAGAATAGAAGTTAATTTTTTTGTTATTTCATTTATCTTGTTATTGGGCAGAGGATGAAAGAGGTTTAGATGGACCTAAATTATATATATGGATTTAAGTAATTCTAACATGAAATGTAAATTTACTCATTTTTGCACAGAAATACTTCAGATATACGGACAAGACTAGACCAGAATATGATATACAACAAGCAGCAATGGAGGACATTTTATCAAGAAATGCTTATCAACTTCAAGTTACCAAGGTACTTTAATAAATGATACATCCATTTTCATTAATTTCTCATATTTATTTTATTTGATTTGTTATTAGTTAAGATATATACATGGATCTTGATACTTCTAACATGAACTGAGAATTACTCATTTTATAGAAGGACAATATTCTGCCCTGATTGAATCAACGGGCATCAATGGAGGAAATATGGTAAGAGATTGATTCTCAATAACAAATTCTCCTCATACTTCACAAATGATATATCTTGATTCTCAATAACAAATTCTCCACATACTTCACAAATGAGATATCTTCTCCTAAATCTCTCATATATATGCATTACTAAGAAAAATATTGTATAAAGTAGAGAGAAATCAATTCTTGCTTGATGTCTAAAACATATATTGTTTGGGATCTTTACAGTAAGTCATGGCTTCAAACTTAATAAGAAACGCATCCATCTATCAACTTGGCTAATAGATCATGCATCCCAGCAGAGAAATCCTATCTACAGAGGCTTCAGACCTTCAAAAGGAAGCTCAAAGGAGAATTCAACTTGAGGTATGAATAATTTCTTTTTGGCAATTTATTTCTTTAAAAAGGAATATTCATAAAAGTGCAATGGAGAATATTAGGGAACACGAAACATGGCAATCATACAGTTGATTAAAAGTATTATCACTGTTAATATGATGCAATCTTTGATCCAAAGTCACAACAAGATGTGTTAATTAGAGATATATCCAAAGATAAGCTTCACTAAGATAGTATTTAATTAAGAGAAGTACGTTCTTAATGTTTAGGGGGATTAAAAGCCTTGGAGAAAGCCTAACCATTTCATGCTAATCACTCAAATCCAAAACAAAAAACAGGTGCAGAGGAAGCTGCAGGAGAGAATAGAGGCCAACGAGAAGTAACTGAAGGCAATTACTGAGGAACAACAAAAGAGAGCCTCGCTTGATGGGAGCAATCCTGCGAATCTGGAGGGCGCAAGAGCCCAAAGAGCCAACTTCAATTTGGCCATCTCCAACTCTGTTGACCCCGCGTGTGAAAGAGGAGGTGGTGGTGGAGAGAGGGACAACAGCAACATCAGCAACATGACGATGGGCAAGAAAGAAGAGATGTACGAGAGAGGAGGCCATTAAAATCGTGGCTCACCATTCAGAAATATGAAGGTGAGGCCGCCACACTTGCGGGATCATCCTCAAATCCACCCCTACTATTCATCCTGGACTCACCAAGCCCTAGGGACGATTCCATCCCCCTAAGTTTCAACACTATCCGCACTGCCGAACGAGGCAATCGCATCAACACCCGTCTTCTTTGACTTTCTGTCAGTGAATCATAGGCAATAGTTGCCCAATGAGGATGATCTGAACCCCCTGCGGCCACAGCCATGGCCATGGCGACAATAGCAACAACAACTATCAATCCACATCAGCTGATTACTACGCTGCATTCAAATCTGCTGAGGAGATCAGTTGTGATTAAGGGGATGTGATGTAATGTCTAGCTCTTATGGTTTTGACATGATTGTGGAGTCTAATTGTGATCATCTTTTGGAATATGAATCCCCAACCTATCATTATCTCCCCTTTTCCAAGAAGAAAATGCCTTTTGAGCTAATCATATTTGTGTTGAATCATAAGCAGTGCCATTGACAATGACAAGAAGCATGAGGCACGGCAATTTTATAAATTAGTTGGACTATACTTGCCAAGATAATAAAGCTGTTTTGTCCAAAAAGAACTGATCCAACACCTACAAGATGAATTACAAAATAATGATCATAAGTAGAAAAACCATCAAATCCAAGTCCATCTTAAAAAACTTTGTTCAGTATGTAATAAATCAGTAATTTCTAGAGATAGATTATGCATCCAACTCACATTCTCTCCCAGATTCAGCTTGTTCTCCAATGCAAGTAGCTTTTCCTCTTTCGATCTTATAATGCTTTCTTCTTACTGTACTTCCTGCAACCAAATTAAATAGTGAACTAAGCAACCATTGGAAAAATATGATGTAGGTTGATTGCAAAGACTGATGGGAGAACCAGCAGCACTGAACAGTGAACTTACCTTTTCTTTTGCAGCCAAGTCCACTAAACTTTGATTTATATCTTTCTCTTTCTCATACAACATTAATTTGGATGACATCATGTTTCTGTAAGCTTCTTCAAGATCCATCTCCTTCTGCATAAGAAGTTGGTCGATTTCATTGGCCTTTCCCTCCTTCACATTAAGGATTCCCCTATCCTCACACAGCTTCTTTTCCCTTTCCTGCAACTTTTGATCCCACTCTCGTAAATTTTCTCTCTGTTTATAAAATGCAGCCCTATGTGCTTCCTGCCCGCCAAAAAAGGCCAGATTCGCAACATCACTTGCTGAGTATTTCTTACAGCTATAGCAATGTAACCAACGTTATCATGCATGATGCATAAAGATGCACAGGTTGAAAAGAGCATACTCAGTTTTCAAAGAAAAATGCTCCCTTTAAAGTACACTTTCACGTGCCTCCATCTCTTGCATCTTCAAGTCCAATTGTGAACCTTTTCTGCTGACATACGAAGTTTGGCATCAACATCTTGCAGTGTCTCATTCAACTCCAATGACCTATCCTCCATTCCAATAGTCAAAGCACTCGCTTGAGACAACTTCTTCTCAGAATCAAGCTTTATTTGGTCCTGCTCATTATGTATTTCGTGCAGAGCCTTCTCAAGCTGCATTAACGAAGTTCATCTGTGTAACAAAAATATGGAAGACTTCAAATGCTAATCACATTCACTTCCAGCACTCACATGAGAGAAGATATATTAAAAAAAATCAAGTTGAGGGATGGCTCTCGTTACATCTTCCCATTTGCAGTGCAACTCAGGCAAAGGAAGAAACAAGGATAAAGCTCAACTTTTTATACTAAAGTAGGAAAATATGGCCCCACATTGCCACATATTAAACCAACGTTGACAATCTACTATTTCCCTAGACATAAATTTGTCTAAAACATGCCTATGCATGTCCTGCAACTCTATGTGTACGCAGTGCAATCACATACTTCATGTCTAAGAAGGGTCAGGTTGGAGGGAAAGGGAGGCTAGCAAATAAGATCCACAATGGCATAAATCCCGAACGCCTGAAACGAGCTTACAAAAGCAATACTTATTGTCCTTTTCACGCTTGGCTTTTACAGAGGAGTCAGAAAACTTACTTTTAAGAAGATGGTGACTTGTTGCCACAAACTGAAAATTCAATTGAATGAAAGGAGCAAGCTCTTCCCAAATTATACCATAACCCCACAAAAAACAAACAAAGCTAAAACAGTGCTCTCGTTAACCTTTTTGGCACAAGAAGACAAAGATCTTGAACTTTTTTTAAGAATCGGTAGAGCACTCTCAGATTCATCAACCACTAGATTAACACAATCAACCAGAGTGGCTAATCTAATATGATTAGCAACACATAATTTGGCAATTGGGATCAAACTGGTGCTCCAGAAAGAGTTCTCCATCGCCAGATCATAGAAGAATCATCTGGCAATTGAGTGTGTTTTACCTTTAAACTATCCGATTTAGCAATCCCTAGTGCCCATGAACGAAATTTTGGCAACACAAATTCAGTAGACAGCTTGTCATTAGTTGACTGTATTTCTAAAATATAAGACAATTAAAATGCAATGCAAAATCTAGAGCACTCAAATTGCAAGACTATCAGCAAGAAGTAGCATACATTTGCTACGCACTGCCTTTCAAAAGCCAAAGCTTTCCTCAGATTTTCCTCTTTCTTCTTAGCTTCACACTTTGCAATCAGACGTGCTGATTGTTCTCGTTGGATAAGCTGTCGTGCTTCTGATGATGGTTGACCAAACTCTTCAAACTTCAGGTTCCACTCCTTTTTGTCAAACAGAATCAGCCCCACGTTATACTGATGATCAAATAGCTGCCAAAAGACTTCTATTTAGGTTAAAAACAACTGCTAGATCTCAGTATATAAGAATTTCAGGGAATTTAATTCCTAAATGTCAAATGCTTAACCTAATACAACACTACATATACAGATAAACATGAGATTTTGTGACAATTGCACATCCAAAAGTTGGAAAAAGTACACTTCCACTGTGAACCTCACCCAAAACAACATCATCATCCAAAATAACAGACACGATTCTTCCAACTATTAATGCAAACAAAAATCATAATAAATAATCAAATGAGAAATGTCGAGTATTAAGCAACACATTGCATGTTCATCTCAACAGGATCGAGCCGCAGATCAGTAGTTGCCATTTGAGCTGCATTTGAGATGCTTATCTTGTCCCCCACACTGACAAATTCCAGAGAACCCCATAATTCTCCTAAAATACTTTTGGGATTCCTACTAACCTCTGCTAATTTCTATAAGAGGATTTGAGGGTAGTTTTCCCTGAAGTAGCTTGATAAGTCTCGCAACTGCTAAACTGCCAAGTCCATTTAAAAGACTTATCAACACCTCGATTGGACAAGATGCTTCTTGAATTGTAGCAAAACAAAGAGGAGATCTTGTGACATCTCACTTTTCACACTTTTCACATCATCTATTAGCGTCTGAAAGTCTTGCTGCATACAGAGGAGCATAATATCTCCCCTAGGAGGGTTTGACTGGTCGATGAATAGGAAGTTACACAAGTAAATGAGCCCGCCTATTCCAAACTGCATCTCATGCTGTGTTTTCTCGGGTAGGTAATTACACACAACAAAATTTCCATCCTGCAAAGAGGTGCGTAGAACATTATTATACAATTGCAAGAAGCAACAACCAACCCAGAATAGCTATATACACTCTAAGGAACAAGCATGGCATCAAAACATAGTATGCCCGGTTTATCTTGAAAAATATTTATCCTATTCCTCAAATACTACTACCCTCCCTCCCTCCCTCCCTCCCTTCCTCCGAACTCAACTATGGACACGAGGTGCTACATTCGGTCAAACACAACAAAGCTAACCATTCTAGCGTAACTGATATCCAAGAACCCATTCAGCTGTGTAAACTAACTACTCCAGGCCTTAGAAAATGATTATAAAGGCAATAAGCCGTAATCAACCATATCTATCAAATTTACCTCAGTTTTCGAGCTTCCTAGCGGTCCTTCCGGTCCATCTCCACTTCAACCCACCTCTCCAAACCGCCTCCAGTGCCCCCCCATTGTCCTCCAACCCAACATTCCCCATTACTTTCCCATCCAGCAAGGCCACTGGCGGAGGCGGCTGCGTCGACCCATCAAGGAAAGCCGCCGCCTTTCCCCCTTGCCATCACTCCTCGTGGCCATGGTCCGTCGGAGGGACACAAAGCCGCAAATGGAAAAACAAAATATGCAGGGGCCAAATTTACTCAAAATACATGTAAAAATGTTGTTTTGTTACGAAATACATGAATGAATGAAATACATAAATGCATATTCATTATATTCATCTTATCTAATGTACTTATAATGGTACATTTGTATCATACATTCTAAGTACATCTCCCTATACAATGAACGTTCATCTCCCTTATCAAGTACATGTATCATTCGATACATTGATATTAATGATAAGTACATTCTTGTTCTCCTATAAATAGGAGTTTAGTTTTGATGAATAAGAATCATAATAAAAACACAACAGTGAGATACTGAAAATAAAACTTTCTCCTCTAGCTTTCTCTACTATCTCTGGTGTTCACTTGCTTTCTCTTCTCAATCTCTTCTCTATTATATATTCGCAACGTAATATTTTACAACACGTTATCAGCACGAAGATCTACCGACTGAGTAAGTAAGTTTTACAAGGTGGGTATTCTTTTTATTAATCAACCATACTTCATATTCTTCTTTTTATTCTTCTTGGCTCGAAGCCAAATTTTAAATCAAAAAGTATCCTTCTGCTCTTGAAGTAACGATGGATATTTGTAAATCCTTTTAATTAATTTAAGGATTTGATTTTGCAAGGATTATATGCAAATTTTATAATACTTGACACTTGAAATTGTCAATATAAATGCAAATGGAAAATACCAAAAAAAAAGGAAGATGTTTGTTTGCTTGATAGTGCAACAATACATACTATATTTCGTAATACACTTTTTCTCGAGTATGACATTGCGTAAGGCACAAATCCATACAATATCAGTTCCTGTTCTGATTATTGATGGTTTTGGGAATGCCACAATTATTTTGCCAAATGGCACCATCCTGCATATTGAGAATGCATTTCTAAGCATTAGATCCAAAAGGAATCTGCTCAGTTTCAAATATGTATGCCGTAATGGGTACCATATTGAGACTATTTATGAACAAGATATGGAATATATTAGCATTTCCTCTTATAAGATGTGCCTGAAGACCATCCATGAGAAGCTAGAAGCTTCTTCTATGGGTTTGTATTGTGTTATGATTAAGGCTGTTGAAACCTACGCCACCACATCCTGGAGATTGGTAAGCCCTGATCAGTTTGGACTGTGGCATGATCGCCTTGGTCATCCTGACGCTTCAATGATGCTAGGATAATTCAAAATACAAAAGGGCACCCTTTAAAAGATATAAATGTATTGTTGTCCAAAGATTATAATTGTGAGGCTTGCTCACAAGGAAAACTCATTATCAAACCTTATATAACAAAGGTTAATCCTGAATCTCCTTTATTCTTGCAAAGAATTCAGGGTGATATTTATGGATCAATACAACCACCGAGTGAACCATTTCGATATTTGATGGTACTAGTGGACGCATCCTGTAAATGGTCCAATGTTTGCCTATTATTTATGCGCAATGTCGTATTTGCACGTTTACTTGCACAGATTATAAAGCTCCTGCACAATTCCTTGATTATTTAATTAAGAGCATAAGGATGTATAATGCTGGTGAATTTACATCAAAGAGTTTTGATACATATTGTGCTTCACTTGGAATCGACGTTGAGCACTCGGTTGCATATGTTCATACTCAAAATGGATTGGCAGAATCCTTGATTAAACATATTCAAATCATTGCCCATACTTTATTATTGAGAACAAATCTCAACGATACAGCATGGGGTCATCCAGTTTTGCATGCGGCAGCTCTAATAAGATTACGCCCCACTGCTAGTCTTTTACAATCTCCCCTTCAAATGGTTCTTGGTTATGAACCAGATATTTCACATTTACGCACCTTTGGTTGTGCAGTACAAGTGCCTGTAGCACCGCCAAAAAGGACGAAAATGGGTCCCCAACGCCGTTTGGGCATTTATATTGGGTTTAATTCATCGTCTATCATTAGGTTTTTGGAACCAACTACTGGTGATCTTTTTACTGCCGGGTTTGTAAATTATCATTTCAATGAGACTAAGTTTCCATCAATTGAGATACCTACAACTTCCATGACTGCAAAACAAAAATCAGTTAAGGTTTTCTCCTGGAATGAGAAAAATTTATCTCAATTAGACCCAAAGACTCTTGAATGTGAAAACGAGGTGCAGCGCATAATCCATTTATAGGCTATGGTCAATAGACTTCCTGACACATTTAATGATACTACTAAAGTAACGAAGTCTCATATTCTAGCTGCAAATGCTCCAGCTAGGATAGCTGTTCCTGAAGAACAAGCTAAAATGAATCAAAATCCCCTGCATTTGAAGCGTGGTAGATTGATAGGATCAAAAGATACTACTCCTTGAAAACGAAGAGGAAAGAATCAGGAATCCGCTCCAGAAGAGCCTGGCGTTGTGCTTGCTCCCAAAAAGCTTATTGCCCCTGAAGAGGCGCAAACCCATGAAAGGAACACTAGCCTCGGGAATACCGAGAATTCCATTACATATTATAATGAAATTTTGGATTGAAATGAAATCATCATTGATGATATTTTTGCATTCTCAGTTCCTCATAAAATTATGGATGATGATTGTGAGCTGCAATCTATTATTGAATGTCGTCAAAGGCAAGATTGGCCTAAGTGGGAGGAAGCAATTAAAGATGAATTAGCTTCCCTAACTAAACGAGAGGTTTTTGGACCTAAAACTCGTATCCCCTATAATGTAAAGCCCGTTGGATATAAATGGGTATTTATCTGAAAACGAAATGAGAAAAACGAGATTGTTAGGTATAAAGCCCGACTCATTGCCCAAGGATTCTCCCAGAGACCTGAGATTGATTATAATGAGACATATTCACTTGTGATGGATATGATGTCATTTCGTTTTCTCATTAGCCTAGCAATCTTTGAAAGATTGGAAATATGTCTTATGGACATTGTGACAGTATATTTATATGGCTCATTGGACTCTAATATTTATATGAAAATTCCTGAGGGATTCAAAATGCCTGAAGCATGCGCTCCCTGCAATTTATTCTCAATAAAATTGCAAAGATCCTTATATGGGTTAAAGCAATCCGGTCGCATGTGGTATCAATGCCTAAGTGAGTACCTAATTAAGGAAAAGTACAAGAATGATCCTATCTGTCCATGTGTGTTCATTAAGAAATCAGAAACCGGATTTGCTATTGTAGCAGTTTATGTCGATGATATAAATTTAATTGGAACTCTAGAAGAGTTAGCTAAAACTGCTGAGTATTTGAAAATGGAGTTTAAAGTTAAAGATTTGGGTAAAACCAAATTTTGTCTTAGTCTAGAGCTTGAGCATAAAGCAAATGGAATAATCGTCCATCGATCAGTGTACGTTGAAAGATTGCTTAAACGCTTCAACATGAACAAAGCTCACCCATTGAGCATCCCTATGGTTGTAAGGTCTTTAGATCCCCAAAAGGAGCCATTTCGTCCTAGAGAATCAAATGAAGAGATACTTGGTCCTAAAGTACCATATCTCAATGCAATTGGGGATTTGATGTATTTAGCACAATGTACGAGACTAGATATCGCTTTTGCGGTAAATTTATTGGCACGTTTTAATTTTGAGTCAACTCGAAGACACTGGAATGGAGTTAAACATATTTTCCGTTATCTCTGAGGAACCATAGATTTGGGATTATATTATTCCAAGGATTCCACTAACTCTGGTTTACTTGGATATGCTGATGCTGGATATAGATTTGATCCACATAATACTCACTCTCAAAACCGGGTATTTATTTTGTTATAACAGCACCGCTATTTTTTAGCGTTCTACAAAGCAATCGCTGGTAGCTACATCTTCTAACCACTCTGAGATTATTGCTTTACATGAAGTTGGAAGAGAGTGTGTTTGGTTAAGATCCATTATAACGCATATTCATAATTCTTGTTCTTTAATACCGGTTACAAATTCTTTTACTATAATTTATGAAGATAATGCTGCTTGTATTGCACAAGTTAGGGGAGGATATATTAAAGGTGATAGGACCAAGTATATCTCGCCGAAATTTTTCTATAATCATGATGAACTCCAAGAAAGTCAACAAATTAATGTTAAACAAATTCGATCCATAAATAATCTTGCAGATCTTTTTACCAAATCATTGCCAACATCAAGTTTTGAGAAATTAGTATATGGTATTGGTATGCGGCGAGTTCACAAGATGTAAGATTGATTAGCCTCAACACTGGCTGCATGGCTCAATTGAGGGGGAGATATTATGAACTATACATTGCAACATTGATATGCGGCAAGTTCACAAGATGCAAGATTAGTTAGCCCCAGCAGTGGCTATATATGTATTGCACTCTTTTTTCTTTTTGTCTGGTTTTTTCCCACAGGGTTTTCCCGGCTTAAAGTTTTTAACGAGGCAATTAATGCATTAATAAAAGAGAGAGATCATAAAGTTTGTGCTCTGCACTCTTTTTCCCTTTTGTCCTGTTTTTGTCCCACTGGGTTTTTCCGGCCTAAGGTTTTCAATGAGGCAGTATCATTCGATGCACATTCATAATGAATACAATGAATATTCAAGGGGGAATATTATGAAATACATGAATGGATATTCATTATATTCATCTTATCTAATGTACTTATTATGGTATATTTGTATCATACATTCTAAGTACATCTCCCTATACAATGAACGTTCATCTCCCTTATCAAGTACATGTATCATTCGATACATTGATATTAATGATAAGTACATTCTTGTTCTCCTATAAATAAGAGTTTAGTTTTGATGTACAAGAATCATAACATAAACACAATAGTGAGATATTGAAAATAAAACTTTCTCCTCTAACTTTCTCTACTATCTCTGGTGTTCACTTGCTTTTTCTTCTCAATCTCTTCTCTATTATATATTCGCAACGCAATATTTTACAACATGTTTTAGTTTTTTTTCTTCCTTCTTTTTTCCTTTTATTAATAGTACCGAAAATCAAGACTCCAATATTCATCCCCCATATGTTGATTTTCGTTACACGTATTTTACTTTTTCCTAAGATTTGTAGATTGAAAACTTTTTATTTAGTTAAAATCACACGCCTGAAACCTTTAAAAGTGTCTGATAAAAAAAATCTTTAAAAGTGCAATAATTATGTATTTTTCAAATTTTAAACAATGCTATTTTTCTTTTTCTGGAAATTTTTGGAGGAAAACAGGAAAAGAAAACCATATCTATACATTTATTTCTCCACTTATTCTAATATTACTTTAATACAGAAATAAAATAGATGTATTTCCAAATTACCCATGTATTAAATAATACATGTTAAATATATCTAAGTTTCATTTCACACAATTTCTACTATAGTTATCTATTTTTAGAGAAAATATTCAGTGGTTCGTGAGTGCCACGTTATCAGCTGACGTGGCATGCGTTAATGTACTACTAACCAATTAAAAATTGACACGTGTCATTAAAAAAGTTAAATTAAAAACCTCTTAATCCACCTAGATTTCCCTTTTCCTCCTCTTCCATCTGCATGCAAGAACCCAAACTATGCCCCTCCTTCCGCCATGGCCACCGGTGAAGTTGGAGTTGTCGGCGCCGCATCAAACCAGTTTGGCTATCTCTTCAACCCATGCCTTAGTTCCAAATCCAGCGAGACGACAGAGAGTGGACACGGAGATTATCTCAATTTGGTTTGCTGCAGCGCTCCTCTACACCTCCAGATCTGGTTTGCTGCTCTAGATCTTGGCTCGTCCATGGCTGCCGGCGAAGAGCTCAACAACTTTATTGTGACAACCCAGACCCGGGGCAGTACGGAGGAATGGACTGAGATCGCCTTGGCATTACGCGGGCAAGGCTAAGGGCATCTCTCCCATCCCACATCGCTTAAGGGGGAGTCTTGGGCTAGTTTATAAGGTTTGGCTCCCTCTAATCTGTGTAACGCGTTTTAAAGCCGTGAGGACTTAGTGTCCAAAGCGGACAATATTACACAGTAGGGCCTGGGTCGTTACATTTGCCGCAGATCAAGAAGCCATCCATGGCTGACCGCTCCTCTACATCTCTAGATCTGGTTTGTAGCTCAAAAGCTTCGAGCTCTAGTCTTGGCTCGTCCATGGTTGTTGGTGAGATAGCTAGTATAAGCACCTAGAGAGGGGTGAATAAGTGCAAAAATAATTTCTCGAGATACGGAAGCGATTCTAGGCAGACGATAGAAAGGGAATTCTCTTTTGATTAACAAAATGAAGTACGTTCAAAGTAAAGTAAATAGTAGGGAAGAGAAAATTGAACATAAGGTTTATAGTGGTTCGGCTTGTTCCAAGCCTACGTCCACTCTTCCGCACTGACAGCCCACCAGCTGGATTTCACTATGAACAAAAGAGAAGTTACAGCACAGCTTTTCCTTGATTCCACAGTATAGATGTTCTACCACACTTCCTCAAGGTTTTTCACAAATATAGACTCTCTTTTGCGTACAAGATTTCACTCAAAGGAATTGACTAAACAATAAGGAGCTTCAGACTTTGGAATTCTTCTATCGCGCACACTCTCGAACAACTTAGAATGTCTTCCTTATATACTCCTTCATGCCATCATACCCGTTAACACTTACCAAAGGAATTCCTCCAATCTAGCCGTTGGACGGAATCAATTAGGAAGATCATTCGAGCTATTAAAGGAACATGTCGATAACCCATCAATCATGTTCGCCCATACAATCAGGATCTCGGTTTCCATAAGTAGAACCTTCCAAGAATATTTTGCCAATCATCAGATTCTTAGTCTTCGAATCAATCTCAATCAATCAAAGGATTCTGTTATGTCATATCCAGCCAAGAGATCTTCTCCAGTCGATAAGGTCACATCCTTAATGAAACATCCAGTTCTGGATAGCCTTTGTTCAACGGATTAGAGACTGTCAATGAGGATAGACTTTGAGTCTTGAGTTTGGCTGTTCGGAGGTCTTCAGACTTTAAATAGCAGAGTCTGCAAACCTTCAGACTAGACTGATGGAAACGATTTTGTCAGCTTCAAAATACTTTAAGAAGATTTCTCCAACAATCTTCCCCTTTTTGATGGTGACAAAACTTTCCTGCAAATTTGGATAACTTTGACTTGCAAAATATTTCTCAAACACATATGCATATCTTATAGAGATAAATGGATAAATGAATAACACTAGAATCTGCAACCACAGAAAATAGGTTAGTATAGTATGCGATAAAGCCATCCATAAGATATTAATAGTAGTTAATATAAGCAGTCAAGTCCAAGTCAAGTTCAGTTCTCATCCATACACAAAAATAAAGTCAAACAAAGTTAAATATCAAAACAATCCAATCCAAACAATTAAAAGTTCAAAGATTGATTCAAATATTGCATCTCTCCCCCTTTTTGTCAGCATTAAAAAGGTTGAGATGAAAATGGAATAAAGTCAAGATTACTTGGGAACGCGAACAAGCTGGACATCTCCCATAGACTGAACGATGCCTTCCAGCCTTTTAAGTCTTCTTTCAGTTGTGCAACCTCCTCACCCTTGGCATTGGCCTGAATCTGAACAGAGAGGGCTTGGATCTGATTATTCAATGAACCTGAAGAAGCTTGACCTGCATTTTGCAAGTTTCGAACCTCGCATCCCAAAGCATAAATTTGACCTCGCATCTCCAAGAGAATATCCATAATTCTGCGAAAATCTGCTGCATTATCAGTCTGAGTACTTGCTTCGGCACGATCTGATGGAGTAAATGCAGACGATGGTAGATCAGCATAATCACGCAGATTTGGTGATGAAACATCATGACCTTCTTCAAGAAATTGAGAGGCATAAATGTCCTTTGGATCTGCTGGAGAGCGACTGACTCCCTCACTTGTAGTAATATATGAGGACTTTCCTCTTTTCTCTTGATCTCCCCCTGTTTTCATGCCTGCAGGTGGAGAAGAGTGTCCCTCAGGTTCTCCTTCTTCTTGATCTCTTTTATCTTCTTCTTCTTTCTCAACTCTTTCCTTCTCAGCATCTCTTTCTTCTTCTCCCTTCTCCTCTGCTTCTTTCGCCTCTGCTTCTTTAGTCCTCTGTTCTGATTCTCTCTCTGGAACAGAACGACTTAGATTCTTCAAAGCCATTGCAGAAATGGTGATGTTTTCATCATCATCATCTTCATCTTCAACAATGAGAGCTCTTCTTTTCTTGGATGAAGCAACCAAGGGCTTATTCCCTTTCCTTTTTGATGAAGAAGAGGTTTGATGAGGTTTAACTGGAGTTTTCTCCTTGAATTTCTCCAACGCCTTGCTTAGTTCCTTCAGACGCATTTTGGTCACCATTTTCAGTCCTACCACCATATGATTGCACGATCGAGCACAAAGAATTTGCGGAGGCTGAATATTTAGATGTCTGAATAACTTCGTCACAAGACCTGGATAAGGAAGTTGACCTCTGTCTTTCACCACTGCTCTATACATATGGAACATAACAGTGTGAGGAAGAGAAAACATTTTCCCAGTGATGATGGCATACATCAGCTTTGCTTCTGAACTTGAAACATCAGTCTTGGAAGTTGATTTCGGTATGACGCAATTGATCACAATCTTGTGAAGCAAAATGTTGAACGCACTCATCCTTAAGTAGGAAATCTTTTCCTCTGTTCTCCTGTCCTTAACAAGTTCTAATGTAGCACGAGCAATAGAAACTTTGATCGGTTGATATCTTCCTCTCTCAACCCCTAACACATCTGCCAGCATATCCATATCCACTACAAAGTCTTGATCTTTGACACTGAAAGAGAATCTATTCGCATTCAGAAAACTAAGATTCAAATAGAAATAAGAAGTTAATTCAGCATAAGCTTCTGTGGTGTTAAAACAAAACTTTTCAAGTTGAAGATAATAAACTTTTCCCTCAAGTTCACATTCACAGCATCCAGAAAATCAAAATCAACACTCCTAGGGTTTATCACCCCACGCTTCAGCAATTTTGAGTATAGATCCTTTTGTTCCTTCGATCTAAACAACTCTCCCCTTTTTCCTTGATTTTCCACCGCAACACCCATTCTAGGTTGAAATTGACTGTACAATTTGTCATCATCATTCCCATCTATCGGATTAACTCCCTAATCACGAGGATCACTTGGGATATTCGCAAGGGTTTCTTTTGCTACCCTTTTACGAGCAATTCTCAAACTTTCCATTTTTCGCAAAAAGATATATTCGTTTCCATATCCTTTGTCCTTTATAAAATTATCGACATAGTTCAAAGGAGTACCAGTCCCTTTTAAAGCACGATACAGCTTATAAATAAAAGCGGGCTTTTGAACTCTTACAGGATCTGTGTCTTCAATGATTTCTTCATCTTGTTGATGATCAACACCTTGAGGACTAGATGGAGGAGAATGACGCTGCTGAGAATGTTGTGGGTTCTGCTACTGATTTGGAGACATTTCTTCTTCGGTGAGATCGAAGTGCGTAGGCCCCTCACTCATTCGTCGTGGTCCCCGCTTGCGATTCTCGAAGACTTTCTTGAAGACAACATCTTTCTCAGTTTTTGGAAGATTCCTTGCTTGACTTTCCCAAGAAAGATGACAACTTTTTCGAAGATTAAACAAGGGAAGAAAACATGAATTGAAGATCGATGCTTTCTTAAGGTTTTTGGATAGTAAAAGCGAAGAAGAACCAACAGTGCATAATCGGTTAAAAAGAGAGGTATACAGAACGTCATAAAGGAAAATAAAAAGATGCATTTTCAAAATAACTACCTTTTTCGAGAAAATAGTCATTTAAAAAATAACTGCTTTTTCGAAAAGGAAACATTGCAATAATTTCGTCGATTAAAGATATCGAAAATAAAACACAGTTGATGATCGTACCTTTTCAAGATGAGATTCGAGAGAGAGAGAACAACTTACAGTCAAAGTCTTGTTTGCCTAAGTCTGAGAGTCTCTAGGCTTGGATTTCCTCATACCTCAAAATGTTGAGTCTGGAACGGATGGTTTCGAATTAATTTTTCTCTAAAGGCTTTGTGAATATATCCGCCAGTTGATTCTTTGAATCAACAAACTTAATTGAAACTTCTCCATTTTGAACATGATCTCTAATGAAGTGATGTCGAATCTCTATATACTTTGCTCTTGAGTGGAGAATTGGATTTTTGATAAGGTTGATTGCACTGGTGTTGTCGCAATTAATCTCCGTGCAAGAATCTTCAATTCCAAAGTCTCTTAGCTGTTGTTGTATCCACAAAATTTGTGAACAACAACTTCCGAGAGCTACATACTCTGCTTCTGCTGTAGCAAGAGCTACTGTACTTTGCTTCCTTGAAAACCAAGACACTTTCCTGCCTCCAAGTAGTTGATAGGTACCTGAGGTGCTCTTTTTATCAACTCTGCATCCGGCTAAGTCTGCGTCTGAGTATCCAAGAAGAGTAAAGTCTCCTCTTTTAGGATACCAAAGACCGATGCTTGAAGTTGAGGCAATGTATTTGATAGTATGCTTTGCAGCATTTAAATGAGATTCTTTAGGGTCTGCTTGAAATCTGGCACAAATGCAAACACTAAACAAAATGTCAGGTCTAGAAGCAGTAAGATAAAGAAGTGAACCGATGATACTCCTGTATAACTTTTGGTCGACTTTCTTTCCTCCTTCATCTTTGTCTATCTTCAAGGAACTTGACATTGGTATATCAGCCTTTTTGCAATTGTCCAGTCCAAACTTTTTGACAAGATCATTTGCATACTTTTCTTGATGAATAAAGGTTCCTTCCTTCAGTTGTTTTACTTGAAGCCCGAAAAGAAGGTTAACTCACCCATCATGCTCATTTCAAATTCATCCTGCATAGTCTTAGAAAATTTCTTGCACAAACTTTTATTAGAGGATCCAAAAATAATATCATCGACATATATTTGAACAAGCAGAAAACTCTTGCTTTCTCTTTTAATAAAAAGAGTAGTGTCTACTTTACCTTTAACAAAACCATTTTGAATTAAAAACTTACTCAGTCTGTCATACCAAGCTCGAGGTGCTTGTTTTAAGCCATATAAGGCCTTTTTGAGTCTAAATATTGAGTCTGGTTTCCTTGGGTCTTCAAACCCAAGTGATTGTTCCACATAAACTTCTTCATGGATGAATCCATTTAGGAAGGTACTTTTGAGATCCATTTGGAATAACCTGAAATTTTTATGACAAGCAAATGCAAGTAATAAACGAATTGCTTCTAACCTTGCTACCGGTGCGTAAGTCTCGTCATAGTCTATCCCTTCTTCTTGCGTGTATCCCTTGGCCACGAGTCTTGCCTTTTTTCTTATGACTTTTCCTTTCTCGTCCATCTTGTTCCTGAAAACCCATTTGGCTCCAACAATTGATTTACCTTTTGGCTTAGGAGTCAACTCCCAGACATCATTAATTCTGAATTGTCTGAGTTCTTCTTGCATAGCTTCAATCCAGCTTTCATCGGATAAAGCTTCATATATGCTTTTGGGTTCTATTTCAGAAATAAGAGCCACAGCACTAGACTCTTCGCACCTTTTGGATCTTGTGCGAATTCTTTCATTGATGTCGTCAATAATAAGATCTTTGGGATGACTGGACTTATGTTTCCAGTTGCTGGTTAATTTGTCAGATTGATGGTCACTTCCTTCACTTGAATCTTCAACAGTCACTTGTTGCTGGTCCTTTAAAGTTTAAGTTGTTTCGAGATTTAGACTTTATAGAGTCGGAGCAGGTTCGATCTCTTCAAGATGAGTCGAATAGATTTATTTTGCATAGAATCTTGGAATTTGACATTCATTGATTCTTCCACTGTTTGAGTCTTCTTGTTGTAGACTCTGTACACTTTGCTTGTGGTTGAATATCCAAGGAAGATGCCTTCATCTGGCTTTTCTTCAAACTTACCAACTCGATCATTTGCATTTTTCAGTATGAAACATTTGCATCCGAATACATGAAAATATGAAACAATAGGCTTCTTTTCTTTGAATAGTTCATAGGGTTTTTTTTTTTCTAGAATAGGCCTTAGAAAAACTCTATTGATAATATAACATGATGTTGAAACTGCTTCAGCCCAAAATCGTGAAGAGATATTGCTTTCAATTAAAAGAGTTCTAGCCATTTCTTGAAAAGATCTATTCTTCCTTTTCACAACTCTGTTTTGCTCTGGAGTTTCGTCTTGGATTGAGATTAGACATTGTGATTCATATGGTTTCACATCCAACAGGTAGATATTTCCATGTCTTCGACCCATAAATAACTAAATAGAGTCTTTACTGGTTCCTGAACAAATACCCTCTTGGAAGTAGATTCTGAAACCGGCATCACATAGCCGATCGACATCGAAGCGATATTGTAGTTGAGTCCTTCAACTAAAGAAACATTGCTTATTGAGAGGTTCCCAATCTTTACGAGTTCCAAATCCCACAATTTTTCCTTTGCTGTTTCCTCCAAATGAGACTTTTTTACCATTTACTTGTACAAGTTTTATGAAACAATTTGAATCCCCTGTCATATGTCTTGAGCATCCACTATCCAGATACCATTTTACCTTTTTCTTGATAGTGACCTGCATTTAAAAAAGAAATTCAAACTTTCTTTGGTACCCATTTTTTCTTGGGTCCATTTGTGTTAGTAAGATATGCGGTTTTTGCCCATACTTATTGACAGGTTTCCAAACCATAGGACATTCTTTTTTAAAATGATCTACACTATTGCACTTTGAACATCTGAGAGCATTACAACCTACTGGTTTTACAAAGGTCCTTTTAAAATGATTTTTGTAAGCATCTCTTGTGGGTCTTTGTTTGATTCTTTCCTCTACTTTAGGAAAATCAATTAAAGGAGTGGTTTCAGCAGTCATTCCCAAACCAGATTTATTGAAATAAGGTCTTTGAACAAAAAGTATTTTTTCTAGTTTCTCAGATCCTATAGAAAATCTTTTGGAAATATTTGAGATATCATTTTTCAAGAATGCATTTTCTTTAGAAAGATTATCTTCACTTTCTCTAAGAGAAGAAACATTCATATCTAAACATTTCACCCTTTCTTTCAAAACATTTTCTTGTTGTTTTAAGGTAGAATTTTCCTTTTTGAGTTCGGAAATCTTTTTAAGAGAAGTCTTAAGACTAAAACACAACTCATCAATGTATTTAGAAACTTTAATAGGGATTTTGAAGTTACTCACCTCAAATTCACTATCTGAATCTGAGTCTATCTCGGAGTTTGAATATGAATTCGATTGTGCCATTAGACATATGTTGGCATAATCATCATCACTTTCTTCACATTATGTATCACTACAGGTTTCTGCTTTAAGAGCCTTTCGATACTTTTCAGCTTTTCCTTTCTTCTTCCTCATAAGAGGACAGTTGGGTCTGATGTGTCCATTTTTCTTACATTCAAAGCAGACTACATCTTTATTTGATTCATCATCTTCAACAGACTTAGTCTGTTGCTTTTAATAACTTTATTTCTTTGGATTGAATCTTCTTCCTTTTTTATTCAGCTTTCTGAATCTTCTTATTATGAGAGCAAGCTCCTCATCATCCATATCGTCTTCAGAATCTGCAACATCAGAATCATCATTGGATTTTAATGCAATGGATTTCTTACCTTTAGGGTCTTCGTCTTCATTGATTCGTTCCACTTCATAAGACTGAAGAGTTCCAACCAACTCATCAACACATAGTGGCATGATTCTTTGGGTCTCTCTAATTGAGGTCTTTATGTAATTCCAATCTTTGGAGAGTCCACACAGTAGCTTGTTTACTTTCATGGGATCAAAAATTGGTTGACCTTGATTTTCAAGACCATTCGCAATATCTGCAAAACGACTAAACATGTCAGTTATGAATTCTCCTGATTTCATTTTGAAGGCTTCGTAATGACCGAGGAGAATGTTGATTCTGGTCTCTTTCAGTCGATCAGTTCCTTCATAGGTAATATGTAATCTATCCCAGACTTCTTTAGCTGTAACACAAGAAGATATTATGTTAAATTCAGTAGGTGATAAAGCATAATATAAAGAATAAATTGCTTTTGCATCAAGAGTTTGTCTCTTGATTATCTCTTCCTGAGTCATTCCGCTAGACTCAACAGTATATTTTTCTCTTTCTGAGACAGGTGCAGCTTTAGGAATAATTCATTTTTCTACAACGTCCCATTTCAGAGGATCCTTTGATCTTAGGAACGCTTTCATCTTGTTTTTCCATATGTTGTAATCCTTTCCATCAAAGTAAGGCGGTCTGGTATTGCTTTGCCCTTCTACCAGCCCTGGAGCTAACATACTAGCCATGGATCTTTAACTCTGAAGTAAAACACTTCAAACAAAGTGAGTACACGGGCTCTGATACCAATTGAGATAACTAGTATAAGCACCTAGGGGGGATGAATAGGTGCAAAAATAATTTCTCGAGATACGGAAGTGATTATAGGTAGACGATAGAAAGGGAGTTCTCTTTTGATTAACAAAATGAAGTACAATCAAAGTAAAGTAAAGGGTAGGGAAGAGAAAATTGAACACAAGGTTTATAATGGTTCGGCTTGTTCCAAGCCTACGTCCACTCTTCCGCACTAACAGCCCACCGGCTAGATTTCACTATGAACAAAAGAGAAGTTACAGCACAGCTTTTCCTTGATTCCACAGTGTAGATGTTCTACCACACTTCCTCAAGGTTTCTCACAAATATAGACTCTCTTTTGTGTACAAGATTTCGCTCAAAGGAATTGACTAAACAACAAGGAGCTTCAGACTTTGGAATTCTTCTATCGCGCGCACTCTCGAACAACTTAGAATGTCTTCTTTATATACTCCTTCATGCCATCATACCCGTTGACACTTACCAAAGGAATTCCTCCAATCTACCCGTTGGACGGAATCAATTAGGAAGATCATTCGAGCTATTAAAGGAACATGTCAACAGCCCATCAATCATGTTCACCCATACAATCAGGATCTCGGTTTCCATAAGTAGAACATTCCAATAATATTTTGCCAATCATCGGATCCTTAGTCTTCGAATCAATCTTGATCAATCAAAGGATTCCGTTATGTCATATCCAGCCAAGAGATCTTCTCCAGTCGATAAGGTCACACCCTTAATGAAACATCCAGTTCTGGATAGTCTTTGTTCAACGGATTAGAGACTGTCAATGAGGATAGACTTTGAGTCTTGAGTCTGGCTGTCCGGAGGTCTTCAGACTTTAAATAGCAGAGTCTGTAAACCTTCAAACTAGACTGATGGAAACGTTTTGTCAGCTTCAAAATACTTTAAGAAGATTTCTCCAACAGTTGGCAATGAGCTCAACAACTTTGCCATAGACCAAGAAGTTATCCATGGCCGACCACTCCTTTGCATCTCCAAATCTGTTTTGCCGCAATGCTCCTCTACATCTCCAGATCTGGTTTGTTGCGCAACAGCTTTGAGCTCGAGTCTTGGCTCGTCCATGGCTACCGACGACAAGCTTAACAGCTTTGCTGTAGACCATGGCAGCCACGGTGGGGCGGTGGTTTAGGAACGGTGGCGGCGGCGGCCACTTGGGCAGTGGAGATGGCAGAGCCCGAGCGGAGCGAAGGTCGAAGATGGAGGGGAAAAGAGAAAAGAAAATTAACTTTTTAAATTTTCATGTCAACGTTTACATGTCAAAATCTAATTGGGTATCAGTAAATAAGCGCACGCCACGTTAGTTGATGACGTGGCACTCACGAACCACTGAATATTTTCTCCTATTTTTAACCTCTATTAACAATCACCAAACCCGTGATTGTATTATAGAGTAAGGGCATTTAGAAAGAGACTTCGCTCTCCAATCTCTCACTTACAGTATTAAACTAATTTTGCAAACTAATTTTTAGTATAATTGGCACTACCTACCATTCCTATGATTGCTTGGTGAGGTGAGCTCACCACGACCAGCGACTAGTCCTTCCCTTTCGCTGGTCGCTAGAGTAAGAGGGAGGGAGGAGGAAAAAAAAAGAGAAAAAAAAGAAAAAAAGAAAAAAATCACAAAAATAAAAGAAAAATTATTAAAAAATCGTTCATCAAGGCGTCCATCTTAGTCTTTGGTTAGCTAAATTTGGTCGAGATGGACTAAATTGACATAATTATAAAAGATTGAGAATTAAATTGACAAAAAAAATTAAAATTGAATTGAAAAAATTACAATAGATTTAAGATTTTTTTTTTTAACAATTTTTCCCTTCTTAAGTGACTTTTCTCTTCTTTTTCTCAGTCATGTGCCGGCATTTGCCCCTAAAGAGCATCGGGTTGGTAAAAGAAAGAGTGGGGCACGACAATAATAATATAAGAAAAATTGAAAAACGGCACTTGCACCATTTCTTGTTCTTCTTTTGTTCTGATGGTTAAACACCATGTGAAACCTCGGAATCTTAGAAATTATATTGAAATTTTGCTTTTTTAGTCTAACGTTCAGTTTCGTCCGCCTAGCCGTATTCGTGCTTACTAGTATCACCTTAGTATAGATTGAATTCTATTTTGGGCATCGTTTGTCTTATGATTTTTTTTTTTTTAAATGGGTAATGTTTCGTTACTCATGAAGTAACTCATTTTGAGAGAGTGAGGGCTGCTCTAATATAAAATATCACATTTGCATAATACCATTTCCTTTTACGCATTAGTCTCTCTTGGGAAATTGGTGAGAGCACTTCTAGACTTTCCTATTACTGCTCAGGGGTCTTGTCCTGAGGCGTAATAATTCCTTTTCTGCATAAGTCTCTCTTAGGATATTGGTAAGAGGACTTCTAGACTTTCCTAATTCCCCTCACGGGGTCTTGTCCCGAGGGGGCAATAATAAAAATATATTGTTTAATTTTTATCCTTTACGGCTTTGCGTTTTGTACGCACTATTAGTGACTTGACTTTAACAAAAATGGATAAGATTGCGTGCTCAAACATTTTCGAAATGACAAGAGAATATATCAAAATGGCGCTAATTAGACTTTGTGTAACTAAGTCAATAAAATCTCTGGCTCGCGGAAGATGAAATGACTTCTCGTGTCTCAATTGGCTCAAAATTAGTTTAGAACAGGTTAGTATTGATTTTTTAAAAAAGGAATAAATATATTCATAATCAATCGAGGTAATCAAATGTTGCGGATTGGTGGGGCTTGAAAAAGTCGGCTTGAGTGTTAGCAGAATCTTGCACGAGGCAGCGGAAGTTCTCGCTTGGCGAGCCATCGTCGTAACAAATGCCCCGCTCTCCATTCCGAAGGGATGGCCATGATACTCTTAAAGTGCGACGTAAGAAAATTTGAAAATAAAAGAAAAATGTCAATGTCAATGCGAGCGCATGCTGTGTGGCCGCCCACCTAATATGCTGTCAAGTCATCGCTATTGTATTTTATCAAAACCCCCAAAAAAAGAAACCTTAATATTTTCTCACGTCAACGCGCTCTTTCATCCCCCCTCCCTCCCTCTCTCTCTCTTCACTTTCATTCACTCCCTCATCATTACGAAGCAAGGCACAAGACTTCTCTCACCAATGGAGCGTTCCGCTTGGCCTAAGAGCCTCTCCTCCAGCCGCAAGCGCGAGATCCAGGAGCTCTGTGGCCAAAATCCCAAGAAGCTCAGAGATGCCTTCGACGCTCACTCTCAAACTGGCGATGACCCACGGCAGCCCTTGTTTGCGGGAGATCTCATCGTCAGCGTCCTCGGGTCGTTCAGCAACACCCAATCCCTCTCGAGCGGGGCTGAGTCCTATGAGGTCTTGCAGGTCCCGAGCAACGCCTTTGTCAGTTCCGAGGTCTCCGAGGGAAGTGAGAGCATCAGGTCTCCGGTCCAGAGGTCTCCGGTAAAGAACGTCAAGACCTCCATCCACAGTTTTCCGGTAGAAAGCGTCAAGACCCCCGTCCGGAGACTCCAGAGGTCTCCGGTGGAGAGCGTAAATAACCACGTCCAGAGGTCACCGGAATCCATCTTGTGGGAACAGTCGCTAGTGGAGGCTGCGACGGCGATACGCGAGGGCAGAGGATACGTGGCTTCGGAGATCCTGAGGCACTTGTCTGCCATGCGGAACCCCATGAGTAATTCAAAGCAGAAATTGATGGGATACATGTTGTCTGCGCTTAAATCGCGCGTAAGCCCCGTCAATTACCCCCCTCCCGTGGCGGAGTTGTTCACCGAGGAACATTTGTTGTCGGCTTGGTCACTTTACGATCTGTCTCCTTGTTTCAGGGCCAGTTTCATGGCTGCCAATCTCGCGATTTTGGAGGCTCTCTCGGAGCAACCCTCCACTAAAAAGCTCCATGTAATTGATTTCGATATTGGTCGGGAAGGACCATATCTCTATCTCATTCACGCGCTGTCCCTGCGTGAGGCGGGCAATCAATTCACCCTCAAGATCACGACGCTTGCAGACAGCATCTACGGTGAGGAGAGGCTCAGGATGATTTGGAATCGACTGAGTGAAGTCGCGGCCAAGTGGGAACTTAGGTTAGTATTCAACATCGTGAGCCGGAAGCTGAGTGACTTGAGCCGCGACTCGCTGGGCTGCGAGACCGACGAGGTGCTGGCGGTGAACTTGGCGTTCAAGCTGTACAGAATGCCGGACGAGAGCGTGTCTGCGGAGAGCCCGCGCGACGAGCTCCTCCGGCGCGTGAAGGGTCTGGCACCGCGGGTGGTGACGCTGCTGGAGCAGGAGATGAATGGGAACACGGCGCCATTCACGATGCGCATGTGGGAGGCGCTAGCGTACTACGGGGCGCTGCTCGAGTCGATTGAGTCTATAATGCCGTGGGACAGCTCGGTGCGAGCGAGGGCAGAGGAGGGGCTGAGTCGGAAATTGAGGAACTCGGTTGCTTGCGAAGGCAGGGACCGGGTTGAAAGATGTGAGGTGTTCGGGGAGTGGAGGGCCCGCATGGGGATGGCTGGGTTTGAGTTGAAGCCACTGGGTCAACACATGGCCGAATCATTGAAAAGGTGGCTCGGTCGTCGGATCTCGAACCCAGGATTCACGGTGAAAGAAGAGAATGGTGGGGTTTGCTTCGGCTGGCACGGCCGAACCCTCACCGTCGCATCTGCTTGGCGCTATACTCAATCGGTTCATCATAGGGAGATTTGGATGGTATGCCACTACTAGAGTAGAGGAGCTAGCCCTATTTGATTCTCTTCAACCTTCCCCTTCAATGGAGGAGTCTAACCAAATCGATATATGTATGTGTATGTTATGTGCTGTGGATGGTGATGACGATGGGGATGTGATATCTATAATGTATTGTTGTCAAGGTGTATTTCCTGAGAAAATGGTAAAAGAAGAAAAGTATTTCATTTCCCACCCAAGCAATTGAGTAATAAAAAGAGGATGTTTGGATTTGAGGGGAAAAAAACATTCATGTGCGTTGCATTCATTTCTTTTGTTATTTAATTTGTTTCATTTGGTGTGTATTGAATTCTTGTGCACACTCTTTCCTCTCCATCCATAGCTATTGTGGGGCTCCACCTGTGACATCATTTATGGAGGTTCGTAGTAGTTTGCAGCTTAGCTCGAGTTGCATTCATTTCTTGCCTTTTTTTGATTTGTTTCATTTGGTATGTATTGAATTCTTGTGCACACTCTTTCCTCTCCATCCATAGCTACTGTGGGGCTCCACTTGTTACATCATTTATGGAGGTCCATAGTAGTTTGCACCTTAGCTCGAGCTCCAATTCCGCTTGGCCAGTCGGCCGGGGGGGAGAGAGAGAGTCGTGCATTATTCTATTTGCATTGTCATTGTGCACCTCCAGTTTTAACCCCTCCCGAGTGATTCACACCGAGAATAAGGAGTGAATTGTTTTAACTGCTATTTGTACCTCTATTTCTATAAGGATTAAGCGTTGGTTTTCAATAGTTGATATAACATTTTAAGTTCATTCCTACATTTTCTTTCCATTTTGAGATCAAGTAGTTTTATAAGTAATTTATTCTTTTTATGAAACTGAAAGCCGAAATTAATTTTCGACACGAGTGATACTTAATGTGGTAAGACTCTCATATTTGTGCTTTAATTTCTGTCCATGGTGGTAATATCTCCTTTCTCGGTTTAATAGAGGAGCAGTATTTTTTGTCCCCCAGTACTTTGCCTTTGGATGTCCTTCTTCAAGCTGGCACTTACACTAGAGAAACCCTGCGCTTACACAAGAGAAACCCAACACAAGCTCCAAAAAAGCACAAAAACCCTTCCTTCATCAAGCAGCTATCACTATGCTGCGGGATCCAAGTCCAAGCCTGACCCTAAACCCGAATTCTTTGTTGTTTTGAAGGGTTTGGTGAAACACAATGCCACAGTTGAACAAACATTGAGGCAAGTGGATTGATTGAGCTTTAATGAGGAAGAGGCTAAAAAGGGAAAGGCGTCTGAGGATAAAAGGGAAGGTTCGTATAAAGATGATGTAGACAAACAGTTGTCACGCCCCGATCCTCAAGCGCGGGCCCATCCCTCGGTGGTCGATTATTGCGACGTCCCAGGACGCGTCGCCGACCCATTTATTTTAATGTGCATACAGAAGCATATAAATAAATCCCCAAACAGCATAAAGATGGGATAGAAAAGCAGGACCACAATTTCTTAACCAACATAAACCTTTATACACATCCGACTAGTTTATATACAATACTAGTCTATAGACAAAAGTCCACACAAGCAAAAAGGTTCAAACCCTCAATTGAAAATTCTGAGGTCTCCTAGGGACTTGGGTCCACCACTGCACCACCAGGAGGGTCAACTGTACCCTCGCCAAAAGCAATCTCTAACACCGACACTGGGACCTCAGAATCCTGCAAGGGACCTTCTCTGGGTCCATTTCGCCCGCGACGATACCACACTCTGAATTGATGATGTACCCTATAAGATAGACCCGCATCAATCCATACAATGGTCCTCACGAGTTCATAGGCCCAGGCTCCTTGGCCCCCGGGAAGAGGAATCTCGGTGACTTATTCGGTGACCCTCTTGGGCCGGCCAAAATGTTTCGGAGGAACCGCTATCTAAGGACCTGAAAAGGTTGAGCTCTTGACGGGGTGAGATAATGTCTCAGCAAGTTCACCCCCTAAATGCCCACTAAGAAGGAAATACGCCTAAAGGTAGTCTATGCACATGCAAGACAGAGGACTTACCTTGCCTCAGTTCCTTCCTACATGTCAGTATAATTCATAATCTCAACCAATCAATTTAGTCCAAACCATCAATTAATCGATCCATTCAATTCAATACAATCTATCAATCAATAGCATCTATTAATCAATACCATCTATCAATCAATCGACACGATCACTCCTCACACAAGCAGAAATAGATGGTTATAGCTCTCACAAGCTGATATATAGATGCTAGCTTGCACAAACTGATATATACTATAATTCACCAAGCTGATATGTATTATAGCTCACCCAAACTGATATAGTATATTGCTTTCACAAGCTGACATATATTTGCTCGCACAAGCTGGCGATTCACCGTGTTAAAAATACCTAATAAAAATAAATGTGTGTGCGTATACAGTCGGCCTAAGCCAAAAATGCAATATCTTTATTTTCAAAAATCCCACTATTTATATAGAGCATAAACGCATTTTTGGCGTTAAAAACCAATGCCCAGGTATTTTCAAATTAAATACAAAAATTACATAATTTTGGGATAAATACCCAAAATTACAATTACCACTCAATTTACACAAATTAGCACTCAGTTAAATAAATGAAACACATCATTACAATCAGCACAAAATTCCAATCATCGGCTATACTGGTATAATTTTCGGAAAATAATAAATAATTAAATAAAAATAATTAAATAAATGCAATTAATTACCATAAATAGAAACTTAGGCCAGAAATGCTTAATTAAACGCCGAAATGGGCCTAGAAAATTTCCAAACTGATCCAGATAAATAGTACAACTTATCTAATATCTAATTAAGTTGTTTTAACCACCTAACATACAAAATCAAATAATTAAATAACTAATCCGTTCTAACCAACCACATAAACTATACTTAACATAAACTAATCACCCCTTAAGCACCATTAACTTCCTAAGTAGAGCTTAGCAAGTAAACTCACCGGTTGAGCGTTCCGGTGAGTCCACGACGACGATGATGTTGAGACGGAAAATAAACCTCCTAGCAGCAACACCAAACAAGGCCGAAAAGGCCTAAAAGCCCAACGGCTCACGGGCCGGGGCGAGGGCTTTGGCTTTGTCCTTGGGCCGAAAAAGGTGGCGTGAGGCTCGGCTTGGGCTAGAAACAATGAGGTGGGAGGCTAGGCGGGTAAGCGGGGCTTAGACGGTTGGACGGCAACATACGGTGGCTAGCAGGCTGCTATGCGACTAAGGCAACTCGGGACAACGGGGGTGTCGAGCGGGAGGTGCGGAGATAAGCGAGGATAGGTGGATGAGCGTGGGCTGGTGCGTGACTTGCGGCGGCGGCAAAAGCCACAACAATGGGGAAATGTGGTCTGCTGAAGAAGAAGAAGACAACTGAAGGCTTGGAGGGACCCAATGGCCACAAAAGTCTTATATTCTATCCAAGAGCACTCAAAGCAAGGCCCCACTAGTTGGGCTGTCAACCATGGCCAAATTGGAGCACAAAAATCCCCCTAGAACCAATCCCAAGTGCTCCAAAATGTTGATGGACCCTTGTCTTACGAATTTTGGCCAATTTCCCCTAAATTGAACCAAATTCCTCTCCAATTGAGCCTAAATCAGTCCCTATAAATTCAACCAAGATGTCCTCGACCAAATTAACATTTTTCCTCACCAATTGGACCCACTTAAATCCAAAAAACTCGATAAAAAATGGTCATCTGATTTTTTCGGTAAAAAACAGCCCTATTTTGAACCTTCGCCAAAAATCTCGGTTTGTAGAAAAATCTTCGGAGGATGAATTAACGGTCCTTAAATAAATTGTGGCATTCAATTTGATGCGATTTTAACTTGACCTAACCTATTGGGTAGCTTTTAAGAATTTTTAGTACAATTAACCTGTGGTTGATTATTTTCGAGCCACAATGTACATCTTCGACACATTGGCAACTCTCGGTTGTTGTGAAAATATTGAGGTTTCAAATACGGGCACAACGTACCCAAATGACAGAAAAACTGATCAAGTGCCAATCGACGAGAATTTCAAAATCATGTAGAATCACTAACACTTTGATCACATATCTCGGTCGAATTGACCTATTTCTGATCTTTGATCAATTTTTAACTGTGCCGTAATGATCCTTGCAGACTAGCACAATCAAGCAATCGATTCCTGATCGAATTCTCAAGTCTATTGTGTTAAAATTCCTTAACGGTTTTACTAGATAGGTTACTTATCTCATGAGTGATCAGCTTAGACAATAGAACTATAGACGCGTCAATGAAAAGCCCGATTCATTCAATTGAAAACAGACCTGAAATTCAGGATGTCACAACTCTTCCCATCTTATAAAAATTTCGTCTTCGAAATTTGAACCATTACAAATCTTTAAATAAAAAGGTGGGGGTAAAGTTGTCTCATCGAATCTTTACTTTCCCAAGTTGCTCATTCTGTGCCATGGTGTTACTAGACCATTTTTACTAATGGGATCGTCTTGGTGCGCATAACTTTTTCCTTTCAATCCACAATCTGAACCGGTCTTTCCACGTACGATACTCTATCATTCACGTCCAATTCCTCAAAATTTAGCACATGGGTCAAGTCGGGTTCATATTTCCTTAATATTGACACGTGAAAGACGTCATGCAATTACGCCAACCTCGGCGGCAATGCAAGACGATACGCTAGAGTCCTTATTCTTTCTAGAATCTCAAAGGGACCTATGTATCTCGGACTTAGCATTCCTTTCTTGCCAAAGCGCGAAGTACCCCTCATCAGTGACACCTTCAAAAAGACATGCTCACCAACTTGGAATTTCAATGGTCTCGACGCTCTAAGCGGTCTTTAATTTGTTCCTGATAATTACCATTGCATCCATTGACTGCTAGACTAACTCTAGGCTTGTGATCTTTCGTTCTCCAACCTTATTTCAACAAAGCGGCGTTCGGCACGCTCTGCCATACAATGCTTCGAAAGGAGCCATCTGAATGCTCTACTGATAGCTCTTGTTGTAGGCAAACTCGACAAGATGAAACTGTTCCTCCCAACTTCCCTTGAAGTCCAACACGCAAGCTCGCAGCATGTCTTCGAGGTTTAAATCATCCTCTCAGATTGGCCATCCATCTGAGGATGATATGCCGTATTGTACTGCAGCTTCATTCTTGAGGTGGTTTGCAAACTTTTCCAAAAGGTAGCTGTAAATCTTGGGTCTGTCGAGACGTAATTGTCACCGGGACTCCATGTAGACGAATAATCCAACGTACGTACAACTCTGCATGCCTGTCCAAATCAAGATCCTTTCGTATAGCAATGAAGTGAGCTGACTTCATCAGTCTGTCGACCACTACCTAAATGGAATAATTACCCCTCTGACACCTTGGTAAGCCTATCACAAAATCCATTGTGATGTGTTCTCATTTCCACTTGAGAATCTCAAGAGATTGCAGAAGTCCTCTCGGCTTACAATGCTATGCTTTCACTTGCTGACACGTTAGACACTTGACGACATGCTTGGCGATGTCCACCTTCATATCGAACCACTAATAGTGTTAACGTAGATTTTGATATATTTTTGTACTACCAGGATGAATGTTGTAATTGCTACGATGAGCTTTTAATAAGATTTTCTCCTTAAGCTCTGCATTGTCAGGTACACACAATCGTCCTTGGAACTTTAGTGTTCCATTCTCGAAATCTGAAAATCAACATTTCTCTTATCGGTATCCTCTTCCAGGATCTTTTGAGCATCCCAGTCTATCAACTGAAGCATCTTGATTTTGATCTACACTTGTTGACATCCGAAATTTTTATCGACATTTTATTATCCATTTTGTAAAAATATAAAAAATAAAGAGCCAAAAAAATATAAATAAAAAGAAAACAAAAAAAAAGGAAAAGAAAAGAAGAAAAAATGAAATGAAATGAAAAGAGAAAAAAATTAGAAATAAGAAAAACGAAAAAGAAAAAGGAGAGAAAAAGGAAAAAGTAAAATGAAAAAATAATAGAAAAGGAAGGAGGGGGACATTCGAAGGGGGACTCTCTCTCGAGCGCGTATTCTCTCTCTCGAGACGCTCTCTCTCTCTCCGGGTTCCCGCTCTCTCGGCTAAACGGCCGAACGGACTGGCATACGCCCTCTTTTTCGCCGTAACAACCTCCTCTCTCTCTCTGGATTTCTTCTCGATCTCAGAGGCCGACGAAGAACCCTTCGGTGCCGGCCATGGCTCCGCTCCCTCCCTCGACAATCGCCTCCAAGTCTCGTGGTGCTCCTCTTGAGAAGTAGTGCGCCGGATCGGCATCCTCATGATCGGAGACTCTCTCTCTCCCGATCAACTCTAGAAGACGGAACAACTATTGATCGAGGAACTCGTGGTGTGAGACTCGAATCGCACCAAGTTGTTGGAGATATCGGTTCGGTTCCGAGGGTAGGGATCCGAAGGCGGTGACATTGGCGGTCGAGAGATCGGTGCTTTCTCTCGGTTGGAGCTCGATCAGTTAGGGTTTTCCTTTATTGGCGCGATCAGAGGTGCGGGAGCTCGCCGGATTGGACTCTCTCTTGATCGTTCATTCTCTCCTGAGTTGGAAGTCTCGGCTCTGCTCCAAAGATGGAGCTCCAAAACTGATCGGTGACAGCGGCAATTTGTCTCCGGCTTGATAAGGTTTTCTCTATCTCTCTCTCTTGATTGCTCTGTCTCGCGTATGGTCTGTTACACTCTCCCTGGTTTGATCGCTGTCTTTTTCTCGATCGCTCTTTCTCTATCGATTTTGTACTTGTATCTGTTCTTTTAGCTCCGAGGTTGTGTGTTTTCATTAGCCTCTTTTGCCAAGTCACCTTAGCTTGTGTGTCGTTCATGCTAATTGCCGTGTTCGTGATGTTCTGTTTGGTGCCATTTACTTCCTAACCTGGAAATGTTCTCCACCTGTTTGATAAAATTCCTGAATTAGATCAGTGTGTTTCGATTTAGATTCTGATTGAGAGCTTCCCTTTGCTTGATCGATACATTAGTTTTGTTGTATAGACTTTACTTGTATTTCATTTCCTTTCATTTCAGAACTTAGTAGCTAGCCGTTTTAGGATTTGTTATTGAAATTCTCGGATTAGATACATATCCAGTGTAAAGCAAGCTAAGCAAGCAAGACACGCACAAGAAGAAAGTTGATTTGTTTTAATAAAAATTGGTCCCCTGCTGCTGCTGTGTTCATTTTTTTAGAGTTCCTTGTTCACAATATTGAATGTGTTCTCTGCCAAAAAGTTGTGAATTCATTGGTGCACCTCAATTTGGACTGCTGTCTGGCATTTTCCCCCTTGATGAGTTTGTAGCTGTCGGTAGACCAGTATGAGTTGTGCCCAAAGTTCACCTTAGTGGAGAAACATTTCCTCAGCAGCAAATGATTTTATATCAGGAAATGATTTTATATCTTTGATGCGTGTTGGACGATCTGTGAACCTGGCATCTAATGCTTACATTCAGCTTTTGCTAGGGCCAGCAACAACAATGCTGTTTGAGTTTGTCAAAGAAATGCCTAAACATGAAACTAAATGGAGGCTGGATTTCGCTGCTCTTTTAGGCCTTTTTTTTTTTTTTTACATGGGTTATCATTCAACTATTCCCTGTTGTCTTGACAGATTTGGTTTATGAGAAAGAGTAGAAGCTAAGCATTATGATGAAAATGCATGGGCTTAGTGATGGACCATTTTGGCTGATTTCCTATGATTGTTTTCTCTCCTCATCTTCAATCTACATGTTGAATCTGATTATCTTATCTTCTTTGAACTTGATTTGCCTTGATCTGCAACTTCGTATACCTAATATGTTACTCTCTGTTTTGGCTGAAACGAGGTGCTAGATGAGGTTTTTTGACCTCGAGCCCTTCTAGACATAAAAAATACACTTTTAGAGCTTCGATTTGATATGTTGTATGCCCATAACGGATGTCATTTGGTTACTCAAAAACACCTACAAAGTCTGGTCCAGAATCTGCCAAATGTTTGTCTCTCTGTTTCGGATGACCTTCTGTGTAAATCAATTGATATGAACTGGTAGATGATGTTATTAGGACTTAATGTCTTCTAGATAATTGTAATAGGCATCTCAAACTTTAAAATGACATATTGCATGCCTGAATCGACCATCATTTTCCATGTTTAACATTTTTTTTTCTAATCCATTCCGAAATCTGGAATTTGCCTTGGTCAGAAATGCATATTCTGTTTTTGGGTGGGCCTGATTTTCTGCCACTTTCCTACGATCTTTTGAGCATAGATTTTGAGGTTGATAATACCAAAAAAGTAAATCACGTGTGGGATGGTCTTGCTCTATTGTTCTCTTTTTTAGCAAAGTTCTGTTGTTTGATAATTGATATTAGATATCCACCATCAAACCAATTTCCAACCCTAATCACTTTGCCCAGTAGTTTATTTGTGTTCTACCGATCCAAACTCTGTGTGTTTTTGTTTGTAAAGGTGTCCAGAGTTATGTTGTTCTTTAGTATCGATATTTCTTTGCTTGCTGTTCATATGTCCTGGTGTGTGAAATTGTTTAGTTGCGTCATTGATGTGCTGTTTTTGTTGTTTCTTTGTGTATTGATTTTGCTGGTTCTTTGTTTTAAGGGCCAAATCATGCGTCATTGTCTTCTTGACATTTGAAACACGTGTTACAAGTTTCATATCAATGCATGGCATATCATATTTGAATCTCGTTTGATGTGAATATCATGCATCCATTTGGCTAATTGCAATTGAAATTTGTCAAGCATGACATTTTTAGTTCCAAGTCACTTTGCAATGTTAATGACTTGTGTGACTTCTTTGCATTCTGATTTAGGGTTAAATGTTTACCCAAACCTTTTTCGCATTCAACCTTATGTCATGTGCAAGTTTCAATTTTTTGTACATTGTTTAGGTGGTCTTACGAACCTTTAAACATGCATTGTATTTTGTCCTATTTGTGACTTGAATTTGCTGGATTCATGTTCATATCTGATGCCTATGTCTATTCGTTATAATAATGATTTCTATGCGTTGTCTTAGTCATATAAGATGAGGCAAGGGATCCTTGTTTCTTAGATTAGGTTTAGAATAGGATCCTGAACATGGATAAAGCGTGAAGATGGTGGAGGTCGATGTCCACTCCGACCATTATTATTTAATATTTGTTTCTCTCCTGACATATGTCTCGGGTTCCTTGCGTTGTATAAAACCCGTCGAGTTGCCATTTTCCCTTTTTTCCTCATTTTTCTTAATTGTGTTTTCTCTTTTATATTTTTTTAGTATTGTGTGATTAGGTTTAATTGCTTTTCTTGATTGTTTATTTCATGTCTTGCAATTCATTTTCATTGTTTGTTTTCCTTTCATTTCTTAGGAATAGAATAAAATGAAAGAAATCCACCACGCATGAACATTTAGTATAGAATTGACGATCCTGAAAATATAAAAAGAAATGCATGAACTTGTTAGGAAAAACACAACATATTGTTTAGGTACCGAAAAGGGCGCTAATAGCAATATTAGCTTAACTCAAGTCCCCGAGCCTAGATATCTGGTTATGTAAGAATCGAGGGAACACTTCCGACCCTCAATTGAGTTTCTAGCCGACCCCCAAAATGAGGCTAGTGGCAACTCCTATCTATTTTTTAGGTTGTTAAATACTTAGACCGTATAAATAAATCCGCTGTCGTGCAGGGTATGAGCTTGGGAGAGCTCGTGATCTCGTAAGGAAACTCTTGTGATCAAAGTACCCCTAAACCCGACCTTTCCCACCTTGGATACTTTTCGAGGGGCGGCGAGATCGGGTTGCGACAACACTTTCGGCTCAATTCTGAGGGTGGCCATAAGATTCGAAAGGTGGCCTACCTTAAATTTGAAAACAGAATCTCGAGCCCTCTCGAGTAAAATCCATTCCTTAACCATCACCTGCATAACTGAAGATTTTCAACTCAGCGTGTCTGCAACCCTATTCACCTTTTCAGGGTGATACAAAATATCACAATCATAGTCCTTCAAAAGTTCCATCCAATGATGCTATCTCATATTCAACTCCTTCTGAGAGAATATATACTTGAGACTTTGATGGTTAGTGAAGATTTGGAATGTTTCTCCACACAAATAATATCTCCAAATCTTCAGAGCAAAAATTATTGCTGCGAATTCTAAGTCATGCATCGAGTGACTCAGCTTGTGAGGTCTCAATTGACGGAACGTGTATGCAACATCCCTACCATGTTGCATCAACATGCAACCCACTCCTCTAAACGACGCATCACTATAGATCTCGTATCATCTAGGACCAAATGGTATGGTCAGCACAAGTGCAGTAGTCAGCTTCTGCTTAAACTCTTGGAAATTACGCTTGCACTTATTTGTCCACGCAAACTTCTCTTCTTTCTTCAATAGTCGAGTCAACGGCGACAATAACGCTAAAAACCCTTCCACAAACCTTCTGTAGTACCCTGCCAAACCTAAAAAGCTTCTGATCTCTATCACTGTCGTCGTTTTTGGCCAATTGATAACTACTTCGATCTTGGTTGGGTCCACAGAGATTCCTTTGCCTGAAATCACGTGACCTAGGAATGCTACACAAGTCAACCCAAAACTCACACTTATTAAATTTGGCGTACAGCTCATGAATCCTCAGGGTCTGAAGTACCATCCTCAAATGCCTTTCATGCTCCTCTGAACTCCTCGAATACACCAAGATATCGTCGATGAACACGATCACAAATTGATCTAGATACTCTTTGAAAACTCGGTTCATCAGACCCATAAAAGCAGCTGGAGCGTTTGTCAAACCAAACGGCATTATAGTGAACTCCTAATGGTCGTATCGAGTATGAAACACTGACTTTGGTATATCTTCCTTTCTTATCCGTAGCTCATACCCTGTCCTCAAGTCAATCTTTGAAAATATCGACTCTCCTTACAACTGGTCAAACAAGTCGTTGATCCTCGGCAGTGAATACTTATTCTTGATTGTCACCTAATTGAGTTGACGATAGTCGATGCACAGGCGCAACGAACCATCTTTCTTCTTCTTGAACAGAACCGGTGCTCCCCAATGTGATGCAATGGGACATATGAATCCCTTATCCAACAATTCCTGCATCTATACCTTCAGTTCTTTCAACTCAGATAACGACATCCAGTAAGAAGCCTTAGAGGTTGGCTTTGTCCCGGGTGCTAACTCGATCACGAACTCTATCTCTCTTCTAGCGGCAGGCCTGGCAATTCTTTCATAAACAAGTTTGGAAATTCTTGAACCACTGCGATATCCTCGATCTTTAGCTCCTCAACTGTCGTATCCACGACAGTCACTAAGTAAACTTGACAACTCCCGTCTAACAAACGGGTTGCCTCAAGCGACGAGATTAAGGAAATCGAGGGTCCTCCTCGACTCCCAATAAACTCAAAAATTTCACCCAATAACAGGTTAAACTGAATCGCTTTACGATAGCAGTCTATCTTAGCTCGTTGCTTGGTGAGCTAGTCCATGCCAATTATCACATCGAAATCATACATGGCTAGGATTAACAAATCTATCTTCCCTTCTCGCTCATCAATCACTAACTTGCAACTAGCACAACCCAAAGTAGCTAACACCTTATCCTTTGACGGTATAGATATGCTAACCATTGACTCCAATAACTCAGGATTCAATCCTACCAACTTAACAAACTGTTCAGCTATAAACGGATAAGTTGCACCAGGATCAAATGAAGCATATGCAGCATGGTTGTTCAGCGAAATTGTACCTGTAATCACATTAGGTGAGTCCTCTGCCTGTCCTCTCATGATGGCATACACTCAACCTTGCATTGGAGGTCTGTTCTGTGTTCCCTGCTGTGTAATCTGTGGCACAAACCTTCTTCTGACCCATCGGTGGTGGCGGCGATGACTGTTGTAGTCCCCTCGGTCTTCTGGGATAGTCTCTAGTCATGTGGACCTGTTGGCCACATTCAAAACAAACACCCATCCTAAGATGGCACGGGGCCGAACTATGTTGCCTTCCATAGAAGCGACACGTGCCATTTTGATCTGGTGCTAACTTGCCAATCTCACCCTTCCTATTGGGCGGAACATGGAACCTTCCTCCGATCATGGGCTTCTTCCCATACTGGTTCCCATCTCTATGTGAACTGAACCTCGACCTAGATGAGGCGGCTTGCTCACTCAAACTTCTCTCTATTAGCTGGGCCCTACCATACACCTCATTGTAATCCTTAAGATCAAGCGGCACCAGCGGGTTCTTCAGCTCTAGTTAGAGGCCGTTCTTGAACCTCTGAGCTTTGTCTTTAGGATCTTCCACCAGTCTTGGAGCATACTAAGACAACTTCGCGAACTTGGTCTCATACTGATCTACCGTCAGCTTTCCCTAGCGGAGGTGCTGAAATTCCTCCATCTTTTGTTCTCAGGCACTACCCGAAAAATACATACTGTTAAAGGCTCTGAGGAAAGTGTTCCACACCGGGACTATGCCTTCCGGGAATACTGTGCCTTTGGTGGCCCTCCACCTAGTCTTCACGTTACCCTATAGCTAGTATACTACCAGGACAACCTTTTCCTCCTCATTGCACATCAGCAGTGCAAAGGCTTTCTCTAGGGCTTGGATCTAGAGCGATACAGTTTCGGGATCTCTTGCCCCAGTGAGCCTCTGCGCATTCAGCTTCAAGAACTACTCCACCAGCTTATGAATCGGGCTCTCTCTCTCTCTCTCTCTCTCTCTCTCTCTCTCTCTCTCTCTCTCTCTCCACAGTTACGTTACCGGCTCGAACTTTGGCAGATGCGGCAGCGGCATCAGCAGTGGCGGCAATGGCAGTAGTAGTAGCAGCTGTAGCGGCGGCGGTAATGGCGGTAGCTTGATTTTGGGCCTATTGCCTCATTAATGCTCCCATTGCTTCAAGCGCCTAGGTGATCCCTTTGATCTTGGGATCACCAAGGGCTGCTACCCCAGCACCAACAGGAGGCGGTGCTACTTCACTAACGCTAGCCTGAGCTGGCGCTTGACTATGATCCCCTTGGATTCCGACTCTCTTCGGCATCCTACCTCGAGTAACAGGTCCAATGGCTTGCTTTCTAGGAGTCCTCTACTCTTAATCACTCATTATGAGAATTATTTACAGAAACTTGCTTTCTAATTCCACATAGAATTAAAAGCTAAGCGATCACACCAAACAATCTACCAAATAGCTATTACTGACATACACAAAGTATGAAATAAAGGCCATCCTACTAACTATCCCATAAACAATCGCACCTTATCACTCCAACTATCGATTAGCTCTGACACTACTTCGGGCATGGATGTCACGCCCCGATCCTCAAGCGCGTGCCCATCCCTCGGTGGTCGATTAAACTGTGACGTCCCAAGACACGTCACTGACCCATTCATTTTAATGCGCATGCAGAAGCGCATAAATAAATCCCTAGACAGCACAAAGATGGGATAGAAAAGCAAGACCACAATTTCACAACCAACACAAACCTTTATACATAGCCGACTAGTTTATATATAATACTAGTCTATAGACAAAAGTCCACACAAGCAAAAAGTCTATAAGTCCTCTAGGCATTCGAACCCCCAACTGAAAACTTTGAGGTCTCCTGGGGACTTGGGTCCACCACTACACTACTAGGAGGGTCAGTTGTACCCTTGCCAAAAGCAATCTTTAACACCGACACTGGGACCTCACAATCTTGCAGGGGACCTTCTCTTGGTCCATTTCGCCTGCGACGATACCATGCTCTGAATTGATGGGATACCCTTTAATGTAGACCCGCATCAACCCAGACGATAGTCCTCACGAGTTTGTAGACCTAAGCTCCTTGGCCCTCTGGAAGAGGAATCTCGGTGACTTATTCACTGACCCTCTTGGGCCAGCCAAAACATTTCGGAGGAACCACCATCTACGGAACTGAAAAGGTTGAGCCCATGACGGGGTGAGATAATGTCTCGGCAAGTTCACCCCCTAAACTTCGACTATGAAGGAAATACGCCTAAAGGCAGTCTATGCACACGCAAGACAGAGAACTTACCTTGCCTCAATTCCTTCCTGCATGTCAGTATAATTTAAAATCTCAACTAATCAATTCAGTCCAAACCATCGATTAATTGATATTCAATTCAATACAATCTATCAATCAATACCATCTATCAATCTATCGACACGATCACTGCTCACACAAGCTGAAATAGATGGTTATAGCTCTCACAAGCTTATATATAGATGGTAACTTGCACAAGCTGATATATAGATGGTTATAGCTCTCACAAGCTGATATATATTATAACTCACCCAAGCTGATATATATTATAGCTCATCCAAGCTGATATAGTATATTGCTCTGACAAGCTAACATATTAATGCGCACATAGGCTGATATAGTATATTGCTCTCACAAGCTAACATATAATTGCTCGCACAAGCTGTCATACAATAATGCTCTCATAAACTGGCCATTCACTGCATTAAAAATACTCGATAAAAATAATTGTGTGTAGGTATACGGTTGGCTTGAGCCAAAAATTCAAAATCTTCCTTTTCAAAAATCCCACTATTTATATAGTGCATAAATACATTTTTGGTGTTAAAAACCAATGCCCGGGTATTTTCTAATTAAATACTGGAATGACACAATTTTGGGATAAATACCCAAAATTACAATCGCTACTCAATTTGCAAAAATTAGCACTCAATTAAATAAACCAAGTACACTATTGCAATCAGCACGAAATTCCGATCACCGACTATCTTGGTATAATTTCTGGAAAATAATAAATAATTAATACCAAAAATGATTAAATAAATATAATTAATTACCATAAATAGAAACTTAGGTCGGAAATGCTTAATCAATCACCGAAACGGGCCTGGAAAATTTCTGAACCAACCAAGATAAATAGTACAATTTATCTAGTCTCTAATTAAATCGTTCTAACCACCTAACATGCAAAAACAAATAATTAAATCACTAATCCATTCTAACTAATCACCTCAACCATACTTAGCCTAAACTAATCACCCCTTAAGCATCATTAACTCCCTAAGTATAGTTTAGCTAGTAAACTCACGTTTTAGCGATCCGATGAGTCCATGAGGACGGCGACCCAGAGACGAGCGACAAACCTCTTAGCAACGACACCAAACAAGGCCCGAAGAGGCCTAAAATGGGCCCAACAACTCACAGCTGGGCTAAGGGATTTCGGCTTTGTCCTTGGGCCAAAAGAGGTGGCGCGGGGGTCGGCTTGTGTTGGAAACGGCAAGGCGGGAGGCTAAGCAGGGCTTCCGGCGGCGAATGGCGGTGTATGGCGATTGGCACGGCTACTACGCGACCAAGGCAACTTAGGACAGCAAGGGATGACAAGCGGAGGCGCGAAGATGAGCAAGGAGGGTGGACGCGCGGGCTGTTGCGCAACTTGTGGCGGCGTAGGGGGCTCAAGGGGCTCCGGCGGGCGTCGATGGCCGGGGGGAGGCTGCTTGGTTTTTCTACAACTTTGGAGCTTCAAAAGCCACAACAATGGGGAAAGGTGGCTTGCTGAAGAAGAAGAAGAAGACAGTTGAAGGCTTGGAATGACCCAATGGCCACAAAAGTCTTTTATTCTATCCAAGAGCACTCAAAGCAAGGCCTCACTAGTTGGGCTGTCAACCATGGCCAAATTGGAGCACGAAAATCCCCCTAGAACCAATCCCAAGTGCTCCAAAATGTTGATGGACCCTTGGCCTACGAATTTTGGCCAATTTCCCCCAAATTGAACCAAATTCCTCTCCAATTGAGCCTAAATCGGTCCCCATAAATTCAATCAAGATTTCCTCGACCAAATTAACATTTTTCCTCACCAATTGAATCCATGTGAATCCCAAAAACACAATAAAAAAATGATGCTCTGATTTTTCTAGTCAAAAGGAGCCCTATTGTGTATTCTCGCCAAAAATCTCGATTTGCAGAAAAATCTTCGGAGGATGAGTCGACGGTCCTAAAATAAATCGTGATATGAAAAAACTTTCAATTTCTGAAATCGGGTTCAAATTCGCGGTTAATTTCAATTTGGTGAGATTTTAGCGTGACCTAGCCTATCGAGTAGGTTTTAAGAATTTTAGTGCAATTGACCCATGGTCGATTATTTTCAAGCCACAATGTACATCTTTAACACATTAGCGACTCTTGGTTGTCGTGAAAATATTGAGATTTCAAATATGGGCACAGGGTACCAAAATGACAAAAAAATTGGTCTAGTGCCGATTGACGAGAATTTTACAATCAGGTGGAATCACCCACACTTTGATCACATATCTTTTATCTCTGATCGATTTTTAACTGTGCCGTAATGACCCTTGCAGACTAGCACGGTCGAGCAGTCGATTCCTAATTGAATTCTCAAGTTTATTGCATTAAAATCCCTTAACAGCTTCACTAGACAGACTAGTTATCTCATGATTGATTATCTTTGAGAATAGAACTATAGGCGCGTAAATGAAAAGCCCAATTCATTCAATTAAAAACAAAACTTAAAATTCAGGATGTCACAACAGTTAGTTGCAATTGGAATTGCGAAGGGGCAGGATTCGTCCAGGTCATTGTTTCCCGATCAAGCAATGATAAATGTGACAAGGGCAGAGAAAGAATAGGTGAGGCAATCACGGCCAGTTGCGTTGGACTATGCTTCGCTGGATGGAGGTGTAATCACAGCATGGCTGAGGGCTTGAGCGATGAGGAGCCAGAGTTTCAAGGGTGAATCGCCATGTTCAGAGGGAAGATTGAGGGTGGAAAGAAAGGCGTTTTCGAGAGTTTTGACGATAGAGTGGGGGATGTGCTATTGAGAAAAGAGACTAAGCTCGAGGATGACGAAGATGAGATATGGGAGGAGAAGTTTAGGAAGGGATTAAGGAAGAGAATGGATGATGGAACTACGAGGGGAGTATCTATTATTGGTAATGGTAGTATTGTTCCTGCGGTGCTTAATATGCAGCAGCCACAAAAGTTTGCATATACATCTCCTGCAATGGGTTATGGTCCTACACTAAGCATTGGGGCAGTTGCCCCTCCTCCTCCAAGCATAGGAGGGGCAATGGTAGCTGGGCATGGGTTGGATTTTATGTTGATTCCACAGCAGTTGAGCTTGTTATGAAGGCTTTGTGCGATTGTGCTAAGAGGCTGGAGGTAATGTGTTCTGTTTTGTTCCCTTTTCTTTCAATAATGTTAAATCAGGCTACTGATCCCCCCTTCTCAATAGAGGCAATCCATTATTTGGCCTGATTTATGAAGTAAACACTTTTCTCCTTGAAGTTGGATGACCTACATATGTATATGATTCTTTGCTTTCTTTCAGGAATCACAAAGTAAAACCATGTCGTCTTTAGCAAAGATTGATGAGAATTTGTCTTCCTTATTGTTGAATATCACTGCACTTGAGAAGTCTTGGTCTGTTGTTGGTGAGTAGTAGTGCATCTTTTTGCAAAAGCTTCGTGACTATATTTTTGTTTTATGTGAGTTGTTGCAGGTGTGGCTTTATTTTGTTTATCTTTTACCCATATACTTTAACCATCTTTATTAATCTCCTTTGATCCATATAGGAAAGGTTAAAGCTCTCCGGTGCTTATGGTTTCTATGCCCACTAGCAAGCGATCAACACGACGACTCAGCGCAAGAATACGAGTCACCTAATCTTCCCTGCATATGTTGGCCTTTGCAAGTTTCGTCAGAAGTCTCCGGCGATGAATGTATTAAATTTCACTTTGGCTTCATCGAATCCTTTGCAAATGTCAATCGGGGTGGTGGGAGGTGGAATTAATTAGGTTTGAGCTCGACATGTTTGAACTTTGTAGACAAGCAAATGAAGATCATAGCCATCTGGGGAAATGAGAGTTGTTCTTAACAACATTATGTGCTCTAATAATAGCTAGGCGTAAATCTGGGTCGTGGATACTTGTTTGACCCTAGGAAATTAGTGAACTTTCTGTGTAGAAAACAAGTGAAGACTTGCCCAGATACTTTCTCTTAATTCTTAAATCGATAGTAAGTTACACATCAATTGCCAAAGAGCAACAACTTATTGATTGTCGAAGATTTTTGTTTGAATGTGGCTAGAGAGAACCGAACCTTCATAATCTTGTAAGGTTTGAATTCACACGAGATTTCAATGTCCAGCAATCTGGCAGTAAAACCATACTACTACCATTACGCATTTACTCAGTTCAGCGACTGAAAGATGCCATGCTTTGCCTGTTGAAGAGAAGACAACGCAGTAAGCTTACACAACACTCCCGTAGTCATGTGGACAAGGACATAATTCCACAGAGATCACCATAATGAGTGACGATTTGCTCAAGCAGAAGCCCCAAAATTAGAGGCCTCTCTAATGAAGAGCAAGAGGATGAATCTATACAGTTCAAAAGAAATCAGAATAAAATTGTCACTGAGTACACCAAAGATGGACCGCCCTCATTAATCAGCATTCAGGAAATCTTTCTCATTGAGTGAGCGTATGCATTGGCTGTTTTTTTTTTTTTTTTCCTAACTGACTATACTGATGATTAACATGAACTGATTCCATCAAGGGCCAAGAAACAAAAAGGTTCAAATTCTATGATCAAAATATACCAGAACCATTACATATCCAACATACACATCATACCCTTCTAAAATCTAAACCATCGAAGATAGCTGCTGCATAATGAGACACAACTGATCTAGAGGTCCATAAATATGAGGGAAGCTCTCCTCCGCAGCTCGTAATCTGATGTGCAGCTAAGAGATGATTGTACTTCGAGAGTCTCTACATACTTCAAAGCAGTGTTTGACTGTGAATCTCATGGTTCGAATCACAGCATCAACAAGACGAAGAGATTGAATGCAGGTTGGATTTCCTAGCTGTGCACCGATAAATGTAACAAACACTTGTGAAAATTACTTCTTTTAGTGAATCTTGCTTCCACAAAAATAGTCCAATATTCCAATTGTCAATGCTTCGATGAACGAAACATGCAAAGCTCTTTGAACATCTAACTAATTTCTATTATATTACTAATTCTGGCTCCACAAACATTCAAAGGAATGTGCAAGCTCAGTGATACCTAAGTAGTTGTTGGCTTGTTAAACTAAAGTATCAAAATTAGAAGTTAAAAATCCAACACGGGCTAAGCTATGTTTGCCTGTCGGACGTGAATCTCTAGTCAAAGCCCATCGTTGACTCATCTCGTGGGCTTCCATTCAACGCAAAGTAAAAGACAAGATCGGAAAAGTGTCAATGTCAATGTAAAGAAGTCCCGGCTATGCAATTATCAAACCAATAAAAAAAGGTGTTTCATATTCTATGAATTCCCCATTAGTTTGATGACAAATTTCGACATACTGTGAGTGTTAAAATCTCATAATGCATCATATTAGCAGGGATTAGAATTTACTTTCATGTGGCAAATTCATATTATAAACCCACATTAAATCATCATCTCAAAAAATTACAATTATCATTAGATCAAGACGGAAAAAAAAAATTAGATTGATATTGTATTGAAGTTAGGGTTTTTGTTAAAATCTACGTTCATAAACGTGTCAGAAAATACCACTAGTATTTGGAGAAACAACTTTATGACCTAGCATAATTATTTTCTATCTTGATGCGGGATTACAAATATTTTTTCAGGGTCATCCTATACGGTGACGTAAGAGAAAAAGGAGAACAGATTTTTGCTAATTGATTGTAATCTTCCTTTGACATTCCCAATTTTTGTTGATAACAACAACTTATCCATCATATGTCATTTTGTAACCTTCTTTACAGAACATAATTTCCCTTTTGTCGTTGTAAATAATATAAATTACATGATTTGTAATTGTCCAAAACGAACTTGCAAATGGAGGCAATTATTGTGCATGTGTTTTTTTTTTTTTTGGGGGGGGAGGATGGTTCCAAAGTTCTAAATATATTGCATTTGTGTCAATTTAGTTTCAAACCTTTCGATTTTGCTAATCGAGTCCTAATTCTTTTCAAGTTTTGTCAACAGAGTTTATCCAATCAATTTTAGTTTGAAATCGCCAACGTACACAAGGGCCATATGGCCGTCCATTGGATTTAGTCACGAACACATAGTATAAATCTTTATATGTGGTCCCATATAAGATTTCAGCTGCATGCATGACCGCATATTGGAGCATAACTTCATTTTCGTAGTCACGCTGGATATAAGAAAGCCACGGATCGCGTGAAGCTTGTTAGTGTTTCTTAAATTACGTGCATTAGTACATTACTGTGATATTTTTATGCGGATTGAGAGTATGTTTGTGTTCCGAAGCTCAAAAGTGAATCACATCTTTTCCTTCTTCCCCTATTTCGAGTCGAAAGCGAAGCTTCCGAGAAGCGCGAGGGCAACGCACGCCAGGAATGACCAGCAAGGTGCGCGGAAGCTGCCCCAATGGAAACTGGAAGGATGACTCCCCCCAACACGGCGTTCCCAAGTCAACGGGACCACCGTGTACCGCCCCGTGCCCACCACCACCCCCAATTCCACGAGATTCTCCTCCCACCCGCACGGCGTTCCTAAGTAACCCTGTATAATTTTGTAGTGGCTGTATAACGCTCACCAATTAATTATCAATAAATTTATAATGGTTTTCTAATGGCTTTTTCTTTGTTTGAATATAAATTGCAAACTACAATCCTTGGAGCTAATTTGAATTAGAAAGAGAATATTTTTCCTTTCTTTCATTTTCTTCTTCGTTGGGTTATATATATAATGGTGTTCATGTTCTTTCTAAAATTCAATGCGGAGTTTAAAAAAATGTCTTTTGTATCCTATGAGGATAGTCGATAAAGACTTACATTTCGAGTTTTGCACTTTGAGGGGTGAAATTATTCTTAATGATAATGCTTGAACTTCTTTTCTAATCATTTTCAATAGATTTCCAACAATTTTTATTTTTCACATTATCTAATATTTTTCCAGCAACAAGATCTCCACGGGTCTGGGCCTGGACCTAGTTCAACCACCCCAGGCTCAGCTCAACCTAAAGCTGGACAGCTGGCTTTATCCGGAGGCAAGCTACACGATGTTGCCAAAGGATGACCACGTGTTCATCATGAAGACTGTGAAGGCTAAACCCAAGGTTGGCCCTGAGTTGGATTTTGGCATCTAACGATCAAGGTTATATGTAAAACTACTTATGTTTTACATCAATCTTATTTGTGTTAGCAAAACCCCTTATGATGTTTTGAATATGACAAAATAAATCAAAGGTTACTAATGTGTTTAATAATTGAGTAACAGATTATGCAGATGATAGAATGTGTAAATGATATTGTCAAAGATTATACATGAAAGAGTTAGAAGACTAGATCAATATATTTAGACTATGTCCATTCCTTAAGGATAAATATGTCCAAAAGCAGACGCTAAGGATGAATATATTCAAACTTAAGTCCAAATAGTAAAGTCTCTTTAGATGGAACACACTTAGACTTTACATACAGAACGAGACATAAGTCAAGAATGTGACAAGGTCTAGAACATGATATGTCCAGAACAATATAAGTACAGAACATGATCCATAACGTGACAAGTTCATAATGTAGCAGATTCATAACGAAATAAGTTTAGAATGAAACAATTTGACAGAATATGACACAAGCCCAAAACGTATAACAGCTAGTGATTTGATTTGGATTTTATATCAAGATAGATTTGATTGACTTAATCTAATTGATTAAAAATTGGATCCTGAAGATAAGAGCTTTCTAAACGGATAAGCTCATTTAGAAAGCTCTACTTATGGAAATCAAAACTCTGTTTGTACGGACGATCAAAGTTAACTGGGGATTTTATCTTTGTCACTCAACGGCTACCTAATCTTTTTTTTTTTATATACAAATCTATCCAATAAGTAGATTGGAAGAGATCCTCTATATATCGTCCACCAGCTACTTTGGAAGCGGATGAGTATTTAAGGAGACCGATGACCAAGAAGCAAGTAAGAGACAAAGCGTAGAATCTATAATTTTAAAGTTTGAGCGAACTTCAATCATACACTTGACTTTCAGCTTAAATGTTTGAAATTGTTAGAGAAATACCAAAAGAGTAACTTAGTGAGATAGTGTGATCTACCACTGAGTGTTTGCACTCAAAGCTGTAATCTCTTGTTGATTATATAGTGGAATCCAGTTAGTAAAATGTCAGCGTGGAAGAGTGGACATAAACTTGATCTAAGCTGAACCACTATAAATTTTGTGTGCAACTTTCTCTTCCTTTGACTCTCCTCATTTAAGTCTGTTGCACACTTACAGGTTATTTCATAAATTTGTTCCATCGCATAATAGATTTTGAATATCTACTAGAAGTCTGGTGGCTCGTTTATCAGACTCTGATCCTTATTTAGACTTTGCTCGCAATTTATTTTATTCTGCATTTATTTGTTAATATTTCTTTTAAACACTTATTCATTTTCCTCTAGTTGTTCTTACTAGCATCATCAATTGGTATCAGAGCCAAATGCTTGTTTTATTAAAGTATTTTTACTTATGAGTTAAAGATCTTCTATATCTAGTATTTTGGTACCAAGGCTCGTTGAAGGGCAAAGCAACATCGGGCTATCCTATTTCGATGGAAAAGAATACAATATTTGGAAACACAAAATGAAGACAATCCTGAAATCCAGAGATCTCTTGCAATGGGATATTGTGGAAAATGGGATCGCTACATCTACATCAGACAAGAATGTCAAAGACAAAATAACCGAACACCCTGCTCTCATGCCTCGAACGGAGATATCCAAAAGAGAAGCTCTTGATGCAAAAGCCATTTATTCTTTATATTGTGATTTGTCTCCTGCTAAGTATAATATAATTTTTTCTGTGAGACAGCCAAAGGAATTTAGGACAAACTTCATGTCACCTATAAAGGAACGGATCTTGTAAAGGAGACAAAAGTAAACATCCTGCTTGGCTAATAAATCTTTCAAGATGAAGCTTGGAGAATCAATTAAAGATATGTTTAGTCGATTTACAGAAATTGTGAATGGTCTGACTTATCAAAGACAACTAATTTCTACGCCAATGAAGGTGAACAAACTTCTCAAAGGACTATTAAAGGATTGGAATCATGTCAATACCTCAATATGAGAGACGCAGAGAATTATGCTACTTTCTGTTGATGAACTCATTGGCACTCTTTAATCCTGTGAAGTGGAACAATCAACAATGAAGATCTCGAAGGTAAAAAGTCTATCACTTTAAAATCTAATGTTAATTTTGATGATAGATATTCAAAAGATGACATGGACTATGAAGAGTTGGCACAACGATAAAGAAATTTAGAAAGCTGAACAAAAAGGGAAGACGATTCAGTGGAAGAAGACAATACAAGCAGAATTGACAGAAAAGAACAATGAAAGAAGATGATGAGTAAGGAAATATATGCTTGATGATACATTCAGACTTGGACTTAGACTCAAATTCAGAATTAGAATCAAACATAGAACTTGAGGTAAATTACTATGAAATCCCTCCTAGGATATCTAAATATACTGATGAGCCGTGTTTGAATATCAAATATACTCTTAAAAGAATTTTCGAACTAAAGAAGGAAAATTCTCGGCTAAGACAACAAGATATTTTTCAAAAAGAGAAGTTCGAAAATTTGCAAAATGATTTTGTGCTAACAAAAGAAAATCGAGATTTACTTGTCAAAGAAAATAATTCTTTAAAGAAAGAATTTTCAAATATCTCAACAAAATTTTCAAAGGGTTCAAAAAATTAGAGCATATCATTTCCATACAAGTACCTTACTATAACAAGTGAGGACTTGGTTTCAATAACAAAAGTAATTCTCTAATAGACTTTCCTAAAGTCAAAAAGAAACTTAGACAAAGACCTCCCAGATTTGCGTACAAGAAGCATTTTCAAAGGATCTTTACAAAACTTGTTGTGGAGACTCATAACACTTTGAGAAAGAATGTCTGAAAGTTTGGAAACATGTTAAGAAAGATTAGGTAAAAATAATATATTCTGCTAACTCTCATCGACCTAAGAAAATTTGGATAACAAAGAAAAGATGAGTTGTTTTTCCAGGAAATAAAGGAGAAAGAGAATTTGATAAGGAATGCATATTTATATATATATATATATATATATATATATATATATATATATATATTAAATTCTCAATTTGGTTTGGCTACATAATTTAAAATTTCTCATTATACTTGATATTTGATATATCCTCTTTGTGCCTCGATTGATTTAGACTTTATAATGACCGTATTCTATGATTTGTTACATTGAAGGAAGAATCGCATGATATATTTTTGGTAATATGTAAGATGGAATTTGTTTAAATAATTTGATTTATTTATATCTTGCTTTCAATTTAGAAATAATTTGATTGACTAGATAAATACTCAAGGATATTATTCTCTCTAATCTTATGATGCTTTGCTTAGTGAGAATTTTTTTTATGAGATATTATCATACAATATATTTTCTCTAAACACTATACCGAGATGAATTAGGAAAGTATCGTTGTGTTTCTATGGAGATTTTATATTTGCTCTAATGTCAAGGAAGGATCCCAATGCATGGATACCAAAAAGAAAATGAGTTCATTGTAGGAAACTCTACGGAGGAAGAATGATTGCAAATCTATGCAAATTATGATGCAATCAAAAAAATATCTCATGCGAAAATAGGCAATGACCATCTTTAAATTAATTGTATATTTCAACAAAGATTGGCAATGGCCATCTTTAAATTAACGGTATATTTCAAACATATATCTTGGGTAAGAGAATGATTTTTTTTTTTTTGTTTTAATTGTTATCCCACCTTACAAATTTCTATATGCATGTATCATGATTTTGGATGATTGCTTATAATTTATATTGCAAATATCTCTTGTAAAAAATATAAGGAATTGCAATTTTTTTACTTGATTTGGCGTGTGATAGAAATATCTACTTTCTTTTTGTGAAATGCATCAATAATATGTTTTCGAGATTTATGCTCAAGGAAATCCCTTTAATCATGAAAGATATTATTGCATTTTCATGGATACTCTTACTATATTCTTAAAAGATATCTTATTTTTAGCAAGTTTGATATGTAAATTAGAGGAAGGTATTATGTGATATTTTTGCAAAGATTGTTATCTATTATACAAGAATTTGTAGGTAACAAAAGTATAAGTTTGGAAAGCTTGACTAAAAAATTGTGAAGATTCTATACTATCTTTTGGAGGCTAAAAAATTTCCCTTCTTACACAAAATTCTTACAAATTATTGAGCAAGCCCCTAATGTGTCATACAAGAGGTTGAGTAACTCTAAATTTAAATATTTGATAATCTTATATATGTTATTCAATTTATTTATTTAAAGAAAGGGCATTATATATTTGTGGACATTATAACAATGTATTTGTGCAAAAATTGTGTTGAGTTTATGCAAATTAAATTTGAGACGAGCTTGATTGAAGAAAACAAATTTCTACCTCACCGGCTGGGCCAAGGGCTGCCAACCCTCGCTGGAGTTAGGCGAGGGCCGCTGACCCCTGCCGAATCTAGGCGAGGCCAAAGGGTTTGGGGCGAAGGTTCATGGGCCTTTGCCGCCTATCGGCCGAGCTCAGGCTCACCGGCCCCGGCCGTCGGCCTTTCCCAATGGCGGCGATGCGGCAAGGGCTTAGCCCTTGGTTGCCTACCTCTTTTTTTTTCTTTTTTTTTAATTTTTTTAAAAATTTTTTAAATAAATTTAGTTTTAAATTTAATTTAATTAATTTTTATATTAATTTTTTTACCACATTAGCACCAAAACAGTGTCGTTTTGCACTTCCTTCATCGGAAAATCGCCACGTCAACATTTTGGCCGAATTTTGGTTGGAGTGGCTCTTAAGTGATTCATTTTTATCCGATTTTGACACTTAAATGTCACTCCTAACTTTTGGCACTTAAGGGCGTGCATGGAAATCTTAGAAACGTTTCCGGAACACTTCGTACGGATTTTGTTTGAACAAAAAAAACAGAACAAACGCGTTTGGTTGCATTTTTGTTCTTTTTTTGTTTTTTTGTTCGGAAAAAAATAAGAACAAAAAAAAGAAACATAAAAAAAGTTATTTCTTTTCAAAAGAAACACTTCTTGGAAGGCACAAAAGAACAAAAACGAAAAAACAAAACCGAAACAAAGGAACAACACCGGCTGAAGCTCTTCTCCTTCGTGCATGCTCGTCGCTCTCGGCTGAAGCTTCGTTCTCATGCTCTCCCTTTTCCGGCGTCTCTCCCATCTTTCCGGCGGCTCCCACTCGGCTGACTCTCCGACGACTCCTCACTCCGGCGACTCCAGGTACGTTTCTGGTGCTCCTCCTTCTCCGGTCAACGTTGCTCCCCCTTCGGCGCGACAGATCTGGGACAGCTCGCTCGAGCCTCGAGCGAGCATTGCTCGCCCAGATCTGCCGTGCCGAAGGGGGAGCAATGGTCGCTCGAGCAGCATCTCAAGCGAGCTGCTCGAGCAGGTCGCTGGAGCTGCTCGAGCTGCAACTGCTCGAGCAACAGCTCGCTTGAGCAATTGCTTCCTTTCGTCCACTCTCAGGCGTGCACATTCGTTCTCCTACTATGTTCATTCTTCTTTCCCCTGTTCCGATGTTTTCTTTGATCGATTCGATTATGTGCCAGTACCTTCAGATTGAATTTTCATTTTGAAAGTTTTTGTGGGTTTATGTACGTCGGGGTGAAGTATCGCTGTCGAACTTTACGCCCAAAGCGCATGGATCGATTGGAGATTTTTTAGGGATGAATGGAAACTCGATATATGTCGGTTAGGGCTCAAGAAATCAAGAGGAGCAAGTCTTTGCAAATGGCTTTGTTCCGAGTCTGATTCGCTGATTCGCGCTTCGAATGCTGATACGATCCCCATTCGTTTGGGGGATCATGACGTATTTTTTTGGCAATCTGCACCTTGTTATGTGCTGTACGTGTGCGAATGGAGTCTGGCTTTGTACTGTGAATTTTGCTCCAGTCAAGAAAGTTCCGACTTCAGACTTCATATTTGGTTTCATCAATTGAAAAGCAAGGGAAAGCTAGCCATAAAGGGCAGCATGCTATCGCCTTTATGATTTTCTCTTAGCTATCTTTAAAGATCAAGGATAGGATGATGGCAAGTTATCTTTCAATCTTGCAATCTGAAATGTAATTTGTTCGGAGGGAATAATTGCCAAATATGCCATCTCCTATTTTCGATCTTTTTATCAGTCACATGGTTGTTCTGTGCTTTTCCTGTAATATTCTCTTTCTTTTTCCTCTGTTGCATAGTTTTGAATGCGGCCCTGAATTTTACGTTGAAGGCGAAAGCCGGAACTAGTTAACCAAGAAACTTTCTTTTTCCTCCGTGCTTTTCCTGTTAATATTCTCTTTCTTTTTCGGGATATCCCGAAAAGAAATTAGCTATGGAAATGGTGAAGGGAGGCTGATACAATGGAGCTTGAGTGGCGGAAAGTTTCTGCCGTTCATGATTGTCCACCAGGATATTGGACCTTTTGCTCTGAAAATTTCTTTTTAGAACCAGTGGCTGATGCAAGTGACGTCAACAGCATTCGGGGAGGAGGAGAATACAGCCGAGACTGTTCATATGTTCTTGGGAGGTTCTGGAGTTGGAACTGACCCTCAACCTCTCAAGGGGCAAGGGGTCTAATGTCTCTCCTTGCACAAGTAAATGCTTTAGAATCTCAGTCGGGAAAAATGGGAGATGGGCTAATGCAGTTGACAGTTTACACTTGGTCAATGAGGACGAAGCAGCAATTAAATCTCTGCGGGCCTGGGATAGTAATGGGACGAGTTGAATTTGCAGAAGCTACAAAGTTTGAGTGCTCTGCTATTGATGCTAGAAGGAGGAGAACCAAAGTGGAGATATTACGCACGCTCCATACTTGGTACAGGAAGCTCTCGTATGAAAGAGAAGCTAAGTCCATAGAATAGAGATGGCTTGACCTTCAAGCACAGAAAATTCATATGGCATGTTTATCCACCCTGCAAAGCAAATACTGGGTCCTGTGGAGCACACAATGATGATCTAGATGGCTGGATGCACAGGGAGGCAGAAGGCCAGAAACTCAAGCAAGGTAATCTTGCTCTGAAGAACAGCATATCTGCAAGGAATCTGTGAGGGTGTTCTGGGAGATGAGAGAGAGAACAGAATCTGACTCTGCCGATGCAAGAACATAGATGGGGGGTTATATATATATGACTATATCTGGGGCAAGAAAAGAGCCCACACGGCGTCCTCATACTCAAGTTCGTTTGGATCGGATTCCTGGCCAACTAGACCTTGTTAGCAAAGCAGTGGAACTAGTGTGGAGTGCAGGTGCATCTCTGTTCAGAAGATATTTCACAAGGTAAAGATCTAATTCCTAATCGGCTGTAGACACTATCAACGATGAGAAGCCCGCCATTTAACTACATAACACCGGCGGTATCTATCTTGAATGGTTCCGACCCACCCTGGCGATGATTGTGATTGCTCTGGAGGTTGCTAGGATTCAGGAAATGTCCTTGTATCATCAAGAAAGGGGGGACATCCCAAATGACCACAATGGAGCTTGCGTAGAAGTCGGAGTAATTTAAACTGTGTTATACGAATGGGGGATTTTGATTTCGACATCTACGGGACTGTGACGTGATTCTCCACCCGCAACTGCTCTCCTGACCTTCACCATAAACCCCTCCATTACGATCACGGGAACAAGAGACTGCCACAGTTGGTGTTCTTTAGCTGCTAAAAACATTCCACCTTTGCAGGAGTCGACAATCTCGTACCATAACATCAAGACAACCCGATCAGGTTTGTGATTCCGATGGAAACGCTGAGAATGAAAGTTGCTACTATTTTGATTCTAGAGCGTCGCGGGTGAATGTGAGAAAAACTGATGGAAGAAGAAACTTTTCACGTCATGGAGAACTAACTTGGTGTTGACCTGGGATGGTTCCTGTCCAAGCTCTGGAAAAGCTTCCCAGGGGCGTGCGCACGCGATTCACATTTCGCGCATGATCCTCGCATGTTGCTTTAGAAAGTCAGTATGATTCCCCAGCTATTTTACCATTGTCGTGTTGGATGCACGCGAAAAGGCGACAAGGCATGCGTGATTGCCTTGTGATCACTCTCAAATGACAATCAGTTTGATATCATTTACTGCGGCATGAATTTGTTATTATCATTTTCCCATCTGATGGAGCCTTGAGTTTTGGTTTAATTTTCTCTAGACTTCTTTTTTTCTCAATTGATGATTGATCCTCATCTGCATGTAACCAAGTCAACGAATCTTACTCGTGACTGAACCGAATCATAACATCATGATCATATGATAATTGATATTGATGATAACAACCAGTGACCAAATTACATAATATAAACAAGAATCACGGGGATAAAATATCGATATTTAGAATCATGAGTTTAATTGTAAAATATTTGAATAGCTACTCTAGCAGTGTATAAAAAAAAATGGGTGGGTGCATAAGAGGATGAAATAGCAAGTTTGTAAGAGAAGTGTGAATTAATAATTTCTGCTTTGAAAACTTTGTCCTCTTATACTTTAATAATGTAGGGTATCTTTTTTTTTTTTGGTAAAAAAAATTGCGGGGTAATTGAACTAGGCTTTAAAAGGGATATAAATCTCACCATTCTATTTGTAGCGTTAAATAAATTAATTAGCAGCACTATTTTTCCAAAAGACACAAGGATCTCATTTATTAAGCTTGGCAAAAAGAGGAAAAAAAATAAATCATGGCAAAACAAAAGCACTGTGCAAAACAAAAAGAGTATCCATTTGGACCTACAAGAGGGGAAGTTGCAGATGATACATCGGCCGAGCGATCATCAGGATGAACAGCCTTAGGATAAGAATTGCAAATAAAATGGCAAGGGATTACAATATGTATGAGATTTGTTGACTTTTGTAATATTGCTTTTACGTATTCTTGTGATGCGGTTGAACAATGAACTATATTACTTCATTATTGTGATGTCATGTATGGAAGGGTTCATGTTGAGATGTATGAAATTTTCGTTTAAGGGCGCACATATGAGCATGTTGAAAATATTTTTCATTTCACACCCCATTTTTCAAAAATTAAATTTATAAGCATTTAATGAGAATGAGAAATCAATATCAAGTTTATATGCTTTAAAACTAAAAAATAAAAAAGTACTTGAAAAATTTGATATAAACTTTAATAAAAAAAAATTTCTACGAAATATGCCATATGATCATGCTAAAAATGTTTGTCTTCACTAACCATGAATAAAATAAAATTAATGAGCATTTCATAAGAATGAGAATTCAATATCAATTTTAAACTTTATTTAAAAAAAATGTTTTTGAAAAAAATTTAAAAAAACAGAAATTATTTTGTCGTTTACCAAACGTGTTTTGTTCTTTTTCTATTCTAGGAATAGAAATTGACTGCAGTTACCAAACATCTTTATGTTCTTTTTTTATTCCAAGAATAGTTTTTTTTTACACTTACCAAACGCGTTCTTTTGTTCAAAAACTGTTTTAAGTAAATACTTTTTTTATTTCTGTTCCCGGGAACAAAAAAAAAAGAAAGAAGTGTTTCCATGCGCACCCTAAGTGTCCCTTCATGCTAAGTTTTGGCACTTGGGGTGTACTTTGTTCAGAGTTGGGAGTGTTGGGAGTTAAGAGGGTGTTTTTCCATTTTCAAAATAGCTTCATTGTTTAGGGGTTCTCTCTCATGTCTTTTCTTGCATTATGTAGCAACCTTGCTTTTAATGAAATGAACAAATTTGGGTGATTAAATCTTTGTTGTGGGCCGGCCGCCTAATTATTATTTGTGCTTATATATGCTTATCTATTATTGCTGCAGGTACTAGCCAATCGATTGTCTTCTACCAATCGTCGACGTGGCCAAGTGAAGATCCCTAATTCGCACTCGTGCGAGAGTCAGAATGGAGAATGAGGACACCAACATGTGCATGGCCAAGATGGAGGACTAACTGGTCCGACTCACCGTGATGATGCTCGAGATAAGCCAAAAGCTTAAAGAACCCCCCGCTACAACTGTCATCAGGACATCCACTCCTACATCATCAAGACACGCTTCCCCGTCGACAGGAGGCGTGCACATCGCTAATCTCCCTGGCAAGGAAACTGCTGGAGAAGCTCCTTCTATTATGCCAATCATCGTCAATTTGGATCATCCTCCGAAGGAAGAGCCAATGCCCTGCCTAAATGAAGAAAGTGAAAAACGCTTGGCAAAGATGGAGGAACGAGTATGCGCCTTGCAGGGTTATGAGCTAAAAGGAGTTGATAAGATGTCTCCATATACCAAGACGAACTTCCTCAAGACTTTCCAAGAGCCTGAGCTCATGAGGAAGTATGACAGAATAGGATGCCCGAAGACCCACCTTAGGTACTATCTGAGGAAAATGACTCGCTATGATGACAACGTGCCCTTCCTCATTCACATGTTCCAAGATAGCTTGGAAGACATTGCCCTAACGTGGTTCATTGCATTGGACATTGAAGAATTCACCAGTTTGGAAGATTTAACCAATGAGTTCCTGCAGCAATACAGGTTTAATACCAAGCTTGCCCCCATGGGGGAAGAGTTGACCCGAGTTGAGAAGAAGAGGAATAAGTATTTAAGGCCTTCATGCAAAGGTGGAGGACCATGGCCTCACAGGTGAAGCCAGCCTTGAATGAGAGGGAGATGCAGCAATTATTTCCCAAGACATTACCTCCTGAATACTTTCAAGGATTAGTGTACTTAGGATGCTAGACGTTTTCACAACTGGTAGATGTAGGTGAAGAAATCGAGTGGGCAATTATCAAGGGAATGATATCCACCGGAAGCACGAAGAAGTTCTCAGTGAGAAAATATGAAGAAGCCACGGTTGAAGTAGCGCTTGTGCAAGAGCCACTTCTCCCTAGGCCACCCGCAACACCCAAGCATAAGCATCCAGTGGTTCAAGGGAGCTCGTCACGAGCATTTGACAAGGGTAAGAGGCTCATTCGAAAGGAATTTTCCCCACTACCATGCCCGCTGTCAAAGCTGTTGCCCATGCTTCTCGAATAGAGGATGGTCGTGAAGGAGGTACCTAGAGACAATCCCGCGAGGTTTGCCGGGTTCGATGTGACCAAGACCTACAAGTACCACATGGGAGAAAGAGGCATGATGTAGATAATTGCAACGTGTTGAAATACAAAATTCAACAACTGCTAGATAAGGGCGTCTTGACTTTCAGGGAAGCTTAGCCTAACGTGCAACAGAACCCCCTACCAAATCATGCAGAGGGAGTGAACTCAATTTTTGAGGAGACATTCGCAAGTCGACGCCCTCTAGCAGTGGATGCTTCCAAGTTGTATGAGTCCTTAGTGCTGGCGAGATACTTTAGAGGTCAGGAAGATGTGACCCCAAAAGAGAAACTAAACCACGTCCCCAAGATAGTAGCCATGGGGGTAATCCAACATGGAGAAGAGGAAGAGAGGTTTGTATCCACGATAGTGCCATCATCATTCCCTTCATTTTTTTGCAATTTTGCTTGCATCCCTTAGGTGATGAAGGTTGTGCCTAGGGTTTCGAAGACACCAGCATTGTACGAGGAAGGGGTGATAGTTATGATAACCCTTATATTGATTGAACTATCTGATGATGAGCCCACTGGCGATATAAAGATGGAAATCGCCAAGCCCATGGTGATTGACCTTATGGTCAATGAGTTGTCGGCGATCGAAGTCACAGGAGAGAGCACAATGCCGATCACGATTGAATTGCCACCCCAGAAGAAAGATGGAATGATAGTGTTGAAGCATCCTCCCAAATTCGATCCCAAAGCAGTACCTTGGGATTATGGAACGAATGAGGTGGATGCTGTCACACGATTGGGCCGTTGTTACGCACCCGATAAAGGAGTAGAAAAGAAGGCCGTGACCAAGGAGGAGGCAAAACAATTATTAGCTGTACTAAAATCTAATGTGTTCAATGTGGTGGACCAACTGCGAAAGTTGCCAACTCAAATCTCCCTCCTGGAGTTGTTCAAATCTTCCGAGAAGCACATGGACATTTTGTTGAAAGTCTTTAATGAGGTGCACGTGCAAAAAACAATCGATGAAGTCTAATAGGAAGAATTTGTTGGGGCTATTCTACTGAAAGATCAAATTTTCTTTACTGATGAGGATCTCCCCCTCGATGGCCCTAATCACACCAAAGCGCTGCACATCTCAATGAAGCATGAGAGCACTCTTGTTTGTAGAGTGTTGATTGATAACGGTTCAACATTCAATATATGCCCGTTGGCTACGCTCCACCATCTTGGCATTGATCTTAAGAGAATCCGTATTAGCACTGTGCGGGCTTTTGATGGGATGAAGAAGGAGGTGATAGGGGAGATTGAACTTGAGCTGCTGATAAGCCCTGTACTTTTCCAAATCCTGTTCCAAATGTTGGATATACCAAGTGCCTTTAATTTTCTGCTAGGGAGGCCATGGATCCACACAGCGGGCGTTGTTCCCTCCAGCCTTCATTAGAAAGTGTGATTTGTGGTTGGCAACAGGCTTATCATGGTCCATGGAGAATCTGACTTCAAGATCTACCACGAGACAGCTTTCAAACATTCGAGCTGGTATCCATGGTTCATGTGCTTGCGGGTTCTTTCACAAAGGCCCTTGAAATGTCTAAGCCAGCCATAGCTGTGGGAAAAATCATGCTGTCGAGCGGGTATAATCCTGGAGAGGGTCTTGGATCACATGGTCAGGGTGTGCGAAAGCCCATTGAAGTTCATAAAAGCTTGAAGAGAAAAGGCTCGGGATATGTCGAGAAGCGAGGAAGCCATCACGAGTGAGGTGGTCGCGGCAACCGAGGTGGCCATGGAAGGTAGACAGGCCAAAGTGTTCGAGGAGGTTGAGGTGGGTATAGAGACTAGAGTGAACGCATTGCCCGAACCAAGGAGAACAAGGGCGATCAGAACCCGTTTCCTCTATTGCTGGAAGAGACATTTCCGGGACCTCTAAGGATGCTGTCCGAGGAAGAGGAGGACATTTGTGGTGTGACCGAGCTATTTGAGAAGAACGTTATATGCACCATCTTAGCGTGCGAGGAAGCTAAGTCCTCTAAAGTCGTGGCTGTCCCTCCAGAGTAGGGCGGTTCTCGTTTAGCCTAATCTTTCGTTTTATGTTTTCTCCCCTACGTGGGATCTCGTAGGTTTTCTTTCTTTCTTTCTTGTTTATGTCATTTGTAACATGAACTATGGTCAGCCCCAATCTTGAGCCATTGGTCAAGGGTGGTGTGTGTTAAAATACGGCCTTATCTTTCCTCATTCAATAAAATTGACGCATGTTTTATTAAAGACATGTGGAAACACATCAGATTAGTTCTATGATGCTCGTTGAGGCCTAGGCCTCCACATGCTCCCTTGTTTGTCTATTTTGCAAAGACGAGGAAATCCAAGGATATGAGGATGAGTTCTTGAAACTTTTTACAAAAAAAAAAAATACTTCAAAAATTCTTCGAAAATGACATGCATCATCTTTATTGTTGACATTACTCTAACTTATCTCATCACATCTTAGGTATTACATTATGCATAATCATAATTAGGACACATGTGACCCGGATGTGCATGAAGAAAGTCTCTCAGGTTTCGATGACACCGACAATGACGATCAAAAGGGGATCGAGCGTGAATGGAATTGACATGAAGAATCGAAGCCGTTGACAGAAGAACGAATAGCTACCATAAATTTGGGTGATGTAAAGAATGTCAGGGAAGTAAAGATCGGAGCATGTCTCTCAGAGTTAGAGGCGGAAAGGATGACTAATCTCCTGAAAGAATATCAAGATGTGTTTGCCTGGACATATGCTGACATGCCGCGGTTGGACCCCAAAATTGTGGAACGTGCTTTGTCGATGGATCCTAATATGCCACCCAAGAAGCAACAACTTAGGAGAAAGTAGATTTTATCGAAGTGACGTGTTATCCTGATTTGGTAGCAAATATTGTGCCTGTAATGAAGAAAGATTGGCGAATCAAGGTGTGTGTTGACTATCGCAAGCTAAATCAAGCAAGCCCTAAGGATGACTTTCCACTCCCGCATATTGATGTCTTGGTTGACAGTACGGCGGGATTTAAGTTTTTCTCCTTCATGGACGGTTTTTCTGGATATAACCAAATCCATATGAAGGAGGAAGATAGCAAAACATCATTCATAACTCCTTGGGGAACTTTCAGCTACAAAGTGATGCCTTTCAATCTAAAGAATACTAGGGCAACGTATCAAAGGGCCATGGTCATGTTGTTTCATGACAGATGCACAAGGAGATCGAAGTATATGTGGATGATATGATCGCAAAATGAAGACGAGGTGAGGACCATGTTGAAGTCTTGCGGAAACTATTCGAACGTCTTCGGAAATTCAAGCTACGCCTCAATCTCGCGAAATGCGTTTTTGGAGCAAGATCTGGGAAGCTGTTAGGGTTTATGGTCAATAGCAAGGGCATAAAGATTGATTCGTCAAAAATTAAAGCCATTTATGATTTACAACCCCCGACTACTGCCAGGAGAGTCTGTAGCTTGATGGGACGACTTAATTATGTGGCGAGGTTCATTTGTTAGTTGTTTGAAATAGCGAAGCCATTCTTCAAGCTCCTAAAAAAGAATGCAAAGATTGAGTGGGATACTGAGTGTCAGGGTGCCTTTGAGAAGATAAAACACTATCTCATTCACGCACCAGTCCTAGTACCCCCTCTCCCTAAAATTTACCTGATTTTGTACTTGACCATACATGACGACTCATTGGGAGCCATGTTAGCACAAAAAAAAAACCAAATGACGGGAGAGAATGCGCGATATACTATTTGAACAAGAAGTTCATTGTTTCCGAGATGAACTATATAGAAGTTGAGAGAACTTGCGTGGCCTTGATTTGGGTTTTGCACAGGGTGCGACAATACACACTCCATCACTGAATCCTGTTGGTGATCAAAAATGATCCCATCGAGTAGCACTTGGAGAAGCCGGCGTTGGTTGGCAAGTTTGCCAAGTGGCAAATCTTGATTTCAGATTTTGACATTCAGAGCCTGGGGTAGACCGTTAAAGGTCGCGCCATAACAGACATGTTAGCAAAAAGTTCCGAGAGGTCAGAGCATCGATGAGGATAGTGATGTGGAGGAGCGAATTTTACTTGTGTCAAGCAACAAATGGACGATGTACTTCGGTGGTACGATTAACTTAGCTAGGTCGAATACTGAGGAAATTCTTATCTCCCCAGACGGATAGCAATACCTTGTCGCCGCTAAATTGACGTTCCCTTGTATGAATAACGTTGTTGAGTACGAGGCATGCATTCTCGACCTCCAAGCTCCCATCGATATGAAAATTCGGAAGCTGGAAGTTTGTGGTGATTTGGCCCTTATCATCTTACAGACCGAAGGTGAATGGCGAACACGAGATTCTAAATTGTTCCTATATCATGAGTTCTTGGGGGAGTTGACGGAGGAATTCCAAGAAATATCATTTGAATACTTACCAAGGTCTCCAAATCAGTTCGCTGATGCCCTAGCTACCTTGTCTTCAATGTTACAAGTAGTTGGAGGCATGGACATTGAGCTGTTGAGAATCGAAATCCTTAAGTGCTCGGCTTATTGCATTATAGTCCAAGAGGAACCGAACGAACAACCTTGGTATCACGACATCTTGAAGTATCTGCAGAAGGGTGAATTCCTCGAAGGAAGTGAAGCAGCAAACAGAGAGCATTTGACAAAGCTAGCATCAAAACTCTTCGGTAGTGGAGATGTCCTCTAAAAAGGTCATTCGACTCGACATTTGTTAAGGTGTGTTGATGCTAAAGAAGCCGACCGTTTGATGAAAGAGGTACATGAAGGGGAGTGCGGCCCCCATATAAATGGACACTTCTTAGTGAGAAAGATCATGCGACTCGGTTATTATTTACTGACTATGGAGTCCGACTGCATTGAGCACAAATGACAATGTCACCAGTGCCAGATTTATGGAGATAGGATAAATGCCCATCCAAATGAACTTCACCAAATGTCTCAATCCTGGCCCTTTTTAATATGAGGAAATGACGTGATCAGGCCCATTAACCCTAAAGCCTTAAATGTGCATCGATTTATCTTGGTGGCGATAAATTATTTTACCAAGCGGATCGAGGCCAACTCGTATGTTAATGTCACCACAGAAAATGTGGCCAGGTTCATTCCTCATGACATTATTGCCCGTTACGGGGTGTCGAAGGTAATCATTACTGACAACGGCACTAATTTTAACAACAAAGTCGTGGATGGCTTGTTCAGTGAGTTTCAAATTAAGCATTTGAACTCGTCACTGTACTGCCCTTAGATGAATGGAGCGGTGGAGGCGGCAAACAAGAACATAAAGAAAATCCTGTCAAAGACTGCCGAAAATTATTGTGATTGGCACAAGAGGCTTTCTTATGCACTAATGGCATACCGAACTTCTATCTGCACTTCTACTAAGGCAACTCCTTTTTCACTAGTGTACGAGATGGAGGCAGTCTTTCCTGTTGAAGTTGAAGTCCCTTCTCTAAGGGTCCTTTCCCAGTCTAAGCTTGATGATACTGAGTGCATGCAATAGAGGCATGAGCAGCTAAATATGATCGATAAGAAGAGATTGCAAGCTGTGTGTCATGGTCAATGCTATCAAAGACAAGTCACGAAAGCCTTCAATCGAAAAGTGCATCCCAGGCACTTCGAAGTCAATGACCCAGTGCTAAGGAAAGTGCTCCCGATCATACCAGACCCTCGGCGCAAATTCACCTCGAACTGCAAAGGGTCACATGTCATTAAGAAGATTCTTCATGGTGGTGCTATGATTTTAGTTGAAATGGATGGCGGTGAATTGTCTAGACCTGTAAACGCTGATGTAGTCAAGAAATATTCTTCATGATTGAAATCAAGGCCGAGGAGCCACTTCATGCACAGTCTGAGTCGCATAGCATCATGCATAGCATCGTAGACATCAAGCATATGTTACGTACACGCATATCTATTTGTGCTTCAGGCACCTTACCGTTTGATAAGGAAATGGCAGAAGGAAAAGTCAATTCAAGGACCCATCGAGTCTCCACACATACAGCCGAGTATCTCTTCTTCTTAAATGAGAGGTAAAAGGGGCGGTGGAAATAAACAAAAGATAAATAAAAGATTAATAAAAGAAAAAAGAGAAGAACAAAAATGCATGGCATTATTCACATGACCTATTTCCGGTGTTGCCATGCGTACTTCATGTCAGCGACCCTAAAAAAGGGGATCGTAAAAATGATTTTATTCAAGCAAAAAGTGAAACATCAACCATGCCAAACAAGAAGTGCTTAGGATGAAGAAAGGTAAACCATTTCCAAACTCGTCCTTCAAAAACTTTTGAGAGTTAAGCGAAAAGCGACATTCTCTTAAAATGAATGATTCATTCGCATTAAGCGCAAAGATCGAAATGATAAAGATGTTTCCTTCATCAATCCCAAGCATTGCACTAATTTCTTGTTACCCCTTTAGGCCGAATAAAGATGATCCTTCAAAGTACCCCCATCGAGAATGACCCTACATTGAGGCAACGTAAGAGGTTACGGTCGTGTTATAGAGCGAAAGATTGAGAAATATTCTATTGCTTCCACTTGCATCAATCTTCTGGTGATAGCTTCAGAGGAATTCTCATCAAAGCTTGACTCATCACTGATACCCGTTGCTTTAACCAATTTGGGCCTGATTGTTCATTTCTGAACCTCGAGCAGTGATCAACTCCCTTCACTGGGGGCAAGGCATGAAGATTGACCACATGCAATTGACATTTATGAGAAAACATGAAAAGCATCTTGAAACTTATAAGAGCTCCAAAAGTTCATAGAGCGAAAAAATCAACAAATTATGGGACATGAAAAAGTAGTGTGCCTGGTAAAAGCAAGGCCAATGCCTGTCAAGAAAAAGAGCCAAAAGGCTGCATCTTATGTGAAAGAAAAATTATCAAGGTCCAAGTACCTACGTAAAAAAAAAAAAAATTATCGCAAGTGCGAAGGAAATTAGATTGATGAGCAAAGCTCCCCTGTAGAAATGATTAGTCAAGAGACCTTTGAGATGTGATGTGTTTCAAAAGCCAAATGATTTCGAAAGATCGAGTGACCTAGTCACGATGCTATGATGATCACCAACTCTTAAAAACCCTCTTGAAAATTTTAAGCCTTTCGAGCCTCTCCCGAGCCAACATTACAACCCTCTTCCAAAGTCTCTTTTGATTGGGATGGTTCGAGTGAAAATGAGAATGCCACAAAGAAGCTACTGGGATTGGAAGTAATTCTATCTTGTCTTATCTTCCAAGTTCTCGACTTGTAAACCCAACGAAAATAGTGACAAATGTTCCTTTATTGGCCTCAAAGCAATAATCCCTTTATGTAAGCCCTAACTAAGCCTATATTACGGTCCTTTCAAAAGACCTTTTTGATCGATTGGATTGTGTTTATCGGGAATGTTTCTAGAGGCCTTCGACATAGGTTATGTAAGATACCCTCAGCAACCAATTATCTCCCATATAAATGGATGGGATCAAACAGCCATTTTATCGAAAATATGTGAGAAACCATTTTTGACTAAGAAGCTCTAGTTTGGCATGCTTAATAAGCCTTTGTCACCAGTTGTAGCCATTTTGATAATAACTTGACTCCTAAAGAATTTGATGATTAATGATACATCCTCGAGCAAGATGACAGTTCTGCATCACATGATGTTGATTGACATCGAGTGTTTTGTTAAAGCAGTCGGACTTAGCTTGATTAGCTTGTTCTATTAATACTGCAATATTGCCAATACGTCTCTTAATGACATCCTTAATGACATTTGCTCAAGTTGAGTTTGACAAGATTCCACAGTGAAGCCATGTAGTTTTCAAAGGGTTAGTAGGTGCTTCCCTAAAAACCAAAGGTTCATGATTAGCCTCAAACCATGTCGCCGTACAAGGTTCTTGGTCAACCTTAAATCGTGTCATCTACAAAGGTTCATGGGTTTTCCTCAAATCATATATTTTTAGCCCGGTTGAAATCTATTGTTACACAGTGAACCTTCATTGTTGACACCCGATTTTTTTTGTCGATATTTTAAACATCCTTTTTGCAAAAATATTAAAAAAATATATAAAGAGCCAAAAAGATAAAAAAAAAATGAATGAATGAAAAAATGAAAAAAAAATTGTAAAGAAAACAAGAAAAGAATAAAAAAAAAAGAGAAGAAAAAAAGAAAACAAAAAGAAAAAGGGGAAAACGCTAACTTTTTGGTGTGCGGATTCTCTCTCACGAGCTCTCTCTCCACTCACTGGCTCTCTCTTTTTTCTCTCACTAACGATTTCTCTCTTGAAAAAAAAAAAAGGCCGAACGGCGCTCTCACTGCGGAATCTTTCTCTCTTTCTTTTTGGGAGATTCTCTCCCTCTCCTCCACCGTAACTACCTCCTCTCTCTCTCTATCTCTTCCCTATCGCGGAGGCCGACGAAGAACCCTCCGGCGCTGGCCATGGCTTCGCTCCCTCCCTTAATGATCACCTCCAGGTCTCACCGTGCTCCTCTTGAAAAGTAGCGCGCCGGATCCAGCATCTTCATGATCGGAGACTTTCTTTCTCTTGATCGGTGGTTCTTTCTCTGGATCTAGCTCACGGGATTTGGCTTCGGAGGCTCTTGATCGGACATTTTCCGGCTCGTTCTTGGAAATTGGGTGCTCGTTCGCTCGCTCGATTGTCGGCACTCTCTCTCAGCGGAAAAACGGTCAAACAGCTTCTCTCTCTTGAGGACGTTCTCCAGATCTCACACGCTCTTTGGGACTCGAGCTGACTCTTTCACTCGGGAACTCTCTCTCCAAGCACTCTCTCTCCTGCTCGGATTCTCTCTCTCTTACAGACACTCGATCGCTCTCGCTCGGATCTGGCTTCATCGGGATCGGAAACTCTCTCTGTTCCGGCTGGAGGAGCTCGGAGTGTAGGGCTTAGATTCGCGTCAATAGCAGCAGCGGCGGTGAAGATCCGACGGCCTTTAATCGAAGGTTGATCGAGTTCAATTTGAGGAAATTGCAAAGGTACGTAAAGCGGCAGCATCTATTTGATGTGACTAAAATATTTAGAGTTCTTGGGACTGAGAAAAGTATCGCATGGTGAAGTTTGGTTTATTATCCCTTCTTTTTCTCATGGTTATATTCAGGCTCGTGTTGTCTATTCTTGAACCTTTTGTCGATAATGAAGGTGCCTTGCATTCATTTTGATAAACACAGTTGGCGAAGTGTAGTGCCACTCATTGCAGGGGTGTTGTTCATCGAACAGAATTTTGTTAGAGGTCAGCTGGTTTAAGCCTAGTATCATTGATTGGGAGTGTTTTTTTTTTTTTATCTTGATTGGGGGAGCTAGCATTGGCATGCCCTGGCTGGAATTTTGCTCTGATGGCGCTGTGGAATAGTTTATGCGAACCTTCCATTGTTTAAAGCACCATTTGGATGTTGCTGCAAAAGCAGGATGAGAAATTGTGCATTTTTTAGATGGCTGTGGAATTAGAAATTTGTACCAACCCTGCCAGCATGTTGTCGTGCTTTTCTCTCGCATGATTGGCAATGAGTTGATGATTATTGATGATGAACTTGCAGTTGATTGAACTTGATTTGCCCTGATATACAATTTCGTATACTTGATATGTCACTCTCTGTTTTGGCTGAAACGAAGTGCTAAATGAGGTTTTTGACCTTGAGCCCTTTTAGACATAAAAAAAAAAAAAAACTTCTAGAGCTTTGATTTGATATGTCGCATGCCCATAGTGGATGTCGTTTGATCGCTGAAAAATACCTTTGAAATCTGTCAATTTGGCAGCAGTTTTAGATTGATTTGTTGTTCTAACTTACTGATGTTATGTTTTAACTGGACTAAGCTAGTAGATGATGTTATTAGGATTTAATGTCTTATGGAGATTTGTAATAGACTTCTCAAGCTTTCCATAGACATATTATATGTGCGATTTGGTCATCGTTTGCCCTACCTAACAATTCTTGCAAAGATCGAACACTAATCTAGTGTCACAGGTGTTTTGCTTTGATGTTCTGTTTTAATTGATTTCTGTTCAGATTTTTTAAGTCAGTGTCTCATGACAGATGATCATGACATTCCCTTTTATCTTACTGTTTTTCAATTCCTCCTATTATATTTGCTGCTATCCACAACAACAATGCATTTAGCTATGAATAGTTAGTCTAAATTTTTGAACCATTTGGATTGGATAAATGGAGATCATATTGTTACATCAATCCATGAAACCGGCTTGGTTGAAATGGTCATTGCGAATATGAAGATGTTGATATTGTGTCATGATACCCTGCTATTTTGCTGCATTTCCGATGTGGTGTTATGCATTTTTGAATTTTCATAAATTCCTATGTAGCTCACGTTGGAAAACTCTTGCCATGAAAGTTGTTCCCCATGATATTGTTGATGCATTCTTAAATTCCTATGTAGCTCACAAATTGTCCATAGGTTCCCTTCCAATTACATTGATTTTTTTTTTTTACCTTGTTCTGTGATATTTTGTAGCAATTTTCTATTGTGATTTTCTTCTATAAATTTTTAGGACATACTAAAATGCCCTAAAATTCAATTTCTTTTAGTAGGATAATGGCCCTTTGTTGCTTTTCTTCAAAGATATTACTTATACTTCGTTTCTGTTGCTTTGCACTGTTGACACATAAATTTTGATTAGGTTATTAATTAGGCCTTATTTTCTTTTATTTTTCCTTTTTTCATATAATAAATAATAAATAACAAAAACAACAAAAAATCAGTAAACACAAACAAAAAAATAAAAAAAATAGAAACAAAGCAACTCATTTGGGCGCAAGACCCAAGCCGGCCCCTTTTCTCTTTTGCATGGGCCCCTAGGCCCATTTTCTTTCTTTTTTCTTGGCCTGGCCCTCCCTGCTTGTCTTCTTCCTCTATTGTCTTCTTCCCCGATCAGATAAGCAGCACGCGCCGGAGGCCGGACGCTCGCGACGTCGGAAGGAAGGAGAGGATGGCGACATGCGACGCCGCAAGCGAATGAACGTGTCTTCAATGCGAGGCGGCCTAGCTAGAGCCACCTCGCCGGATGGGACGCCGGTTCGGCCGGTAAAGGCTATTCGGCGTGTGAAGACCAACGGTTGAAGCTCCGTCGACCAGGTGCCCCCTCGCCTATAAATAGGCCTCTCCTATCTTCTTCCTCTGTTGTCTTCTTCCCCGATCAGATAAGCAGCACGCGCCGGAGGCCGGATGCTCGCGACGTCGAAAGGAAGGAGAGGATGGCGACATGCGACACCGCAAGCAGAAGGAACATGTCTTTAATGCGAGGCGGCCTAGCGAGCCACCTCGCCGAGATGGGACGCTGGTTCGGCCGGTAAAGGCCATTCGGCGTGTGAAGACCGACGGTTGAAGCTCTGTCGACCAGCTGCCCCCCTCGCCTATAAATAGGCCTCTCCTGACGACTGCAAAGGGCATGCCGAGAAGGATTGAGGGCTGCAGATCTTCGAAACCTCCCACTGAGAGACTTTAGAAGGGGGCCGAGGACGAGCACGCCGAGATCCAAGGACGGCCAAGATCGAAGAAAGACCAGAGGAACTTTAGGCAAGCAGATTCTGGATCCGCAAGGTAGGGGCTAAGCGAGAGAGGAGTCGGAGGAAGGAGGGCCAGATTTGGGAAGCTGGAAGCTCTCCTCCATCGTCGCGCCGCTGCTCCACCCGCACCGTTCCCCGCCCCGACATTGTGCCGTGACCGACCCGCCAACGCCACATCAAATCTGAGAGCCGAGGGACCGTTGTCGCTGCCTTGTCGTCGTCACCACCACTGTTCGCCGCCACCAGGTATTCGCCGATCACTCGCCATCCGTCCTCGCCACCTCGAGCCACCGTGAGAGCCACTCCTCGGTCGTGCTTTGTCCGTCGTTCCCCTTTGCATCTCCGTCCATCACCGCCGCCGTGCCGCCACGCCGCATCCTCCTACTATTGTTGTCCTTTATATCGCCACCGTCATCGACCTCGATCCGCCATCCCAGCCCCTCCGTCAGCACCGTGTCCAAGCAAAAAGAGGTAGCGTTGCATCGGGTCGCTCGGGTCGAAGCGGGTCACGATCGAGTCGAGTTCCGTGAACCGGGTCACGGCCGCGAACCGGGTCGATGTGAGTCGGGATCGGGTAGGTTTTTTTAAACGAATCGAGCCGAGTCAAAAAAAAAAAAGCAGCGAGTTCCTAGGCGGTGATTAAAAAAAAAAGAGTCGGGCTCCGCAACGCGAGCTGTCTCCGCGTTCGGGCGAACACCCGTGTCGAACCCAACCCGGATCCGACTCGGTTCGTTTTTAATATTATTATAATATAAAATAATATTTTAAAAAAATCAAAAAATCAAAAAATAATATTTTTTCCTGAAAATCAAAAATATCAAAAATATCCCATATTTTCCAAAAAAAAAAGCCAAAAAATCCAAAAAAAAAAGTCAGAAAAAACCAAAAAAGGACTTATTTTCCAAAAAATAGCAAAAAATCCAAAAATCCCTTTGACTTTCAAAAAAATAGAAAAAGGTCCCAAAAATGTTTTTCCTCCACAAAATGCATGGAAAATCCCTCAAAAATCCAAAAAGCCTTAGGGTTTAAACAAGATTAGGTACCGAAAGGGCATTAGTGATTAACTAGTGTAATCAAGTCTCCGATCCTAATTTCTCTAGTTATGCAGGAGCGAGTATTTCTCCTGATATTTCGCTTGGGTTTCTAATCAACCCACGCCAAATTGATTAGTGGCGACTCCGTTTTAAAATTAATTTATAGATTAAAAAACTTGGACCATTAAGTTGTGAATTGGTGGACCTGGGAGAGTCCGGGCATAATTAATTTCAGCTGAGCCATTAGCCTCTTTAGGCACTCGTACCACGATTGTGGGCGCCGAAAAAAAAGGAGGCAACATGCACATGAGACGAGACCGTAAACTTTAGAGTGAAAATAGCATCTTGCTTGGATTGTATGTGTAAGTACATAGCATCTTGCTTGGATTTTATGTGCAAGTACATAGTCACTATTAGCTTGCATAAGCTTCATCTCAGGATGTTATTTGTTGAATTTGTACACCTGCTGCATTGTGAGCTCGATGAATATGTCTACTCTTACCATACATGGCTCAAGTTTACTGGATTCATTGTTGTTCTTGCTGAACATGTCATATTCTTGGCTATGAATGTTGTGTGTATTCATAATATGATGTCGCCAGGTTATAATTGTTGTTTGTGACTTGAATTTGCTGGATTCATGTTCATGTCTGATATTAATGTCCATTCGCTATAATAACAATTTCTATGCGTTATCTTAGTCATATAAGATGAGGCAAGGAATCCATGTTTCTTAGATTAGGTTTAGATTAGGACCTTGAAGATGGAGAAGATGTGAAGATGGTGGAGGTCGATGTCCACTTCAACCGTTATTATGTAATACTCATTTTCCCGACATATGTCTCGGGTTCCATTTGCTGCATAAAACCCGACGAGTTGCGGGTTTTCTCTTTTTCTTCTCTTTTTCTCTTGTTCTTTTTTAATTGTGTTCTCTTTCATATTTTTAGGATTGCATGATAGATTTACTGCTTTTCTTAATTGTTTACTTCATGTCTTGCAATTTCAATTTCATTGATTGTTTTCCTTTCATGCTTTTCTAAGAATATAATAGAATGGAAGTAACCAACCACACATGATCATTTCGTCTAGAATTGATGATATAAAAAATGTAAAAAGAAATGCATAGACATATTAGGTACCGAAAATGCATTAATACCAATATTAGTGTAACCCAAGTCCCCGAACCTAAATATTTGGTTGCATAGGAATCGAGGGAATACTCCCAACCATTGATTAGGTTTTCTAGCCGACCCCTGGAACGAGGCTAGTGGCGACTCCCATTTATTTTTAGGTTGTTATAAACACCTAGATCGCATAAATAAACTCATCGCACGGGATACGAGCTTGGGAGAGCTCGTGATCTTGTGATCAAGTACCCCTAAACCCGACCTTTCCCCTTTTGCCGTGAGGATGGCAAGATCGGGTCGCAACAAGCATCTCTTTTTTTTTTTATGACACGATGTGCTTCTGTAAGCCGGATTCTTTCTCTCTTCTTATGACACAGTGTGCTTCTGTAGCCTTAAGTCTTTCTCTCTTCTTAGGACACGGTGTGCTTCTGTAGCCTAGAGTCTCTTCTCTCTTCTTATGACATGGTGTGCTTCTGTAACCCGGAGTCTTTCCTTTTTTTATGACACAGTGTGCTTTTGTAGCCTAGAGTCTTCCCTTCTTCTTATGACATAGTGTACTTCTTTAGCCTGGGATCTCTTCGTTCTTCTTATGACATGGTGTGCTTCTGTAGCCCGGGATCTCTTCTTTCTTCTTATGACATGGCGTGCTTCTATAGCCCGAAGTCTTCCCTTCTTCTCATAACACGGTGTGTTTCTATAGCATATTAATCAAGCTGCATTTGTTTTTAATTTTTGTGCATTTATTGGACCGAGGGTGGATAAGTTCGAATTAATGTTTCTAAGCTTTAGTTCAGCAGGCCGGGCTAGGACCACGAAAGGAACAAATTAACCCAAGCCCCTTTCTTTTTAATCAATTATCTTGTGAAAAATTGAGATTTGATCCGATATTATGATGATTTTTTGAAAATTGAGAAAATCACATTGTAATCTTATCTTTATCAATAGATGATGAAATTGGGGGAGAATATTCATTAGATAAGGATTTTTGTAATCAGGAGGTTATAAGAAATATTCGTGAGATGAAATATTAACAAAAAAGATCACATTTTGTTTTGCTATAAAAGGGGGCTGTGTACGGTGAGGAGGGGGGTTCGATTTTGGCTTTTGGAGGGTTTTGGAAATCAAAAAAAAAAAAGGAAAGGAATTGCCGTCGTGGTCTTCGCTCGGTGCGAAAGAAAGAAAAAGCAAACAGCAGAAAGTGCAACAGAGAAAAGGGGAAAGGACATGCAGTAGGTAGAAGAAAAGAAAAAAAAAGGAAAAAGAGAAAAGCAAAGGGGGCTGTTCATCTTCTTCTTCATGCAGCCACAGCCGCCGAACCCCTGCGCAGCCACCAACGTCGCGCCCACTGCCGCTCTGCCTACGCCCCTGTTCAAAGCCCGATCTACCAAACCGGAGCGCCGATCTTGCCCCCAACTTGCTACCGACCAGCGACGCTAGGCCCAAATCCGAGCTCCCACACGTCCGAGTGACGTCTCTACTGCTGGCCAACTCCGCTACGAGCCTCTTCACGGTGCGCTTGCAGGTCCTTTGCTGAACGTCTCCGATTGCCGACGCCCGCACCCGCAACCTTCTCCACCCGCGACGCTGGATCCAAACGCCACCGAGCCCCAAATCGGTTGCACCGCCACGCCTCCCTCTCGCCGCGCCTGCACCATCGTCAATCCACCTCAGTTGTGATCGCCTCACTCGAAGCACCACTGACGCCACCGCGTCATGCCCTACGACATTGCACCGACCCCTATTCCGTGTAGACGCGAGCCGCCCCGCAAGCCACTCCATACGTTGCTGCCTTTCACCGGAGCTCGAGCGACAAGCAACCCCCCGGCCGGCACCGACGAATTTGCTACCCCCATTTTCCTTAGGTTGCTCATCTTTCCTTTATTTTTATTTTTCTTATTTTATGTTATTTTACTTTATTTTTAGTTAGTTTTGCTATTCTTGTTTAAGTTTGAATATTGTGAGGTAACTTTTATGGATATTCTAGGCATTATCGACAAGAGTTATCCTAAAATTATTGTAATTATTAATCTGACCCGTAAGATGTCGAGTCATTTTTTTAATTATATTAATTATTGAGGTTTGTTGATAGTATATTAATTGTTGAATCAATATAATTATTAATTTGATCCGTAAGAATTTGGATCACATTTTTAGTTATTTTGAACTCTTTGTCGTGATAATTAGGATTAGGGTAATCGTTAATTTGACCTGTGAGACAACAAGTTCTTTTTTCGATTATTTTGATCCTTTAATTTGTTGATAGCTTAGATTTAATATTTAGGGTTAATACCTTGAAAAACCCTAAATTGGTATACTGTGACAAATTTATCCCAAACTATTTTTTTGACCATGAAAAACCCAAAAATGGTATACCTATGACAAATTTACCCCGACTAACTATAAAAAAAAAAACCCAAACTGATATATTTATGATAAATTTACCCCAAACTAATTTATTTTACTACAAAAAAAACCCCAAAATGGTAAATTTGTGACAAATATATCATATGCTAAATTGGATTAATACCTCAAAAAAATCACAAAAATTGTAAACGGTGACAAACGGAGCGTAAAATCCTAAATTGGTATACCGGTCAACTATCACATGTCATTTAACTTAAAAATTTGGAATAAAATTTAACGAAAACTAACAAAGGGTAAATTTCTCACAAGTGTACCAGTTTGGGGTAAATTGGTCAAAGGTATACCAGTTTTGGGTTTTTGGTGGTCAAAAAAATAGCTTAGGGTAAATTTGTCACAAGTATACTAGTTTAGGATTTTTCGGGGTATTAACCATAATATTTATGTAATAATTACTTATCCTTTAAAAAATAAAAAAATCAAAAAAATCAAAATTCTGCATGAGCATATAGGTTTAGTAAATCACACATGTAGGTTTAGTAAATTAGAATTTTCTTAGGATTACATTTTTTTAGGGTTGCATTTTTAGAAATAAGTTAGGGTTGGACCTAAATTAATTTTTTATATAATGTTTGCACATTTTACTTATCTCATTTTTCAAAAAATAGTTTTCTAAGATAGGATAGGGTTTAAGTCAAATTAATCCCTAGAATAAATTAGAAAATTATCCCTTTTAGATAGTTTAATTAGGGTTTTATTAATTCCGAATTTCAATAAAAAAAAATACAAAAATACTAGGTGCATATTGAGTAGTTTGCATAATAGGATCATTTTATTAGAATTTATTTACTAGTAAAATTAGGTCATGAGATGCATATTAACTAGTTTGCATAATAGGATCATTTAATTAGAATTTGCTTGTTAGTAAAATTAGGTCATGTAGTTAGAAATGCATTTTATAAAAAAATCTAAGAAAACCCAAAAATTGTTAGCTTCATGTGATACAATTTACTTCATTTGTTGAATTTCTAATAATGGTTGAGCACTCGTGTGATCGCCTTTCTGCATGATAGAGATTTAGGTTAAAATGAATCAAAACTACTTACAAAAATATTTTTGAAAATTAAAAAGAAATGATACCAAAATGGCATTAGAGAAATATAGTGTAACCAAGTCTCCGTACCCATAATCTCTGGTTCGTGGGAGTAAAATAATCTTCCCATTATTTTACTTAGGTGTATAATCGACCTACCATAAACCGATTAGTGGCGACTCCTAGTTATTAATCATTCGCATGTTAGATAATTAAACCTCAAGTCGCGATTTGGTATGGGCCTGGAAGAGCCCGAGCTAAACTTAAAGACTTAGTAGACCATTAACCTAGTTTTAGGTGGTGCACCCGAAATTTAGGTTGTGATAGCTTGGCGAATCCGCTGGGGACTTGTGTCAAAACACTTAGTGGACTTAAGCCAATTTTTCTTTTTCCTTTGAAAATGTTTTTATTTGGCAGCGAGGATCCTAGGTACGTCCTTAACATTTCTAAGGTATTAAATGTTCTTGCAGATAGGAGGCATAAGGGGAGTAGTCTTTGTTAATCTTTGTCTTGTAGGAGGATGTGAGATGAATGATTTATTTTTTCCTTGATTTGAAGTGTTGTTTGCATTTAAATTGTTGTACATGCTTTATTGCTTTAGCACTACACTATTGCACACACAACTTGTAGCCAAACCTGAGCTGAGATAGGATTTTTAGGATGGTGTTGAGAATGATACTTCCTCCAAAACGAGACTGCTATGTAGAGGTTGACCTTCTCTTCCTCGAAATTTCTTTCATGGTGTCGAATGTGTTTGTCCATATCCACGAGACTGCGTGATTATTGGGCATTTCATTCGACTAAGCCGAGATTAGGAGGACCTGACATGTTAATGGGAGACTGCAATGGTCTAATTATCCTCTTAGCTCCACCTTGTTAAGCCATCTAGATAGAAACCGAGCCTCACTTTTCATGCATGTGTCTATGTGACTGTCATCCATTTCCGGTGAAAGTAAGTTGTTTAAATTCTTCATAATTTATTTACTTTATTGCAATTTTGTTGGTCCATGACAATAGGTTTTGTCATTAGTCTTGTTTTATATGCGAGGGGGAAAACCGACGTACAATTCATTTCCACTCCAAAAAAAAAAAAAAAAGCTTAAGAGGTGGTTGGATCAATTAGACCAAGATGGCCAAAGATATGTGAAAGCTAGGATTGCTTGACTTCTCCCACTATTAGAGATCAACGTCCACTCTGAGGTGATACAAGCACTCCCTCTTTTCTGGTGTTCACAAACTTCCACCTTCATATTTGGTGAGTTTGAATTGACTCCAACACTTGAAGAATATAGCGTTGCCATTGGAATGCCCTTGGAAAAGGAACTTGTTAGGCCGCCTATCAGTATAGATTCTAATTCTGAATTATCACAGTTTTTAAAAATCGAAGCCGAAAGAGTAAGGAAGGTTGTTAAAGCCAATTGCTATGCATGCCCATTCTCACTTTTGGAAGAGTGTTTTTCAAACCAACCGATGACTTCAAAAGCTAGAATTCTCATGTTAGCATTTTTTGGACTAATCATTTTTCCTTATCGAAAAAATGACATTAATCCTTCAATTTCATGGGTGGTTAATCGTGTTTGCGACGAGTTAAATTATGTCAATATGGTTTTAGCTGAAACATTTTTGTCATTAACCCGTTTCAAACAAAATGAGGAAAAGACCACGCGTGCCCTCCCTCAACTTTTGCAAATATGGTTTTTCTCCCACATAGGAGGATTTGGGCACCTTATGAAACAATTTAAGATTGATAATTTTAAGCACCCCATACAAAAGTTTGCGGTCTTAGAACATTTTTCCCCAAATAAACAGTATGCCCGTTGGATCAATTTTTTCGAAGATCATAATCCTAAGGCGTTCCTATGGCATACTAAATGGTTCCAAGTTGAGGAGGCTCGTTTCTCACACAAGCTTGATGAGCCAATTCCGTTGTTGGGCCTTTCTGGTGCGACTTCTTACTACCCGTATAGGATAGCCTGTCAGTACAAAGCTCTTCAAGAAATTCCTTCGCCACTCAAGACAAAGTTGTTCCAAGTTCGTTTTATTCGAGCAAACTATGACTACTTCAAGGAAATGCAGTTGATCATTGTTGTATGGAATGAATGCCACCCAAAGAAGATTTTGGTGCCCAAGAGACTAAAAGGTGAGGAGGAGATTCACCATGCGTTGACATTCTATATCCAACAACACCGGATTCCTACCACCCTACGTCTAGTGGTCCCTGATGTGACTGAGAAGCCAACCCAACGAGCACAAATTGAGCATCTTAAGCGGAAAGTGGAAATGATTGAAGCGGAAAATGAGAAGTTTCGCAAGGCGTTGGAATCTCGAAAGCATATAAAATGAGATGTCTTGAATTTTTATTCTTAGTTCAATGTTTAGGAACTTTGATTTCTAGCTCAATGTTTTTAATTTTTAGATTCAATGTTTAGGGACTTTGGATTTCAATTATTAGTTCATTGTTAGGCGATTAAACCATTGTCATGGGCCATTTTCCTATCTTGTCATTGGTTCTTACATTACTTTTATTCCTTAGGTCATAACAAATCCACTGCGATTGCCTATTATTACACGGTCAAGGGCTAAAATGACTAACCAAAATGAAATGCGTGATCGTATGTCCGTTGTGGAGACTCAACTCCAACAAGTACTCGCTTCTATACAGCTTGTGATGGACCAACTCCAATTCCTCCAAGTGAATCCAACAACTACACCCGCCCTTCCTGAAGTAGTTATCCCGAAGCAAGCAAACAAGGTTCAAACGATTGACGACGACATGCCCAGGCTAGAAGATGACTCGGTCCTTGTTAGAAAGGCCAAGCTTGACAGCGTTCCCAAGACAGATCAGGATAGGCGTGTTGCGAAGCTAGAAGAGAAAGTGAGACAGCTGCAGGAATCACAAAGCTCACTCCCATTCGATCTCTCAGTCTATGAGAAGATCAAAATGCTGAGAAAGTTCAAAATATTGGAGTTTGAGAAATATGATGGTACATCTTGCCCAAAATCTCATCTGCAAATATATCATGTGTGCATGGCCTAGCACATCAAAAATAAGCCCCTCATGATCCAATCGTTCCATGCAAGTTTGACTGGACCCGTACTAAACTGGTACATGATGAAGAATGTGAACCTCCTTGACACTTGGAACGAAGTGGCCGATGCATTCCTCAAACAGTACAAGTTCAACATGGACATCGAACCCTCCCGAGAAGACTTGGAGCGAATGGAAAAGAAAAGGAGCGAGTCATTTAAAGAATATGCTGTGAGATGGAGAAACCTAGCAGATCAAATCACTCCTGAGCCTACCAATAAGGAGCTAATGAAGTTGTTCATGAAGACCCTCCCGTTTGAGTTTCGTAACCGAATGGCTAGTACGTACGTCAAAAGCTTCAATTAGCTTGTTCCTGTAGGAGAACAAATCGAGATGGGGATAAGGGAAGGATGGTTTACTAAGCCATCAAGTAAAAGATTCACTGCCAAGAATGAGAAGGAAACGGCTGTGAATGTGAATGTGGCTTATAGCCAAGAAAATGTCAAACGTGCCCCGGCCATCCAAATGAATCCAAGACAGCCACAAACCGCTGGCCATCAATCATTTGCCCAAGTGAATAATAGAAGACAATTCTCTCCTCTCCCTAGGTCTCCATCCCAAATGCTGACAGTCCTTCGAAAGAAATGTTTGCTTACTAGTGAACCAAAGCGTCCCAACCGCGAAACATTCGCGGTTATGACCCAATGAAGAAATGCGACTACCATAATGGTGAATTGGGGCATTCAACTGACGAATGTTTTACCCTCAAGCACAAGATCCGAAATCTCTTGGACACGAAGGCCTTCTCATTTCAAACTGCTCGGCCAAACGTCTAGAAAAATCCGCTATCAGAGCATGAGGGTACAGTGAATGCTATCCTAGAACCTGAAGTTAGACGGATCAAGAACTCGAAGGTGCATGTAGCAAATGCCTACAATGGACTGGTGAGAGCTGGATACTATCCAGATCAAGAAGATGTTCCCCTATTCTTGATGAAGGAAAGAATTGTCAAAATAGTGGATGACGGCATCATCGTGTATGCTGACCGTAATTGCGTAGTTTCCACTGTTTCCCATATCATCATCGATTGGGAGGAGGAGCAAGCTGCTCTTAATGATGGTAAGGAAGAAGTAGATTCGTCACTCACACATATGCCCCCGCTAAAAGATGCATCTGATGAGGAGATTGTGATCAAGATGCCTCAACCATATGAGTATGTCAACAATAAGGCAGTGCATTGGTCCTATGATGTTGACCTCGTTACAAGGTCTGGTCGAACATATGCTCAAGCTAGTGCTCAACCTGCAAAACCTATCACTGACAAAGAGGCTAAGGAATTTTTGGCTGTAATTAAAGCAAGTGCGTATAATGTGGTCAATCAATTGCGAAAGATGCCTACTCAGATCTCTTTGCTCGAGCTCCTCCAAACCTCCTATGTGCATCAAAAGTCACTGATGAAGGTGCTAAGTGAAATTCGTGTACCCAAAACCGTTGAGGCAGATAAGCTGGAGGATTTTGTGGGATCGGTCCTTCTCAAGGACATGATTACTTTTTCTGATGATGAATTCCCTCTTGAGGGTAGGGGGCATAACAAAGCACTCTACATATCAATCAGGCACAAGGCTTCTCATGTGTCCCGAGTGCTCATTGATAATGGGTCCGCCCTAAACATATGTCCGTTGGCCACTCTTCACTGCCTCAAGGTAGACCCATCCAAGATACATGCTACGAAGACTTCTGTGAGAGCTTTTGATGGAACGAAAAAGGAGATGATCGGGGAAATCCATCTTGACGTGCAAATAGGGCCGGTCATCTTCAACATTCCCTTCCAAGTGCTGGATATCGCTACCGTATTCAATTTTCTGCTAGGTCGTCCCTAGATACACACTGTTGGAGCAGTCTCTTCAATCCTACATCAAGCTGTGAAATTTGTGATCGAAAGGAAGCTGGTCGTTGTGTATGGTGAGGAAGACCACCAAATTTATCACAAGACGGCTATCCCCTATGTAGAGCCGGATTCTGAGTTCGAATCAAGTTACCACTTATTTGAGTTAGTGTCTACCATACATGCTTCTCGAGGTTCATCGCCGCCCACTCCTGAAGTTTCAGATGCTACCCTCATTGTAGGAAGAGTAATGGTTAGAAATGGTTTTTTCCCTGGCAATGGTCTTGGAAGAAATGGTCAGGGCATTCAAAACCCCATTGAAGCCCCTCAGAGGTCCCGATCTGCTGGGTTATGGTACCATGGAAGAGGTGGAGGAAGTTCTGGAAGGCAAAGACAAGAAAGGCATAACTCGCCACCTAACCAAGGGCGAGGGAGGCAAAACTTACCACCTTCAAACATTCTTGAGACGTTCCGTGGTCCTCCAATTATGATGCAAGATGAAGCTGGAGTGATGGATACTCTAGGCCAGCCAAGTGGGAAGTTCGACTATATGGTGAAGTATTCGGCTCCTCCTAGCTTTTACTTTGACCCCCGCAATATAATTCCAAGTGGATGGGATGGCATGGATGATCCGACGCCTTCAAATACCGAAAACTCTAACAACACCCTAGAAGGAATTTCAAGTTTGTTCGATGATCTCTTCATTAGAGCCATTGATGGAGAACCTCGGAACAAATGGGCCCTTGCCCACAAGAGTAACCCATTTATCACTTTTGCACATTCCGCTGCGTAGGAATTTTTGTTGCTTTCTAGGAATTGTTTTCGATTTCTTCGATTTCACTTTCTTCTTAGGACTTGAATTGCATTTTTCATTCAATAAATTGTAATTGATTGATTAATTTCAATGAAATTACAAGTTTTATTTTGAGGACATGATGAGGTACACCAAACCAGCCCGGTGATGATATCCAGTCGATAAAAGAAAAGAAAAATCCAAGGAGAATTCTGAGGCCTGGGCTTCATCATGCTTTCTCGTGTCAAAATATTTCAAAAAATGTTTTTGTCAAAGAACTTCAAAAAAAAAAAGATAAACAAGGAAAATTTAGCTTACCCCATTTGTCTTTCTGATTCATCTACTTCCTGTTTCAAGAAGAATATTGTGACATGCAATGGCATGGAAATGGTCCAATCCAATCCAACAAGTGATGATAATGATGATCCTGAAGATTCGATCGAAGATCCCATTGAGGTGTAGCAAAGCTGGGAACAACATGAAAAAGCCAATGCTCTCACATCCGAGCAAACCGCCACTATTAATTTAAGTGACACTGAAGAAGCCAAGTAGGTGAAAATTGGGGCGAGTCTCCCCAAAGACGAGGCTGAGCGCCTAATTCAGTTACTGAAGGAATATCAAGACATCTTCGCACGGACCTACGCCGACATGCCTGGGTTAGACCCATCAATCGTGGAGCATTGTTTGCCTACTAACCTGGACGTGCCTCATAAGAAACAAAGGCTGTGGAGAACTAAGCCCGAGCTCTCGAAGAAGATAGAGGAAGAAGTGATGAAGCTTTTGAAGGTGGGATTCATTGAAGTCTCACAGTACCCTGAGTGGCTGGCTAATATCGTACCAGTGATGAAAAAGGATGGTCGAGTTCAAGTTTGTGTTGATTACTGAGATCTGAACAAGGCTAGCCCGAAGATGATTTCTCGTTACCACACATAGACATCCTTGTGGATAGTACTGCTGGTTTTGAACTATTCTCATTTATGGATGGTTTTTCCAAGTACAATCAGATAAGGATGAAAGACGAAGACAATGAGAAGACTGCATTTATCATCCCATGGGGAACCTTTCATTATAAGGTCATGCCCTTCGAACTCAAGAATGCAGGGGCAACCTACCAGCGAGTCATGGTCGCATTATTTCATGACATGATGCACCAAGAGATTGAGATCTATGTTGACGATATGATTGCAAAGACCCGACCAGGAAAGAGCCACATCGAAACCTTGAAGAAGTTATTCGATCGACTCCATGAGTTCAAGCTTTGTTTAAATCCCACTAAATGCGTGTTCAGAGCAACATCCGATAAATTACTCAGATTTATTGTAAGCAGTAAAGGAATTGAGATCAATCCATCCAAGGTTAAAGCTATATGTGAGTTGCAGCCTCCATCAATGGTGAAAGAAGTCCGAAGCCTCTTGGGGAGGATGAATTACACAGCTCAATTCATTTCCCAACTCTCTGAAACTGCTAAACCGTTCTTCAAGCTCCTAAAAAAGAATGCATGAGTCAACTGGGATGATGAGTGTCGAGAAGCATTCGACAAGCTGAAGCAATACTTGATGAATCCATCGGTTCTCATCCCACCCTTGCTTGAGCATCCTTTGATTCTCTACCTCACTATTCATAGTGAGTCATTGGGTGCAATGTTAGCTCAAGAAAGTCTTGTTGACAGAAGAGAACGAGCCATTTATTACCTGAGCCAAAAGTTCACTGTATTAGAGTTGAAATATTCTGATACTAAAAAGACCTGTGCTGCACTAGTGTGGGTATTGCATAGATTGTGACAGTACACATTGCATTACCAGACATTCCTCGTGACTGAGAACAATCCTATCAAATATTTACTTGACCGGCCAACTTTGGTGGGTAAGTTGGCTAAATGGCAAATTTTGATCTCGGAATTTGATGTGCAATTCAGGCCACAAAAGTTGGTTAAGGGTCGAGTGATTGTTGATCTATTGGCTGAGAATCCGGAAGCCTCAAATAATGATGATGGTTCCCTGGATGACCGTATCTTGAGTGTAAATGAAGATTCATGGACAATGTTCTTTGATGGAGCTATGAACTTGTCTGGTTCTGGTACTGGGGCAGTTTTGATATCCCCAGACGGACAGTATCACCTAGTAGCTACAAAACTGATATTCTCATGCATTAACAATATAGCCGAGTACAAAGCTTGCATCCTTGGGCTTCAAGCTGTGATCGAGATGTGTGTAGCCAAATTAAAAGTGTTCAGGGATTTCGCACTGATCATACTACGAACCTTAGGTGAATGGAAGATTAAGGATGCTAAATTGCTCCTATATCATGAGTGCCTAAAAGATTTGGTCAAGGAATTCGATGAAGTTTCATTCGAATACTTATCAAGGTCTCACAATCAATTTGCAAATGCACTCGCAACTTTATCATTTATGTTGCAAGTCACTGATGGATTAGAAGTCGAGCCATTGAAGATAGAGGCTTTGTCAAGGCCGGCTTATTGTATGGTAGTCACTGAAGAATCTGACGGAAAACCATGGTATTACGATATCATGAACTACATCCAAAAACAGGGATTCCCCGAGGGAAGTACTCCAGCTGATAGGAAGTACATCATGAAGATGGCCTTAAAGTTCTTGAAGGAGTGTGTGGCCCTCATATGAATGGGCACATGTTGGCTAAGAAGATTATGAGATTAGGTTACTATTGGCTCATGCTAGAAGGTGACTGCATTCAACACGTTCGAAGTTGTCATCATTGCCAGATCCATGGTGATAAGATAAATGTCCCTCCAGCTAAGCTGCACCAGTTTTCCAAGCCATGGCCCTTATCAATGTGGGGCATTGATGTGATCGGTCCAATAAACCCGAAGGCTTCAAATGGGCATCGATTCATTTTGGTAGTGATAGACTATTTCTCCAAATGGATCGAAGTTACGTCATTTGCAAGTGTCACTGCCTGCAATGTTGCGAAGTTCATCAAACGTGACATAATTACTTGCTATGGTATCCCTAAAACAATTATCACTGATAACGGGACAAATTTGAACAACAAGCTTGTTGATGAGTTGTTCAGCGAGTTCAAGATCAAGTATTTGAATTCGTCCCCTTATCGCCCTCAAATGAACGGGGCTGTTAAAGCGGCCAATAAGAATATTAAGAAGATCTTGGCTAAGACAACCGAGAATTATCGAGATTGGCATGACAGATTACCCTTCGCACTGATGGCGTATCGGACATCGATTCGTACTTCTACTGAGGCAACTCCTTTTGCTTTGGTATACGACATGGAGGCAGTTTTGCCTATGGAAGTGGAGATTCCTTCCCTGAGAGTATTATCCCAAGTGGAATTATCTAAGGCAGAATGGTCGCAGCAAAGACTTGAACAGTTGAACTTGATCGATGAGAAAAGATTGAAGGCTCTTTGTCATGGCCAAACTTATCTATAGAGAGTGGCCAGATCCTTCAATCGGAAGGTATGACCGAGACATTTCAAGGTAAATGATCTTGTTCTAAGGAAGTTGTTACCAATTTTTCCGAATCCTAGGGGCAAGTTTGCTCCAAATTACAACGGCCCATATGTGGTGAAGAAGGTACTTCCTGGATGTGCCTTAATCTTGGCAAAAATGAATGGTCGTGAGTTTTCCACTCCAGTTAATTCTGATGCTATCAAGAAGTATTGCTCATAATAGAATTTGCCGTGTCATATTTTGAATTGCAAGCATTTCTATGATAAATAAATTGCTTCAATGAGTTGAATTGTTCAAATTTATTGCATTTTTCTTCCTTGATGAATTATGTGAGATAAATTGAATGTGTCAAATAGTATACTTTGGAATGATGAGAGGCAGACCCTATTCCATACACTGTTTCGTACATTAATTGCCAATGAGTTGTGTGGAAAGATTCCATGCCTACGAGGAAAAGGGTGATCTCGCAAAGGGTACGTCAACCGAAGTGATGAGAAGCAGTTTCTTCTGCTACCCAAAACACTACATGTATATCCGTTGTTCAACCCTTTGAGCCCACACACATGAAGAGTTCTTTAAGTTCTATACTGGGAAAAAAATGAATGATAGGAATTTTCTTACTCTCACTTGCATCAATCTTCGAGTATTGCTTTCGCAATGTAACTTGTACAATAATTTAAAGTGCCTTAGAATGACGAAGAACAGTTCTTTCTCTATCCTATACACTTTATCCATTGCATAGCCCCTTTGAGCCTATGAATTCGTTTCACAATAAACCCAGTTGGTGATCATTCCTCACATTGGGGCAAGGCAAAAGACAGATGAAGACCCTTGAAAATTCGAGTGTCATTTAAAGTGTAATTCCTTGACGCATGTACTGTGCGCAAAAATTGAAATCAAAATAGAACTAAAGGGCATGAAAAAGCAATATGCCTGGTAAAAGCAAGGCCAATGCCCATGAAAAAGAAGTGAAGAAAAATGAATGAGAATGAGGGGCATGAAAAAGCAGTGTGCCTGGTAAAAGCAAGGCCAATGCCCAAAAAGAGAAAAATCGAACACTTGATGTAGTGAGTCATATCCCCAACAAGGCGATACTAAAACAACAACTTAAATGTTGAAATGCCGCAATCAATGGAGTCGTGATGTGAAGAAAATCTTCAACATTGAAAAATTGGTGGAAATGTCAAGATGATTACCAACTTTGACCCCCTTAAACACTTTTTGAGCCTAATCATCTTTTTGTTTCTCAACCCATGAACTTAACCTACGTTACATCCCTCACAAAGTCTCTTCAGATTAGGACACTTGAATTAACGTAAAAGTTCATATGTTTGAAAGCATCGCTTGAAGAAGTGCGAGTAAGATAATTTCTGCTTCATTTCTCATGTTTCTTGACTTGTAAACCCCAAGATGATTGTGAAATATCACTCATTTTTCAATAGCCTCAACTCAAAGAGTCTCCTTTGCTAAGCTGTTGACCAAGCCCGCATCACGGTCCCTGTTACAGACCTCTCAGATTGGTAAGTCCGTACCACTTGCGAGATTACTCGGACCCTTGTTTGGCATGACAATGGTGAGATAGAATGATTGTCATGATCCTGCATCAAAGGTCAGGATAAAACAGCCCATTTTAATGAGGAAGAGTGAAAAGTCCTTTCAGACTAAATGATCCCTCATTTGACACATCCATGATGCTCATGTGTTCAGATTGGAATCTTCTTTTGAAATCATTTGGAATTAGGCGATGAGAGATTGATAGAAATCATCATGAACCTCCATTGAATTAATGCATGCTTGCAATTACAAATGCATGTTACCTTTCCTACAACCATGTTTTGCAGGAGACATTTCCCTAGGAACAGAGATGTTACCAGGTAAGTATATCTCTATCCATACCTTAAATACTTGTCATTGCACAGGTATACTGACATTCAATTGAGTTGTCCCCCAAAGGTTTTTCTCTAGATTCAGTCTGATTAAGGCAATCGAAGAAAGGTTCGGGTCATGGTCAAATGATCTCTGTTGTAAGGCTGGGCGACTGAAGAATGGTTCGGGTCCTAGCCAAGCAAAACCTCGTTTAGGCGAACGTAGAATGGTACGGGTTTTGGAAAAGTAATTTCCCCATTCAGGCGACCGTAGAATGGTACGGGTCCTCGACAACACTTATTCCTTATTCTGGTGACCGTAGAATAGTACGGGGCTTGGAAGGTAAATTCCCGTTTAGGCGACCGTAGAATGGTACGGGTCCTAGGTAATATTTATTTCCCTATTCAGGCGACCATAGAATGGTACGGGTCCTGTCCTGGAAGGTAAATCCCGGTTTAGGCAACCATAGAATGGTACGGGTCCTAGGCAATATTTATTTCCCTACTCAGGTAACTGTAAAATGGTACGGGTCCTGGAAGGTAAATCCCCGTTTAGACGACCATAGAATAATATGGGTCCTAGACAACACCTATTTCCCTATTTAGGCGACCATAGAATAGTACGGGTCCTAGAAAAGGAATTCTCGTTTAGGCGATCATAGAATGATACGCATCATAGACACAACCAAACACTGCCATACTGGGTGACCGTAGAATGGTACGGGTCCTAGACGTGTAACACCAACTATCTTGAGTTACTCTACCCTTCTTGAAGATAAGTTATTCCAGGTAGGTTCATTTATCATTTGCGTTTTCATCATATAAATTGCATTCAAAAATGGAATTCATTTTCCAAAAATCATTCAATGCATGTGTATGGTCAAAATTTAGGTCTCAATTTGTCTTTAAAGGCAACCTCTTCCAGCTCACCTTCAAAGAGGGGCAACTGTTGACACCTAAATTTTGGCAATTTTATTTATTGCATAAAAAATAGGGGATTAATTTTTAACCCCTAATATATATATATATATATATATATATATATATATTGCATAGCATATTAATCAAGCTTCATTTGTTTTTAATTTTTGGGCATTTATTGGACCGAGGTTGAATAAGTTCGAATTAATGTTTCTGAGCTTTAGTTCAGCAGGCCGGGCTAGGCCCACGAAAGGAGCAAATTAACCCAAGCCCATTGTTTTTTTTAATCAATTATCTTGTGAAAAATTGAGATTTGATGCGATATTATGATCATTTTTTTAAAATTGAGAAAACCGCATTGCAACCTTATCTTTAGCAATAGATGATGAAATCATGAGAGAATATTCATGAGATAAGGATTTTTGTAATCAGGAGGTTATAAGCAATATTGATGAGATGAAATATTAACAAAAATGATCACATTTTGTTTTGCTATAAAAGGGGGCCGTATGCGGTGAAGAGGGGGGGTTCGATTTTGGCTTTTGGAGGGTTTTAGAAATCAAAAAACAAAAAGGAAAGGAATTGCCGTTCGTGGTCTTCGCTCAGTGCGAAAGAAAGATATAGCAAAAAGAAAAAAGTAAAACAGAGAAAAGGGGAAAGGACGTGCAGCAGGCAGAAGAAAAGAAAAAAAAAGGAAAAAGAGAAAAGCAAAGGGGGGGCTGCTCATCTTCTTCTTCGTGTAGCCATAGCCACCGATCCCCGCGCAGCCATCGACCGTCGGGCCCACCGCCACTCCGCCTACGCTCCTATTCGAGCCCGATCTACAGCACCGAGCACCGATCTCACCCCCGACTTGCTGCTGACTGGCGATGCCAGGCCTAGATCCGAGCCCCCACATGTCTGAGTGACGTCTCTGCTGCCGGCCATCTTCACTACGAGCCTCCTCATGGTGCGCCAGCAGGTCCTTCGCTGAACGTCTCCAATTGCTGACGCCCATACCTGTAACCTTCTCCACCTGCGACGCCAAATCCAGACACCACCAGAGCCCCAAATCAATCGCACCACCGCACCTCCCTCTCGCCGCGCCTACACCATCGTCGATCCACCTCAGTCGCGACCGCCTCACTCGAAGCACCATCGACGCCACCGCGCCACGCCCTGCGACATTGTACTGGGCCCTCTTATGTGTAGACGCCGAGCCGCCCTTGCCAAGCCACTCCATCCATTGCTACCTTTCGCCGGAGCTCCAACCGACGGCAACCCCCTGCTCGACACTGACGAATTTGCTACCCCCCATTTTCCTTAGGTTGCTCATCTTTCCTTTTATTTTTATTTTTCTTATTTTATGTTATTTTACTTTATTTTTAGTTAGTTTTGCTATTACTATTTAAGTTTGAATATTGTGAGGTGACTTTTAGGTTATGGATATTGTAGGCATTATCAGCAAGAGTTACCCCTAAAATTATTGTAATTATTAATTTGACCTGTAAGATGTCTAGTCATTTTTTTAATTATATTAATTATTTGGATTTGTTGATAGTACTTTAATTATTGAATCAATATAATTATTAATTTGATCCGTAAGAATTCGGATCAGGTTTTTAGTTATTTTGAACTCTCGTTGTGATAATTAAGGTTAGGGTAATCGTTAATTTGACTGTGAGACAACAAATTATTTTTTCGATTATTTTGATCCTTTATTTTGTTGATAGCTTAGATTTAATATTTATTTAATAATTACTTATCCTTTAAAAAAACTAAAAAAATCAGAAAATCAAAAAAATCAAAATTCAGCATGAGCATATAGGTTTAGTAAATCAGACATGTAGGTTTAGTAAATTAGAATTTTCTTAGGATTACATTTTTTAGGGTTGCATTTTTAGAAATAAGTTAGGGTTGGACCTAAATTAATTTTTTAGATAATGTTCGCACATTTTACTTATCTCATTTTTCAAAAAAATAGTTTTCTAAGATAGGATAGAATTTAAGTCAAATTAATTCCTAGAATAAATTAGAAAATTATCCCTTTTTAGATAGTTTAATTATGGTTTTATTAATTCCGAATTTCAATAAAAAAATACAAAAATACTAGGTGCATATTAAGTAGTTTGCATAATAGGATCATTTGATTAGAATTTATTTACTAGTAAAATTAGGTCATGAGGTGCATATTAACTAGTTTGCATAATAGGATCGTTTAATTAGAATTTGCTTGTTAGTAAAATTAGGTCATGTAGTTAGAAATGCATTTTATAAAAAATCTAAGAAAACCCAAAAATTGTTAGCTTCATGTGATACAATTTATTTCATTTGTTGAATTTCTAATAATGGTTGAGCACTCGTGTGATCACCTTTTTGCATGATAGAAAATTTAGGTTAAAATGAATCAAAGCTGCTTCCAAAATTTTTTAAAAATTAAAAAGAAATGGTACCGAAAGGGCATTAAAAAAATCTAGTGTAACTAAGTCCTCGTACCCATAATCTCTAATTCGTGGGAGTAAAATAATCCTCCCGTTATTTTACTTAGGTGTCTAATCGACTTACTATAAACCGATTAGTGGCGACTCCTAGTTATTAATCATTCACGTGTTAGAAAATTAAACCTCAAGTCGCGATTTGGTATGGGCTTGAGAGAGCCCGAGCTAAGCTTAAAGACTCAGTAGACCATTAACCTAATTTTAGGTGGTGCACCCGAAATATAGATCGCGACAATAGGTCCTCGGCTATGTCTCTATTTGTTGTTAGTTACTTGTTGAGAATCCAAAGTCCGCCTTGAGTCTCGATCAGACGCGAAAACTTATGATTTGTGAGCGCATGCTACCTACTTGACGAAATACTCGAATGACCTCCGCATCCCCAACTCCTCCATGTAAAGCCCAGTTAGGATTTTGACCATTGGAAGGCCGCCACCGTTTGCCCGGAAGCCGGTCTACGCCCCACTGAATTGAGGCGATGCTATCGCGGCCCCAGCCGAAGACCGCTCATGCCCTTCGCCTCTGACCTCTTCTCTATTGCGGCCAAACAGCCGCTGAACCGAGGTCACGGGCCAGCAGAGCTCTCGACCGATGCCTTGCCGCTTCCAGTAGAGCCCTAACCAATGCTGCCACCTTTCTCGGAGGACCCTTGCGAGCAACACGCCATTGCGGCATCCTTGGTTGCGATTGAGCAATCACGACCGGGGCTACAAGCCGAGCTAGACTAGATCTGCGATCGGCTTGCTCGGCCTCTTTGCCCCGCGAGGCTAATAGCCTGGAGTTAATCTAGGCCGTGGGCCTGCAAGGGGGTTCTCTTTTGCAAAAAAAGGGGGTTGGGCCCGTCAACAGGCCCAACCCCAAACTAAGAAAAGCCCCGACCACCTTTCGTCAAGCTTGGTACCTCTTAGGGGCGAGCCAACTAGCCCGCCCCCAACCAAGCCAAACTCGGGAGAGTTACCTGACCCGCTCAGCCGGGTTAGACCAGACCCAACCCAACTAGCCCCCTATTATTATTTTTTAAATTTAAATTTAAATTTTTTTCTTTTAAAAAATTTAAAAAAAAATCTAAAATCTAAAAAATGTAAGGTTTTGTTAGGAATTGCCATGTCTTGCCTTCTTAGTATAATTAGGCATTTATTTGCTCATATATTAATGATATCGCGTGTTTAATTTGCATATTTAATTATGTTTAATTGCACATGTTCAATTTTACTACAATTAGGATTTTGGTAGCTATGATTATTATTTTAATTATTGGGCACCTGCATGATCATCTCACATGTTAGTGAATAGGTATAAAATCAATCCAAACTACCTGACAAAAATCTTTTCTTTTAAAATGAACAAGATTAGATACCGAAAGGACACTAATTGGTTAATTAGTGTAATCAAGTCCCTGATCCTAGATTCTCTAGTTGTGTAAGAAGTGAGGCATACTCTCATGCCTCACTTCATTTCTAGCTGACCCCAATAGACTAGTAGTGACTCCTTTTTGCAAAATTCTTAAATACTATACGAGATATGGGCTTGGGAGAGCCCACGCCTAATCATGGGCCATAGGCCCGTCCTTTAGGCAATACTCCCAAACCTACTTCCTCCCCACAAGGGGTAGGTCGCCACACAATGCCTGCTAGATCATAGTATCTAGTAATTTCAGGGAATTCAATTCCTAAATGTCAAATGCATAACATAATTCAACACTGCATATACAGATTAAACATGAGATTTTGTGACAATTGCACATCCAAAAGTTGGCAAAAGTACACTTCCATTGTGAAGCTCACTGAAAAACAACAACGCCATCATCCAAAATAACATACACAATTCTTCCAACTATTAATGCAAACAAAAAATCACAATAAATAATCAAATGAGAAATGTCAAGTATTAAGCAACATATTCCATGTTCATCTCGGCAGGATCAAGCCATGGATCAGTTGCCATTTAAGCCAAATTTGAAAGGTTTATCTTGCCCCCCTCACTGTGACAAATTCCAAAGAACCCCATAACTCTCCTAAAATACTTTTGGGATTCCTATTACCCTGTTTAAGGAAATGGTGATATATGTAGGAGGATATGAGGGTAGTTTTTCTCTAAAGTAGCTCACTAAGTCTCATAACGAGTTAACAAGTCCTCTCAGGACGACTTGTGCATTTTATGGCATCCATATCCTTCCATGTCCCATGCCGTGCACTCGATTAGACAAGATGCTTCTTGAATTGTAACAAACAAAGAGGCGATCCTGTGACATCTCGCTTTTCAGATCATCTATTAAGGTGTCTGAAAGTCTCGTCGCATATAGAGGAGCACAATATCTCCCTTAGGAGGGTTTGACTGGCTGATAAATCGGACGGTACACAAGTAATGAGCCCACCTATCCCCAATTGCATCTCATCCTCCGTTTACTCGTGTAGGTGATTACACACAACAAAATTTTCATTCAGTAAACAGTGGCATAGAACATTATAATACTATTGCTAGAAGCAACTACCAACACAGAACAACTTTATAAAGACTACCTATTCGCTTTATAAATACTATAGCCTATCTATTGAGAAAGCCCCCCGCACAACATAACAATTATATTTACTTTATCTTTACTTTATCGCATTTTAGCTGTAGTTTTTTAGATTCTCATTGTAGATGAAATTCCAACGTGTATCTCTATTTGGTTCAGCATCATTGATTAAATCTCGGTATTGTCCCACAAGCTCAGCATCGTCGATTAAATTTCGGTATTGTGTTTCCTATCTAGGAGTATTAGTGTTGATTAGATTCCAATTTTACATCCAAAATAAGTTGTATTGTAGATTAAATTCTGACATAATTTGAGTTCAAAGTATAGGTTGTCTAGCTATTTTTGTCCAAGTTGCATCATTGATTAGATTTTTTGGTGTAATTTGTGCTCAAATGCTATTAATATTTGAGTCATCTGAGTATTAATTGTCTAGGTTATATATGCAAATGAGAATAAAATCTATCCAAACTCAACGCAGAACCTAATTCTTCCATAATAAAATCAAAACGCATTTTTTTGGTAAAAGATTTTTTGCAGAAAACAAAACCGGCAAAACATCACTAAAAAAAAATTAACATTTTTAAGCCCACAAAATACAATTTGAACCATTTAAAATGGTATGTACGGATAGTGAAATTTCCAATTTATCCATTATATGCACTTTACTAGCAAAAACAGTAAAATGGATAAAAAAAAAAAAAAAAAAACAACAACAACAACGCCTTAGAGGATAGATACGGAAAAAAAAAGGCTAAAAACAGACTTGGAACATTGAAAATACCTTATGCCTTAAGAATCGGTCTAAAATCTCCAAGAATCGTATGAAAGTTGGTTGAATCGGATAGAAAAGGAAGACAGCCACTCTAGTTAGATATTTGAACCGGTTTTGTTTAGAAGGATGAATCGGTTCGGTCTGCAAAGGAAGAATTGGCTGACTATGCAGGCTATGCATCAGACGCCGATGTGGTTGATGGTGTGGCACTGACATAATGTGGTGGCTACATGGCATTGGCGTGGTGGCTTACATGTGTGTCGACTGGACGGCTTCACTTACAAGAATGTGTTGATGATGTATGGGTGACGTTCCTGATACATATGCTGGAGCTTTAGGTGCGTGGACTCGAAAGGTAGGGTTGCGTGGTACTGTGAGAATGCGTGTGACGGGGATCTCGGCGAAATTTCAAGATCTAGCTCATTTGAGAGCAAGGAGTCTGATGGTGGTTTGTTTTTCAAAATAAGCAACCAAAAGTGTCGGAACAACACTATTCAAGAGCGACGAGTTTGCTATGACCCTTCTGTAGAAAGACTTGATGAAACCTTCCTTAGACAACAAGAGCTCTGATACCAAGATAAAATATATGAATGAGAGGATTGTCTAATTTATGCATATTATAATAATGAAGCGTACCTTAATTTATTTATAACCTTTATAATATGACTATTTAAGATTACATAATATTAAAATATCAATCACAATCAATTAAGATAAATAACAAAAAAAAAATACAATCTAGAGATATGTGGAGAATCATGAAAGTTGTGGAAAATTGCTTAACTATTTTTCAATTTTTTCTAACTATATTAATAGAAAAGAATAATAAATATGAAATGATGATCTCCTTAGGCTTCATAAATAAAATTTGAGTCACATGTGCAATATGACATTTGAGAGAATCAAGTCATCACTACCATTGATATATGATAACAATAATTACAATAATAATACTAGTAAGACTAGATATTCATTTTTTCCCAGATCCCACAAGACGTGGAATTTTCGCACCACCCCCCACTAATCTTCCCCGGCTCTTTCGCACATGACCCTGAGTTCTTTTGTCCTCGTCAAAAAGTGTCTCTCTCTCTCTCTCTCTCTCTCTCTCTCCACTTTCCTCCCTCATCACAGAGCAAAGCACAAGACCTGTCTCATCAATGGAACGTCCGCTTGGCCTAAGAACCTCTCCTCAAGCCGAAAGCACGCGATCCAGGATCTCCTCCATGCCCAGAATCCCACGAAGAAGCTCAAAGATCTCTTCGACGCTCACTCTCAAACTGGCAACAACACAGGGCAGCCCCTGCTCGCAGAAGATCCAGTCATCAACGTCCTCGGGTCGTTCAGCAACACCCTATCACCATCGAGCAGCACCCGGTCTGACGAGGACTTGCAGGTCCCGACCAATGCCTGTGTCAAGTCCGAGGTCTCCGAGAGAAGTGAGAGCATCAACACCCCGCTCCCGAGGTAATTAAGGGCCAAAATTCGTGTTCTTCTACTTTTGACTTTGTCTGAAAAGTAGTTTATCTATTTAATTGGAGACGGTGAACATCATGTGTTTGAAAATGACCGTACGAAGATCTCTAAGAATTTAGGGCAAAGAGAAGACATGAAAAGATCGTTTCGCTATTATTATGATTCTGGGACACAACTTGATAAATCATGATTGGATTATAATGATCTTGTCTAACTTGCTGAAAATATAAGTTACTTTTTTGTTATTTCATTTATCTTGTTTTTTGGGTAGAGGATGAAAGAGGTTTTACATGAAGCTAAATTATATATATTTTATGTAATTCCAACATGAAATGAAAAATTACCCATTTTTATGTAGAGTGACTTCAGATACATGGACAAGACTAGACCAGACTTTGATCAACAACGGGCAACAAAGGAGGATATATGATCAGAAATCGATTCTCGACTTTGAATTACCTAAGTACTTCACAAATGATATATCAATTTTCATTAATTTCTCACATATATTTTATTTGTTTTGTCATTAGTCAAGATATATACATTAATCTTAATAATTATTTTGACAGAGAGACTTCAGATGTGTGGTGGACCGTAAGATTGATTCATGATTTGAATGACAAGTATCGATGGAGGATCGTTGATCAAGGGCCGATTCCCAAATTTTCCGGGTACCTCACAAATGATATACCTTTTCATAAGGGTCTCATAAATATGCATATATTGAGAAAAATATTATATTAAGTAGAGAGAAATCAATTATTGCTTGATGTCTAAAACAAATATTATGTGGGCATCTTTATAATAAATAATTTCTTCAAAATTAGTAAGAAACACATCCATCTAACAACGTGGCTAAATTATCCAAGCTTGTGTCATGATAAACAAATAAGCAAAGAATGTGCTATTGCTTGTGATTAAAGCTGAATTTGGGGGGCACATGCAGGAAGTACTACAAGTGCGCTCACCAGATCGACCAGGGATGTCAAGCAACCAAGCTGGTCGAAAGGACATCGCATGACCCACGCCTTTTCCTGATCACATACCGAGGCCGCCACACTTGCAATAACCTCCTCCTCGTAATAACATCTCGGGGATGATTCTATGGTGCTTTTTTGTCTCTGAAAAATGGTTTTTTATACTGAATTCTCTGTTGACAGACTGATTTGCGCCTCCTAATTGCTAAAACCGGGAGTGACCAGGCAGCGGTGGACGGCGGATTCTCATCTGACATCAAGGACAAAATAGCCAAAAATGAGGTAAGAACCTAATCACGATTAGAACCGCATATGACTGTCTAATTTAGGATCTTGATTTATTTAGTTAATGCCGATCTTTTGTCTTCTTCTTTCTTTTTTTCTTTCTTTTTGCCAGTTGGCGCGCCTGCAAGTGGAGCTGCAGAGAATGAATGCAAAGAACCGGAAGTTGATAGAGATGCTTGGCCAAGTCACGAGCAACTACAATGCATTGCAGGAGCACCTCTGTTCACTCCTCCAGCTGCAGCAGCAATGTCGTGACCTCTCTACCCCTGATGCCATGTTAGGCTAATGACTTACTAAGTTTAAACTCAACCTGAACACTCCCAAGCTCATCAATTTGCAACCTATAATCCGAATTTTTAATCTGCGAGTCCTTTTCATTTTAGGAGTCCCCACTAATTAGTTTGTGGTGGATCAATTAAAAACCCAAATAAACTATTGGAAAAAAATATTTTTTTTCCTACTCAATCAAAGAAATTTAAATTAGAGACTTTATTACACCAGTTAATACCCTTTTAATACCTATTCTTATTTAAATATTAGGTAAAACATTTATGTAGTATTTTATACTAATCATGAGTCTTAAAATTCATTTCCTAACCAAACTAAGGAAATAGCAATCCATGCATTATAAGGGCTTAATTGGAATAAAGGAAATATATGAACAACAATTCGACATTTATCTCCAAGAACCTTTACACGATTTCCTTTTCTTTCTTTTCTTTTTCTTTTTAAGGATTTTCACATATCTTAAGGAAAAACCACTAAAAGACTAATTTTTAAGGGTGTGAACCACCTGGAATCAGATCAGACCAAAATTGGAACCAATGGTTTCCATGGGAGCCAGTTTGATTCCTAGTTCCAATTTAGTGAAATCAGTGAGTAGTGGTTCGATTCCTGATTCTAAACGTGGGACCATCTATCCACTCACCTAGCATATATATTAGAAATTCTATCTCAATTACTTATTTATTTTATAGTTTTTAGACTAAATATATATATACACACACACAAATACACATTATTAATTAATTTTGTCTCTTGGATGTGTAATAAGATTAACCCCCTACTTTTTTTTTCTTCATTCTAATAATCTATCTACTTGTTTTCTTAACTAAAACAAGAAAAACAAACAAAAAGGAATGAGATAATCAATTGAAGATGTCCATAAGAGCTAATGGCTCATTTTAAGAGTATAATTGGATATCTCCTTAGCCATTCCCATGATTAAATTAGATTGATATTGAAAAAAAATGAATCAAGCGATCAATGTTTTAACTTCTGTAGAGGCTAGAACTTTTAATATGGAGTCTAATTCTCCACATGGTTCCGATATGGGGAAACCTTAAGAAGATCACATCACAACCTTCAAAAAAATTAAGTTTTTACTTAATGTGTATTGTCTAATTCATTTTGCCTTATAATTTTCAATCATTGATTAAAATCAATGGTTGGGGAACCAAATCGGATTGGCGGTTCCGTCCTCGAGTGAATCCATGAAACTAACAGACGAATCTTGATTCTAATTTTTTGGAACCAATCGTTAATAAGGATTCCAAGTTCAAAGGTGGAACTGCCCAACCGGACCATGCTCACCTAAGATTATTTTAAAGCTGTTTCGGATTTTTTATTAAAAAATATTTTAATTAATTTAATCCGAAAATAGGGACCTGGGTGGGGACTGAACCGGGTCCAGCGGTAGGCCCAATCCGCCTGGCCTAAAATGAGACCCAACAAAAAGACTAAGCTAAATTTAAACAAGCCCACGTGTTAATAAGAAAATGTGTCCGGCCCAAGGACCTAACCCTAAAAACCCAGCAGACCTCACGCCCGACCCCGTGGACCCGACTCCGACCCGACTCGCGCACCTGCTTCCTCTGTTCGCCGCGTCGCCGACCTCGCCACGACGGGGACGGCCGCAGCGAGCGACGCCGTTCGTCTTGGGCTGGCTATGCCCCCTTCCGGCAATGCCTCGGCCAGCCAAGGTTGAGGGCTAAGCCTCCGCCTAGCTGGCCGTTGCCGCTAGCTGAGACCCAGCTCGGCTTCCCCCACACTCGGCTGAGATCTGGCTCGGCCAGACTTGGCTGGCGGAAGCCGCTCGATCCGAGCTTTCCCAACGCCGTCTTTCCTGGTCTTGACCCTTCGCGCAACGCCCAAACGATGAGCACACGATCGATCAAAGCTCAAGAACGGACATTCTCGACACAAACTTTTAACTCTAATTTAGGCATTATATCGAACACTTGATATATGCAAAGACAAGGGTGAGAAACTGGGACAACCGAGTCCAAGCTCGGGCCGGGATTCAAAGCAACAAAAAAGCAACGCCCAACAATCGCAGCACACACACGAACGGGGTCAAAGACAAGCACGAAACAGCTCGGTCCGACGAGCTCGAAACAGGGCGCGGGAAGAGGGCAGAACAGAGGCGGTCGGTGCGCGCGCCCTACCCGGCTTGGCAGCGTCGGACAGCGGACGAGCTCGATAGATCGGGCTACGTCCGTTCGCCACGCGCGTCTCCGAGTCGGGATCCTCGGGAAATTGACTCCAAATCAAGAAAATCAAGGAGAAACCTGCACGAACCTTACCGTGGCCTTGGCGCGGGAAAAGGACCTTCGTCGGGTCGCCGGCCACGGTCGAGGCACGACGGACACCAAACACACTCTCTCGACCTCCACCGTTGCTATCTCTCTCTTGCCCGGGTCCCCCTCTCCCCTTTTGCCCGAAGCCCTATTTATAGGTCGAGGGGGCCGGTCGGCGAAGGCACTTCGGCCGCCGGCCTTCGGCGCGCCGACCGGCTTCCCCTTCGCCGAACCGGTGGCACATCGCTCGTCACCTCCGCCGGCTCTGCTCTGCGCCGCTCTGCGCGCTGTGTCCTCGCTTGCGGGAGCGAGAAGAGGAAGAGGAGAGGAGGCCGGGCCAGGAGTTGTGCTGGGGCGAGACGGGCCCAGGCCGGGCCGGAGAAGAAATAAAGGATGGGCATAGTCCGGTGGAAAAAGAAAAGGGGCTGGTCAGGCCCAGCCCCCTCGAGCCTTTCTGGCGCCTTTTTTTTCTTCCTTATATATATATCCGAAATCCAGTAAAACAAGGGAAAATAAACTTAAAAATAAAAATTAGTTGATGCGAATAATACTAATGCCTATGTGATGTGAAAATCATTTCTTGTTAGTGCTAAATTAGTCCATAATTTTCCATACAATTTAATAATAAATATTTAATCAAAATATAAATGTTAGTTATTGGTATTTGACGGTGAATTTCAAGGGAGAAGGTCATTACGAAACCAAAAAGTGTTTCCGGGTGGGTCCGCTTGCGTTGGAAATTGCAGGGTACAATCAAGAAGAATCAAACCATGCTCCCGAGGCAGTTTCTTGATCTCGGCCTGGTATCGGCCGCGGTGAGGTGGATAAGATCTCGAATTCTTCATTGGAAGAGAGGACGAAGGATGGTACGAGATCACCATTGGCCAACATGGAAGGTGCATCATCGGTAGACAGACAGATGTAGGGATGACTCCATCCCCCCAAGTTTCAACACTAACCTCATTGCCGAGCAAGACAATGTCGACGACAGCCCCATTTTCTCCAGACTTTCTATCAGTGAATCATGAGCAAAAGTTGCCCAGTGAGGATGATCTGAACCCTCACGGCCCAGCCATTGCGACTATAGCAACAACAATCAATCTACGTCATCCGATTACTATGCTGTATTCAAATATGACGGGGAGATGTGTCGTGATCAAAGGGATGTGATGTGGCCTGACTGTTTTGATGATCTGTGGGACCTTTTTTAATGTTGATTCTGGTGTAGGTTTCTTGATTAATAGGAGAGCTGTTTTCTAGATGAGCTTCCTTGAAACAAATTTTATATGCCGCAGTATGTTTAGGAATAAAAAGGAGGCCTACAATAGCTAGTGTAACAATATTACCTTCTCAAAAAATATTTTGTAATTACGGGATTTTATATCTTCTAAAGATTCTCTCACTCCGAGAAACACCAAATATACTGAGAAATTATTCAATCAGTCTTAAATTTATTGTACATATAGCGATTTAGTCCTAAACTTTCAAATTTGCCATGAGAAGAGCCAGTGGAAGTGGAGGGCGCCTTGCTAAGAAAAGTGAAACCAATGCTTCGAATGATGCAGCTGAAGAGAAGGGCACAAACTCTGGTCTGGCTCTGTCTTCCCTATCTGCCAGTTCATCGTACTCTGTACCTTTGACACCTGATTCCTCTAAAACCTGGAATTCATCTAGTAGTCACATGGCAGGAAGGTCGCTAGCGTGTAGAACTCGCAGAGGTCATGACTACGTGAATGGGAACAGCCAGTACCAAAATTACGGCCGCTTCCAGGCCTCTGCATATTCAAATGAAGGGGAGAGAGACCGCTGTGGCCAGCAACCCGGAGAGGGATCTCTCCAGCTGGGTTCAAGAAGCCTGCGTGGGTCTTAGAGTGAAGGTATTGGGCCTACCACTAAACATGTAAGAAGGCTGGCATCATGGTTTCGCTCCCACGATTCTTGGCAATCCATTTACAGGACGGCAATTCATTCTTGGTTTTTATTCTATGTGTTTGTGATTGCTTGTTGGATAAAAAGGAGGTCCCGAGCAGGAGACTAGGAATATGGGCACGTGAGTTTGTGGATGTCCACTTCCTCATTTTCCCCCAACCTTCCTTGTTCTCTCTACTGGAGTAGGTCTCTCTGTTGTGAACTTTCGACTGAATTTTTAGCTTCCAGTCAGACAGGACATCCTCTTAATGCTTAAATTTTAGGTCATCACAGGTGACAAAAAATATTGACAACTTTGATGAATTGATTTTCGTATTGTACCAGATTTCTTTTTAGCATGGTGCTCAGGAGACTCTGCCTGCCTGCTATCTACCTTGGCACTACGCACTAGCATGCTCTTGCCAGGACCTGAATATGATGTGTCATGCTTCGAATAGACTGTTTTGCATATTGATGTTTACTTTAGGTGATGCTGAAGCTGAGTCTCGAGCATTTCAGACAAATTTTGCCTTCTTCTTCAGAGTGCGGTCATGCCTCTTTAAGTCGAGAGACGTTTGCAAAGGTTTGACATCATAGAGGTGTTAAGTCTCTGTTTCTTGTGATATATACACTTGGGGGGCTGACACAATGAGTGAGAATAGTTGCCTTTTTTGAGTTAATTCTCCGTTTTCTCGGAATGCCAGAGGGATTCGTATGGCTAGGAGCCTATACATATACGCTCAATGTGGCTAGCCGGCAGAAGAATAGCCCAAGTGCCATAACTTGACATGGAGAGACACTTAGGTGCCATAACTTCAAAATGGCATACTTGAGTGCCAATTTCGAAATTAAATAGAACACTTAAGTGCCACTCCGGCGAAAATCTGGCCAAATGGGTGACGTGGCAACTTTTCTGGCGAGTGTAGTCCAAAACGGCGTTGTTTTGTACGGCGACGTAGCGGAAAAAATACAAAAACGACGCCGTTTTGTGTAAATAATAATATAAAATTAATTAAATTAGATTTAAACTTAACTTTATTTAAAATATTCAAAAAAATAAAAAAATTAAGAAAAATTCAAAAAATTCAAAAAAAAAAAGTGGGGAGGTCGAACAGGCGGGCGAGGGCCGAGCCCTCGCCGTTGCCCGCCTCCCCGCCGTCGTCGGGAAGGGCCGGCGACGGAGGGGAGGGTCGCCGAGGTCGCCGGCCCCGGCCGACCGACGATCGCGGCGAGGGCCGCGACCCTCGCCCGGATCGGCGAGGGCTCGCGGGCCCTCGCCGCCGGTCGGCCAGCCTCGTCGGCCCCTGGCCGGGGCCCGGCCGACCCTCCCCACCCCATCGTCGGCCCTTCTCGGCGGCGGAGGGAGGTGGCCGGGGCCGCCGAGCCCTCGCCGGATCCGGGCGAGGGCGTGACCCCGCCCCAAATGCGGGGAGGGCTTGCGTGGGGCGAGGGTCGCGGGCCCTCGCCGCCTCCCCGCCACCGCCGGAAGGGCCGGCAATGGAGTGGGGAGGGTTGGCGGGTCGTCGAGGCCCGGCTAGGGGCCGGCGAGGCGGGCGATTGGTGGCGAGGGCCCGCGAGCCCTCACCCAAATCCGGGGTGAGGGTTGCGGCCCTCGCCGCGATCCGCGAGGGCTCGCAGCCCTTGCCATCGGTCGGCCGGGGCCCGGCGGCCCCGGCCGACCCTCCCCCAGTTGCCGGCCTTTCCGAACGCGGCGGAGGCGGTGGCGGCGAGGGCTCGGCCCTCACTGTCCCATTCGACCTCACCCCCTTTTTATATTAAATTTTTTTTTGAGAATTTTTTTAAATTTTCTTTTTTTTAATTTTCTTAATTTTTTAAATTTTTTGAATATTTTAAATAAAATTAAGTTTAAATCTAATTTAATTAATTTTTATATTATTATTTACACGAAACGACGTCGTTTTTGCATTTTATCTCGCACGTCGCATGCAAAACGACGCCATTTTGACCAAACTCGCGAAAGTTGCCACATCACCCATTTGGTCGGATTTTCACCGAAGTGACACTTAAGTGTTCCATTTTACTTCGATATTGGCACTTAAGTGTACAATTTCAAAGTTATGGCACCTAAGTGTCCTCTGTGCCAAGTTATGGCACTCAGGTATCCCAACCTCGTGGCTAGTCTCTCCTTTCAAATTCAAACTTTTCCTTTCTAGGCCATTAGCTTCTTAGGACGCGTGTATGGTAACCATTTTTTTTTTCAGAATTATATTTTTGTTTATATAGAAATTCGTTTGGTAATACAATTTCATTTTTCTATTTTTAAAATAATTTTTATTCCAAAAATAGGTTTGAAATAGAAATAAGAAGTGAAAATTTTTTATTTTTTATTTTTCTATTTTTGAAACAGAAATTCTATTTCAAGAACAAAAAATTTGTATTGTTATCAAATGCACATTTTCGTTCAGAAATTCATCAAGAAATAGAAATAAAAAAAATATTTATGTCCTAAAAATCAATTTCTGACCATAATGGTTATCATTCGCATATGTCAAGATTTAAAGAAAACGAACTAGTGTATGTTTCTTGGTCCCACATAAGAAAAGTGGGAGGAGGTGGATCAATTAATAAGTGTGGGATTTTTTTAGTATATTTAAAGAAAAGATTTAGTATGGGCTAGACCCCAGGTGGGTGCGCGGTTATTAGGCACACTTTGCACACCCACAGTTTAATTAACACTAATCCTTTTATTTATTTATTTTATTTCATAAGGTTATTTTATTAACCTTTATTATTTTAAGGTTGCTTTTTCTTTATTAAGTATTTTAGAAATTATGAAAATTACGAATTTTATTTATTATTTCGAATTTTTTATATGTGTTTTTTCAAGACAACCTTTGGAAATTACACTTGTTTAGTTTGCAACAATTCTCGAATAGTTGCGTTTGTTCATTTTGCAGCTCCTTCCGAACGAAAGGATATCTTTATTCAATTTAGAACATTTTGTGAAGAGCTGTTTATGTTCTTTAAGATCGATATATATAATTTTTTTAATTAATGAGTGAGATTATTTTTCACATATTTTTTCCAAAATTACAACCATCTTTCAATTGTTTCCTAGAGAAACTCTAGATAAATATTAGAATTGCTATCTAATAATCTCATTTAAGATTTTGTTATATCATCAAGGATAATTGTTAATGATTATTAGTAACTTTGTAAGGCAAATAAATCTTTAAAGAAAGTGATATTATGGTTCAAAATTCGATTTGATTGCCCTATTAATTCAAAGTCACACTTCTTCAATAGAAAGGAGAGGGTAGGTTTTCCATTTGTGGCGGACAAAGATGAGGCGTGCTTTTACTTTTGTTTGATCGCTAATTGCCACGTGAAACCTCGGAATCTTAGAGCCGATACCCATCGCTTCGAATCTTTGACTGAATCAAAGATACCTCTTTTTCTATTTCTTTTTTTTTTTAATGTCGGAATACTTTCAAAGTGGGGTAAAACCTATTTTCTCCTTTGTTCCATGATCTATGGTTTACTCGAGCTACCCACTTTGACAAATTAGGCAAGATTTTGACCGGATACAAAATTATTGAAATTTTACTTTTTTAGTCTTACAAAGGTTCAATTTCATTGCTTAGGGTCCGTTTGTTTCATGGAAAATAATTTTTGGAAAAACGTTTTCCGGATTTTCCGGTGTTCGTTTCACTGAAAATGAATTTATTGAGGAAAATATTTTCCATCCAAGGAAAAAAGTTTTTTAAAGTAGGGGAAAATATTTTCTACTTCTGAAAAGTGAAAAACATTTTCTTCACTTGATCTCTCTTATTTTACACATTTACAAATCCCCTTTCTTTTTCTTCTTTTCTTTCTTCATTTGAATTATTTTTAATTTCCATTTTTTTCCCATCTTCTTATTTCTTTGCTAGTTGTCAAACCAAGTGAACCTCAAGCTCATCGACCTCAAACTCACGCTCGTCGATCTAGCGAGCCTTAAACTTGACACTCGCGCTTACCAATCTGGGGAGTGGAAAACATTTTCCTTACCGAACACCGGAAAATATTTTCCAAAACATTATCATTTTCCTAGAAAATGATTTCTGGGAAAATATTTTCCAGAAATGACTTATTTTCCGCGAAACGAACAGACCCTTAGTTATATTCATGCTTGTTAGTATCATCTTAGTATGTATTGATTTTGTACATTGTTTGTTTTAGGATAATATTTCATAAAGGATTGTTTTTATTGTATCATGTTTCGTTACCTCATGAAGTAGCTCACTTTGAGAGAGTCAAGAGTTATTCTAATATAACATGTCACATTTGCATGCGCCCTTTTCTTTTAGGCATTAGTTTATCCTAGACAACTGGTAAGAGTATTTTTATACTTTCCTTTCACCGCTCACGAGTCTTGTCCTCAAGTGTAATAATAAGACCTTATTTAATTTTTATTGGATGCGGCTTGGGTCTTTATTTTCTCGCACTTTACTGACTATTATTTTGTGATTGCTTTGTTTATTACTTTAATTGTGGTTGGTTATATTAATTCGTTGCGTACCTCCACATGATCACTTTCATTGGCTTAGGTTAATAAAATTGGACAAGATTGCATGTTCAAACATTTTCGAAATAATGGAAAAATGCATCGGAAGGGTGCCAGTTAGACCTAGCGTAATCTAGTCCCCTTTTTAAGGAATATGTTAGTGGTGACTCTTTAAAAAAGGAACAAAAAGTCATAATCAATCAAGTCAATCAAATGTCATATATTAGTAGGGTTCGGGAGAACCTGCCCTGGTATTAGCACAATCTCACAAGGCCCTCAAAGATATCATTTGGCAATCTCTCGTCCTAACAGATGGCCTGCTCCCCTTCTTGACGGGAGGGTCGTAACACTCAGTATATGGCACGTAAAAAAACTTGAAAAATGTAAAAAAGAAAAAAGGAAAAGATAATAATTCAAATAAAAGTAATAAACTAAAAATCTACCACCACCAATAGGAGTCTTGCCCATCTCACCGCAAGCCACCACCACCACTTCCGAAGCTTGAGGCCATGGTTGAAGTAGTTAGAGGTGAGCGGTTCTCGATTCCTTAAAGGTTCCGCTTGGAACCTAGAACCTACCATTGAGTATAGGTTCCTCATTTTTTGGAACACGGAACCTACCCATCAAAACCAAGAACCCGAAACCTACCTTGTCATAGGTTCCAGGGTCGATTCCAGATTCTTTTTTATTTTTATTTTTTCATTTTTTAGTTTAAAAAATGGAAATGAATGCAGCAATAATAAACAAACTTGTCATTCATCAAAGAAAATATAACACGAACACAATCTATAATACTCATAAGCGTTTAATATTCTAAAATGTGAACTATTTCTCTTTTGCAAAGTCCAGCGGTTCACTTCACAAAGTCCCTTACCTCAGCAACAACCCTGCACCAAAATAAAGCCATATCCCTCATTGTTTTACAGCTTTCAATGACTTCAACAACTTTAGTAACAAAGCTTTCAAGTGGAGCTACATGAATATCTCTCGGCAATGTTGCAGCAATGGTTTCTGAACCAGAACTGATCTTTCTTTTGAGAAACTTTCCCCCTGCAAATATCTTGCAGATATTACAACAGAAGTGAAAGATCATCATAGGATAATTTTAAAAAGAACTGATAATTTTTTTTTTATAATGGATGAGTATTATTTCATGGACTAGTAAATTTGATAATCTAATTATTGATTTACCTACATCAAACAGCAAACTAATCAAAGAATAGAGCTTCACTTCATCTGGAAACTCGGATATGTTATCTTCCTTTTCACAAAGCACAAGCGACCTCATAGCAAAGAGACTTAGTCCTGCCCTTTCCTTGATAGGAGAAGAACCTTTGTTTGTTGCCAAAAAATCTTTCATTGAGCTAAATTTCTTCCCGTTCCTGGGAAAAGTTCCCAAAGATGTCTAAGTGATAGAAGAAATATATAGAGCTAAAAGTTATAATGGCTATCTTGTAGATAATAAAGACTTACTATACAACCACAGCCAATTGCTTGATAACTGGTGATGGAGGAATTTTCTCTGTGTTACCAGCAATTAGACCGTCCAATATGGATATGGACTTTGAACCCTATCAAAACATTTTTAATCCAAGTTAGACAGCAAAACCATAAACATGTCATCTTAAACCTCGAAGTCTGATCTCCTGCTGTAGTAAAAGATATTAATTGTCATCATAACTATAAACTATTTGCAGCCATTTCTGATTTCACACGAAAAGAACAGCTCGAGGCATTATTGCAGCAGACATATTAGGATATGAGAAAGCTAAAGAGAGATTGAAGTACAAGATTTTCTCTGAACTGCAATGAAAAATTACGGTAAATGTGCTGTGAGTAGGCAATTGGCTTCTCCACTGATGATTTTACCGAACCAATGAGGACTCTCTCTATTCTCAATCTACTGTACATATTTGACGTATAACAAAAGCTTCACTGGTTAATTCTTTTTTTGCCAAAAAGAAAAATTTCTAGTGTAATAGTAGATATTTAGACAACAAGAACACATCTTAAAATTAATCAATCTACTGTCCCAGAATTGACATTTTCTATTGGCCATTCAGGGACATCTGATGCAACATGTTTATACATGTAAGCGAGTTGTCACATCGATGATTCTAAGACATCTATGACTGATGATAATATGAGCTAGTAGCAACCAATAAGTTAGCTAGCATATCACTAAACTCAATTACTATAACACATGTAGAAAATAAACATTTTGAGTGTGTAAAAGAGTTAAAAGCACCAAAAAAAAAAACTCACCCTTGATTCAGAATCATTCTTCTCATTCACTATGTATAGCTTTCCTCCTGTTGAACAGGAAAACCAATATGAGCATCTCATCACGTGAATAACATAAGACAAATTGAACAGGAAAACCAATATGAGCATCTCATCACGTGAATAACATAAGACAAATTAAACATCAAAAGTGTGAATGAGGAGAAACCTTAAATGCCAATATTCTAGGAGTTGGAAATCGTGATTCTGTGAGTTCTTCAGCCAAAGTTCGGCAAGCCGCTAAAGTTGCTGCACTTTTCCCTTCGTCAGCAGCAAGTTGGGCACCCTGTTCATCAATCGATGGGAAAGTTGTTAACAAGCCAATTAGAGAAGAAAGGCTACAAGAGTGACATATGATAGTGGGAATTCCAGAATGTGCAGTGGGTTAGATACTGATATCTAACCTTACATTTTCATGGCATTCATCAAGGTGTATACTGTTGTGTTAAGAAGATTATATGTGCATGAAGGTGCCACCGAGGGGACGAGCGGAGTCCACTAGCGGTGTCAACGGTGAGTGGTTGAGCAGCAAGGCAAGCGAGGGGTGACAGCGTCGAGGGAGCAGGAGGCAAGGGCGAGACGAGTGCGGGGCGACTAGCGTCTAGCGGTGGCGTCGAGGGCGAACATTGTCCGACGGCGGCGTCCGGCGGCGGTGTCGAGGGAGAGCAGCGTCAGCGACGGGTAGAGGCAGAGAACAGGAGGGTCCAATTCGATTCTCTGGTTCTTGGGTGCTCACCCCTGCTTAAGCCTGAACGAAGACTCTTGATAGGCATACCAGCACACACAACAAACGTACCATAATGCACATCAGTGTCAACGGAGAACTGGCAAGGCCGGAGTTCACATAAGTTAAATAGTCGCAAACTCAGACCCTGCGTGCCTAAAACAAGGCACGCACAGATGAAGAAAGGCCTACCCGGGCCAACGCGGTGTTGTGGTGGGCGGTGGTCGGTGGGCTGGCCTTCGGCGACGCGAGTTTTTACTTCTTTGTCACATAGACGAAGCGGACTACTCACTCTCTCTCTCTCTCTCTCTCTCTCTCTCTCTCTCTCACTCCTTGGTCTCTCTCGGTCTCACTCTCTAACCGAGCCCATGCACGGCTGAACCTCTCCCGTTCTCCCTTAGTCGCACGGAACTCTCTTTCTCGGTCTCTCTCCCTCGAGCTCATCTCTCTCTCAGCCCAAAATCTACTGAAAAACCAGAACCCCCTTGCTTTCCCTCTCTCTGTCGCTCTCCCTTGCTTGGTCCCTCTCTCCCTTGGCCAAAAAGGAAACCCTCAAAAAGAGAGGATGGAAGAAGAAGAAGAAGAAGAAGAAGAAGGGGGTGATTTTGACCTAGAGAGGGGGAAAGAGAAGAGAGAGAGAGAGAGAAGAAAAGAAAAAAGTTTGGGGGAGGCAGGAAGTGACATGAGGAGGAAAAAGGGGAGAAAAGAAAGAGAGAGAGAGAGAGAGAGAGAGAGAGAGAGAGAATGGGAAAGGGGGGAAGAATCGGCAGAAGGGGGAAAATGAAATCACGTGGGGAGGGGGGTTAGGGTTTTTTCATGGCCGGTTCCGGTTCCTATGGGAATCGGAACCGAAACCGAGAACTGTCGGTTCCCAAAAAATAGAACCGGGAACCAAATTAGACCCTGCGGTGCGGTTCTCCGTTCCCGGTTCTACCCGGGAACCACGCTCACCCCTAGAGCTAGCGGCCATCACTGCTTGAGTTTTGTCAAGTTCTGCCATGGGAACTTGGGCTTTTGAACAATGTTTCGTCAATCTCAGCAAACTTTAGTGCTAGATGTGCCATCAAAGCAAAGCATAATATTGACTCTAGTTTGTTGCTTAGTATTTTGGGATAATGACTCAAATGGTTTCTTAACTTTAATTTAATGTATAATATAATTCATGAACTTTTAATTTGTTCAATGTGATCCCGAAACTTTATCCTAATATGCAATGTGATACCTGAATTTTTAATTTATTCAAATAGTCCAAGAACTTTTGATACATGTTTGATTTAGTCATGAATTATGTGAAAATGTTCAATATTTTCATTTTATTAATTCAAGTTCATGGACAATATTAAATATTCATATAGTCTAGGGACTAAATCGAATATATACTAAAAGTTCAAGGACTACATTGCACGGATTAAAAGTTCAGAGACCATGTTGCATACTGGGTCAAAGTTTATAGATCATTCGTGTCATTTTTTCTTTTATCTCTTGTCACTCCAATCTATGTGATCTCATATTCTTTGAAGAAAAACCAAAGGGTAAAATTTCAGGAAAAAGAATGCTAAGAGAAATAAATAAATCAAGCCAGAAGCAATAACGAGAATATCGCCGCCAAGCGACGAAGGCCTCACAAAAGCTAGAGATGATGAAGCGTTGATCAGGAGAGAAGACGTTCGTCTCAAATGGTACGGACAATTTCAGCATCACCGCTACCAGCACAGCCATCTGAGCTTGAAACTGATGAGCCAGACGGAAGATAATAGATCTTCCACTCTGTGAGAGAAGATGATGGAGAGGAAGCTTTTTAGCCTAGTGGTGAAAGATCTGAGAGTTAACGCGGGGAGTACAAAAAAGACGGTGCAGTGAGGCTGTTGAAAGTTCAGACCCAGACCTGAAGGCGCTCGGGTCCGTGATTAATAGGGCAAGCTCGACGAAACTCGAGCGGCTATGGCCAAACGTGATGACTGAGCACCCATGTCGGCCATGGCACGGGCTTGGTTAAACTGGAGTGGCCATGGCCGGAAGCAACCGTGGCTGGTGGCCGAGGTCGGCAAAGTTCAATGTCGGTTAGGGTTCTTCTCCTCCTTCCTCATCGCGGCTCGATTTAGATCACCGCCGTCGACGCCTCCGTCCACAATTACTTCAACGAGGTCTTCACCTCCCGCTCCAACGCCTTCTTCTTCCAAGGTAGCATCGAGGGCCTCCACGCCCCCCGGTCCACGATCCCGCCTTCCTCCTCCACGACGTCTCCCAATATCACGACCGGCCCCAAGGGGAAGTCCTTCATCAGGTACGGCTTCTTTCATTTTTGCGGTTTGCTAGCGTCCCGAATGGATGCTCCGTCTTCGTTTTGGTTTCTGGAACGTTGTGCTGCAGCCGCGTGATCGTTTGAACTCGCTTAGATTCTATGTGGTTTGTACGTATATCCGCGGAAGAACGCAATCGAAGTCCTCTGGGTCGGCCGCGGGTTCGCCATCCATTGGTGAGGTGAGCTCACCACTAGCCATCGACTAGTCCTCCTCTTTGGCTGGTCGCTGGAGCAAGAGGAATGAGGGAGGAGGAAAAAAAAAAAGAGAAAAGAAAAAAAATAAGAAAAATAATAAAAATAAGAAATCATAAAATAAAAAAAATTATTAAAAAATTGTTCATTGACATCCACTTAGCGATGGTTAGCCAAATTTAGCCAGATGAATTAAATTGACATAATTATAAAAAAATTAATAATTAAATTAATAAAAAAAATTAGAATTGAATTGAAAAAATTACAATGAAATTTTCCCTTAGTCAAGTGACTTTTCTCTTCTTTTTCTCAGTCATGTGCCGGCATTTGCCCCAAAAGAGCATCGGGTTGGTAAAAGAAAGAGTAGGGCACGACAATAATAAAATAAGAAAAATTGAGAAACGGCATTTGCACCATTTCGTGTTCTTCTTTTGTTTTGATGGTTAAACACCATGTGAAACCTCGGAATCTTCGACATTAAATGAATCCCAGCATCTTAGGGCGCGCATGTTTTTATTTCTGTTCCTTTTCTGTTCCCGGGAACAGAAATAAAAAAAAAAAGTGTTTCTATTCCAGGGAACAGTTTTTGAACAAAAGAACGCATTTGGTAACGTTTATTCCAAGAATAAAAAATGAATAAAAACACGTTTGGTAAATTTTATTCTTTTTTTGTTTCTTTTTTTTTAATATTTTTATTTTATTTTCCATTTTTTCCTTTTTTTTTTTTTTTTCTTCTTTCGGCCGGTCGCCGGCCTCCCGGCAACGGCCGACGGGGCCGGCAGCCTCACCCGGCCACGGTGAGGCTCGCGCCCCCGGCCAGCCGAGCCTCGCCGTGGTTGGGTGTGGCTCGGCCTCGCCGGATCCGGGCGAGCCCGAGCTCACCCAACCAAGGCGAGGCTCGGCGTCGTTGGCGCGGGCAAGGCCGAGCCTCGCCGCCCGCCGTCGGAGCCGAGCACCGTGCCTACGACACCGACCGAGATCTCGCCCGCCGCTACTCCTCGTGACGCCATTGCTCGCCGCCACTCCGCTTGCGAGACTCATGCCCTCGCAACAGCCTCCTCCGCAAACGCTACCGTCGCGTCGGACCGTCGCGCCGCCCGAAGCCCGCAGCTTGACGCCGTCCCGATCTCACCACGCCATTCGCGACGCCGTCCGCCGTCTTTGCCCACGTCACCCCATGTCGATCCCGAAGCCTCTAGTGCCGCGCCGCCGTCACACCGTCCTCCGGAGCCCTCGCCGAAACCCTAGCCAAAGATCTCCCCTCGAGCAAGGCCGAGCCTCGCCTTGGCCGGGTGAGCTCGGCCTCGCCGGGGGCCGGCAACGCTCCAGCAAGGTCGCTGACTCTCGACGGCGTCGCCGGCCCTCGACGGCCGGTCGCCGGCCATGGCCGAGGCCGGCGACCGGCCAAAGAAAAAAGAAGAAAAAAAGAAGAAGAAAAGAAGAATAAAAGAGAAGAGAGAGAAGAAGAGAAGTGTTTCTTTTAGGCGTTGAAGAAGTGTTTGTGAAGTCCAGAAGTAAAAATTTTTTGTTTATTTTTTATGTTCCTATTTTATTCCGGGAACAAAAAAAAAAAAAAAAGGAATAGAAACGCAACCAAACGCATTTTGTTTTTTTTTGTGCCGGAAACAAAAAAGTGTTCCAGAAACACTTTTTTGGAACATTACCATGCAGCCCCTTATAATCTTTGAGCAAAATAAAGATGCCTTTCTTTCTATTCATCTTTTAATCTTCGAATACATTTAAAGTGGGCCAGCAAAATCAATTTATATTGAAATTTTGCTTTTTTAGTCTAACGTTCAATTTTGTCCGCCAAACCGTATTCATGCTTACTAGCATCACCTTTGTATAGATTGACTTCCATTTTGGGCATGGTTTGTTTTATGATTATTTTTTTAAAATGGGTAATGTTTCGTTACCTGTGAAGTAACTCATTTTGAGAGAATGAGGGCTGCTCTAATATAAAATATCACATTTGCATAATACCCTTGCCTTTTACGCGTTAGTCTCTCTTCGCAAAATTGGTGAGAGCACTTGTAGACTTTCCTATTACCGCTCAGGGGTCTTGTCCTGAGGCGTAATAACAAAAAACCCTTTCCTTTTCTGCATTAGTCTCTCTTAAGAAATTGGTAAGAGGACTTTTAGACTTTCCTAATACCTCTCACGGGGTCTTGTCCCGAGGGGTAATAATAAGATATTGTTTAATTTTTATCCTTAACGGCTTTGGATTTTGTACGCATTATTAGTGACTTAGCTTTAATAAAAATGGACAAGATTGCATGATCAAACATTTTCGAAATGACGAGAGAATATATAAAAATGGTGCTAATTAGACTTTGTTTAACTAAGTCAATAAGATCTCTAGCTCACGGAAGATGAAATGACTTCTCACGTCTCAATTGGCTCAAAATTAGCTTAGAATAGGTTAGTATTGATTTTTAAAAAAGGAATAAAAATATTCATAATGAATCGAGTTAATCAAATGTTGCGGATTGGTGGGGCTTGAAAAAGTCGGCGTTGAGTGTTGGCAGAATCCTGCACGAGGCAGCGGAAGTTATCGCTTGGCGAGCCATCGTCGTAACAAATGCCCCGCTCTCCATTCCGAAGGGATGGAATTGGCCATAATACTCGTTAAAGTGCGACGTAAGAAAATTTGAAAATAAAAGAAAAATGGAAAATGTCAATGCGAGCGCATGCTGTGTGGCCGCCCACCTAATATGCTCTCACGTCATCGCGCTATAGTATTTTATCCAAACCCCCAACAAAAAAAAAAGAAAACTTAATATTTTCTCACGTCAACGCGCTCTATCATCCCCCCTCCTTCTCTCTCTCTCTCTCTCTCTCTCTTCGCTTTCATTCACTACCTCATCATTACGAAGCAAGGCACACAAGACGTCTCTCATCAATGGAGCGTTCCGCTTGGCCTAAGAGCCTCTCCTCCAGCCGCAAGCGCGCGATCCAGGAGCTCTGTGGCCAAAATCCCAAGAAGCTCAGAGATGCCTTCGACGCTCACTCTCAAACTGGCGATGACCCACGGCAGCCCTTGTTTGCGGGAGATCTGATCGTCAGCGTCCTCGGGTCGTTCAGCACCAACACCCAATCCCTATCGAGCGGGGCTGAGTCCTATGAGGTCTCGCAGGTCCCGAGCAACGCCTGTGTCATCTCCGGGGTCTCTAAGGGAAGTGAGAGCGTCAAGTCTCCGCTCCAGAGGCCTCCGGTAGAGAGCGTCAAGCCCCCCGTCCAGAGCTCATCGGTATCCATCTTGTGTGAGCAGTCGCTAGTGGAGGCTGCGACGGCGATATACAAGGGCAGAGTAGACGTGGCTTCGGAGATCTTGAGGCGCTTGTCTGCCTTGCTGAACCCCATGAGTACTTCAAAGCAGAAATTGATGGGATACATGTTGTCTGCGCTTAAATCGTGCGTGAGCCCCGTCGATTACCCCCTCCCGTGGCGGAGTTGTTCACCGAGGACCATGTGTTGTCGGTTCGGTCACTTTACGATCTGTCTCCTTGTTTTAAGCTCGATTTCATGGCTGCCAATAACGCGATTTTGGAGGCTGCATCGTAGCAACCCTCCAATAACAAGCTCCATGTAGTTGACTTCGATATTGGTCGGGAAGGACAGTACAACGATCTCCTTGACAATCTGTCCATGCGTCAGGAGGGCAATCAATTCACCCTCAAAATCACGTCGCTCGCAGACAGCTTCTACGGCGAGAAGAGGCTCAGGATGCTTGGGGACCGACTGAGTTTACACGCGGCCCAGGTGAGAATTAGGTTAGTATTCAACATCGTGAGCCAGAAGCTGAGCGAGTCGAGCCGCGACTCGCTGGGCTGCGAGCCAGACGAGGTGCTGGCGGTGAACTTGGCGTTCAAGCTGTACAGAATGCCGGACGAGAGCGTGTCCGCGGAGAACACGCACGACGAGCTCCTCCGGCGCGTGAAGGGGCTGGCGCCGCGGGTGGTGACGCTGGTGGAGCAGGAGATGAACGGGAACACGGCGCCATTCCCGATGCGCGTGGAGGAGGCGCTGGCGTACTACGGGGCGCTGCTCGAGTCGATCCAGTCTACAGTGCCGAGGGACAAGTTGAAGCAAGAGATGGCGGAGAAGGGGCTGAGTCGGAAATTGGGGAACTTAATTTCCTGCGAAGGTAGGGACCGGATTTTCATCCAACGCAAAGTAGAGAAGAAGATTAGAAGTGTCAGTGTCAATGTGCAGAAGTCCCAGTTATGCAATTATCAAACCAATAAAAAAAAGTATTTTATATTCTGTGTATTCCCATTAGTTTGATAACAAATTTCGATAAATTTCGATATATCATGAATATAAAAATCTCTAAATGCATCATATTAACAAGGGTTAGAATTTACTCGCATGTATAAAATTAATATTGTAAAACCATGCCAGATCATCACCTCCAAAAATTACAATTACCAAAATTGTTTTTTTTTAAATTCATATTGTATTAAAATTATGGTTTTTGTTTATATCTACTTTCATAAATGTACTAGAAAAGATCAGTATCATTTTGAGAAATAATTTAATTTTTTTCAATTTTAATGTGAAACTACAAAAGAATCTTTTCAAGATCCTTCTATATGATGATTCACAAAAAAAAAAAAAAAATGAGAACGGAGATTGGCTAATTGATAGCACTCTTCCTTTAAAATTCAAAATTTCGCCAATAATAACAACTTAACCATCACATATCATTTTTGTAACCTTCTTTAGGAAACATAGTTTCCCCTTTTGTCTTCACAAGTAATATAGATCCCATGATTTCTAATTGTCCACAAGAAATAGCCAGCTGCCTAAGTTGATAGTACGTCATCTTTTTCTATTATCAATAAATTACATAATTAGTTGTAACTTTTATTTAACGTGGACATAATTTTCCTTTTGATAGCCACAAATTCTTTCAATCATATAATTCGTAATTTTCCACTAAAATTAAGAACCTACCCAAGTCGATAACAAATTTGTTATGCTATTAGTAGTAAAATATTCTTTACTCATCCTAACTTTAGTTAAAATAAGAAAATGGAAATTGGAAGTTTGATAATTTTTTATCCAAATAATCCAAATTTACTTATTGGGAAAGTAGGGAAAATTCCCCTTGTTTTCTCAGAAATTAAAATAGGGAAGATGGAAAGCATCTCAGTTCGGCTCCGAGGTTGGTTCCCTTGTCAAAGCTCATTCTTCTCAGGAAGAGAGAGAAACAGAGAGAGAGAGAGAGAGAGGGTGAAGGAGGAAGGAGATGGAAGTGAGAGAATCGCGCAGAGCTCATCGTCGGTTAGGGTTCTTCTTCCTCGTCGCGGCTCTGGTTTCGATCGCCGCCGTCGACGCCTCCGTCCACGACTACTTCAACGAGGCCTTCACCTCCCGCTCCAACGCCTTCTTCTTCCACGGCGGCAGCGAGGGCCTCCGCGCCCCCCGCTCCGCGATCCCGCCTTCTTCCTCGACGTCTCCCAACATCACGACCGGCCCCAAGGGGAAGTCCTTCATCAGGTACGGATTCCTTCGTTTTCGGTGGTTTACTGGCGTCCCGAATGGATGCTCCGTCTTCGTTTTGGTTTCCGGAAAGTTGTGCTGCAGCCGCGCGATCGTTTGAACTCGCTTAGATTCTATGCGGTTTGTACGTATATCCGCGGAAGAACGCAATCGAAGTCCTTTGGATGAAACGTCTGGAGTCGGCCGCGGGTTCGCTAGAGGATTTCCTACGTTTTGATTTGAGTTTTAGGGCTTAATTGGGAATTTTAGGACTCAATTGCGCTTTGTAGTCGAAGTGCGGGGCTAGATTGCGTTCGTTACATAAGGTTTAGGACTTAGGGTGCGGGTTACGCGTTCTCTTTTTATCGTAGATGGGGTGCTGGAATTTCTTTGTTTTACTCTGCGTCATTGACCGAGTAGAGCTTTTGCTGGAGGTCCGAGAAGTCGATGATTCGTTACGAGGTTATAATGGAAATGGCAGTTGTAATCTCCCTAGACTGTTGTTTTCTGTGGAAGAACTGTTTTATAGGTCCATTGTATGTCGGGTCGTCTAAGGAAAAAAAGCTTTTTTTCTATTGAAATCTGAGTAACGAGTGATTTTTTAATGCTTTGCTGCCTCTAAATTATGCTGATGTTCTTTCTATTTGATGGTTCATGTAATGTAAGCATCATATTTGTACCTCTTGGTGTGCCTACTTTCCATTTTTTTTTTTAGAAAGTGCCAGCTACCTTCTCTATAGACACGAACACATGCGTTCGCACAAAATATATTGCCTGAACTTTGTGCATATTGTTACTGGATTGGAGACAGACAGTGCTGTAGTCTCTGATTGTACATCTCTTTGGTGCAAACCCTGGTCAATCTCTGTTTGAAGGTTTTCCCTACGATAATTGATATTGATTCCATTTCTTTATCTTGATTCCCCAACTTAGGTTTGACGATGTCACCTTCATAAGGACAAAGGAGTCTGCTGATGCACAAAATGAAATGCAAGAGAATAGTGGCTCGGTGGAGGCTATCATACTTGATATAAAAGATTAGAAAATGATTGGAGGTGCTTATTTGAAATCTGATATGATATGTTGGACTCCGCAGTTGGCTGAAGAGAAAGCCTGCAGATTAAGTCAAGTTATTATTCAGAGAAACCTGGATAACCCCAAATGGCCTAGATGCATAACAACTTCCTCTGCTGGGAGAAATCAAGAAGCAAAGATGGAGAGTGTGATGGTTGAGATCGATAAGACAGGGATGTACTACTTGTATTTTATGTTTTGTGATCCATATCTCAAGGGTACCATAATTAAAGGGAGGACAGTATGGAGAAATCGAAGTGGTTATTTGCCTGGAAAAATGGCTCCTTTGATGGTAGTGTTTGGTTTAGTGTCATTGGCTTACCTTGTACTTGGACTTATATGGTTGTTGAAGTTTGCTCGACACTGGAAGGATGTCATACAGTTGCATTACCACATAACTGCAGTTATTGCTCTTGGAATGTGCGAATCGGCTCTCTGGTACTTTGAATATTCCAACTTAAACTCCACTGGAAGAAGACCGATGGGCATCACGATGTGGGCTGTCACTTTTACTGCAGTAAAGAAAACACTCTCGAGACTTCTCTTACTGGTAGTGTCAATGGGTTATGGAGTGGTGAGACCTACCCTTGGGGGCATAACCTCAAGAGTGCTTCTTCTTGGTGGAGCATATCTGATTGCATCTGAGTCGTATGAACTCGTTGAACATCTTGGGAATATCAATGACTTCTCTGGAAAGACAGCATTGTTTCTGGTCTTGCCCATTACATTGCTGGATGCTTGCTTTTATATTATGGAAATTTTCATCATTATCCAAAACTCTGGAGCAGCTTCAGGTACTCGTGCTCTGTTTACTTGGGTAGGTAAATTACACGTGACAAAATTTCTATCCAGAAAACAAGTGCATAGAACATTATAATACTATTGCAAGAAGCAACTTCCAACCCAGAACAGCTCATACACTCTAAGGAACAAGCATGGAGTCAAAACATAATATACCCGTTTTATCTCGAAAAATATTTATCCTATTCCTTAAATACGCCCTCCCTCTCTCCCTTTCTCTCAACTATGGACGCAAGGTGCTGCGTTTGGTCAAATACAACAAAAGCTAATCATTCTAGCGCAACCGATATCCAAAGAACCCATTTAGCTGAGGTAAACTAACTACTCCAAGCCTTAGAAAATGGTTAAAAAGGCAATAAGCCATAACCAACAATATCAATCGAATTCACCTCAACTTTCGAGCTCATCGAGTCCTTCCTGTCCATTTCCGCTTCGACCCTCCTCTCCAAACCGCCTACAGCGCCCCCCCCCTCTCGGATTGTCCTCCAACCCAACATTCCCCGTTATATTCCCATCCAGCGAGGGCACTGGCGGAGGTGGCTGCGGCGGCCCGTCTAGGAAAGCCACCGCCTTTACCCTTGCCACCGCTTCTCACGGCCACGGTTCGTCGGGTAGACGCAGAGCCGCAAATGAGGGAAACAATATATGCAGGGGCCAAATTTACTCAAAATATATAAAAAGGGTGTTTTTAGTTTTTGTCTTTTCTTCTTTCTTTTTTTCCTTTTACTAATATTACCGAAAAAACAAGACTCCAATTTTCATCCTCATATGTTGTTTTTTGTTACACATGATTTATGCGAATCTCAACATGCATTTTAAGGTTGAACTTGGCAATTTTGATTCATGGACTAGCATATTCTTCTTCTTCTTCTTCTTTTTTTAATCTTTAAATCTCGCTTTTGATGTCTATATAACTTGCCGTGTGTACTTGTTATGATGGTCATGTTTGGAATTATCAAATTCAGCCAATGTTTGAGTGTATATTCATCTCTCCTCCTGTACTTGGATCACCTCGCACAAGAGGAAGATCAAGGGATATTTCTGTGCATTCTCCTTGCCGGGTGACAATTCCCCAAGTATTTCTTGAGCATGCAGTATTATGATTCTACTGGTCATTCCTTAAAAACCTCCATTTTCGAAAGAGAATGACCCGACCATCCCTTATTAAAGATGTGGGCCCTATTTGGTTGGGCTTTCCCAAGGGGCTTTGAGCCCCCAAAGCCTCTTGGGAAAATTTTTTTGCGTTTGGCAAGGGTTTTTGAATGCTCATTTGCGAAATGCGGGCATTCTAAATGCCGAAAGCTGAATGCTAGGGAGAATCAACTTTGAGCATTAGGCATTTTGGAGATGCAAGTTTACTATTCATCACGAGTTACTATTCATTTTCTTCCTCGTTCGTCTTCATCTTCCCCGCCGCCTAAGAGTTCGATTTCTCCGGCAACCACCACAACTACGTGGGGGTCACGCGTCCCCAATGACCACCGCCCGGGGTGGCACGACTCATGGCCAAGGCACTGTCACCTGGTGCGTGCGAACCAGGCGACGCCGCTTGGGTCCACCTGACCTCAGCCCCTAGATCTGGCCTTCGCGACCTCGGGTCTCTAGATCTGGCGGTCCGGCGGCCAGATTGGCCGTCCGACAGTTGGCTGGCGGTTCACTAGTGGTTGGCCGGCGGTTAGGGTCGTCGAATTTTATTTTCAAACTTAAAAAAAAATAGAAAAAGCCAATTACAAATGCAAGTTCGCCAAACGGTGTTTTTGCTAAAGTTATTTTCAATGCTACTTGAGATTGTAATTTACCAAATGGTGTAGCATTTCGGAAAACCCTTTTACCTCAAGGTATTTGCATTCTCCCAAGGGCATTTCCTCAAAGCTGAACCAAACGGGCCTGTGGTCTCTCTCTCAGAATTTCACAAATTGGTCCAAACATACTAATACACACGTAATACATTTATGATAATTTTACTTAAAATTAATTTTTTTTCAATCGCCAAAAATCACATATTGATACTTGTGTAATGCATTTGTTCTTGAGAAAGAAAAAGAAATCAAAAAAAGAAAATGGATTTTGAATGAAAATGTTGTTGGTTACATTAAGATTTTATTAGTAAGTTTGGTGCTTTATTTGAGATTAAATTTGCCATTCCAAATTATTATTTGAGATAAGGTCAACTTCAAATCTTTTTTTTTTTTTTTTTTGAGAAAACGCTTTCACTTTAAATTCTTCTCTAAAAGTTGCCCCAATAACAATACTAATAAGATTAAGATGTTTTCTAAAAAGGGGATTTACCATGTATCATTATATCATTGGCGATCGACCCAGCTGCTCGTAACTTGGCTAGATCCCGCAAGACGTCGAGCCTTCGCACCTCCTCCCACTAAGCGCGTGAAGATGGCTAGATCCCCCAAAACAAGGAACTTTCGCCCCACCTCCCCCTCATCTTCCTTGCCTCTTTCGCACATGGCCATGAGCTCTCACTCTCTTTCTTCACATTCCTCCCTCATCACAAAGCAAAGCACGGGATCTCTCTCATCAATGGAGCGTTCCACTTGGCCTAAGAACCTCTCCTCCAGCAGCAAGCGCGCGATCCAGGAACTCTGTGGCCAAAATCCCAAGAAGCTCAGAGATGCCTTCGACGCTCACTCTCAAACTGGCGATGACCCACGGGAGATCCGGTCGTCCGCATCCTCGGGTCGTTCAGCAGCAACACCCAATCCCTATCGGGCGGGGCTGAGTCCTATGAGGTCTCGCAGGTCCCGAGCAACGCCTGTGTCATGTCCGGGGTCTCTAAGGGAAGGGAGAGCGTCAAGAGCCCCTTCCGGAGGAGGAGACGAGACTCCAGAGGCCTCCGGTATCCGTTTATCTTGCAAAGAATAGAAGTCATTTATTTATTATTTCATTTATCTTGTTAATGGACAGAGGATGAAAGTAATTTTACATGGAATTATATACATATATATGTGGGTCTAAGTAATTCTAATATGAAATGTAAAATTATACATTTTTGCACAGAAAGACTTCAGATACACTGACAAGGTTGGACCATAATTTGATTGATGATGGGCACCAATGGAGGAAATATGGTCAGAAAACGGTTCTCAACGCCGAATTCACCAGGTACTTCAAATATGATATACCTTTTTCATGTATATCTCATACATATGCATATGTGGAGAAAAATATTGGATAAGGTAGAGAGAAATCAATTCTCGCATGATGTCTAAAATAAATATTATGTGGGGTCTTTACAATTAGTCATGTAAAAATTAATAAGAAACACATGATCTACCAATGTGGCTAAATTATTTATGCTTCTCTCATAATGAACAATCAAGCAAACAATGGGTTATTGCTTGTGATTAAAGCCGTGTTTGGGGGGCACTTGCAGGAGCTACTTTAGGTGCGCCCACCTGATCGACCAGGTATGTCAAGCAACCAAGCAGGTCCGACAGATACAGGATAACCCACCTCTTTACAGGACCATATACCAAGGCCTCCACACTTGCAAGAACTCTGTACTCAAATCCCCCCGGCTCATCCTGGACTCACCAAGCCCTGAGGACTCCTCCATCCTCGTCAGTTTCAACACTACCCCCATTCCCAAACAAGAGTACGACAACCACGACGGCGACGGCGACAAGTAGTTCATCTATTTAAGTGGAATTTTGAGTAATTTAAACAACATATGAAGCTTTCTTTTGGGAAGAATAGTTACATGTAAGGTGAGCATCGCAGGTTTGAAAATGATGGTGTGAAGATCTCTTAGAATTTACGACAAAGAGAAGATATGGAAAGATCCTTTCGTTGTTTATATGATTTTGGGACACAACTTGACATATCATAATTGAATTATGAGGAGCTTGTCTAACCTGTAAAGAATACAAGTCGTTTATTAGTTATTTCATTTATCTTGTTATTGGGCAAAGGATGAAAGTGGTTTTACATGGAGCTATATATATACACACATAATGGGTCTAAATAGTTCTATCATGAAATGAGATTTAGTCACTTTTTCGCAAAAAGACTTTAGATGCATGGACAAGACTGGACCATAATCGATCAATGACGGGCATCAATGGAGAAAATATGATAAGAAATTGATTCTCAGCCCGAGTTACATGAGTACTTTACAAATGATACATCCATTTTCATTAGATTCTCATATATATTTTTTATTTGTTTTGTTATTAGTTAAGGTATGAATATAGATCTCTAATGTGAAGTGCGAATTACTCATTTTTTTGCAGAAAAACTTTTGTTACACGGACAAGATTGGACCATAATTTGATCGATGATGGGTACTTGTGGAGGGAATATGGTCATAAATCAATTCCTAGTTATGAATTCCCCAGGTACTTCACAAACGATATATGCATATTCATAAATATCTCATTAGAGGAAAAATTCGTATAAAGTAGAGAGAAGTTATTGCTTGATGTCTGATACAAATATTATGTGGGAATCCTTACAATAATCCATGGCTTCAAATTAATAGAAAGCACATAATCAACTTGGCTAAACTATTTATGCTTCTCACATGATGAACGACTAAGCAGATAATTAGATGGCCATTGCCCCTTGACATGTTATAATTAAAGGGGGTCGTTCTTTAATTTGCTAAATTTTAACTTCATCTTACCGACCAAAAAAAAAAAAAAAGAAAGGAACTTCATCTTACCATAATGCAACATAATTCTTAATCTAATGGAAACAAGCACATTATTTCTTTTTATCGTCTACCATCAGATGTGATTTTTTTTTTCAAGGTTATTTTTTGGATTTGAAGCATCCAAACCCCCAAATCTTCAATTAAGTGATCATTAATGTGTTATTGCTTATGATTAAAGCCGAGAGTGGGGCCACTTGCAGGCACTACTTCAGGTGCGCTTTCAGAGTCGACCAGGGATGTCTAGCAACCAAAGAAGTCCAAAAGATGCAGAATGACCCACCCGTTTACAAGACCGTATGCTACGGCCACCACAATTGCGGAAACCCCATCGTCGAATCCCCCCAATCGTCCTCGATTCACCAAGTCCCTAGGATTCTCCTCAATCCTCTTCAGTGGCAACACTAGCCTCATTGCCAAGCAAGCCAACTACAACAGCCCCATCTCTTTTCTTCTACTTTCTCATCAGTGAACCATGAGCAAAAGTTACCCAGTACGGATGATGTGAACCCCCATAGCCACGGGGATGACGACAATAGTAATAACAACCATCACTTCACTTTGTCTAATTACTACGCCGTCCTGGAATGTGCTGGGGGGATTTAAGCCCTGTCGTTAGATCAAGGGGATGTGATGTTTAGGCCTTGTAGTTGTGATATGATTGTGGGGTCTGAGTTTGATAATCTGTTGGATCATGAACTTCAATGTTGATTTCGGTGTAGGTTTCTTAATTAACGTGAGAGGTGTTTGCTAGAATGAGTTTCCTTGAAACTATTTATCCTATGCGGCAACTTGTTCAGGAGAAAAGGAGCCATATTGTAGCCAGAATAATAATATTTCTTTGTTGAAAATTTTTTTGTTATTAGAGGGTTTTATATATCCTCTAACACCAAATACACACCACTTTCAGGAAAGAAGGTGCGAATATGCATCGTTACAATCAACTCAAACTTACACAGTAAACATTGCTAATTATCTGCAAATGGGAATTTTGCAGTAAACCGACTTTCTATTGATTAAAATGAACCAATTACATCAAGGGCCAAGAAGCAGAAAGTTCAAATTCTTCGATCAGAAAATACCAGAGCCACCACATATCCAACATACACACACCCTTTTAAAATCTAAACCATCAACTATAGCTGCTGCATAATGGACCCCACTGTTGTAGAGGTCCATCAATATAAGGGAGCTCTTGTCCACTGAACTACTTATCCGCAGCACATAAATCTCAGATGCAACTCAAAGGTGATTCTACTTCGAGAGTCCCTACCTCCTTTGAAGCAGTGCTCAACTGTGAATCTCACAGTTTGAATCACAGCATCAACAAGAGGAAGAGATCGAATGCAGCTTGGAGTTCCTGGCTCTCCACTGATAAATGCGACAACTCCATAGTAGCATCAACAAACACTCATGAAAATCACTTCCCTTAGTGGTCTGCTTCAACCAAGACAGTTCAATGTTCCAATCGCTAATGCTTCGATGAACGAAACACATCTGCAAAATTGGGACTCAAATCCAATGAGAACAACTGCACTCGAAAAATAGGTGAGATTTGGATGCAAAACTGCTAGCCAGGAAATGAACAACCTACTCCAAAGCAATTTATCCTTCTTTCTGCTTCTAACTATATCAACTCCAATCCCTCTAATTTTACAGAAAAGACCTAGAATCACAATTTTATTCTCCTCAGCTTTCATGGACTTCTCCTTCTCTTTTAATAATTTCAACATTGACTCAAGGTCCTCATCTTTCTTTTTAAATCTCCCTGTCTTTGCATCCACAGCAGACTCTCGCTTTGCCAATTTCTGTTATTTGGTTTATTTCAACTTCCTTCCGCTCAATTTCTTCTATCTTGGTTTTTCAATTCCTTGTCAAGAGATTTCCTCCTCTCTTCCTATTCAGTCTCAAAGCTGAGCATTTTACCATCTAAGGTGGCCTTTTGCTCATAAGCAAGTTTCTGGATCCCCACCTGCACAGCAAGCAAGAATCAATTCTACACTGCTAGACATGAGCTATAACACGCCATATCATTCCATCCAATCCAATCATTTAAAGTGGAAACAATCATGATTAAACTCATCTAAATATAATCAATCAAAACAAAGGTGAATAGAAATTAACACATACGGCACCCACAGTAAAGCTCCCAAATGACCCCAAAAGACAGAACGATCAACACACAAACATGGAAGGAAACCCCTATGCATGAAAATGTTCATTGACTTGATTCACAAAATAAGTGATTCAATAAGAGTTGTTTCTACTTCCCAGTACTACTTCTGCTTTATTCTGTACAGGACCTAATATCCAACATTCAGCACACCAAGCAACATGGGACTGGGTATATTCAATTAACTATTGAGTGATTCAGCAAGAAATATTAGTTCTTGCAAAGTATTAACAAAAAAAATATACTCATTTAAAAATTAACCGCTACATGAAATGAATACATGAAAGGAAGAAAAGCATTATCAATCCTCAGTGCACAAGAACATCTCCCCTTGTCCACAAAGAAAACACCTTTTGAGCTAATCATATTTGTGTTGAATCATAAGCAGCATCATCTTAAAAAACTTTGTTCAGTATGTAATAAATCAGTAATTTCTAGAGACAAATTATGCATCCTACTCACACTCTCCCAGATTCAGCTCGTTCTCCAATGCAAGTGGCTTTTCCTCTTTTGATCTTATAATGCTTTCTTCTTACTGTACTTCCTGCAACCAAATTGAAAAGTGAACTAAATGACTATTGGAAAAATATGATGTAGGTTGATTTGCAAAGACCGAGAGGAGAACCAACAGCACTGAACAGTGAACTTACCTTTTCTTTTGCAGCCAAGTCTGCTAAACTTGGATTTATATGTTTCTCTTTCTCATAAAACATTGATTTGGATGACATCATGTTTCTGTAAGCTTCTCCAAGATCCATCTCCTTCTGCATAAGAAGTGGGTCAATTTCATTGGCCTTTCCCTCCTTCACGTTAAGGATTCTCCTATCCTCACACAGCTTTTTTTTTCCCTTTCCTGCAACTTTTGATCCCACTCTTGTAAATTTTCTCTCTGTTTATAAGATGCAGCCCCGTGTGCTTCCTGCCTGCCAAAAAAGGCCAGATTTGCAACATCACTTGCTGAGTATTTCTTACAGCTATAGCAATGTAACCAACGTTATCATGCATGATGCATAAAGATGCACAGGTTGAAAAGAGCATACTCAGTTTTCAAAGAAAAATGCTCCCTTCAAAGTACACTTTCGCGTGCCTCCATCTCTTGCATCTTCAAGTCCAATTGTGAACTTTTTCTGCTGACCTACAAAGTTTGGCATCAACATCGTGCAGTGTCTCATTCACCTCCAATGACCTATCCTCCATTCCAATAGTCAAAGCACTTGCTTGAGACAACTTCTTCTCAGAATCAAGCTTTATTCGGTCCTGCTCACTATGTATTTTGTGCAGAGCCTTCTCAAGCTGCATTAACAAAGTTTATCTATGTAACAAAAATATGGAAGACTTCAAACGCTAATCATATTCACTTCCAGCACTCGCATGAGAGAAGATATATTCAAACAATCAAGTTGAGGGACGGCTCTCATTATATCTTCCCATTTGCAGTGCAACTCAGGCAAAGGAAGAAACAAGGATAAAGCTCGACTTTTTATACTAAAATAGGAAAATATGGCCCTACATTGCCACATATTAAACCAACGTCGACAATCTACTATTTTCCCTAGACATAAATTTGTCTAAAACATGCCTATGCATGTTCTGCAACTCTATGTGTGCGCAGTGCAATCACATACTTCATGTCTGAGAAGGGTCAGATTGTAGGGAAAGGGAGGCTAGCAAATAAGATCCACAATGGCATAAATCCCGAGCGCGTGAAACGAGCTTACAAAAGCAATACTTATTTTTCTTTTCACGCTTGGCTTTTATAGAGGAGTTAGAAAACTTACTATTAAGAAGATGGTGACTCGTTGCCACAAAACTGAAAATTCAATTGAATGAAAGGAGCAAGCTCTTCCCAAATTATACCATAACCCCCACAAAAACCAAACAAAGCTAAAACATCACTCTCGTTAACCTTTTTGGCACAAGAAGATTTTCATCAATAATTCATGAAAATATACATACAAAGATCTTGAACTTTTTTTAAGAATTGGTAGAGCACTCTCAGATTTATCAACTACCAGATTAACACAATCAACCAGAGTCGCTAATCTAATATGATTAGCAACATAATTTGGCAATCGGAATCAAACTAGTGCTCCAGAAAGAGTTCTCCACCGGGAGTACAGTCGTTATGCCAGATCATAGAAGAATCATCTAGCAATTGAGTTTGTTTTACCTTTAAACTATCCGATTTAGCAATCTCTAGTGCCCATGAACATAATTTTGGCAACACAAATTCAATAGACAGCTTGTCATTAGTTGACTGTATTTCTAAAATATAAGACAGTTCAAATGCAATGCAAAATCTAGAGCATTCAAATTGCAAGACTATAAGCAAGAAGTAGCATACATTTGCCACACACTGCCTTTCAAAAGCCAAAGCTTTCCTCAGATTTTCCTCTTTCTTCTTAGCTTCAGACATTGCAATCAGATGTGCTGATTGTTCTCGTTGGATAAGCTGTCACGCTTCTAATAATGCTTGACCTACCTCTTCAAACTTCAGGTTCCACTCCTTTTTGTTGAGCAGAAGTAGCCCCACATTATACTGATGATCAAATAGCTGCCAAAAGACTTCTATTTAGGTTAACAACAACTGCTAGATCTCAATATATAAGAATTTCAGGGAATTTAATTCCTAAATGTCAAATGCTTAACCTAATACAACACTAAATATACAGATAAACATGAGATTTTTTGTGGCAATTACACATCCAAAAATTGGAAAAAGTACACCTCCACTATGAACCTCACCCAAAACAACGTCATCATCCAAAATAACAGACACAATTCTCCCAACTATTAATGCAAACAAAAATGATAATAAATAATCAAATGAGAAATGTCGAGTATTAAGCAACACATTGCATGTTCATCTCAGTAGGATCAAGCCACAGAACAGTAGTTGCCATTTGAGCTGCATTTGAGATGCTTATATCCCCCCCCCCCCCCCACACTTTGACAAATTCCAAAGAACCCCATAATTCTCCTAAAAAACTTTTGGGATTCCTACTAACCTGCTAATTCCTATAAGAGGATTTGAGGGTAGTTTTCCCTAAAGTAGCTTGATAAGTCTCATAACTGCTAAACTGCCAAGTCCATTTAAAAGACTAATAAACACCTCGATTGGACAAGATGCTTCTTGAATTGTAGCAAAACAAAGAGGAAATCCTGTGACATCTCACTTTTCACACTTTTCACATCATCTATTAGCGTCTGAAAGTCTCGCTGCATACAGAGGAGCATAATATCTCCCCTAGGAGGGTTTGACTAGTCTATGAATCAAAAGTTACACAAGTAAATGAGCCCACCTATTCCAAACTGCATCTCATGCCATGTTTACTAGGTAGGTAATTACACAGGACAAAATTTCCATCCTGCAAACAGGTGCGTAGAACATTATTATACAATTGCAAGAAGCAACAACCAACCCAGAACAGCTATATACACTCTAAGGAACAAGCATGGCGTCAAAACATAGTATGCCCGGTTTATCTTGAAAAATATTTATCCTATTCCTCAAACACTACTACCCTCCCTCCCTCCCTCCCTTCCTCCGAACTCAACTATGGACACAAGGTGCTGCATTTGGTCAAACACAACAAAGCTAACCATTCTAGCACAACTAATATCCAAGAACCCATTCAGCTAAGGTAAACTAACTACTCCAAGCCTTAGAAAATGGTTATAAAGGCAATAAGCCATAATCAACCATATCTATCAAATTTACCTTAGTTTTCGAGCTTCCTAGCGGTCCTTCTGGTCCATCTCCGCTTCGACCCGCCTCTCCAAACAGCCTCTAGTGCCCCCCATTGTCCTCTAACCCAACATTCCCCATTACTTTCCCATCCAGCAAGGCCACTGGCAGAGGCGGCTACGCCGGCCCATCAAGGAAAGCCGCCGCCTTTCCCCCTTGCCATTGCTCCTCGCGGCCACGGTCCGTCGGAGGGACGCAGAGCCGCAAATGGGGAAACAATATATGCAGGAGCCAAATTTACTCAAAATACATGTAAAAAGGGTGTTTTAGTTTTTTTTTTCTTCTTCTTTCTTTTTTTCCTTTTATTAATATTACCGAAAATCAAGACTCCAATATTCATCCCCCATATGTTGTTTTTCGTTACACGTATTTTACTTTTTCCTAAGATTTGTAGATTGAAAGCTTTTTATATAGTTAAAATCAAGCGCCTGAAACCTTTAAAAGTGTCTGATAAAAAAAAATCTTTAAAAGTGCAATAATTATGTATTTTTCAAATTTTAAACAACGCTATTTTTCTTTTTAGAAATTTTTGGAGGAAATCAGGAAAAGAAAACCATATCTATACATATATTTCTCCACTTATTCTAATATTACTTTAATAAAGAAAGAAAATAGATGTATTTCTAAATTACCCATGTATTAAATAATACATGTTAAATATATTTAAGTCTCATTTCACACAATTTCTACCGTAGTTATCTATTTTTAACCTCCGTTAACAATCACCAAACCCGTGACTGTATTATAGAGAAAGGGCATTTAGAAAGAGACTTCGCTCTCCAATCTCTCATTTAGAGTATTAAACTAATTTTGTAAACTAATTTTTAGTATAATTGGCATTACCCACCATTCCTATGATTGCTTGGGCCGAACTATATTAAAGAGTAACAAATGAAATTTCATGGGCAAACTTTCTCTTCGAAAGAATAAAGATGCATGGTAGTGGATAATAAGTTTTCATAGAAAATTGATTAAATGCACATGCTACACGAATAATCGAGAGTTATTGATGCATTATCCCGATTATCTAGGTTACAGTGTCGTTTTGATTTATAGAGAAAGGGAATATATTATTTTCTTGTTTTGACGACATTCGCTTAACATACTTTCAATGTATATCAGACTTTAGGAGGACCTTCCAAGAGATAAGTCACCAATAGGAACGTTAATGGGTAGCCAAGCTCAAGGTTGTAGTACGGAAAATTTTGGGTTTTAATTTAATCAATTTAACATGTGAATTAATTCAATTAGGAGTCGGCACTAATAAATTATTGGTAGGTTGATTAAACCCTATGTATGAACTAGAGATACAATGGGTTTGGGTAACTTAATTACATTGGATTAATCTAACTCCATTTTTGGTACGGTACCTTTATCATGTTATTTTCAAAAATATTTTGTAGGCAATCTCGATTAATTTTAAGGCTAACCACTAGGGTGCACAATCAAGGATCTAGCACTTGATAAACCAAAGCAACAAATAAAAATTGCCAAGAACAAAGCACAACTTTACTATGATGAATTTCCCAATATACAAAAGATGTTGATTAAAAAAGAAAAAAGGAAAAAAAAAGGTAGCATGCATAGCCTGAACTAAACATTGAGTTCTAAATAATCATGCAATCTCAAACTAATTCTTTTTGATGTTTTCCTATATGCAATTTTAACCCAAGTTTAATATGCATGAATTATTAAATTAATGATGTTTGAGATGACTTGATTTTAATGACAAGTAAAATTAATATGAACTATTTTAAAGACGATGTGGCAAGTGGTGACAAGGCATGGAATTGATGCAATGTCAACATTTTTTGGGATTTTCTTTTAAAGGTTAAAATAGGAAAGTACTTAAAATACGATATTTACTAAATTTAAATTAAGAAATAATTAATGGGGTTTACTCCCCAATCCACTTTCATCTCTTTAAAAATTTTTATTCTCTTCGATCTAACTGAACTGAGCGAATTGAGAGTTTGAGACAGCATGGCGATCGAGAGTTCTTCTTATTCTTCTTCTTCAAGATCGAATTCGACGGCAGATTCGGACATTGGTATTTGGCGTTTTCTTCTTTTTTTTTTTTTTTTTGGATTCCAATTGGCTCTCTCTCTTGCTTATAATTTCGCATATGGTTTTGTGTGTTGTTCTGACTTTTTGCCAAGTGGATTTTGTGTTGTTTTTAAGTTGTTAAGTAGGAGAAAACTTGTTATTTGTCTTAGATCATGGTATGGCGATTTTTGTGTGCGAGTATAATTTTGGTTTAAGAATCATCACTAAGTGGCTGATCCATTAAAAGGGAAAGGGAAAAAAAGGGAATGTTCTCCAAGTGAAGAACTGTGAAAATAATGACGTCTGCATAATTGGTGCTGTTTGTCCACCAAGCTTGTGCTGTATCTCCAAAGTTGCTTTCAAGTCGGGACGGTGGTTTGGGCGCGCATTTTGGACTAGCAACTTCTTTTAGTAGCATCCAAAAATAGAAGTTATAATATCAGGATTAGAAGTTAAAAATCCAACACGGGCTAAGCTGTGTTTGCTTGTCAGACGTGGATCTCTAGTCAAAGCCCATCGTTGACTCATCTCGTGGGCTTCCATCCAACGCAAAGGTAAAACTAAGATCAGAAGAGTGTCAATGTCAATGTACAGAAGTCCCTGTTATGCAATTATCGAACCAATAAGAAGTATGTCATATTGTATGTATTCCCCATTTCAACATATTATGAGTGTTAAAATCTCTGAATGCATCATATTAACAAGGGTTAGAATTTACTTTCCTATATCAAATTCAAATTGTAAACCCATTTCAAATCATCATCTCCAAAAATAATTGTCATTAAATCAAGCCAGAAAAAGATATTTCTTAGACCCATAATGTATTAAAATTGGGGTTTCTGTTAAAATCTATTTTCATAAACATGCTAGAAAAGACCTATATCATTTCGAGAAATAACTTTGTAATCTAACATGATTATTTTCAATCTCAATGCAGAACTACAAATATGTTTTCGAGGTCCTACTATACGGTGACATAAGAAAAAAAGGACAATGTTTTTGGCTTATTGATAGTAATCTTCCTTTAAAATTCATAATTTTTGTTCATAATAGCAACTTATCTGTCATGTATCATTTTGTAACCTTCTTTATAGAATATAATTTTTCTTTTGTCATCGCAGATAATATAGATTCTATGATTTGTAATGGTCCAAAAAAACTAACAAGCTACCTAGGTTTGTAGTATGTATCTTTTTCAATTAATTAATAAATTACTGAATGGATCGTAACTTTTATTTGACATTAGCATAGTTTTCCTTAGATAGTCGTAAATTCTTTCAATCACATGGTTCGTAATTTTCCATGAAAATGAAAAATCTACCTAAGTTGATAACAAATTTTTTATGCTACTAGTAGTAAAATATTCTTCACTCATTGGGAAAGTAGGAACTCCCTTCTTTTTCAGAAATTAAAATAAGAAAAAGGATGCATCTCAGTTCCGTGGTTAGTTCACTTGTCAAGGCTCATTTTGTTCACACACACACACACACACACACACACACACATATATATATATTGAGAGAGAGAGAATCCTGCAGAGCCAAGTGCCGGTTAGGGCTTTTCTTCTTTTTCTCGGTAGCTCTAGTTTGCTTCTGCGATTCGATCGTCACCGTCGATTCTTCCGTCTACGGCTACTTCAACGAAACTTTCACCTCCCGCTCCAACACCTTCTTCTTCCATGCAGGCAGTGAAGGCCTCCGTGCTCCGAGGTCTGCGATCCCACCTTCTTTTGATGGCTCCTAATGCCACGACCAGCCCCAAGGGGAAGTCCTTCATCAGGTACGGATTTTTCCATTCTCTACTCTGGCTGCGATTCAGCTCCAAGAGATTTTGGTGGTCTCGTCTTGTTGCCTTGGAAGTTTGCTGGTGTCCCAATGGATGAACCGTCTTTGTTGGTTTCGGGGAAGTTATGCTGAAATGGTGGACACGTTTGATTTCTTAGGTTCTATGTGATTTACACACACACACACACCCACACACACGAGAATCCCATCGAAGTCCTTAAAATGAAATACTCAAAATTGCCCACGTGTCATTAAGGAATTTTTTACTTTTCAATTTAAATTTTTGGACTTAATTGTAATTTTTCAATAAATGATTAAGAGTTAATTAGAAATTTAAGATTCGATTGCACTTTCCAAGGAAGATTTGGGACTTGATCAAATAAATTGGGAAGTCGCTTAATTATTTTGCAATTATTTCTAACAACATTAATAAAGCAAAATAACAAATGTTATGTAACGATCTCCTTAGGCTTCATAATTATAATTTTGAGTCACATACATAATGACATTTGAGAAAATTAAACCATCCGCTCCCATCGATATATGATAGTACTGATAAGACAAGATATTCATTGTTTTCTAGATCCCAGGAGACACGGAATTTTCGCACAACCCTCCCCCCAATTTTCCTTGCCTCTTTTCCACACGGCCCGGAGCACTTTTGTCCTCGTCAAAAAGCCTCTCTCGCTCTCTCTCTTCGTTTTTCTCCCTCGTCGCCCAGCAAAGCCCAACACCTGTCTCATCGATGGAGCGTTTCGCTTGGCCTGAGAACCTCTCCGCAAGCCGCAAGCACGCGATCCAGGATCTCCTCCATGACCAGAATCCCACGAAGAAGCTCAGAGATCTTTTCGACGCTCACTCTCAAACTGGCAATAACACAGGGCAGCCCCTGTTCGCTGAAGATCTGTTCTTCAACGTCCTCAGGTCGTTCGGCAACTCCATATCTGAATCGATGAGCGCCGAGTCCGACGAGGTCTTGCAGCTCCCGACCAACGCCTGTGTCAGGTCCGAGATCTCGGAGGGAAGTGAAAGCATCAAGCCTCCGATCCCAAGGTACGCAAGGGCCAAAATTCGCGTCTTTTTACTTTTGACTTTGTCTGAAAAGTAATTTATCTATTTAAATGAAGTTTCCCGCAATTATAATAACATATGTAAGTTTCTTTTTTGGCAAGTGTATTTACATCGATGGAGCGTTTCGCTTGGCCTCAGAACCTTTCCACAAGCCGCAAGCGCATGATCGAGGAGATCCTCCGAGCCCAGAAGTCCGTAACGACGCTCCTAGATCTGTTCAGCGCTCAGTCCCAAGCTGGCAATAACATACAGCTGCCCTCGTCTGCAGAAGATCTGCTCGAAGACCTCAAGGAGTCGTTCGCCAACAGCCTATCCTTATTGGGGATGGCCGAGTCCGACGAGGTCTCGCAGGTCCCAACCAAATCCTGTGTCAGGGAGGACTCTGATGAGGAGAGCACTAGTACCTCGGTCCCTAGCCAATTAAGGTCTTTATTTATTTATTTCTATTTTTTACTTCTGACTTTGTCTGAAAGTAATTTATCGATTTAACTAGTGTTTCACGCAATTAAAAAAAATTATAAAGCTTCTTTTTGGGAAGAAATCGCATGTTTGAAAATGACAGTGTGAAGATCTCCCTTCTGCGTTTAGTAGTTTGATAAAATCAAAATTTATCCTATTTTGTGTTTGCTGTCTCCTTAAAATATAATAAAGTTGGATATAAAATGGATAACCCGAATAAAATAAATTTTACACATAGCATAGGATGAAAGAGGTTTTACATGGAGCTAAATTATCTATATTCGTCTAAGTAATTCTAACAAAAAAGAAGTAAAATTACTCATTTTTGCTCGGAAAGACTTTAGATAGATAGACAAGACTAGACTAGAATTTGATTTTCAAGTTCAAGTTACCTAGGTACCTCACAAATGATGCATCCATTTTCATTAATTTTTCATATATATTTTATTTGTTCTTTTTTTTGTTCAGATTTATACATAAATCTTAATAATTCTAACATGAATTGGGAATTACCCATTTTTTTCGTAGAGGGACTTCGAATACATGGACAAGATTGGATGACCATGAATTTGTCTACGACGGGTACTCATGGAGGAAATATGCTCAAGAAGCGATTCTCAAGTCGGAGTTCCCAAGGTACTTCACAAATAATTTATCCATTTTCATTAGTCTCTCATATATAGGAGAAAAATAATTTATGAAGTAGAAAGAACTCTATTATTGCTTGATGTCTAAAACAAATAATATGTGGGAATTTTACAAAAAAAATCATGGCTTCAAATCAATCATACATTTAATAACTTAAGCTTTTGAAACAGTTAGTACTGGTCCACAAAAATCTCACAATAAGAAACACATCCATCTATCAACCTGGCTAAATTATTTATGCTTCTCTCATGATGAACAATTAAGGAAAATGTGTTATTGCTTGTGATTAAGGCTGTGTTTGTAGGAACTACTACGGATGCTCTCACAAATTCGACCAGGGGTGTCAAGCGACCAAGCAGGTCCAAAAGATAAAGGATGACCCACCCATCTACAGGACTATATGCCAAGGCCACCACACTTGCAAGTAGGGGTAAACATGGTATTAGGGTAGAACTTGAAACTTGGAACCTAAAAATCGGACTAGTGGGAACCTATCCATTTTTAGATTCTAAGGTATGTACGGTAGGTTTCAAATTCTAAAAAATAGAGAACTTGGAAAACCTGTTTTGATGGATAGGTTCTAGATTCTAAATAAGTGAAACCTTGAATAAGTTTTTGTATTTTTCTTTATTAATGTCTTTGCGTGATCCTACGATATTTCATAGCATCTAATGATGAGTGTGTAATCTAAAATCACTAGTTTGAGCTTCCATTTTACAACTGAGACTTTTATTCTATTAATGTTTTATAGTTTTCATCTATCTAAATATAATTTGTGGTCAATTGATTGTAGCAACAAGTAGTAATACTCCAATCATTTAATTGATAATACACATGGAACCTAGTAGACCTTAGGACCAATCATGGAATCTGTGACAAGATAGATTCCAAGTTATAGGATATGTAAGGTACATTTTAAGTTCCAAAAAATGATAAACTTGTTCCGACGGGTAAGTTCCATATTCTGAATGGAACTTATACGAAAACTGGAACCGTTTACCCTATCTATAAGAACTTCATCCTCAAATCCCCCTCACTCATCCTGAACTCACCAAGCCCTAGGGGCTCCTCCGTCCCCCAAAGTTTCAACACTAGCCTCATTGCCGAACAAGACGACGACAACACCAACCCTACCTTCTTCAACTTTCTATTAATGAATCATGAGCAAAAGTTGCCCAGTGGGCATGATCTGAATCCCCACGGCCATGGCCATGGCCATGATGACAGTAGAAAGAACAACAATCAATCCACATCATTGGATTATTACGCTTCGCATCATCTAATTAGTATGCTTCTGTTGAGGAGATCTGAACTGTGTCCTCAGATCAAGGGGATGTGATGCTTAGGGTCTCATAGCTTTGATATGGTTGTGGGGTCTGAGTTTCATGATCTGTTAGATTATGAATTTCTATGTTGAATTTGGTGGAGGTTTCTTGATTAATATGGGAGGTGTTTTGGTAGAATGAATTTCCTTGAAACTACTAATCCTTTGCCGCGGTTTATTTAGGAGCAAAAGGAGCCATATAATTGCTAGTGTAATGAAAATGATTCCTATTCTTGTGAGCCAGCCTTCTTTTGTCGAAAAATATTTTGTAATTACGGGCTTTTTTATATCCTGTAAAGATTCTCTCAATTTGAGGGACACCAAATACACTTCATTTCCAGAAAAGAAGGTGCAAATACGCGTCGTTGCAATCAACTCAGATTTACATGGTAAACATCACTAATTATCTTCAAATGAAAATTTATTCCGTAGTAAATTGACTTTATATTGATCAACACGAACTGATTACATCAAGGACCAAGAAGCAAAAAGTTCAAATTCTATGATCAAAATATACTAGAATGTTACATATCCAACAAATGCACACCCTCTTAAAATCTAAATCATCAACAATTGCTGCTGCATAATGGACAACATTGATCTAGAGGTTCATAAGTGACTTCTCCATAGCACGTAACAACTCAAAGGTGATTCTCCTTTGATGGTCCCAACATCCTTTGAAGCGGTTATTGACTGTGAATCTCGCAGTTTGAATCACAGCATCAACGAGAGGCAGAGACTGAAAGCAGCTTGGAGTTCTGGCCCTCTGATTAATGCGACGCCTCCAAATGAGCTTCAAGAAACACCAACGAAAATCCCTTCTCTTAGGGGTCTGCTTCAACCAAGATAGTTCGACATATCAATTACCAATGCTTCAATGAATGAATTTCATTTGCAAAATGCGAAACCAAATCCAATGAGAACAACCGCGCTTTAAAATAGGTGAGATTTGGATTCACTATGATCATCACAAAACGGCAAGCCAGGAAATGAACAACCTCCTACAAAGCAATTTATCGTTCTTTCTGCTTCTAAGATTCCAGCTCCAGTCCATTTAATTTGGCGAATAATACCTGGAATCACAATGCTTGACCGATCAGGTTTTGGTGGGTCGACTCACCTGAAGAATGCACATGGTTGGATTTGCACTGTAGAAAGAAAGGTCAGAAATCACAATGCATGCCCCGTCTCCAATGTCTCACGCTAGCTAGGTTGATTTTGCAGTAAAAAATTAATGTGAATGTTCTCACCGAACTCAGTGCAAACATAGATGCTAAAATCAAATGTTGCTGCTTCAGATTTGACTAAACCGAACATGATAGAATCATACAACTAATTCCTATTATAGTGCTAATTCCAACCTCACAAATGTTAAATTGAAGGAATGTGCAAGTTTAGCGATACCTAAGTAGTTGGTGACCAGAGTGTCCATATCGATGTACAAAAATCCCAATTATGCGATTATCTAATTAATAATAGGATTTCACATTCTAGTAAATCCCCCATTAGTTGAGTGACAAATTTCCGCATATTATAGGTGAAAATTGCTGAATGCATCATCTTAACTGGGCTTAAAATATACTCTCATGTGTCAACTTCAGATCGTAAACCCATGTCAAGTTCATATTCATCATCGTAAGACATTACGTTTTTTCTATATTAAAAGTCAGCTGAACAATGATGTGTTTTTTAAATTCATATTTTTTCTTATCGAAATCAGGCTTTGTCAAAAGATGAAATGCGGAATCAGAGATATCATTTGAAGGATACTTCTGCACAGTTGGGTAAGAGAAAAAAGGGTAACGACTCCTCCTAATTGATGGTGGCCTAGGCTTTCCATGAACTTTGTGATTTTTAAATTAATATCAATTAACCTATCACATATCATTTTTTAACTTTTATTTATCAGAACGTAATTTTCTTTTTGTCATCTTAAGTTCTATAAATCCGATCATTCGTAATAGTCCACAAAAAAAAATAATAAAGTCATCTAATGAAGTTAACAATATTTTTCTTTTCCTATTACCAGTAAATTATCTAAACAATGGTAAATTTCATTTGACACCCATAGTTGATCTCATTAATAGTAAATTTAGCTGTAAAATATTCTTCTACAACTTTCTTTAGAAGGAGTAATTTACCACGAAAATTAGTAATCTGCCTCAATTAATAACCATTTTTTAGGGAAAAAATTATCAAAAACCCCAAACTATGCCCATCACAACATATCTATCATAAATTTTTCTATAACATAAAAAATTCCAAACTTATACATGTGTGTTATATTTACCCTCTATCAAGGTTTTGTCAATGAGAATTGTTAAAAATTTGCCTACATGTACGTCAAAAAGCAAACAACATTGACATGGCGTCCACGTGGCCTAAGTTAAACAAAAGTAACATTGTTTTGACTTCATCTGATGGAACATTGATAAAAGGTAAATGTGTCACATAAATATAAGTTTGGAATTTTATATCACAAGAAACAAATAAGATAAATGTGTCATTGTGGGCATAACTTGAGATTATTAATGTCACAAAAAAAAAATCAAAGTAAATATGTTACTGTAAGTATAGTTCATTATTTTTAGTGGTTTTTTTTCCTAATTGTTATCCAAAAATCCAACATAGAATGTAGACCGTCTACATAAAGGCACTTATTGGAAAAGTAGAAATTCCCTATTTTTGAGAAATTAAAATAGAAAATGGAAGCATCTCAGTTTCGAGGTTAGTTCACCTGCAAAGTTCTTTTTGCTCAGAAATAGAGAGAGGGAGAAGGAAATGGAAATGAGAGAATCATGTAGAGCTAAGCGTCAGTTAGGGCTCTTCTTCTTTGTAGCTTTGGTTTGTTTGTGCAATCCGATCATCACAATAGATGCTTCCATCCACGACTCTACTTCAACGAAGCGTTCACCTCATGCTCAATTGCCTTCTTCTTCCATGGTGGCAGGGAAGACCTCCGCACTCCCTAGTCTACAATCCCACCTTCTTCAACAGCTCATAATATTATGATGAGCTCAAGGGGAAGTCTTTCATCAGGCATTGATGGGAGTGACTTGTTGGAGGTAATAGGTTTGAGAGAGAAAAGATAGTTGCTTGAAGTATTACACCAAGATACGTCGAGTTTGGAACGCATTTCAGCCAGTGTTACCTCCCGGCGTAGGGAAACCCTAGAGTTTTTATATGCACGTTATTGGGCTTCGGCCCATATGGACCAAATAACCATGCTTTTACCTATTGGGCTTGTATGTGAACATATTATTTTTGGACTATATTAATAATATATCCAACAATCTCCTCCTATGTTCACCATACAAAGACAATCCAACAAGGTAGTCGTGTAATGTTCATACAAACATGAATCATCCACATTCAGTCCAAGACAATCAACTCGGATCGGTCAAAGAGTATTCCAGCAGGAAAGTATTAAACTAAATCATCATGTGCAAACTAAATAAGTGAATCATTCTTATCATGAATCTGTTCTGAGATTAAAAATCCAAATCCCAAAATAAATCTCAGATTCAGTTCACAACTAATATATGCATATTAATCAAGTATAAGTAGGCCAGTCAAAATAGTCTAAGGCCTTACAAATATAAGAAACAAGCATAATAATGTCCACAAAATAGAAATAGCAAAATACAAGTCTCAAGTAAATGGACTTTATCAAAATAGGCAATAGCAGGTGAATTGTCAAGTCCCCACACGCTCTAAGTGATATATATTCATTCATCAAGTAGGTCATCCTGGTCAGGATCCCACTCATTAAGCTCTCCTCCATCTCTGCCATCCCCTGTAAAATGTCAAATATGAATTTCATATTATCATGAATTCAATCAATTGAATAAAAACTTAGCCCCATTCCATCAGGCAGAGAAGAACATATATTAATGTCATAAAGCATCATAATATCATGTCATAAGCATCAAGCCAGTTTCATAAATTATGAACAAGACCTAAACAATGTGATTTACAAAGAGCCATCAACTTAATAGGCTTCTTATGTAAACAATTGTTTCTATGTTTCAATTTGGAATGTCACAATTACTGATTCCTTAAAGTCAAATAATCTAGCATCAAGTTTGGAATGAAACCATTTAACCAAAAAGGATAGTCCAATCTAGTTGAATTGTATCATCAAGTTTGGAATGACACAATTTTCCCAGATAGAACATTTGAATTAGGTTAAAGTCATCTTCATCAAATTTGGAATGAGACAACTCACCCTCTTCAAATTAGTCAGCAACTGTGAACATCGATGAAACATATAAACTGTGCTTATCATTGTAACCAATAAAGAAAGATTTGATAATTCAAAACACACAATTAGAAGGTAAGTAAATGGTAGTTAAGATTTGCCTATATAGTCTTTAACCCCAGTTCCCCCACTGTTTTGAATAATCGATCTTTAGGCATATCTTTGGTGAGAGTATCGGCTATGTTATCCTTCAATCTCACATCGATCAAGGTGATAACCCCTTGTTCTCTCAGATAATTCAACAACACATGTCTCAGTCTCACATGTCTTCTCTTTGAATTAAAGAGAGAATTCTTGACGACTTGGACAGCTGCTCGATTATCACATAATAGGCTTAAAGAATTAATCTTTAGCCGAATCAAAGGAATATCCATAATCAGATTCTTTATCCACTCTTGCCTCTTCTAGCTGAGGCTAAAGCAAAAAGTTCCGATTCCATAGACGATAATGCAATACAAGTCCGTCTTTTGGATTTCCAAGTAATAGCAGCTCCACCCAAAGTAAATACATACCCACTAGTGGACTTACTATTTCCAATATCTGAGCACCATGAGGCATCATAATATCAATCCACAATTGGAGGATAACCAGAATAATAAAGAGCATAATCTTTAGTACCTTTAAGGTATCTCATTAACCTATTGAGAGCATCCCAATGCTCTTTACTAGGATTACCAGTAAAACGACTCAGCATGCCAACTATAAAAGTTATGTCGGTCTAGTACAACTCATAGCATACATGAGACTACTAATCAGTTTCGAGTACTTTAACTGATCCATGCTGGTCCCTTTATTAGGACTCAGTCTATTAGTATAATCACATGGTGTCTCACTCGATTTACACTTATCGTATCCCCAAGTAGAAAGTAGCTGCTTAATATAATGAGTCTAGCTAAGGGAGATGACTTGCCGTTCAAAGCTTACTTTCATGCTAAGAATGATATTAGTAATACCAAGATCTTTCATGTCAAATTATTTAGCTAAAGTAGCTTTCACGTCACTCACTACAGAATGATCGGAACCAAGAATTAACATGTCATCAACATACAAGCAAATGATGTCTATCTTATTTGACATAGAACGATGGTAAAGGCATTAATCTGAATAACTAGACTGAAAGCCATAACTCTTTACCACTTCACAAATTTAAGATGTCACATCTTAGGTGCTTATTTAAGACCATATAGGGATTTATTTAATTTAAAACTTTGTCCTCAAGACCTTTCATAACATATCCTTCCGGTTGTTCCATGTAAATTTCCTCATTTAAATCTCCATTTAAGAAAGCTGTTTTTACATTCATTTGATGCACTACAAAGTGTTCAATAGATGTCAAAGCAAGAAGAATTCTTATAGTTGATAGATGACACACAGGTGAATAGACATCAAAATAGTCTATTCTACTCTATTGTTTATATCCTTTAGCTACTAAACGTGCTTTGTATCTGTCTATTGATCCATCACTATTCAGTTTCTTCTTCAACACCCATTTACAGCCTATAGCTTTAGCCCCTTTTGGCAAATTTACTAGCTGCCAAGTGTGATTTGCAGCAGAGCTCATTTCATCATCTATGGCTTCGCACGGTAGAGATTCCCTAGATCTCATTGCTTCCTGATAGGAGAATGGATCATCCTCAAGATGGTAAGCAACAAAGTCCTCACCAAAACTTTTGGGAATTCTCTCTCTTGTAAATACTCTTATTGGAATTGGTTCAATAGCCAACTGTGTGGAATTAGTGTCAGAAGGGCCTATTTCAGATTCTACAGGAGATTTTCAAATCATATCTGTAAATCCAGAAATATTCAAGCCTTGATCTTTGATAAACTTGTTTTCAAAGAACACTGCATCTCTAGATTCTATCACTGTGTTAGTAGATAGATCTAAAAACCTATTTGCATCGCTATCTTCTGCACTACCTAGATATACACAAGTAATAGTTCTAGATCCCACCTTAGGTTTCTTAGGATCTGGTATGCTTACATAAGCAATACAACCCCAAGTCTTAAAAGTATCATATCTACAAGGGCGCTTATGCCATATCTCATAAGGTGTCATGGACAACTTAGAGTGCGGCAACCTGTTCAAGATGTAATTTGCAGTTAGAACTGCTTCTCCCCAGTAGGAGGAAGGCATGCCAGCTGTAAGTAACATAGAGTTTAACATTTCAGTTAACGTTCTATTCTTACGCTCTGCAACACCATTTGATTGGGATGAATAAGGAGCAGTAGTTTCAAGTATTATACCTTCTGAAGCACAAAAGTCCTTGAACCTTGACATAGTATATTCTCCTCCTCAATCACTCCTAAACTTCTTAATTTTCAAGTTGAGTTGATTTTCTACTCTAGACTTGAAAATCTTAAATTTTTCAAAAGTCTCATCTTTCGATTTCAACAAATAGACATGACAATATCTAGAAAAATCGTCTATGAATATTATTAGATACTTCCGACCACCTTTAGTAATGTAATTTCTAAAATCACAAATGTTAGAATGTATTAGCTTAAGAAGTTGTGTGCATTTAGAAACCAATTTAAAGGGTTTTCTAGTGATTTTAGCCTGTGCACACACTTCACACTTATCAAATCGAATAGAAGTATCTAATGGAATGTTATGAGTTTTAGCTAAATGTTGCATTTTCCTGTAATTCACATGTCCAAGTCTATTGTGTAGCAACTTTGGATCAATCAAAGTAGAATTCACATGGTTTATGCTATTAGCATTTAAACTCAACCTATACATACCATTAACCATGAATGCACAACCAAAATAATATGAGTTAACGAGATAAAGTTACTCTACCATTCATAGTTGAAAAAGACATACCAGCTTTATCAAGTAAACTCATAGATATCAAATTCTTCTTAAATAAAGGTACTACTCTAACATGTTTCAGAGTTGGTAAATTTACCTGAAGAAAGCACCAAATTTGCAGTTCCAGCATGAGTCACCTTTGCCTCACCACCATTGCAATTTTCCACAATATCTTTTAGTTCTGTGACATCAGTGAGTAATTTCTTGTCATTTGTAGCATGACAAGTAGCGCCACTATCCAACCACCACTCAGAAGAGATGTTGGCCTTTCCATTCTTCATCATTCCAATGAAGGCTCGAGGCTCAGATCCTCTAATTAGCATATTGGCCTCATTATGTGGTGTGTCATTATTTGGCTTCTTCGGCAACTTACCCTCTGCTGCCCACTAACCCCACTTTCCATAGTTATGGCACTTGCCATTCTTCTTCTTTTTGAAGATAGTCTTTTTGGCCTCTAACTGTAAAGAGGATTCACCTTTTGGTGACTTGGACTTTTTCTAAGGTTTATTAGAGTGTGAAACTAAGTTGGCAACTGACTTTTGTTGTCCCACTTGTTTCAAACTCTTCCTAGTGATATTTTGATCCTCAATGTGAATATACCTCTTTAATTCATCTAGTCCCATTTGTACCTTCAATCTATGCATTTCAGTCTTGAAAGAACTCCATTCAGTTGGCAGTTTGCTCAACACAAAACCAACGAAGAGATTATCGGACATATAAGAATTATCATCTTTCAGCTTGTTTCTCATGTTCTCAAATTCAACTAACTGAGAGGTGATGCTTGAATTCTTAGTGAATTTAAAGTCAAAGAATATCTTCGCTAGGAGAGTTTTAGATAGCCCCTCTTGTTTTTGGAACTGAGCGTTCAAGTGATCCCATATCTCTTTTGCCGTCTTATACTCACTATAAGTCATAGCCAGATTAGGATTTAGAGAGTTTAACAAGTAATCTCTACAAAAAATCTCATCTTTGTTCCATTAATATTCATTCACATCTTCAGTGGTAGATGCAAAATCGCTCAATATAGTATAGAATATGTCACTTTCTTTCATGCCAAATTGAACATGTAATTTCCAGCCATGAAATTCAGTAACATCAAAAGATTGCAACTTTATAATATCATAGGAACTACGCTTTGCCATTTTAATCAAAGCAAAGTGTTAGAAAGAGTGCATCTTGAAGTCCTCAGAGCAACAAAGTTGAATAACTCCCCTAACCTTGATCAAACCGCTCTGTAGGGATGGAATTTGCCAAAACAAACCCCAAAAACGGATCTGGAGCGCCCAAAAACCTTAGGATGGACTGCCTTTGTCGCTGAAACTCGCTGAAAAATTTCGCCCCCCGAAATTTGTTAGAAATTTCATCCCCGAAATTCGCTAGAAATTCAGATGGAAACTTCCGGGTGCCGTAACTTCTCCATCTGACCTCCGATTGACGTGAGTAACCACTCAAAACGTTTGTATAGATGAGTAGATCAAAGCCCAAGTGGTTTCACCCTCTAAAATAGGCTATAATTGTTTGGGTTCTTTTAATCAAAGATTTCGGTCACCCAAATCCTCAAACTCAGATCCCGGCCAATATCACTGTCGAAATCGAAAGTAAATTACAGCCATGAGTTCGTCTTGACGAAATCTTCAAGAAGACACTTTACTCGCTCAAATCCGACACACGAACATAATACTTCAAGATTGTTGGAGGTAATAGGTTTGAGAGAGAAAAGATAGTTGCTTGAAGTATTACACCAAGAGACGTCAAGTTTGGAACGCTCAATAGTGTTACCTCCAGCATAGGGAAACCCTAAAGTTTTTATATGCACGTTATTAGGCTTCGGCCCATATGAACCCAAATAACCATGCTTTTACATATTGGGCTTGTATGTGAACGTATTATTTTTAGACTATATTAATAATATATCCAACATGACTTTGACAATTTTTAATAATATTACAATTTTTTTCCTTTTTTATTTTTTATTTTTTCTTATTCTTTTCTCTTTTTTTTTCCTTTTTACCTTTTCCCCTTCATTGGCCATTGCTAGACTACCCTTGCCAACCCAAGCGAGGGCTACCCTCGCCTAAGTCTGGTGACCTCCACTGACCATTGACAAGGCCTGACAATGGTTGAGAGAAAAAGGAAAAAAGAAGAAAAGAAAAATAATAAAAAGTTCAATAATTAAAATAATATTAAAAAAATTTAATGTCATCACTAGCAGTGTCATATAGGATGACTAGCATTCATGTGAGTGATTTCTAGCCAATATTGGTCGTATGACTAAATTAGCAAAATGTAAAAAGATTTATGACTCAATTATCAAAATAAAAATGTTTATGATTCAATTAGCGAAAGTGCAATAACTTTAGGACTTTTTGGACAATTTTGCCTCATTCAAGATAGGACTTATAGTGACAAAAAGAAAAGGATAGGACTTGTGCTTCATTTATCAACTTCTTTTACTCCTCCATTGTGCAACCGAGCATGGAGTTGGCGTTTAAAGTCGCAGTTCACAAGTTCGTCTCACCCTTCCGAGCCTTGTGAATTCGATACTCTGGCTCATTGGTTCACTCAAGCCTATTACGATGATTGGTATGCCTTTGATGCTATCCATATATGCTCAATGAGGCCAACCTCTTATTTTGGAATGGAGTTTTCCTTACTAGGCCGAGAACTTTTAAGTGTCGTGTCAAGATATTTACCACGCTCTCGCTCTTGTGTCAGAGTTTAGGTTCATCACCCCATTAGCCTGGCAAGTGTGTTCCCATGCCATTGGTACTAAACTGGGTTCACTTTATTGCTTGCTCATGCATACGCTTGCTTCGGCTTTTTCATCTGCCTTGATTTGGAATTTTATGATGTGCTCAGCGGGGTCCTCACTCATTAATGCTCGGTCAGGCTCACTTTGTTGTCTCGCTTACTCTTTGCTGTTGCCAATGCAATGTTATGAGCAATTTTGGTGATTAGTGTTCGTTCCTGTTGTTGAGAGAACTCTACCATCCGAATATTTTTGTCGTTCATTGAAAAAGATACTTGCTTCAGGCTGGGACTGGAGGACTTTTCCCATCTTACCCCATAAATTGGAAGCAAGTAGAGAGTGTCTCCATCCAGTTTTGGCCGGCTGAAGTGCGCGTAGTCTCTCGTCTTTTCCCCTTCAGTTTCTTTCCACCTAGGCGACCAGCTACTTCCATTTAAATATACGAATATTTCATTTCTTTAATCACGAAGATGATTTCATTGCTGTCCAGTCGATTATTTTGTTATTCTCAAGTAAGTGGAGTGTGCTTTTTATGCATTCTTGTCCCCCTCCCCTGCCAAGCGATGTTTCTCCTCTGTTTCTCTGCATGTGCTGTCATTTGCATCAGGAGAACATTGGATTGGTAAAAGAAAAAGTGGGAAATGAAAAGAATTAAAAAAGAAAACAGGGAGTGGTTGAGTGTGGACGGGAGAACTAGTGGGAAGCCAGAAGAACAAAAACAGAAAAAAAAAAAAAAAAAAAAAAACCGAGAGAGACCGAGGAGAGAACTCGCGAGGAAAGGAGTGGGGAGTATTTTGAATGCCCGTCCCCATTAGTCGCGGATGAGGATGAGGCGTGTTTTTATTTTTGGTTTGATTGTTAAATGCTATGTGAAACCTCGGAGTCTCTAGACTCGAAACCCAGCACTTTGAAAACTTTGAATGAAACAAAGATACATTTTCCTGTATATTTTTTTTTTTGAAAGTCGTAATACTTTCAAAGTGAGGTAGAAACTCTTTGTCCCATGATCTATGGTTTCCCCGAGCTACCCCACTTCGACAAATTAGCCAAGATTTTAACCAAATACAAAAATATTGAAATTTTAATGTTTTGATAAATGTTCGATTTGATTTTTGTTTTTTTGGTTGAAATTCAACTTGGTTCTTAAACCACGTGAAAATTTAATTAATCAAATTGAATGATTTAAAAGTTTAGAGATTACATTGCAAATTATATTAAATGTCATTGATTGCATTAAACAAATTATAAATTTAAGGGCCATATTATATATTAGTTCAAAGTTTATGGATCATTTGTGTGATTTTCTCATTTATCTCTCATCAACTCCAATCTATATGTTCTCATATTCTTTGAAGAAAAACCAAAAGCAAAATCAAAAGGGGGAAAATTTCAGGAAAAACAAAATGCTAAGAGAATCTCAATCATCAATCGCATTAACAAACCCTTATCAGACTTGTTTTTTGATGATCACGGTACCAGCACAATTATGTGAGCTTGGCGATGAGCCAAACAGAAGATGATAGATTTGTGACCTTTGCAAGAGAAGACAATTTAAGAGGAAGCTTTTTAGCCTTGTGGTTAGGGGTGAGTGTGGTTCCCAGGTAGAACCGGGAACCAGAGAACCGAATCGGAGGTTCCGATTTGGTTCCCCGTTCTAATGGGACTAGTTCCGGTTCCTGGTTCTCTTTTTCGGGAACCGGTGGTTCTTGGTTCCAGTTTTCGTTCCTATGGAAACCGGAACCAGCCAATTTAAGAAAAAAAAAAAACCCTAATCCCCCCCCCCGTGATTTCCCCCTTCTGTTCATTCTTCCCCCCTTTCCCTTTCTTTCTTTTTTCTCTCTCTCTCTTTTCTCCCCTTTTTCCTCCTCACGTCACTTCCTACCCCCCAACTTTTTTCTTTTCCTCTCTCTCTCTCTCTCTCTCTCTCTCTCTCATTTGAAACCCCCCTTCTTCTCTTCTTCTTCTTCTTCTTCTTCCTTCCTCTCGCTGGCTGCCGCTTCACCCACCACCACCTCGTGGCCACCGAACCCCACCACCCACCACTCATCCGACGAGCCGTCTCGCCATTGAGCTTGACGAGCTGTCGCGTCGTCCGCGCTGCCATGAGGCACCGCCGCCATCCCCAAGCCACCATCACCACCTCTTGCCGCCGCTCGCTCGGCCATTTGGGTCGTCATTGCTCCAAACCCTGATCAGACTTGTTTTCTGATGATCACAGGTACCAGCATAGTATTGTGAGCTTGAAATTGATGAGCCAAACAGAAGATGATAGATTTGCGACCTTTGCGAGAGAAGACGATTTAAGAGGAAGCTTTTAGCCTTGTGATTAGGGGTGAGTGTGGTTCCGGGTAGAACCGGGAAGCGGAGAACCGAACCGGAGGTTCCGATTTGGTTCCCGGTTCTAAAGGGACTAGTTTCGGTTCCCGGTTCTCTTTTTCTGGGAACCGGCGGTTCTTGGTTCCAGTTTTGGTTCCTATGGGAATCGGAACCGGCCAATTTTTTTTATAAAAAAAACCCTAATCCCCCCTCCCCTCGTGATTCCCCCTTCTGTTCATTCTTCCCCCTTTCCCTTTCTTTTTTTTTCTCTCTCTCTCTCTCTCTTTTCTCCCTTTTTCCTCCTCCGTCACTTCCTACCCCCCAACTTTTTTTCTTTTCCTCTCTCTCTCTCTCCCCCTCTCTCGTTTGAAACCCCCTTCTTATTCTCTCCTTCTTCTTCTTCTTCTTCCTTCCTCTCGTTGGCTGCTGCTTCACCCACCACCACATCGTCACCCCACACCCTACTCACCATCACCTCTTAGCCACCGAACCCCCACCACCCACCGCTCATCCGACGAGCCGTCTCGCCATTAAGCTTGACGAGCTGTCACGTCGTCCACGCCGCCATGAGGCACTGCCGCCATCCCCAAGCCACCATCACCACCTCTTGCCGCTGCTCGCTCGGCCATCCGAGTCATCATTGCTCCAAACCGTCACTGTTGGAGAAATCTTTCTGGAATATTTTGAAGCTGACAAAACGTTTCTATCAGTCTAGTCTGAAGTTTTGCAGACTCTTCTATTAAAGTCTAAAGACCTCCGGACTACCAGACTCAAGACTCAAAGTCTATTCTCATTGATAGTTTCTAATCCGTTGAAGAAAGGCTATCCAGAACTGCTTTATTAAGGATTTGGCCTTATCGACTGGAGAAGATCTCTTGACTAGATATGACATAATAGATTCCTTTATTCAAGTCAAGAATGATTAAAGATCCGATAATTGACCAAGTATTCTTGGAAGTTTCTACTTATGGAAACCAAGATCCTGATTGTATGGGGGAGCAGGATTGATGGGCTATTGACATGTTCCTTTAATAGCTCGAATAATCTTCCTAATTGATTCTGTCCGACGGGAGGATTAGAAGAATTCCTTTGGTAAGTGCCAACGGGTATGATGGCACAAAGGAGTATACAAGGAAGACGTTCCAATTATTCGAGGTGTGCATGGTAGAAGAATTCCAAAGTCTGAAGCTCTTTGATTCTTAGTCAATTCACTTACTGAGCGAAATCTTGTACACAAAAGAGAGTCTATATTTTGAGATACCTTGAGGAAGTATGGTAGAATATCTACACTGTGGAACCAAGGGAAAGTAGTGCTGTAACATCTCTTTTGTTCATAGTGAAATCCAGCCAGTGGGCTATCAGTGCAGAAGAGTGGACGTATGCTTGGAATAAGCCGAACCACTATAAACTTCAATTTTCTCTTCCCTACTCTCTACTTTACTTTGATCATAGTTCAATTTGTTAACTAAAAGAGAGCTTCCTTTCTGTTGTTTGTCCAGTATTGCTTTCATATCTCGAGAAATTATTTTTACACCTATTCACTCCTCTCTAGGTGCTTATACTAGCTATATCAGTCACCACCTCCACCTGAATTGAGCTCTTCCCCCTTGGTTGTGGGTTGAGCCGTGACCGCCGCTGTCTTTGCTACGCCGTTGGTGCTGTGAGACTCATGCCTTTGTTGTCATCGTGCCGCCGTCATCACTTGCTCGCCGTTACCGGACCTCCCTCGACACCGCTGCTGGACGCCGTCACCCCTCAATCGCCTCGCTGCTCAAATGTAATTCTTATTCCGTATATAGAGCATAAAAGAATTGAAATCTAAGCTGCCAGATTTCTGGGGGAAAAGGGTTCTCATGTGTTTCACGAGAGGAAGTCGCATTTTAACATCCTGTTTGTTCTATTTTAATAAGCAATTCCAATACTTGCAATAGCTGATGGAGTGAAATACTTTAATATCATTGAGAGAAAGGGTCCAATAGCTACAAAAGGATCAACAATCCGGGTTTGTTGATGTTGGTTTTCTTTTTTTATTTCCTTGAGCAATATATGAACTGGTAATGTTCTATGTTCAATCCTCTGTTATAGGTGCATTTTGACTGTATTTATGGTGGTATTACGGCTGTATCAAGTCGAGAATCTAAGCTTTTAGCTAGAAATCGCATCATTGCTTAGGTCTTATACTTTGGATTTTCTTTTTTCATTTCATTTTGTTTTTTGTTACACAAAAATTTGCCTCATTTTTGACTTGTGCCTTATCTGGACAAATGCTTTGCTAATGTGCAAGCTTACTTGGCATTATTAGCCATATGAATTCAAGGTAGGATCTCCTCCAGGAAAGGAATGCACATTGGCTTGTTAACACTATCATATATCTAACCCACTGCACATTCTGGAATTCCCACTATCATATGTCACTCTTGCAACCTTTCTTCTCTAATTGGCTTGTTAACAACTTTCCCATCGATTGATGAATAGGGTGCCGAACTTGCTGTTGATGAAGGGAAAAGTGTAGCAACTTTAGTGGCTTGCCAAACTTTGGCTAAAGAACTCACAGAATCACGATTTCCAGCTCCTAAAATACTAGCATCTAAGGTTTTTCCTCCTTCACACTTTTAATGTTTAATTCATCTTATGTTATTCTTTCATCTTATGTTATTCACGTGATGAGATGCTCATATTGGTTTTCTTGTTCAACAAGAGGGAAGCTCTTAGGCCCGGTATTTTGTTTCTCGTTTGAAAAAAATCCTTAAACACTATCCTCTATGTTCTCTGTTGACGTAAGCTGGTGTTTTCTGTTATGTCAATCTGGGATACCACGAGTCAAAGAACTTGAGGTGGAGACCATCGCCAATAACGTTAGGGACAAAGCAGGATTGGTAGGACAGATTGAAAAACATGAGAATAGGGAGAAAAGAAGTCGATGACACCAGGAAATCTGAGAATTCGAAGATGTCCTTCCCAATTTTCGACGAAAACCTGTACATAGTGAATGAGAAGAATCATTATGAATCAAGGGTGAGAGGTTTTTTTTTTTTTGGGTACTTTTTACTCTTTTACACACTCAAAATGTTTATTTTCTGCGTGTGTTATAGTAATTGAGTTTGGTGACCTGCTGGCTAACTCATTGGTTGCTACTAGCTCATATTATCATCAGTCATAGATGTCTTAGAAGTCATCGATGTGACAACTCGCTTACATGTATAAACATGGTGCATCAGATGTCCTTGAATGGCCAATAGAAAATGTCAATTCTAGGACAGCAGATTGATTAATTTTAAGCTGTGTTCTTGTTGTTTAAATATCTACTAGTACACCCGCAAAAGATCATCATAGGAAAGGGCAAGACTAAGTCTCTCTGCTGTGAGGTCGCTTGTGCTTCATGAAAAGGAAGATAACATATCCAAGTTTCCAGATGAAATGAAGCTCTATTCTTTATTTAGTTTGTTGTTTAATGCAGGTAAATCAATAATCAGATTATCAAATTACTAGTCCATGAAATAATACTCATACATTATAAAAAAATTTATCGATTCTTTTTAATATTATCCTATGATGATCTTTCACTTATGTTGTAATATCGCAAGATATTTGCGAGAGGAAAGTTTCTCGGAAGAAAGATCGTTCGGTTCGAAACCACCGCCGCAACATTGCCAAGAGATATTCATGCGGTTCCACTTGAAAGCTTTGTTACTAAAGTTGCTAAAGTCATTGGAAGCTGTAAAACAATGAGGGATATGGCTTTATTTTGGTGTAGGGTTGTTGCTGAGGTAAGGCTGGGCTTTGTGAAGTGAACCACTGGACTTTGCAAAAGAGAAATAGTTCACATTCTAGAATATTAAACGTTTATGAGTATTATAGATTGTGTTCGTGTTATATTCTCTTTGATGAATGACAAGTTTGTTTATTATTGTTGCATTCATTTCCATTTTTTTTAAACTAAAAATGAAACAAAAAAAAAGAATTTGTTGGAACCTGGAACCGACTTCGGAACCTCGACAAGGTAGGTTCCGGGTTCTTGATTCGATGGATAGGTTCCGGGTTTCAAAAAATAAGGAACCTGTACTTGAGGGTAGGTTCTAGGTTCCGCTTGGAACCTATAAGGAACCGGGAATCGCTCACCCCTACTTGTGGTGGGAGATCTAAGAGTAAACGCAGGGAGTCGAAGAGAGATGGTGAAGTGAGGCCGTTGAAAGTTCAGAAGTAGGCCTATTGATGCTCGGGTCAGATATTAATAGTGGCAAGTTCAATCAATCTCGAATAGTCATAGCCAAGCTTGATGACTCAAGCACCCCACGTCGGCTATGGCTACAAGCTTAGTGAAACTGGAGTGGCCATGGCCCTGGGCGGTGGTGGCTGGTGGCCAAGAGGAGTGGCTTTAGATTTTTAGCGCTTTTTTTAAAAATTTTAGCCAGTGTTTTTTTTTTTTAAATCCTTGTTCTTTTATTTTTTTTCTTTTTCCATGTGGCACCTATCCTGAAAAAGTAATAGAAAGGTTTTTTTTTTTTTTGTTAACACAGAATTAACAAAACACTTGATTACATCTGTAGAACTTAATTATATCTTTTTGAAAGGTTCGAGACTTCTTTGTATATTAACTTTCTAGCCAGTGTTTATATTCTAAAAAGAATGAGGTATCAAGTTTTTTTGTTTGGAAGGTAGGCATAGGTAGCGTTCTTTCCCCTCTATAAGAGCTTCTCTCTTAATTGGGAGCTTTCCCAGCATCACAATGATGTTTTCTTTCAACTACCTCCATGTTCGTCGTCCCCTGTTCTTCTCGATCATCCATAATCCTTCTCTATTATCATTATTGTAAATATAGATAAGCGAATTGGATAAAATTAATCGGAAGGAAGGAAAGGAAACCGGGCACCGAATTTACGTAATTCGATTCAAATATTGGAACATACGTCCACGGAGAGAGTAGCACGAAATTCCACTATACGGAGATTAGAATTACTCAAGCACTCAAACACTCACTCAGTATTTTTTTTTAGGCCTCAATTATATACAATAACTCATAATGTCTAGTTGCTCGCAATTCTTAATGAAATTTTACTCAAGGATTAAACAAATTCTATTCACAAGAATTTAACTGGTTGCATAATTACAATGTGTAAATCTCTCACGAGAAGAACTCTCTGCACCCTTCTACAATCTCAAAGCTCTCTCTCTTGGTCATCGAAATAACTTGGTGCCTTCTTGACCAGCAAAGAATTTGGCGCGCAATTCTTGTCCGACGTCTTGTACTCTCTTTTGTAACATAGAGGAGAGTCTTCATTATTTTAGCACGAGGAAGTCTTCTACGTATGAAGGAAAAGACAAAGCAAGCCCACCATAATTCATGGACATGCATGTGTCACGGGCCGAAAGATGGACGACCCAAGAGGTTCCCCAAGGGCAATCACGACTCACCCGTGGACTTCCTCCTCTCACTCGGATTTCCACCAAGTCTTCTCCCCGAAGGTTCCAAGGGCGGGCGATACCGTCATTGAGTCATATTACGGGAGTCTGTTCCTTTTATTTATGTTGGTAGACGGTAGTTGAAATTATGTCGGTAGTTGAGGCAGTGCGATCTTGCCCGCTGGATGAAAAGTAGATCAACGGTTATAAGCCGAGGCCCTCAACTATAAAAGGGGTGTCCTCCTTCATTTGTAATCATCCACCATTTCAGTAATACAAAGTTCATTTCCTTCCAGAGCTCCTCTCTCTACTTTCTCTCTCAAAGATCCGAGTAAGTGAGTGGGTAAGCATTCCATCGAGCAAGGCTTGGCTTGGGTGATCCAAAGTTGCCCGAGTCACCGCGCTATCACGATCCCAATCGATCGGCTCGTGACAAATGGTATCAAAGCAAAAGAGAGATCCGTTCGAGAGACCAAGGAGCACCAACTGTTCAAAGGAATGTCGAGCCAAGAAGCTGTCATGGTTGGAGAGGCCGCACAAGTCAACGAGAACCGTGGCCGTGCAAAGAAAAGAGACGCCTCGATGGATGTTGTAGCTGCGTTCAATGAGAAGATCGGGAAGGTCCGGAGCACCGTGCTCGAACTCATGGAAGGTCTTGACGACGTGCGCGACCGGATAATGGAGGTTGAGAGTTTGCTCTGTGAAGACTTCACGTCATGCCTCAATGAAGCAACTGCGCCATTACACGACAAGGACGAAGCCCTTGAAGCATCGATCGATGTGTTGAAGGAGCGCGTCCAAGTGGTCGAGGAAGAAGCTTCGTGTAGGGACGAGGTCAAAGCCATGAAGGCCGAGATCCAAGAGCTCAAGACCGAGCTTGCCCTGTGCAAGCTGAGCATCACCAATGATGTTGTGCCTACCCAAGCGGTGCCTAAAATTGAGGTGCCAAAACCGAAAGAGTTCAAAGGTGAACGATCCGCCAAGGAGGTGGACAACTTTGTCTGGAGCATGGAGCAATACTTCGATGCCGTCAACATACACGACGAGTCAACCAAGGTACGAACCACTTCCATGTTCTTGTCCGATACGGCAATGCTTTGGTGGCGCAATAGGTGTGACAAGGGTAGATGCGGCGCTGATCCCATGTGCACATGGGACGACTTCGTGAGAGAGTTCCGGGACTACTTTTTCCCTGAGTTCGCTCAGCAAGAAGCCCGTAGCAAGCTCCATCACCTCGAGCAAAGAGGTATGATCCGAGAGTACGTGAAGGAGTTCACAGAGCTCAAACTCCAGATTCGCAACCTAAGCGAAGAGGAGGCTCTTGGAGCGTTCATAAATGGATTGAAGCCATGGGCACTTCTCGAGCTGAAGCGACGGGACGTGAGTAGTCTTGCGCAAGCTCTGAGTGTGGCTAAGTCACTCGTCGACCTCACCAAGACCAAACCAAGGAGTCGATCAAGGGATTAGAGGTCGGATTAACCTTGTGAGGATGAAGCACGAAGCACTCCCCAAGGCGCGCATGATCAAGGTGGCCGAGCCAAACCATGGGGAGAAGGAACTTCCAAGCCATCCTTCCAAAGGGGTCGACCACCGACGGACTACGCGAGTAGGTTCGGTCAACCCCCGCCTTCTCCTTGTTTCATTTGCCAAGGTCCACACCGGACCCAAAAGTGCCCGAAGATTGGTCGAATCAACGCCCTCCTTGCCATCGAGGAAGAAAAGGAGGAGTCCAAAGAAGATAAGCAGCAGATCCGGATTGGAGCTGTGAGGATGATCAACTCGGTCCAAGCTCGATCGCCGACCAAAGAAGAAGGAATCGCCCAAAACACCGACATGTTCTTTGTGGAAATCGAAGTGGGCAGCCGAACGCTTTACGCTTTGGTCGACACCGGCGCATCCAATATGTTCATGTTGACCGAGGTTGCAAAAGCCTTGGGACTTCACGTGGAACCATCCGGGAAGTCGTACAAGCCCATCAATTCGGGCGACTTCCATGGCGTAGGAGCAACACCCGACGTGGACATCAAGATTGGCAGATCGCAGGGCCGAATGGCATTCGAGGTAATCCCTCTTGACGATTATGATTTCATTCTTGGCATGCAATTCTTCGAGAGTGTGGGAGCCATGATCGACATGAGGACCAAGTGCATGATGATCCTCGACCAAAAGTGCCCGTCGATTATCCCCATGATTAAAGGGGTGGTCAACACCAAGACCATCACGTCAATCCGACGCCTCGACAAGAGCTTGAAGGCCGTCATGCGCATCAACAAGCTGTCTGAGGTGAAGCCAGAGGTCGAGTTGGATCCTACTCCAACACACGACATGCCCATCCAAGCGCTCTTCCCCGAGGTTGAGTGCGCACCGCGTGCTCCGTCCAAGCCGAAGACCGAGCCGCGTGCCAAGTTCGACTTCATCATCGAAGGATGCGGCCCTTCGTTCATGAGCGTCCAAGCAAAACGCAACAAAAACAGGAAAGCTCGTGCCAAAGCCCGCAAGGCTGCCCGTGAAGCTGAGAGCGACGAGAACGTTGCTCAATTAAGTGGGGGAGAATGTCACCGGCCGAAAGATGGACGACCCGAGAGGTTCCCCAAGGGCAATCACGACTCACCCGTGGACTTCCTCCTCTCACTCAGATTTCCACCAAGTCTTCTCCCTGAAGATTCCAAGGGCGGGCGATACCGTTATTGAGTCATATTAGGGGAGTCTATTCCTTTTATTTATGTTGGTAGACGGTAGTTGACATTATGTCGGTAGTTGAGGCGGTGCAATCTTGCCCGCTGGATGAAAAGTAGATCAACAGTTGTAACCCGAGGCCCTCAACTATAAAAGGGGTGTCCTCCTTCATTTGTAATCATCCACCATTTCAGTAATACAAAGTTCCTTTCCTTCCAGAGCTCCTCTCTCTACTTTCTCTCTCAACGATCCGAGTAAGTGAGCGGGTAAGCGTTCGATCGAGCAAGGCTTGGCTTGGGTGATCCAAAGTTGCCCAAGTCGCCGCGTGGTCACGATCCCAATCGATCGGCCCGTGACACATGCATGTTCATGCATTAAAAGAGAGAAGGAATGGACGTATAAACCCTCCTTTCCTCTTTTTTTGACCCTTGCAATGAATGCCCACATTGCAATTTTCTTCATGCATGCTAACTCCCACGCTTTCTTGAAGAAGTCCAACCTGAGGGCTATGTTCCCTTCACACTTCAACCGAATAAAACAAAAGACAGATAGCTTCTATTTGCGTTAAATGAGGCGGCAATTTTGGACGTTCCCTCTTGCGGCTGCACGCTTCCTTCTGACCACAATCTTCATTCTTGAACGAGACACGTGCATAGTAATCAATGCACGGATAACAAAAGTCAAAAGATGTTCGCCAAAATTACTCAATTTAACTTGCACGGTATTTATTTGATGTTTTTAAATTCGAGATATTTGACCAAAAAAAATCGAGATATATTTTAATAATTATTAATTATTTTCATCTACTTTCCATCTTAGTTAACAAGTCTATTTGGTATTGTTCAATTGCCTTAGGGCGCGCTTCACAAAGTTTCTTAAACATAAATCCATTTTTGATCATAAATTAATTTCTCAATTTCTATTCCATTGACGAGTTTTGAGTAAAAACGTGTTTGATAACGATTCAAAATTTATATTTCTGAAATAAAAATTCGTTTGATAACAGAATAAAATTTCTATTTCTAGGATTGGCAATGATCGATGTCCGATGGCCGAAGTTAGACGTCTAGCGATCAGCGTTTAGCATCCGGTGACCGACGGTGGGCAGCCAAAGTCCGGTGACTAGCGGCGGGCGGCCGAAGTCTGAAGTCCATCACCGCAGTTCGACGACCAGCAACCGGTGTCCAACGTTCGGAGTTCGACATTCAAAGTCTGGCGGCAGGTGGCCAATGGCCGGAGTCTAGCGATAAGTGGTAGGCGGCAACCATCCAGCAGCCGATGGCGAGAAGTAGACGGTTAGCGGCAAACATCCGATAGTTGGTAGTGAGCCTTTGGCATCCAACGATTGGCAATGAGCGGCCAACAACCGATGGCCGTTTGGCGTCCGGCGGCCGACGTGTCCGACATCTGATGGGCGGGCAAGTGGGCGACGAACGGTGACGAGAGTGAATGATAAGGAAAATTTTGATTTCTTATTTTTGTTCCAAAAATAGAAAAACTGAAAATTTTAACTTCTGATTTATCTTTGAATCTATTTCTAGAATAGAATTCTGTTCTAGAAATAGAAAAATAAAATTGCGTTATCAAATAGATTTATATTTCAAACTTGTTTCGAGGAACAAAAAAATAAAGAAATAAATATATAGAAATGTCGTCATGCGCGCTCTTAATCTGCAAGTCATTTTCATTTTTGGAGTCCCCACTAATTAATTTGTGGCGAATCGATTAAAAACCCAAATAAATTATTGGGAAAAATATTTTATTCGAAATTTGAATTGGGGACTTTATCATACCAATTAATATCCTTTTGATACATAATATTATTTGAATTTTATGTAAAACATTTATGTAGCATTTTACACCAATCAAATATCTTAAAATTCAATTCTAACTAGACTAAGGAAATAGCAATCCATGCACTATAAGGGCTTAATTGTAATAGAGGAAATGTACAAACAACAATTTGACATTTATCTCCAAGGACCTTTACACGATTTCCTTCTTCTTTTTTTATTTTTTTTTCCTTTTAAGGATTTTCACATATCATAAGGAAAAACCACTAAAAAACTAAATTTTAAGGGTGTGAACCGCTCGAAATTGGATCGGATTGGTATTGCAACCGGCAATTTCCATGGAGGTTGGTTTGATTCCTAATTTCAATTAAGTGAAATCGGTGAGTACTAGTTCTATTCTCGATTCTAGATGTGGAACCATCCACCCACTCACCCGGGATATATATTTTTGAAAAGAAATTCTATCTCAATTACTTATTTATTTTACAGTTTTTCTACCAAATACACACACACACATTATCAATTAATTTTGTTTCTTGGATGTGTAATAAGATTAACCCTTGAACCTGGACAAGTCCTTAAACTGTCCCGTTTATCGGAGTCAACCCCAAACGTAAAATGGGATAATGATAAACCTCTGGGGGCCATGGCCTACTTCTTCTTTTTTCATTCTAATAATCTATCTACTTGTTTTCCTAACTAAAACAAGATAAACAAACATAAAAGGAATGAGATAATCGATTAAAGATGCCCATAAGAGCAAAGGGCTCATTTTAAGAGTATAATTGGGTCTCTCCTTAGCCATTCCCATGATTAAATTAGATTGATGTTGAAAAAAAAATGAATCAAGCGATCAATGTTTGAACTTCTGTAGAGCATATAACTTTTAATATGGAGTCTAATTCTCCACATGTTTCCAATGTCGAGAAACTTTAAGAAGATCACATCACAACCTTCGAAAAAGTTAAGTTTTTACTCAATGTGTATAGTCTAATTCGTTTTGCCTTATAATTTTCAATCCTTAATTAAAATCAATGGCTGGGGAACCAAACCGGAATGACAGTCTGGCTCTCAAGTAAATCCGTGAAACTAATAGGTGGATCTTGATTCTAATTTTTTGCAACCAATCGTTAATAGGCGGTTCCAAGTTCAAAGGTGGAATTGCCCAACCGAACTATGCTCACTCTTACTATTTTTTAAAGCTTTTTCTGATTTTTTATCAAAAATTTTTTTAATTGATTTAATCCGAAAATAGGGACCTAGGTGGGGACTGAACCGAGTCCAACGGTAGGCCCAGTCCGCCTGGCCTAAAATGAGACCCAACAAAAAGACTAAGCTAAATTTAAACAAGCCCACGTGTTAATAAGAAAATGAATGAGACCCAACAAAAAGACTAAGCTAAATTTAAACAAGCCCACGTGTTAATAAGAAAATGTGTCCGGCTCAAGGACCTAACCCTAAAAACCCAGCAGACCTCACGCCCGACCCCGTCGACCCGACTCCGACTCGACTCGCGCACCTGCTCCTTTGTTCGCCGCGTCGCCGACCTCGCCACGACGGGGGCGGCCGCAGCGAGCGACGCCATTCGTCTCGGGCTGGCTAGACCCCTTCCGATGACGCCTCGGCCAGCCAAGGTCGAGGGCTAGGCCTCCGCCTGGCCGGCCACTGCCGCCAGCCGAGACCTAGCTTGGCTTCCCCTACACTCGGCTGAGATCTGGCTCGGCCAGACTTGGCTGGCGGAAGCCGCTCGATCCGAGGCTTTCCCAACGCCGTCTTTCCTAGTCTTGACCCTTTGCGCAACGCCCAAACGATGAGTAGACGATCGATCAAAGCTCAAGAACGGACATTCTCAACACAAACTTTTAACTCTAATTTAGGCATTATATCGAACACTTGATACACGCAAAGAAAAGGGTGAGAAACTGGGAAAACCGAGTCCAAGCTTGGGCCGGGATTCAAAGCAACGAACAAGCAACGCCCAACAATTGCAGCACACACACGAACGGGGTCAAAGACTCGCACAAAACGGACAAAACAGCTCGGTCCGGCGAGCTCGAAACAGGGCGCGGGAAGAGGGCAAAATATGGAAGGTGCATCATCGGTAGACAGACAGATGTAAGAACGACTCCATCCCCCCAAGTTTCAACACTAACCTCATTGCCGAACAAGAAGATGGCAACGACAACCCCATTTTCTTCAGACTTTCTATCGGTGAATCATGAGCAAAAGTTGCCCAGCGAGGATGATCTGAACCCTCACGGCCCCAGCCATTGCGACAATAGCAACAACAATCAATCTACATCATCCGATTACTATGCTGTATTCAAATCTCACGGGGAGATGTGTTGTGATCAAGGGGATGTGATGCGGCCTGACTGTTTTGATGATCTGTGGGACCTTTTCTAATGTTGATTCTGGTGTGGGTTTCTTGATTAATAGGAGAGCTCTTTGCTAGATGAGTTTCCTTGAAACTATTTTTCCTCTACGGCCGTTTGTTTAGAAAAAAAAAGAAGGCGTGCGATAGCTAGTGTAACAATATTACCTAGTCAAAAAATATTTTGTAACAACGGGATTTTATATATCCTATAAAGATTTTCTCATTCCAAGAAACACCAAATATATTGAAAAATTGTCCAATCAATCCTAAACCTACTGTACAAATATCAATTTAGTACTAAGCTTTCATATTTGCCATGACAAGAGCCAGTGGAAGTGGAGGGAGCTTTGCTAAGAAAAAGTGAAACCAATGCCTCGAATGATGCAGCTGAAGGGAAGGGCACATACTCTGGTCTGGCCTTGTCTTCCCTATCTGTTAGTTCATCGTGCTCTGTACCTTTGACACCTGACTCCTCTAAAACTTGGGATTCATCTAGTAGTCACATCGCAGGAAGGTCGCAAGTGTGTGGAACTCACAGAGGTCATGACTACGTCAATGGGAACAGCCAGTACCAAAATCACGGCCACTTCCAGGCCTCTGCATATTCAAATGAAGGGGAGAGAGACCGCTGTGGCCAGCAACACGGAGGGGGATCTCTCTAGCTGGGTTCAAGAGGCCTGCGTGGGTCTTATGGTGAAGGTATTGGGCCTACCACTAAATATGTAAGAAGGCTGGCATCATGGTTTCGCTCCCACGATTCTTGGCAATCCATTTGCAGGACGGCAGTTCGTTCTTGGTTTTTATTCTATGTGTTTGTGATGGCTTGTTGGATAAAATGGAGGTCCCGAGCAGGATACTAGGCATATGGGCATGTGAGTTTGTGGATGTCCACTTCCTCATTTTCCCCCAACCTTCCTTGTTCTCTCTACTGGAGTAGGTCTCTCTGTTGTGAACTTTCGACTGAATTCTTAGCTTCCAGTCAGACAGGACATCCTATTAATGCTTGAATTTTAGGTCATCACAGGTGACAAAAAATAGTGACAACTTTGATGAACTGATTTTCCTATTGTACCAGATTTCTTTTTAGCATGGTGCTGGGGAGACTCTGCCTGCCTGCTATCTCCTTGGCCAGGACCTGAATATGATGTGCCGTTCTTCTAATAGACTGTTTTGCAGATTGATGTTTACTTTAGGTGATGCTGAAGCTGAGTCTCGAGCATTTTAGACAAATTTTGCCTTATTCTTGAGAGTGCGGTCATGCCTCTTTTAAGTCTATAGACGTTTGCAGAGGTTTAACAACAACACAAGATATTCATTTTTTTTTTTTCTAGAAAAGAATTTGCTACGTATCATGATATCGACTATAACTTATATGCGCCCCGCGTGGGCATGGCTGGGTCCCAAGACGTGGAGCACCCTCTGCCACTCATCTTCCTTGCAACCACTGAGATTCGCCCAGTGGACACCCTTCCAACAGGAAAGGGGGAGGTGAACCTCCTACCAATGACTGTGGATAATGAGCCCTCTCTCTCTCTCACACACACACACACTCAGCCTCTTCAATTTGTGTCGGTCCCTCTCTCTCTTCACTTTCATTCACTCCCTCGTCATTACAAAGCAAAGCACAAGACCTCTCTCATCAATGGAGCGTTCCGCTTGGCCTAAGAACCTCTCCTCCAGCAGCAAGCGCGCGATCCAGGAACTCTGTGGCCAAAATCCCAAGAAGCTCAGAGATGCCTTCGACGCTCACTCTCAAACTGGCGATGACCCACGGCAGCCCTTGTTTGCGGGAGATCTCATCGTCAGCGTCCTCGGTTCGTTCAGCACCAACACCCAATCCCTATCGAAAGGGGCTGAGTCCTATGAGGTTTCGCAGGTCCCGAGCAACGCCTGTGCCATGTCCGAGGTCTCCAAAGGAAGTGAGAGCGTCAAGTCTCCGGTCCAGAGGCCTCCGGTAAAGAGCGCCAAGACCCGCGTCCGGAGACTCCAGAGGTCTCCGGTGGAGATCGTCAAGCCCCCCGTCCAGAGGTCACCGTTATCCATCTTGTGTGAGCAGTCGCTACTAGAGGCTGCGACGGCGATATACGAGGGCAGAGTAGACGGGGCTTCGGACATCATGAGACGCTTGTCTGCCGTGCCGAACCCCATGAGTAATTCAAAGCAGAAATTGATGGGATACATGTTGTCTGCGCTTAAATCGCGCGTGAGCCCAGTCGATTACCCCCCTCCCGTGGCGGAGTTGTTCACCGAGGAACATGTATGCTCCGCTCGGTCACTTTACGAACTGTCTCCTTGTTTCTGGCTCGGTTTCATGGCTGCCAATAACGCGATTTTGGAAGCTGCATCGGAGCAACCCTCCACTAACAGGCTCCATGTAATTGATTTCGATATTGGTTGGGAAGGACAGTACAACAATCTCCTTGACAGGCTGTCCATGAGTCAGGCGGGCAATCAATTCACCCTCAAGATCACGGCGCTCGCAGACAGCCTCTACCGTGAGAAGAGGCTGAGGATGCTTCGGGATGGACTGAGCGATCTCGCGGCCCGTAGGGGATTTAGGTTAGTATTTAACATCGTGAGGCAGAAGCTGAGCGAGTTGAGCCGCGACTCGCTGGGCTGCGAGCCCGACGAGGTGCTGGCGGTGAACTTGGCGTTCAAGCTGTACAGAATGCCGGACGAGAGCGTGTCCGTGGAGAACACGGGCGACGAGCTCCTCCGGCGCGTGAAGGGTCTGGCGCCGCGGGTGGTGACGCTGGTGGAGCAGGAGATGAACGGGAACACGGCGCCATTCACGACGCGTGTGGGGGAGGGGCTGGCGTACTACGGGGCGCTGCTCGAGTCGATCGAGTCGATCGAGTCTACAGTGGTGTGTCGCCCGCAGGAGTGAGTGTGGGCAGAGGAGGGGCTGAGTCGGAAATTGGGGAACTCGGTTGCTTGCGAAGATGGGGACAGGGTTGAAAGATGCGAGGTGTTCGGGGAGTGGAGGGCCCGCATGGGGATGTTTGGGTTCCAGTTGAAGCCACTGGGTCGACAAGTGGCCGACTCATTGACGGCGTCGTTCCACCGTTTGGAGTGGGCCTGGGACCCGAGATTCACGGTGACAGAAGAGAATGGTGTGGTTTGCTTCGGCTGGTGCGGCCGAACTCTCACCGTCGCATCTGCTTGGCATTAACCAAATTGATATACATATGTGTATGTTATGTGCTATGGATGGCGATGGGTGATATCCATAATGAATTTTTTTCAAGATGTATTTCCTGAGAAAATGGGAAAAGAAGAAGAGAATTTCATTTCCCTACCCACGCAAATGAGTAATAACAAGAGATATTTGGGTTTGCGGGGAAAAGAACATTCTGATGCGTTGCATTCATTTTTTGCGTTATTTGATTTGTTTCATTTAGTGTGCATTGAAGTCTTGTGCACTCTTTCTTCTCCGTCGATAGCCGTTGTGGGGTTCCACCTATTACATCGTTTCTGGAGGTTTCGTAGTAGTTTGCAGCTTAGCTCGAGCTCCAATTCCGCTCAGTCTTTTGGGACCGGGGGGGAGAGAATGTCGCGCATATCGTCATTGTGCAACTCTGGTTTTAACGCCTCTTGGGTGATTCACGTCGAGGATAGGATGAGAATTGTTTTAGCTGCTATTTGTACCTCCATTTCTTTAAGGATTGAGCCTTCATTTTCAATAGCTGATATAATATTTTAAGTTCATTCCCACATTTTCTCTCCATTTTGAGATTGAATAGTTGTTTGAGTGATTTGTCTTTTTTTATGAAACCGAAAGCCAAAATTAGTTTTCGACATGAGTGACACTTAACGTCCTAAGATGCTCATATTTGTGCTTTAATTTCTGTCCATAATGGTGATATCTTCTTTCCTGGTTTAATATAGGAGCAATATTATTCGTCCACCAATGCTTCGCCTTTGAATGTCCTTCCTCAAGCTCGCACTTACACCAAAGAAGCCCCACGCAAGCTCCAAAAAAACAAGAGGACCCTTGCTTCATCGAGCAACTCTCGTTATGCTGTGGGATCGAAGTCCAAGCCCGTCCCCAAACACGAATTCTTCGTTGTTTTGAAGGGTCTCATGAAACGCAATGCCACGATCGAACAAACACTGAGGCAAGTGGATGAATTGAGCTCTAATGAGGAAGAGGGTGAAAAGGGAAAGGCATATGAGGAGAAAACGGAAGGCTCGTATAGAGATGATGCAAAGAGAGTTGGCTGCGATCAGAATTACTAAGGGGTAGGATTCATCCAGGTTGTTGTTTCCCAAACAGGCAATGATAAATGCAATAAGGGCGGAGAGGGAACAACTGAGGCAATCGCAGGCAGCTGCGCCGAACTATACTTCGCTGGATGGAGGGTGTAATCATGGCACGGTTGAGGGCTTGAGCGATGAGGAGCCGGAGCTTCAGGGGCGAATCGCCATGTTCAAAGGTAAGATTAAGGGTGGAAAGAAAGGTGTTTTCGAGAGTTTTGACGACAGGGCAGTGGATGTGCCGTTGAGAAAACAGACTGAGCTTGAGGACGATGAAGATGAGATAGGGGAGGAGGAGCAATTTAGGAAGGGATTAGGGAAGAGAATGGATGATGGAACTACGAGGTAAGTATTTATTACCGGTAACGGTAGTACCATTCCTGCTTAATGTGCAGCAGCCACGAAAGTTTTATACACCTCCTGCAGTGGCTTGTGGTCTTGCACCAAGCATCGGGGCAGTTGGCCCTCCTCCTCCAAGCATAGAAGGGGCGATGGTTGTTGGGCAGGCGTTGGATTTTAGGTCGCTTCCACAGTGAGGTGAGCTTGCTATGAAAGCTTTGTGCCATTATGCTAGGAGTCTGGAGGTAATGTGTTTTGTTTTGTTCCCTTTTCTTCCAATAATGTTTAATCAGATCCATTGTCTTCTCAATAGAGGCAATCCATTATTTGGCCTGATGTATGAAGAAAACACTTTTCTCATTGAAGTTAGATGACCTAATTATGTATATGATTCTTTTGATTTCTGTCAGAAATCACATAGCAAAACCATTTCATCTTTGGCAAAAACTGATGAGAATTTGTCTTCTCAACTTGAGAAGTCTATGTCTGCCGCTGGTGGGCATGCATCTTTATGCAGAAGCTTCGTGACTATACTTCTGTTTTATGTAAGTTGTCGCAGATGTGGCTTTGTTTTGTTCATCTTTTACCCATATCCTTTAAATCATCTTTGTTAATTTCCTTTGATCTGTATAGGAAAGGTTAAAGCTCTATGGTGCTGATGGTTTCTGTGCCCACTAGCAAGTGATCAACACAACAACTCAGCGCAAGAATACGAGTCACCCGATCTTCCCCGCATGTGTTTAATCTTTGCAAGTTTCGTCAGAAGTCTCCGGCGATGAATGTATTCAATTTCACTTTGGCTTCATCGAATGCTTTGCAAATGTCAATCGGGGTTGGGGCGGGTGGAATTAATTAGGTTTGAGCTCGACATGTTTAAACTTTTCAAACAAGCAAGTGAAGATCATAGCCGTCTGGGGATGAGAGCTGTTCTTAACTACACTATGTGCTCGGATAATAGCTAGGCCTAAATCCAGGTTGTGGATATTTGTTTGCCCCCGGGAAATCGGTAAACTTTCTGTGCAGAAAACAAGTGAGGAGTTGCATGAGATATTTTCTTTTAACTCTTAATTTGTAGTATGTTACGCATCAACTATCAAAGAGCAATGACTTATTGGTTGTTGCAGATTTCAATGTGCAGCAATCTGGGCAATAAAACCATATTACTATTAAGCATTTACTTAATTCTGTGACCGAAAGACGCCATGCTTTGGTAGTCAAAAGAAAGATGACGCGGTGAGCTTACACAATACTCTCCTAGTCATGCGGACAAGGACATGATTCCATAAAGATCACCATAATGAGTACATGATTTGTTCAGGCAAAATCTCCAAAATTAGAGACCTCTCTGATTAACAAAAGAGTAAGAGGATGAATCTACTAGATGGAAAAAAAAAAAACAAAAAAAAAAAGAAAAAACAAAATTGTCACTGAGTACACCAAAGATGGACCGGCCCTCATTAGTCAGCATCAGGAGAGGGATCTTTCTCGTTATTGAATGAAGTATCCATTGGCTGTTTTTTTCTCCCCCTAACTGACTTTATATTAATTAACATGAACCGATTCCATCAAGGACCAAGAAACAAAAAGCTTCAAATTCTATGATCAAGATATACCAAAACTGTTACATATTCAACATGTACACCACACCCTTTTAAAATCTAAACCATCAACGTGACAAAAAATACCTAGAATCACAATGCTTGACCTATCACATATTTGACCTATCTCCAATGTTTCACACTAGGTAGGTTGACTTTGTATTCACCAAATAAATGTAAATATTTTCACCGACCTCATGCAAATATAGAGGCTAATGAATGTTGCTGATTAGATTTGACTAAATTGAACATGATAGAATCATACAATTTTTCATTTTTTATGCCGACAAGTTAAAATAATGTATTGAGAGCTCCTTGAGCATCTAACCAATTCATAAAAAAATTTACCAAAAACGTCCTAAAGCTATTGCAATTTTTCTTATTCAGTCCTAAACCTTTTTTTTTTTGTCAATTTAGTTCTAAAAATTTTGCATTTGCGCTAATTTAGTTTGGCAAAAAAAAAAAGAAAAAAAAAGGAAAACATAATAAAAAATAAAATGTTATTTAAAATTATTTACATTAGCGTCACCCAGACGGCCAGCACCGACTAGCCTTCACGTTAGTGCTCACCACACAAAAATGTCTATGAATTGAATTGACACAATTGTAAAATGTCTATGACAGAAGTGGTGAAAAAAAAAAAGTAGGACTGTTTTTGGTAATTTCCCTCTGATTTATATTGGTGCGCTAGTTCCGGCCTCGCAAACATTAAATTGAAAGAATGTGCAAGTGTAGTGATATCTAAGTAGTCGTTGACTTGTTATGACTAAAATATCAAAATTAAAAGTTAAAAATCCAACAAGGGCTAAGTTATCTCTAGTCAAAGTCCATCGTAAATCTGCTCCTGGACTTCCATTCAACGTAAAGTGGAGAACAAGATTAGAAGAGTGTCAATGTCAATGTGCACAAGTCCCGGTTATGCAATTATCAAACCAATAAAAAATAGTATTTTATATCCATGTATTCCCCATTAGTTTGATTACAAATTTAACATATCATGAATATCAAAATCTCTAAATGAATCATATTAACAAGGGTTAGAATTTACTCACTTGTATCAAATTAGGATAGTAAATCCATGTCAAATCATCGTCTCCAAAAATTATAATTACCAAAGGTTTTTTTTTAGATTCATATCGTATTGAAATTAGGGTTTTTATTTACATCTACTTTCATAAACATACCAGAAAAGACATCCACCCGTGGGCAACGCAGTTAGTTGAAATCTCTCCTCTAGCGAATGAGGTCAAGGGGTTCGAAACCCTGTGTTGTTAGCAATTAATCGGCGTAAGCTGACAAGTGCAGGCTTCGACCAATTCTCGGTCACCAAAAAAAAAAAAAAATACTAAAAAAGACTAGTATCATTTGGAGAAATAAATATCAATATCGATGTGAACTACAAAAGAATTTTTTCAAGATCCTCCTATATGATGATTTAAAAAAAAATGAGAACAGATATTGGCTAATCGATAGTAGTCTTCCTTTGAAATTCACAATTTTTGTCGATAATAGCAACTTACCCATCAAATATCATTTTGTAACATTCTTTACGGAACATAATTTCCCTTTTTGTTGTCGCAAGTAATATGGATCCATGATTTCTATTTGTCCACAAAAAAAAATAGCAAGCTGCCTAAGTTAATAGTACATCTCTTTTTCTATTATTAATAAATTACATAATGGGTCATAACTTTCATTTAATATGGGCATAATTTTCTTTTTGATGGTCACAAGTTCTTTTGATCATATGACTCGTAATTTTCCACGAACATTAAGAACCTACTCAAGTCGATAACAAACTTTTTATGCCATGAGTAGTGAAATATTCTTTACTCATCCTAACTTTAGTTAAAATAAGAAAACGGAAATTGGAAGTTTGATCATTTTTTATCCAAATAATCCAAATTTACTTATTGGGAAAGTAGGGAAAAGTCCCCTTGTTTTCTCAGAAATCAAAATGAGGAAGATGGAAAGCATCTCGGTTCAGCTTCGAGGTTAGTTCCCTTGTCAAAGCTCATTATGCTCAGGAAGAGAGAGAAAGAGAGAGAGAGAGAGAGAGAGAGAGAGAGAGAGAGAGAGGGTGAAGGAGGAAGGAGATGGAAGTGAGAGAATCGTGCAGAGCTCAGCGTCGGTTAGGGTTCTTCTCCTCCTTCTTCGTCGTCGCGGCTCTGGTTTCGATCGCCGCCATTGACGCTTCCGTCCATGACTACTTCAACGAGGCCTTCACCTCCCGCTCCAACGCCTTCTTCTTCCACGGCGGCAACGAGGGCCTCCACGCCCCCGCTCCGTGATCCCGCCTTCCTCCTCCATGACATTTCCCAATATCACGACCGGCCCCAAGGGGAAGTCCTTCATCAGGTACAGATTCCTTCATTTTGGTGGTTTGCTGGCGTCCCGAATGGATGCTCCGTCTTCGTCTTGGTTTCCAGAACGTTGTGCTGCGTGCGCGCGATCGTTTGAACTCGCTTAGATCTGTGCGGTTTGTACGTATATCCACGAAAGAATGCAATCGAAGTCCTTTGGATGAAATGTTTGGAGTCGGCCGCGGGTTCGCCATCCATTGGTGAGGTGAGCTCACCACTGGCCAGCAACTAGTCCTCTCCTTTGGCTGGTCGCTGGAGCAAGAGGATTGAGGGAGGAGGAAAAAAAAATGAGAAAAGAAAAGAAAAAGGAAAAAAATAAAAAATCACAAAAAAAATTATTAAAAAATTGTTCACTAGCGATCTATCTTAGCATGGTTAGTCAAATTTGGCCAAATGGACTAAATTGACATAATTATAAAAAATTGAGAATTGAATTGAAAAAATTACAATAGATTTAAGATTTCTTTTTTTTAATTTTCCTCTTGTCAAGTGACTTTTCTCTTCTTTTTCTCAGTCATGTGCCGGCATTTGCCCCAAAAGAGCATCGGGTTGGTAAAAGAAAGAGTGGGGCACGACAATAATAAAATAAGAAAAATTGAGAAACGGCATTTGCACCATTTCTTGTTCTTCTTTTGTTTTGATAGTTAAACACCATGTGAAACCTCGGAATCTTAGACATTAAATGGAGCCCAGCATCTTATAATCTTTGAACGAAATAAAGATGCATTTCTTTCTATTTATCTTTTAATCTCGGAATACATTTAAAGTGGGGCAGCAAAATCAATTTATATTGAAATTTTGCTTTTTTAGTCTAACGTTCAATTTCGTCCCCCGAGCTGTATTCATGCTTACTAGCATCACCTTAGTATAGATTGAATTCCACTTTGGGCATGGTTTGTTTCATGATTTTTTTTTTTAAATGGGTAATGTTTCATTACCCGTTAAAGTAAGTCATTTTGAGAGAGTGAGGGCTGCTTTAATATAAAATATCACATTTGCATAATACCCTTGCCTTTTACACATTAGTCTCTCTTGAGAAATTGGTGAGAGCACTTCTAGACTTTTCTATTACCGCTCAGGGGTCTTGTCCTGAGGCATAACAACAAAATACCATTTCCTTTTCCACATTAGTCTCTCTTAGGAAATTAGTAAGAGGCCTTCTAGACTTTCCTAATACCCCTTATGGGGTCCTGTCCCGAGGGGTAATAATAAGACTTGTTTAATTTTTATCCTTAACGGCTTTGGGTTTTGTACGCACTATTAGTGACTTAGCTTTAATAAAAATGGACAAGATTGCGTGATCAAACATTTTCAAAATGACAAGAGAATATATAAAAATGGTGCTAATTAGACTTTACGTAATTAAGTCAATAAAATCTCTAGCTCACGGAAGATGAAATGACTTCTGGCGTCTCAATTGGCTCAAAATTAGCTTAGAAGAGGTTAGTATTGAATTTTAAAAAAGGAACAAAAATATTCATAATCAATCGAGTTAATCAAATGTTGCGGATTGGTGGGGCTTGAAAAAGTCGGCGTTGAGTGTTAGCAGAATCTTGCACAAGGCAGCGGAAGTTCTCGCTTGGCGAGCCATCGTCGTAACAAATGCCCCGCTCTCCATTCCGAAGGGATGGCCACGTTACTCGTTAAAGTGCGACGTAAGAAAATTTGAAAATAAAAGGAAAATGGAAAATGTCAATGCGAGCGCATGCTGTGTGGCCGCCCACCTAATATGCTCTCACGTCATCGCGCTATACTATTTTATCCAAACCCCCCCACCCCCCCCCCCCCCCCAAAAAAAAAAAAAAAGAAAAGAAAACTTAATATTTTCTCACGTCAACGCGCTCCATCATCCCCCTCCTTCTCTTTCTCTCTCTCTCTCTTCGCTTTCATTCGCTCCCTCATCATTACGAAGCAAGGCACACAAGACGTCTCTCATCAATGGAGCGTTCCGGTTGGCCTAAGAACCTCTCCTCCAGCGGCAAGCGCGCGATCCAGGAGCTCTGTGGCCAAAATACCAAGAAGCTCAGAGATGCCTTCGACGCTCACTCTCAAACTGGCGATGACCCACGGCAGCCCTTGTTTGCGGGAGATCTGATCGTCAGCGTCCTCGGGTCGTTCAGCAGCAACACCCAATCCCTATCGAGCGGGGCTGAGTCCTGTAAGGTCTTCCAGGTGCCCAGCAACGCCTTTGTCAGTTCCGAGGTCTCCAAAGGAAGTGAGAGCGTCAAGTCTCCCGTCCAGAGGTCTCCGGTAGAGAGCGTCAAGCCCCCCGTCCAGAGGTCTCCGGTATCCATCTTGTGGGCATCCATCTTGTGGGAACAGCCGCTAGTGGAGGCTGCGACGGCGATATACGAGGGCAGAGTAGACGTGGCTTCAAAGATCTTGAGGCGTTTGTCTGCCTTGCTGAACCCCATGAGTACTTCAAAGCAGAAATTGATGGGATACATGTTGTCTGCGCTTAAATCGCGCGTGAGCCCCATCGATTACCCCCCTCCCGTGGCGGAGTTGTTCACCGAGGACCGTGTGTTGTCGGTTCGGTCACTTTACGATCTGTCTCCTTTTAAGCTCGGTTTCATGGCTGCCAATAGCGCGATTTTGGAGGCTGCATCGGAGCAACCCTCCACTAACAAGCTCCATGTAATTGACTTCGATATTGGTTGGGAAGGACAGTACTACGATCTCCTTGACGATCTGTCCATGCGTCAGGAGGGCAATCAATTCACCCTCAAAATCACGGCGCTCGCAGACAGCTTCTACGGTGAGAAGAGGCTCAGGATGCTTGGGGACCGACTGAGTTTACACGCCGCCCAGGTGAAAGTTAGGTTAGTATTCAACATCGTGAGGCAGAAGCTGAGCGAGTTGAGCCGCGACTCGCTGGGCTGCGAGCCAGACGAGGTGCTGGCGGTGAACTTGGTGTTCAAGCTGTACAGCATGCCGGACGAGAGCGTGTCCGCGGAGAACACGCGCGACGAGCTCCTCCGGCGCGTGAAGGGGCTGGCGCCGAAGGTGGTGACGCTGGTGGAGCAGGAGATGAACGGGAACACGGCGCCATTCCCGATGCGCGTGGAGGAGGCGCTGGCGTACTACGGGGCGCTGCTCGAGTCGATCCAGTCTACAGTGCCGAGGGACAAGTTGAAGCAAGAGAGGGCGGAGAAGGGGCTGAGTCGGAAATTGGGGAACTTGATTTCCTGCGAAGGTAGGGACCGGGTTGAAAGATGCGAGGTGTTCGGGGAGTGGAGGGCCCGCATGGGAATGGCTGGGTTCGAGTTGAAGTCACTGGGTCGACTCGTGGCCAAATTTTTGGAGGCGGGGTTCGCTTTTCCCCTTCAGAAGGGATTCACGGTGAAAGAAGAGAATGGTGTGGTTTGCTTTGGCTGGCTCGGCCGAACTCTCACCGTGGCATCTGCTTGGCATTAAGCAAATTGATATACTTACGTATATGTCATGTGCTATGGGTGGTTAGGGCGATGGTGATGGGGATGTGATATCTATAGTGTATTGCTTTCAAGGTGTATTTCCTGAGAAAATGGAAAAAGAAGAAGAGAATCCCATTTCCCCACCCCCACTTTTGGATTTGAGGGTGAAAAAAACATTCTGATGTGTCGCATTCATTTCCCGTTCTTCGATTTGTTTTGTTCGGTGTGTATTGAATTCTTGTTCACACTCTTTCTTCTCTGTCCATAGCTGCTTCAGGGCTCCACCTGTTACATCATTTATGGAGGTTTGTAGTAGTTTGCAGCTTATGCATCCTACTCACACTCTCTTCCAGATTCAGCTTGTTCTCCAATGCAAGTAGCTTTTCCTCTTCTGATCTCATAATGCTTTCTTCTTACTGTACTTCCTGCAACCAAATTGAAAAGTGAACTAAATGACTATTGGAAAAATATGATGTAGGTTGATTTGCAAAGACCGAGAGGAGAACCAGCAGCACTGACGAGGGAACTTACCTTTTCTTTTGCAGCCAAGTCTGCTAAACTTGGATTTATATGTTTTTCTTTCTCATAAAACATTGATTTGGATGACATCATGTTTCTGTAGGCTTCTTCAAGATCCATGTCCTTCTACATAAGAAGTTGGTAAATTTCATTGGCCTTTTCTTCCTCCACTTTAAGGATTCTCCTATCCTCACACAGCTTCTTTTCCCTTTCCTGCAACTTTTGATCCCACTCTTTTGTAAATCTTCTCTCTGTTTATAACATGTGGCCTTGTGTGCTTCCTGCCTGCCAAAAGGGGCAGATTTGCAACATCACTTGTTAAATTTTTCTTACAGCTATAGCAATGTAAACAACGTTATCCCATGCATCACGATGCATAAAGATGCACAGGTTGAAAAGAGCATACTCAGTTTTCAAAGACAAACGCTCCCTTCAAAGTATGCTTTTGCATGTCTCCATCTCTTGCATCTTCAAGTCCAATTGTGAACTTTTTCTTCTGACCTCCAAAGCTTGGCATCAACGTTGCGCAGCTTATCTTTCACCTCCAATGACCTATCCTCAATTCCAATAGTCAAAGCACTCGCTTGAGCCAACTTCTTCTCAAAATCAAGCTTTATTCGCTACTGGCAAAAACTACAGTACAGAAAAAAAAGAAGAAAAAAAAAAACAAAATTGTCGCTGAGTACACCAAAGATGGACTGGCCCCTCATTAGTCAGCATCAGGAGAGGGATCCTTCTCATTATTGAAAGAAGTATCCACTGGCTATTTTCTTTTCCCTGACTTTATATTAATTAGCATGAACCGATTCCATCAAGGCCAAGAAACTAAAAGCTTCAAATTCTATGATCAAGATACACCAAAACCATTATATATTCAACATATACACCACAACCTTCTTAAATCTAAACCATCGATGATAGTTGCTACATAATAGATGTAACTGCTCTAGAGGTCCATAAATGAGAGAGCTTTCCTCCACAGCACGTAATCTCAAAAGCAGCTCAGAGGTGATTGTAACCTCGAGAGTCCCTATATATATCGAAGCTGTGTTTGACCGTGAATCTCAGCCATTTGAATCTCAGCATCAACAAGAGGTAGAGGAAAAGATTGAATGCAGCTTGGAGTTCCTAGCTCTCCATTGATGAACGCAACAAACACTTGCGAAATTTACTTCTTTTAGTGGGTCTTGCTTCAACCAAGATAGTCCAACATTCCAATTGCCAATGCTTCGACGATTGAAACACATTTGCAAAATGCGAAGCCAAATCCGATGAGCATACCCGCACTCGAAGAATAAGTGAGGTCTGGAGTCACTATGATCATCGCAAAACAGCAAGCCGGGAAATGAACAACCTACTCCGAAGCAATTTATCCTTCCTTCTGCTTCTAACAATGTTAGCTCTAGTCCTTATTTGACGAAAAATACCTAGAATCACAATGCTTGACCCATCACATGTTTGACTTGTCTCCAATGTTTCACGCTAGGTAGGTTGACTTTGTATTCAGCAAATAAATGAAAAAAAAAATTCACCGACCTCAAGTAAATATAGAGGCTAATGAATATTGTCAATTAGATTCAACTAAATCAAACATGATAGAATCGCACAATTTTTCATTTTTTATGCTGACAAGTTAAAATAATGTATTCAGAACTTTTTGAGCATCTAACCGATTCATAAGGAAAACCAAACTCATCCTAAAGCTATTGTAATTTTTCCTATTTAGTCCTAAACCTTTTTTTTTGTCAATTTAGTTATAGAATTTTTACATTTGTGCTAATTTAGTCTGGCAAATAAAAAAAAGAGAAAAAAGGAAAATTTAATAAAAAATAAAATATTGTTTAAAATTATTTACATTAGCGTCACCCAGATGGCCAACACTGGTTGGCCTTCACGTTAGTGCTCATCACATAAAATTAATTAGATGAATTGAATTGACATAATTATAAAATGTCTAGGACAGAATTGGTAAAAAAAAAAGCAGGACTATTTTGATAATTTTCCTCATATTTATATTGGTGTGCTAGTTCGGCCTTGCAAACATTAATTTGAAAGAATGTGCAAGTTTAGTGATAGCTAAGTAGTCGCTGACCCGTTATGACTAAAATATCAAAATTAGAAGTTAAAAATCCAACAAGGGCTAAGTTATCTCTAGTCAAAGTCCATCGTAACTCAGCTCGTGGACTTCCAGTCAACGCAAAGTAGAGAACAAGATTAGAAGAGTGTCAATGTCAATGTGCAGAAGTCCCAATTATGCAATTATCAAACCAATAAAAAAACAGTTTTTTTTCCATGTATTCCCCATTAGTTTGATAACAAATTTCAACATATTATGAATATTAAAATCTCTGAATGCTGGTCACCAAAAAAAAAAAAATCTCTGAATGCATCATATTAACAAGGGTTGGCATTTACTTGCATGAATCAATTAAGATTGTAAGCCCATGCTAGGTCATCATCTCCGAAAATTACAATTACCAAAGGTATTTTTTTAGATCATATCGTATTGAAATTAGGGTTTTGTTTATATCTACTTTCATAAACGTACCAAAAAAGATCAGTATCATTTGGAAAAATAACTTAATTATTTTCAATTTCAATGTGAACTACAAAAGAATCTTTTCAAGATCGTCTAGTATGATGATTTACAAACAAAAAAAAAAAAAAAGAGAGTGGACATTGGCAAATTGATAGCACTCTTCCTTTGAAATTCACAATTTTTGCCAATAATAACAACTTATCCATCACATATCATTTTTGTAACATTCTTTACGAAACATAATGTCCCTTTTTGTCTTCACAAGTAATATAGATCCCATGAGTTCTAATTGTCCACAAGAAATAGCCAGTTGCCTAAGTTAATAGTACATCCTCTTTTCTATTATTAATAAATTACATAATTAGTCATAACTTTTATTTAACGTAAGTGAATTTTTCTTTTGATAGCTATAAATTCTTTCGATCATATAATTTGTAATTTTTCACAAAAATTAAGAACTTACCCAAGTTGATAACAATTTTTTTTTGTTATAAGTAGAAAATATTCTTTACTCATCCTAACTTTAGTTAAAATAAGAAAATGGATATCGGAAGTTTAATCATTATTTTATCCAAATAATCCAAATTTACTTATGGGGAAAGTAGGGAAAATTCCCCTTATTTTTTCAGAAATTAAAATAGGTAGGGAAGATGGAAAGCATCTCAGTTCAGCTCCGAGGTTGGTTCCCTTGTCAAAGCTCATTCTGCTCAGGAAGAGAGAGAAACAGAGAGAGAGAGAGAGAGAGAGAGAGAGAGAGAGAGAGAGGGTGAAGGAGGAAGGAGATGGAAGTGAGAGAATCGTGCAGAGCTCAGCGTCGGTTAGGGTTCTTCTTCGTCGTCGCGGCTCTGGTTTCGATTGCCGCCGTCGACGCTTCCGTCCACGACTACTTCAACGAGGCCTTCACCTCCCGCTCCAATGCCTTCTTCTTCCACGGCGGCAGCGAGGGCCTCCGCGCTCCCCGGTCTGCGATCCCGCCTTCCTCCTCCTCCACGACGTCGTCTCCCAACATCACGACCGGCCCCAAGGGGAAGTCCGTCATCAGGTACGAATTCCTTCGTTTCGGTGGTTTGCTGGCGTCCCGAATGGATGCTCCGTCTTCGTTTTGGTTTCCGGAACGTCGTGCTGCAGCCGCGCGATCGTTTGAACTCACTTAGATTCTATGCGGTTTGTACGTATATCCGCGGAAGAACGCAATCGGAGTACTTCGGATGAAACGTCTGGAGTCGGCCGCGGGTTCGCTAGAGGATTTCCTACGTTTTGATTTGAGTTTTACGGCTTAATTGGGAATTTTAGGACTCGATTGCGCTTTGGAGTCGAAGTGCGGGGCTAGATTGCGTTCGTTACATAAGGTTTAGGACTTAAGGTGCGGGTTACTCGTTCTCTTTTTATCGTAGATGGGGTGCTGGAATTTCTTTGTTTTACTCTGCGTCATTGACCGAGTAGAGCTTCGCCGCCCACACCCAACCCCACCCCCCCGGCGGATTGTTGCTTGCTGTGGAAGAACTGTTTTGTAGGTCGATTGTATGTCAGGTTGTCTAAGGAAAAAAGCTTTTTCTCTGTTGAAATCTGAGTAACGAGTGATTTTTAAGTGCTTTGCTGCCTCTAAATTATGTTGATGTCCTTTCTATTTGATGGTTCATGTAATGTAAGCATCATATTTGGACCTCTTGGTGTGCCTATTTTCCCTTTTTTTTTTTTGATGTGCTAGCTACCTGCTCTATAGACACGAACGAATGTGTTTGCACAATTGCTTGAACTTTTGTTACTGGATTGGAGACAGACGGTATTATAGTCTCTGTTTATACATCTCTTTCCTGCAAACCCTCATCAATCTCGGTTTGAAGGTTTTCCCTACGATTATTGATATTGATTTGATTTCTTTATCTTGATTCCCCAAGTTAGGCCTGATGATGTCACCTTCATAAGGAGAAAGGAGTCTGCTGATGCACAAAATGGAATGCAAGAGAATAGTGGCTCGGTGGAGGCTATCATACTTGATATAAAAGATCGGAAGTGCTTATTTGAATTCTGATATGATATGTTGCATTCCACAGTTGGCTGAAGAGAAAGCCTGCATATTAAATCAAGTTATTATTCAGAGAAACCCGGATAACCCTGAATGGCCTAGATGCATGACAACTTCCTTTGCTGGGAGAAATCAAGAAGCAAAGATGGAGAGTGTGACGGTCAAGATTGATAAGACAGGGATGTACTACTTGTATTTTATGTTTTGCGATCCGCATCTCAAGGGTACCATAATTAAAGGGAAGAAAGTATGGAGAAATCCAAGTGGTTATTTGCCTGGAAAAATGGCTCCTATGATGGTAGTGTTTGGTTTAATGTCATTGGCTTACCTTGTACTTGGACTTATATGGTTTTTGATGTTCGTTCAACACTGGAAGGATGTCATACAGTTGCATTACCACATAACTGCAGTTATTGCTCTTGGAATGTGTGAATCGGCTCTCTGCTACTTTGAATATTCCAACTTAAACTCCACTGGAAGAAGACCGATGGTTATCACGACGTGGGCTGTCACTTTTACTGCAGTAGAGAAAACACTCTCGAGACTTATCTTATTGGTAGTGTCAATGGGTTATGGAGTGGTGAGACCTACCCTTGGGGGCATAACCTTAAGAGTGCTTCTTTTTGGTGGAGCATATCTAGTTGCATCCGAGTCGTATGAACTCGTTGAACATCTTGGGAATATCAATGACTTCTCTGGAAAGACAGCATTGTTTCTGGTCTTGCCCGTTACATTGCTGGATGCTTGCTTTATATTATGGATCTTTTCATCATTATCCAAAACTCTGTAGCAGCTTCAGGTACTCGTGCTCTGTTTACTTGGGTAGGTAAATTACACATGACAAAATTTCCATCCAGCAAACAGGTGCATAGAACATTATAATACTATTGCAAGAAGCAACTACCAAACTAGAACAGCTCATACACTCTGGATCAAGCATGACGTCAAAACATAATATGCCCGTTTTATCACGAAAAATATTTATCCTATTCCTTAAACACTCCCTTCCTCCCTCCCTCTCTCTCAACTATGGACACAAGGTGCTAAATTTGGTCAAATACAACAAAAGCTAACCATTCTAGCACAACTGATATCTAAGAACCCATTCAGCTGAGGTAAACTAACTACTCCAAGCCTTATAAAATGGTTAAAAAGGCAATAAGCCATAACCAACAATATCTATCGAATTCACCTCAGCTTTCGAGCTTGATGACCTTCTCAGCGAGCACCTGGCGGTCCTTCCTGTCCATCTCCGCTTTGACCCTCCCCTCCAAACCACCTCCAGTCCTCCTCACCCCCCCCCCCCCCATTGTCCTCCAAACCACTGGCGGAGGTGGTTGCAACGGCCCATCAAGGAAAGCCACCACCTTTTCCCTTGCCACCGCTCCTTGCGGCCATGGTCCGTTGAGTAGACGCAGAGCGGCAAATGAGGGAAACAATATATGTAGGGGCCAAATTAACTCAAAATATATAAAAGGGGTGTTTTTTAATTTTTGTCTTTTCTTCTTTCTTTTTTCCTTTTACTAATATTACCGACAAACAAGACTCCAATTTTCATCCCCATAGGTTGTTTTTTGTTATACATAATTTATGCGAATTTCAACATGCATTTTAAGGTTGAACCTGGCAATTTTGATTCATGGATTAGTGGATTCTTCATTTTATTTTTATCTTTAAATTTTGTTTTTGATGTCTATATAACTTGCGGTGTCTACTTGTTATGATGGTCATGTTTGGAATTATCATATTCATCCAATGTTTAAATGTATGTTCATCTCTCCTCCTGTACTAGGATCACCTCACACAAGAGGAAGATCAAGGGATACTTCTGTGTATTCTCTTTGCCGGGGAACAATTCCGTGAGTATTTCTTGAGCATGCAGCATCTTGATTTTACTGGTTGTTCCTTAGAAACCTCCATCTTCAAAAGAGAACAAGCTAACCATCCCTCGTTAAAGATGTGGTCTCTCTCTCAGAAATTCACAAATTGGTCCAAACATACTAATACACAATTATGACAATTTTACTTAATGATACTAATAAGACCAGATATTCATTTTTATCTAGACCCTGCAGGATGAGGAATTTTCGCGCCACCTCTTGTTCATCTTCCTTGCTTCGTGCTCATGACCCTGAGCTCTTTTGTCCTCATCTCTCTCTCTCTCTCTCGACTCTCACTCCTCATCACAAAGTAAAGCACAAGACGTCTCTCACCAATGGAGCGTTTCGCTTAGCCTAAGAACCTACCCTCAAACCGCAAGCGCGCGATCCAGGACCTCCTCCATGCCCAGAATCCCACGAAGAAGCTCGCAGATCTCTTCGACGCTCACTCTGAAACTGGCAACAACATAGGGCAGCCTCTGTTCGCAGAACATCTGGTCGTCAATGTCCTCAGGTCGTCCAGCAACACCCTATCCCTATCAAGCAGCGGCGAGTCCAACGAGGTCTTGCAGGTCCCGACCAATGCCAGTGTCAGGTCCGAGGTCTCCGAGGGAAGTGAGAGCGTCGACACCTCGCTTCCGAGGTAATTAATGGCCAAAATTCTTGATCTTTTGCTTCTGACTTTGTCTGAAAAGTAATTTAGCTATTTAAGTGATGTTCCGCATAATTCAAAAGTTAAGTCAACTTTCTTTTTGGGAAGAACGATCGCACATACCGTAAGCATCGCATGAAGATCTCTTAGAATTTAGGAAAAAGAGAAGACATGAAAAGATGGTTCTGTTGTTCATATGATTTCGAGACACGACTTGATAGACATTAATTGGATAATAACTAGCTTGTCTAACTTGCTAAGAATAGAAGTTAATTTTTTTTCTTATTTCATTTATCTTGTTATTGGGCAGAGGATGAAAGAGGTTTAGATGGACCTAAATTATATATATGGATCTAAGTAATTCTAACATGAAATGTAAAGTTACTCATTTTTGCACAGAAATACTTCAAATATATGGACAAGACTGGACTAGAATATGATCTACAACAAGCAGCAATGGAGGACATTTTATCAAGAAATGATTATCAACTTCGAGTTACCTAGGTACTTTAATAAATGATACATCCATTTTCATTAATTTCTCATATTTATTTTATTTGATTTGTTATTAGTTGTCGCGACCCAATCTCGCCGCCCCTCATAATGGCCAAGGAGGGGAAAGGTTGGATTTAGGGGTACTTTAATCACGAGAGTTTCCTCACGAGATCACGAGCTCTCCCAAGCTCGTACCCCGCGTGACAGCGGATTTATTTATATGATCTAAGTATTTAACAACCTAAAAAAAAATACAGGAGTCGTCACTAACCTCATCTTGGGGGTCAGCTAGAGACCCAATCGAGAGTCAGGAGTATTCCCTCGATTCTTACGTAACCAGATATCTAGGTTTGGGGACTTGGGTTACACTAATATTGCTATTAGCGTCCTTTCAGTACCTAAATAGTATGTTGTGTTTTTTCTTAACATGTCCATGCATTTCTTTTTATGATTTCAGGATCGTCAATTCTATACTAAATGATCATGCGTGGTGAATTACTTTCATTCTATTCTATTCTATTCTATTCCTAAGAAATGAAAGGAAAATAGTCAATGAAAATTAAATTGCCAGACATGAAGTAAACAATCAAGGGAAAGCAGTTAAACCTAATCATGCAATTCTAAAAATGTAAAAGAGAAAACAACTGGGAAAGAAAGAAAACCCGCAACTCGTCGGGTTTTATACAATACATGGAACCCGAGACATATGTTGGGAGAGAAATGAATATTACATAATAACGGTCGGAATGGACATCGACCTACACTATCTTTACGCCTTCTTCACCTTCGGAATTCTAATCTAATCCTAGCCTAAAAAAAAAAAAAAACTATAACTAGGTGCGTACAAATGAAAGAAACAATCAAACATATCAAGCAACAAAAAAAAAACAATACATCATATCAAAATTAATTGTTTAAAAGAAGTACAATGCGAAGTCAAGTTTCGATTGATATCCTAAAGTTCAGCATTGATATGTGTCGCACCAAAACCATTCATCAAATGATCACATGCAAAGCGTATAATATGACAGGCATCCGAGTCATATAACCTTGGTACTCAGTTAATCAAACAAATGAATTTGCTGGCAAAAGATCATTCACCAAACAATATGCATCATTGAACATGTTCATGCTACATGTATATCCATCTAATCTATGCTTAATTCACAACTTCCAGCATGCAATCAGAATTGTAACAGAGCACATGAGGTTATAAATTGTGATTGTTTGATGACAAATCGCCATGAAATTGAAGCCATATCTTACCGCAAGCACGTATGAGTCTTCTTGATCAAAATGGCATCAATTCACAACCAAACTAACCTCAAATTGGAATCAAATGCACACTCAATCATGGTAACAACTTTCATGGCAAAAGCTCTTTTTTTTTTTTTTTTTTTTAGTGTGAGCTACATGGAAGTTAAAGAAAATTCAAGAATGCATAATATCACGTCGGAATTGCAGCAAAATATCAGGATGTCATGACACATTAATAGTGATTTGATCTAAAAAGAAAATCTGAAGAATATGAAATTTTACCAAAGCGCGAACAAAAGAAAGACAAACAACTTTTGTTAAGGATCCAATCTTAGAATTCCTTAACAAGAAAATCATAGAAAAATAACGAGGTCATCTTTAACAAGGGAAAAACAAGGGTTATGAATTTCATTTTATAACAAATTTCTATTATGCGAATCACAAGAAAAGTTGAGTCCAATTGATATGCAAATCATGTGAAATCAGCATCATAGGAACAAATTTCACGAGGAAGCTTCTAAACAATTTTTAACACGTGAGTTTCTAAAAATTCAAGAACATGAACAAGTCAATCAAGAATAGAACATGGTAGCATGTAACATAGGTACTTTACAACATAGTGAATGCAATTGGACACATTTACTATCTCATTTCAAGACTAACAGCAACTATCCATAGAAAAGACAGCAAACAAAGAAAAACTGACACTAAAGAACAACAAATCAACCTAAAAAAAAAAAAAACTACTGCAGAATCAACAAATTTTGTAAGTGTTTCAGTGACCAAATGACATCCGTTATGGGCGTGCGACATATCAAATCGAAGCTCTAAAAGTTTTTTTTTTTATGTCTAGAAGGGCTCGATGTAAAAAAACCTCATCTAGCACCTCGTTTCAGCCAAAACAGAGAGTGACATATCAGGTATACGAATTTGCAAATCAAGGCAAATCAAATTCAATCAACTTCAAGTTCATCATCAATAATCATCAACTCATTGCAAATCATGCGAGATCAGCATCATAGGAAAGATTAAAACAAGCCCACTTCTTAAGAGAAGTTGAGTCCAATTGACGTCAAATTGATAGTCGAAAAATGATCATCATGAGGACATACAAAGCAGCCACAAATGAATTAGAACATAATGCATAACTAATGGTTTATAAAACCATCTAGACAATGCTCAAAGAGTAGTTCTAAAAATGAATCACAGCAAACCTTACAACCTTAAAAGGGTCGATAAAAGTAACAAACCCTGTTTTTATTTCTACAAATTTCTGCTCATATCCGCCAACTCTAACTGTCAGTTTTATCCATCAATTGATCTTTGCTTGATCTAGAAAAACTTCCCAAATTTGAGTAAAACCAGACCAGAACAGAGATTTATTATTTTCTAAGACTCAATCTGGTTCGAAGTGGAAATGAATATCACTCAAAGTCGACAAGGCCAATGAGCACATGTTTTAAGCATGCCATAATGCTAAAATTGCTCAGATTGATTATATCAACAGTAAGCAATATGAATTCAATATGAGCATCATGATTTAAGTAAGTCATGAACATCTTGCATATACACTGATGAAGACACTATGTAGATATTCATTTAGGCAAGTAACAAACACTGATGTTTTTATGGCAAGTATTTTAGCTTAGTAACCAAAATACAAGGGCAAGTCAGCGACTTAAAATCACGTGACCACAATATCATCCAAGCAAGCTTAAATCAATAGCAGCTCTTTAATAAGATGTTGTTTTCACTCTACAGTTCTTGATCTCCACTTTTGAATTAATGACTCATGCTTGTTTATTCAAACCCTTAGCTTTTGCCCTCACACGACTACCATTCGCAGCAACATTATTCTTGTATTTTGACCGTGAAATCTAGTCACAACTAGTTCTGTTCTACAACAGAAATCTTGATCTATTTCAACACCAGATACAGAACCTAACGGCTTCCCATATACGGATCATGATCGAACCAGAGAGAATGATTTAAGAGAGAGTGACAGAACTCGCGCGAGACAAAGCAAATAAGAGAGAGGAATAGAGAGAGACCTGATCTAGAGAGAGAAACACCGATCGAGCAAGCAAGCGTATGATCTCCGAGAAAAAATCAGGTCCTCACGATCTTCAACCGCCGGCGCTTGATCTTCAATTGCTCACCAATGGAGGAAAACCTTTACCTACGCCGGAGCTCGGGAAAGAAAAGCGAAAAAGAACCAAGGGAGAGAATTCATAATCCACAACCCGAACGGATTGAAACAGGAAACGAAACCCTAACGGATCGAGAGTGATAGAAAGAGAGCTCATCGATCCGGTGAGCCCGATCCCGAGAGATTCGAGAATGGCGAAAGATAAAGCGGATCTTCGGTCAGCTTCAGATCGGGTCAGATCCAGCGAACAGAACCTCTAGCGTTGTCATCGCCGTGACCGCCGTCGCGTCCGATCGATCGAAATCGCAAGCAAGGCCGGGGAATGGAGCAATGGCGATCGATACTTTTTCCTCTCCTCGATTCCCCTTTTTTCCTCATGAGCTCTCCTTCTAAGGTTCAAGGATCGTCGGATCCGGTGCCGATCACGAGGGAGGCAATCGCTAGGGTGGCGATTGTCGCGAAAAGGCGGTGGCGGCCGGCTGCTTCCTCCGGCTTCTCTCGTCGAAGATGGTGGAATTGACCAATGGATTCCCGGTATTTTTCGATTTTGGGCCAACTCCCCAGAGAGAGAGATTCGGATAGAATCCGAGAGAGCGTCCCGAGAAGAGAGAGAGCGAGCGAAAACCCCGACCCCCTCGAGAGAATCGTCATTCCCTTTTCTATTACATTTTCTTTCTTTTATTTTTTTCTTTTTCTCTCCTTTTTCTTTTTGTTTCCTTTTTGTTTTCTCTTTTTTTTTCTTTTTTCTTGTTTTCGTTCTTTTTCTTTCTTTCTTTTCTGTCCTTTTTCTTTATTTCTCTCTATTTTTTTCCTTATTTCTAATTTTTTTATCTTTTCATTTCATTTCATTTTTTTCTTTTTGTTTTCTTTTGTTTTGTTTTCTTTTTGTTTTGTTTTGTTTTTGTTTTGTTTTCTTTGTTTTCTTTTTGGCTCTTTATTTTTTTTATATTTTTGCAAAAAATGGATGATTAAAATGTCAATGAAAATTTTGCGTGTCGACATTAGTTAAGATACACACATGGATCTTGATACTTCTAACATGAACTGAGAATTACTCATTTTATAGAAGGACAATATTCTGCCCTGATTGAATCAACGGGTATTGATGGAGGATGTGACATCCTGAAATTCGACCCCGTTTCGAGAAAGTGAAATGGGCATTTCGTTGACGTACCTATGATCCTTTTTCTCTGAACTGATCACTCACAAGTTAACTAATCTATTGGGTGAAGCCGTTAAGAGATGTATCCGCGGTAAAATCCCTAGAAGCTACCTAATTAGTTGGATTGTGCTAAAATCGCGTCTGATCGATTCTAACCATGGAATTTAATTTGGTTTCGGGAATTGAATATTCGAGCGTGCCACAATTCATTTTTAGGACCTCGTCTCATCGTCCGTCAAATTATTGACGAGTCTGAAATTTCGGGAAAAAAATTATCGTAGAAAAAATTGAAGACCGAAAGAAAATAGAAAGGGAAAGAGAAAAGAAAAAAATAAGAATAATAATATTATTATTATTTTTTGTTATTTCTTTCTTCTCCTCTCTCTTCTTTTCTCTCTCCCTCTCTCCTTTCCCACGTGCGCAACCCCCACCGACTCCCTCTCCTTGCCGGTTCCCACTTTGCTTCTCTCTCTCTCTCTCTCTCTCTCTCTCTCTCTCTCTCTCTCTCATTTTTTCTTTTTTTGACTAGTCAAACCCTGATATTCTTCTCACTCTCTCATCTCTCCTTGTCTCTCTTGCTCGACACTCTCTTCCTCCCCCTCTCTGTTTGTGCGAAGCCAGCGGACAAAAGTAGTAGCTCGCGAAGACCGAGCAGCCACCGTCGCCGCCCATGCACCGCCGTCTGCGCGGCCACCGCCGCCACCGTCCCTCCACGCCTTGCCGTCCTTGCCATGCGCCACCCAGCCCTGTTCCGCCTCTGCCAGCCCCCATTCCGCTCTTGTTCGACCACCTCCGGCCACCACCTAGCTCCGTCCGGCCATCGCTTGGCCTCCCCAACGTCCCCTTCACCCTCCGCCGGCCTCGCCTTGCCGTTTTGGTCACCGGACTAGCTCTGGCCAGCCAAGGGCAGAAACCCACGAGTGGGTTTCCAGCCCCTTTGGGCCCGCTTTTGGGCCGTTTCGGGCCCCGAACTCGAGCCGTGCTTTGGGAGGAATCGTTCCTTGCGCCGTCCCCATCAGATTGGTCCAATTTGCCCGCGATTTCGGTGAGTAATCTCACTAATCCTTGCTTAGTGGACTAATTATACTTAAGGGTTGCTTAGTTTTAATTAATTAGGTTTAAGTTGTTAGATTAATATAGAGTAGTGTTTATTAGTCAATGTGATGCGAATTAGGTAATTTGATGATGCAATTAGCACGTAGATGTGGTCTATTATTTATTAAAGGTAGCTCGAGATTTTTCCCGACCCTAATCGGGCTTCAATTTGGCAATTCGGGCCTAAGTAGAATTTTTAGTAATTAAATATTATTTTTCGAAATTAATTTAATTAATTATTTATTTTTCGAAAATTCAACCGAGGTGGCCAGTGACCGGAATTTTATGCTGATGATTGTGGTACAATCCATTTATTTAATTGGGCTTTATTTTGAGCTAAATTGAATTTTTAATATTTATTAATTAATTTTTGAAATTAATTAATTATTTATTTATTTTTTGGAAATTAAGGCTGAGATAGCCGGCGACCGAAATTTCGTGCTAATTGTTATGGTGTAGTCCATTTATTTAATTGACCTTGATTTTGTGCTAAATTGATTTTTGAATGATTTTAGGATTTATTCCTAAATCATTTGATTTTGGTTATTAATTGGAAAATAACCGGGTGTCGGTTGATAGCACCAATAGTGTTTTGGTGGGCTATAGAGAATGGTGGGAATTATGAAAAAGAAAATTATAGTATTTTGGCTAAGGCCGATCGTGTACGCACACACGACTATTTTTTTGGGTATGATAAAAATAATAGTAATATTGGACGATGGAGATGGTATACTATATCGACCTACGAGCGATATGTCAGCTTTGGGCGAGCAGTATACCTTATTATCAGCTTAGGGCAAGCAATATATTATCAGCTTTGGGTGAGCATATGGTATACTATATCGGCCTTCGGGCGATATGTCAGCTTTGGGTGAGCAATATACCTTATTATCAGCTTTGGGTGAGCATATGGTATACTATATCGGCCTTCGGGCGATATGTTAGCTTTGGGTGAACAGTATATCGGTATACTATATCGGCCTTCAGGCGATATGTCAACTTTGGGTGAGCAGTATACCTTATTATCAGCTTTGGGCGAGCTATACTATCTATTTATCAGCTTTGGGTGAGCAGTCCTAACTTGATAGGACTTTATAGATAGTATTGAATGTGCTGACCAAGCATTGGTCGTGATGACATGTAATCGATTTAGTCGATTGATCATTACTTTGATATGATGTTGTGAATTGATTGATTGAATGGAAATGACTATGAGTGGTCTTGTTAGCATGTAATCGACTAGGTTGATTTGATTGATGCTTCGATCTTTGATGTGATTGCTTGGGTGTCTATTTGATCTGTGCTGATATGCAGGTGGAATCTGAGGCCAAGGTAAGTCATCTGACTCGTGCTGTACTTAGGCAACCATATGGTGTATTGGTTCCCTAATTGAGTTTTAGTGGGGTAGAACTCGTTGAGACGTGGTCTCATTGGTTATTGAATAACCATTTCAGGACTTTGAGGAGGAGCCGAGGAGGAGAAAGATTTTTGAAGAAGAAGAAGATGATCTAGAGAGGGATCTTGAGTACAACCCGGATGTGGATTGAGATCCCATCCCTTTTGTGAACCCTATCTTAGTATAGATAGGTGTGAGACAAGTATGCTGTGAATAGTATTGTAAATATTCTATAAGTCGTGCTATTAATGTGGTTGTGAATTTCAATATGAAAAATATGGCATTGCTTTTCTATCCCATTGTGTTATTGTCTGGGGATTTATAACTGCTTCCACATGTGCTTAATAAAAGAAAGGGTCGGCGATACATAGTCCTGGGATATCGCATTATAAAATCGACTAGGTATAAGGATGTGTGTGTGCCCGAGAATCAGGGCGTGACATCCCCTTTTGTGGTATCAGAGCGAAGTTCAAGATTGGAGTGATAAGGAGAGATGGTTCATGGGATAGTAGTAGGATGGCCTTTAAATTCATGCTGGTGCATGTTTGTGTTAACTGGATGCTAAAATTATTTGTTGTTTGAATTGCTTTGTTTCTAATTTGGTGTTTAATTGGAAGTAGGTGTCAGTAGATTAAAGCGACACCATGAGCGATCAGGACCCAAGAACTCCTAGGCAGAGGACTTTGTCCGCAGTGACTCGGGCTAGGATGCCTACAAGAGTTGGTGCCCGAGGTGGCCGAGGTAGAGCGCAAGCCGAGGCTAGCACGAGTGGAGTAGCACCACCTCCCGTTGGTGTTGGGGTAGCAGCCCCAGTTCATTAGGGAACAGTTGGGATCACACAAGCGTTGGATGCTATGCGTGAGATGATGGGGCAGCAGGCCCAAGACCAAACAGCTGCCTTTTATCGCCGCCGTTGTAGCCGCCACTACTATTGCTGCCAATGCTATTGTTGCAGCCGCACCTGCTGCTGTACCTGCTGATGCCCCACCTAGGAGACCGATGCCTAGCTTAGTGGAACAGTTTTTGAAATTGAAGCCACCGAAGTTTTCTGGGGCAGGGGACCCCGAAGCTGTTGCTCTGTGGATCCAAGGACTAGAGAAAACCCTTGCTCTATTGATGTGCTCCGAGACGAAGAAAGTGGTCCTCACAGTCTACCAATTAGAAGGAATTGTGAGTACTTGGTGGAGAACCACTAAAGGAGCGATATTTCCCAAAAATGTCGCCCCATAATGGAATGCCTTTGTTGAGGCCTTTAATAGGAAATACTTTTCAGAGACTGCTAGAGAGATGAAGATGGCTAAGTTCCAGCGCCTTCGCTAATGCTCTATGACTGCGGATTAATATGAGGCGAAGTTTGCTGAACTGTCGCAATATGCCCCTAAATTAGTTGAGAATCCAGCAAACCGAGAGAGAAGATTCAGAGATGGACTCAAGACGGAGTTAAGAAGCCCATTGATTTTGCTGAATTTGAGAAATTATAATGACCTTTATGAGAGGGCTCAGATGATCGAAAGAGATCAGAATGATAGAGCTGCCTCATCTACATCGAGGTTTAACTCTCAGGGAGAAAGCATTTGCCATGGGAAGAGGCCCATGCCTGGAAATAGATTTCAAGTCCCACCCAATAGGAGAGGTGGAGTTAGCAAGCCAGTGCCAAATCAGAATGGCCAGTGTTGCTTTTGTGGAGGGCGACATGGTTCAGCTCCCTATCCCCGAGGGCCGGGTGTTTGTTTTGGATGTGGCCGGCAGGGCCACATGATCAGAGATTGTCCTAATAGACCAAGAGGACAACCTTAGCTACCGTCGCCACCACCGAGAGGACAGATAAGAGGGTATGCCCCTCAGAACGCACCACAATGAGGACAACAAAGACCTCCAGTTCAAGGCACCGTGTACACGATTACCTAAGGTCAAGCAGAAGCTGCGGTTGATGTAATCACAGGTACGGTGTCGCTCAACGACCAACCTGTTTATGCTTTGTTTGATTCGGGAGCAACCCATTCCTTCATTGCCAAGCAATATGTTAGGATGCTAGGGTTGAATCCTGTATTGTTGGAGTCGGCAATTTGTATATCTACACCCTTGAAAGATAAATTTATTGCTGCTTTAGGATGTTCGGGGTGCAAGTTAGAGATTGGTGAGCGAGTTGGGAAAATTGACTTGTTAGTTTAGCCACGAATGATTTCGATTTGATAATTGGCATGGCTGGCTCACCAATCAACAAGCTAAAATGGCCTGCTATCGCAAGGCGATTCAGTTTGACCCGTTAGGGGATAAGAGCTTTGAGTTTGTCAGGAATCGAGGAGGACCCTCGATTTCCTTAATCTCGTCGCCAGAAGCAACTCGTTTGTTAGACGAGGGTTGTGTGGGTACTTAGCAACTGTTGTAGATACGACAGTTGAGGAGTTGAAAATGGAAGATATTGCAGTAGTACAGGAGTTTCCAAATGTCTTTCCAAAAGAATTGCCAGGGTTACTGCCAGAAAGAGAGATTGAATTTGTAAATGAGCTAGCACCAGGGACAGAACCAATCTCAAAGGCACCTTATCGAATGGCGTTATTTGAGTTGAAGGAATTGAAGGTGAAAATGCAAGAATTACTAGATAAAGGATTTATTCGTCCTAGTGCATCACATTGGGGAGTGCCGGTTCTATTTGTTAAGAAGAAAGATGGATCGTTGCGCCTGTGCATCAACTACCGATAGCTCAACTAGGTAACCATTAAGAACAAATATCCCCTCCCAAGGATTGATGATCTGGTCGATCAGTTGCAAGGAGCGTCAATATTCTTGAAGATTGATTTGAGGATGGGATATCATTAGCTAAGAATTAAGAAAAAGGATATCCTAAGTCAGCATTTCGTACTCGGTATGGTCACTATGAGTTCACAGTGATGCCATTCGGGTTGACGAATGCTCCAGCTACTTTCATGGATATGATGAACAGAGTGTTCAAGAAATACTTAGATCAGTTTGTGATCGTGTTCATTGATGATATCTTGATATATTCGAGAAGTGAGGAAGAGCATGAGAATCACCTAAGATTAGTGCTCTAGACTATAAGGAAGCATCAATTGTATGCTAAATTTAGCAAATGTGAGTTTTGGTTGACTTGTGTTGCGTTCTTAGGTCATGTGATTTCCAGAGAAGGAATTTTCGTCGACCCGAGTAAGATAGAAGCCGTGATCAATTGGCAGAGACCGACATCAGTGACAGAAATCAAAAGTTTTATGGGATTGGCAGGTTATTACGGACGGTTTGTAGAAGGTTTCTCAGCATTTGCCTCTAACTAAGTGCACGAAGAAAGAAGAGAAATTTATATGGTCAAAAAAGTGCGAGCATAGTTTTCAAGAGTTGAAGAAAAAGCTGACTACCGCATCTGTGTTGACAATTCCATCTGGTCCTGGATGATTCGAGATCTACAGTGATGCGTCATTTAGAGGTTTGGGTTCCGTGCTGATGCAACATGGTAGGGTTGTTGCGTACGCCTCCCGTCAGTTGAGACCGCATGAACAGAACTATCCAACGCATGACTTAGAGCTCGCAGCCATTATCTTTGCCCTGAAGATTTGGAGACATTATTTGTGTGGTGAAAAATTTCAAATCTTCACGGACCATCAGAGTCTCAAGTATCTGTCTCTCAGAAGGAATTGAACATGAAACGACGCCGATGGATGAAATTACTGAAAAACTGCGACTGTGACATTCTATATCACCCGGGAAAGGCAAACAAGGTTGCCGATGCATTGAGTCGGAAGTCTTCAGTGGCGCGGATCTTGGTTAAGGAGTGGAACTTAATTGAGAGGGCTTGGGATACGGAATTCAAATTTGAGGTAGGCCACCTTTCAAGTTTTATGGCCACCCTCAGAATTGAACTGGATGTCCAAGTCAAAATTAAACAACTCCAATCAACAGATCCAGATGTACAGAAAATTCTTCAGGAGGACACAGAGAAAAGAAAGGCTGATTTTCAGATTGCTGATGACGAGACACTAAGGTTCTGAAGGATGTCTGGTTATACTTAACGATCTAGAGCTTAGAGAAGAGATTTTATCCGAAGTACATCGTAGCAGTTACAACATTTATCCTGGAAGCATTAAAATGTATCAGAACCTGCATCAACACTACTGGTGGTCAGGTATGAAGGCGGACATCGCCAAACATGTGGCCAAGTATTTGACTTGTCAACAAGTAAAAGCCCAGCATTGCAAGCCAGGAGGACTTCTGCAACCTTTTGCGATCCCAAAGTGAAAATGGGAGCATATCACGATGGACTTCGTGACTGGACTACTAAGGAGTTAGAGAGGGAATGATTCAATTTGGGTAGTAGTCGACATGCTGATAAAGTCGGCTCACTTCATTGCAGTTCGAAAGGACCTCAGTCTTGATAGGCACGCAGACTTGTACGTGCGTCAAGTGGTTCGAATGCATGGAGTGCCGATTACGATAACGACCCAAGGTTTACGGTTACTTTTTAGAAGAGCTTGCAGAGTGCTTTAGGTACAAAGCTTCAGTATAGTACGGCATATCATTCTCAGACGGATGGCCAGTCTGAAAGAACAATTCAGACTCTTGAAGACATGCTGAGAGCATGTGTAATAGGCTTCAAAGGAAGTTAGGAAGATCAGTTGCACGTGGTAGAATTTACCTACAACAACAGTTACCAGCAGAGTATCAAGATGGCTCCATTTGAAGCGTTGTATAACAGAGCATGTAGAACTCCAGTATATTGAGATTAAGTCAGAGAAAGGAAGATAATAGGCCCAGAGTTAGTTCAGCAATCAGTAGTTGCCATGATAGTAATAAGAGATAGATTAAAGACCGCGGAGCAGATAGAAAAGTTATGCAGATAAGCGTCGAAGGTCTTTGGAACTCTAAGTTAGTGATTACGTTTTTCTAAAAGTATCACCAATGAGGGGAACTTCGCGCTTCGAAAAGAAAGGCAAGCTGAGTCCAAGGTATGTAGGTCCATTCGAGATTCTTGAGAGAATCGAGACCTTAGCGTATCGTCTTGCGTTGCCGCCAAGGCGGCATAAGTGCATGATGTCTTTCACGTGTTGATGTTAAGGAAGTACGAGCTTGACTCGACCCACGTGTTCAATTTTGAGGAATTGGACGTGGATGACCGTGTGTCATACATGGAAAGCCCGGTTCAGATTGTCAATCGCAAAGAGCAAGTTCTGCGTACCAAGACCATTCTGTTGGTCAAAGTGGTCTGACAATACCATGGTACTGAAGGAGTAACATGAGAGACTGAAGAGTCGATGAGAGAATTGTATCCCCACCTTTTTAAGCAAAGTGTGTAATGGTTTAAATTTCGATGACAAAATTTTTATAAGAGGGGAAGAGTTGTGACATCCTAAAATTCGATCATGTTTCGATAAAGTGAAATGGGCATTTCATAGAAGTACCTTTGGTCCTTTTTCTTTGAGCTGATCACTCACGAGTTAACTAACATATTGGGTGAAACCGTTAAGAGATATATCCGCGGTAAAAAGCCTAAAAGCTACCTAATTAGTTGGATTGGGCTAAAATCGCGTCTGATTAATTCTAACCATGGAATTTAATTTGGTTTCGGGAATCGACTATTCGAGCGTGTCACAATTCATTTTAGGACCTCGTCTCATCGTCGTCAAATTATTGATGAGTCTGAAACTTCAGGAAAGAAATTATTGAAGGAAAAATTGAAGACTGAAAGAAAATAGAAAAGGAAAGAGAAAAGAAAAAAATCAGAATAATATTATTTTTTTTGTTATTTCTTTCTCCCCCTCTCTCTTCTTTTCTCTCCCTCTCTCATTTCCCTCGTGCGTAGCCCCCACCGACTCCCCCTCCTTGCCGATTCCCACTTTGCTTCTCTCTCTCTCTCTCTCTCCTTTTTTTTTTTTTTGACTAGTCAAACCCGATATTCTTTTCTCTCTCTCATCTCTCCTTGTCTCTCTCGCTCGACACTCTCTTCCTCCCCCTCTCGTTCGTGCGAAGGCGGCGGAGCCAATAGTGACTCACCGAAGACCGGAGCAACCACCGTCGCCACCCACGCACCGCCGCTCGTGCGGCCATTGCTCGCCACTGTCCCCTTCGCGCCTCCCCGTCCTTGCCGTGCGCCGCCCAGCCCTGTTCCGCCTCGGTAGCCCCTGTTCCGCCCCTATCTGACCACCTTCGACCACCGCCTAGCTTCGTCCGGCCACCGCTTGGCCTCTTCGGCATCCCCCTCGCCCTCCGCTGGCCTCGCCTCGCTATTTTGGCCACAGGACTAGCTCCCGCTAGCTAAGGGCAGAAACCCACGAGTGGGTTTCCAGCCCCTTTGGGCCCGCTTTTGGGCCGTTTTCGGGCCCCGAACTCGAGCCGTGCTTTGGGATGAATCGTTCCTCGCGCCTTCCCCGTCGGATTGGTCCGATTTGCGCGCGATTCTAGTGAGTAATCTCACTAATCCTTGCTTAGTGGACTAATTATACTTAAGGGTTTCTTAGTTTTAATTAATTAGGTTTAAGTGGTTAGATTAATATAGATTAGTGTTTATTAGTCAATTGTGAAGCGAATCAGGTAATTTGATGATGCAATTAGCACGTAGATGTGGTCTAATATTTATTAAAGGTAGCTCGGGATTTTTCCCGACCTAATTGGGCTTCAATTTGGCAATTCGAGCCTAAGTAGAATTTTTAGTAATTAAATATTATTTTTCGAAATTAATTTAATTAATTATTTATTTTTCGAAAATTCAACCAGGGTGGTCGGTGACTGGAATTTTATGCTGATGATTGTGGTACAGTCCGTTTATTTAATTGGGCTTTATTTTGAGCTAAATTGAATTTTTTAATATTTATTAATTAATTTTTGAAATTAATTAATTAATTAATTAATTAATTAATTATTTTTCGGAAATTAAGGCTAAGATAGCCGACAACCGAAATTTTGTGCTGATTGTTATGGTGTAGTTTGTCTATTTAATTGAGCTTGATTTTATGCTAAATTGATTTATGAATGATTTTACGATTTATTCTATTTTGGTTATTAATTGGAAAATAACCGGGTGTCGGTTGACAGCACCGAAAGTGTTTTGGTGGGCTATAGAGAATGGTGGGAATTTTGAAAAAGAAAATTATAGTATTTTGGCTAGGGCCTATCGTGTATGCACACACGACTATTTTATCGGGTATGATAAAAATAATAGCAATATTGGACGATGGAGATAGTATACTATATTGACCTACGGGCGATATGTCAGCTTTAGGCGAGCAGTATACCTTATTATCAGCTTTGGGCGAGCAATATATTATCAGTTTTGGATGAGCATATGGCATACTATATCGGCTTTTGGGCGATATGTCAGCTTTGGGTAAGCAATATACCTTATTATCAGCTTTGGGTGAGCATATGGTATACTATATCGGCCATCGGGCGATATGTCGGCTTTGGGTGAGTAGTGTACCGGTATACTATATCGGCCTTCAGGCGATATGTCGACTTTAGGTGAGCAGTATACCTTATTATCAGCTTTGGGCAAGCTATACTATCTATTTGTCAGCTTTGGGTGAGCAGTCCTGACTTAATAGGACTTTATAGGTAGTATTGAATGTGCCAACCAAGCATGGGTCGTGATGACATGTAATCGATTTAGTCGATTGGTCATTGCTTTGATATGATGTTGTGAATTGATTGATTGAATGGAAATGACCGTGAGTGGTCATGTTGGCATGTAATTGACTAGGTTGATTTGATTAATGCTTCGATCTTTGATGTGATTGCTTGGGTGTCTATTTGATCTGTGCTAATATGCAGGTGAAATCTGAGGCCAAGGTAAGTCCTCTGACTCGTGCTGTGCTTAAGCAACCATGTGGTGTATTGGTTCCCTAATTGAGTCTTAGTGGGGTAGAACTCACTGAGACGTGGTCTCATTAGTTATTGAATAACCATTTCAGGACTTTGAGGAGGAGCCAAGGAGGAGGAACCTGAGGAGGAGAAAGATTTTTTAAGAAGAAGAAAATGATCTAGAGAGGGATCTTGAGTACAACCCGGATGTGGATTGAGATCCCATCCCTTTTGTGAACCTTGTTTTAGTATAGATAGGTGTGAGATAAGTATGCTGTGAATAGTATTGTAAATATTCTATAAGTCGTGCTATTAATGTGGTTGTGAATTTCAATATGAAAATATGGCCTTACTTTTCTATCCCATTGTGTTATTGTCTGGGGATTTATAACTGCTTCCGCATGTGCTTAATAAAAGAAAGGGTTAGCGATACATAGTCCTGGGTGTGACACCCCGAACCACCAAGGGTCGCCACAGTCACCTGATGTCAAACCTAATTACATCTCTTACCAAAAGAAGCGTTGAAGTTCATAGACCTTTTTTTTTTTTTTTTGAAAACGGTCCCAACGCGACTCATTAGCGGAAGCAAAATTTAATTTCGTCATCTCTCCCTCCAACAACCATGATACAATTACACACCACTAATCATCATGAGAAAAGACAAAACCACGACGCTTTATTTACATATTTTCAAGATGGGTTTCCTTGGGTCGGTACATCAAAAGAAAGGCCAAGACATGAAGCCACACTCGGCCATAACCCAAAAAGAAACACTTGACCCATTACGACTAACGTGCAAGATTCCCCATCACTAGTGTCAGCTAACCATCCCAAAAAGTTTTAGCTCCTACTTGACATGCACGGGCCCTCACACCCATCCCGGTGCATCAGGCAGTGGCAGCGGCAACATCCCATGCATCGCTCCGTCTCGACGAACGTGGACGGATATAAACTCCTCGATGATAGGGCCCCCAGCTAGGCCCACATCGTACATCACTAAGGTGCGCACTCGAATAAAAGTCAGTCCAAGAATGGTGGGACAATTGATCTCCACACACTCAACCTCTACATCTGAAGGAAGGCCGTAAAATACGCCCCGCGTGACAGTAGGGAGGGGCATCCTGCTAATTTGAAATGTTGGTCCCCGAAGGGGTGAGCACAATCACTTAGCAGGTAAAGGAATCCAATAACCACTCAATGCATCATACAATACAATCACAAAATCATACATGTCATTCATGCATCCAAGCATACTTACCTTGAAGCCATGCATACACTATCATACATCTTCCTCACAATCATAACACATACATGTTATCACGGTCACAGGTGGTTCAATTTCCACTTTTAATTTTCAATTCGATCACCATATCACTCTTTCTCGAGATCATCAATTTTATCACATACTTTGCACTCGCACCCCATCCTGGCATCGCGAGAAAAACCTCCTGCATTCAGCCACTTGAGGCTACCGGGCATCCGACACCCCCACATTCCGGGCATCTCGCATCCCAACTGGCATCACGAGGCATCCCCTCGAGCAAAGACCTCCGAGGCTTCCGGCACCCAACCATTCCGGGCATCCTGATACTCCCAGGGCCATCCGGCCAAAAATCTCTATACATTCTGGGCATCCGCCCCCCCATCCCGGGCATCCTAGTACTCTCAGGGCATTATCATCCACCACAAACAATTTCATCATTTATCATTGTTCATATTTACCAATTTACGTCTCAATTTAGCATTGCATATGATGTAATGGCAAATAAAATCACTTTCATCATTTGATTTATACATGCATCATCAGTCATCATCATACATGCAACAAGATGCAATCATTCATAAAAAATAAAATTTATGGAATTCATACAATTTAGGATAGTCCATTTATCGTGCCTTTTTTTTAAAAAAATTATTTAAATTCTAGCTTGTGCCATTTTTGAAAATATTTAAATTAAATATCCATATGATTCCCAAAAATCATGAAATTAAGGCATATGATACATAAGACAATAAGATAATGATTTCATCAAAAACACATGGCCAATAAAGTTCCACACAAAAGACATCATTCACACAATCACAGCATGCAATTTCGGATAAAAACAGAATGTGCAGTTTTTGAATTAATTCGATTAAAATACCCGAACCACCTCTGAAAATTATGAAATTTTACCAGGTCATAGTTAAGACACTAAAGTATATTTTTCATGAAGACTTCTAGGCCAGATTCGTTTTAGATAATTTCCTAGACTCGTCCGAAACTTCTGGTTCTCATACTGAAATGTCCAGTGTAATCATCTCCGAAATACCAAGCTTTTACCCACTTATTATTCTTCTTTTCCTCTGAAATTTGGATATGTTTTACCTCAGGAGGTCACCTACAACTTTCATTAAGGGATATAAGTCAAATTTTCAAAGAATAGTCCCCATATGGGTCCATGAAGTCTCGGGTGTCCAGTACTACGTCTCCAGATTTACCGTATTCAATAGTAAGTTTATTCACTAGGCTATAATTGTTAATTTTACTTCAAATTTGAGTATGTTAGTCTTTAAGATGTTCTCTACAAGTTTCATGAAGAAGTCGAAGAGAGATTCTTGATAAAAATCAACATACAACCACAGATCTACAAAAAGGTCAACAAAATTGTTCCAGATCTAGTGTCTCCGTAGGATGAGAGTTTGACCCCTTAAATATCCACCATTTTGCACCAAATTTTAGTATGTTGTAGTTTAAGATATTGGATACAAATTTCATGAAGGATTCAAAGTCAAAATCGAACTCAAAAAATGCATGCAAGCTCTCAGAAGATTCTGGCTCAGGCGGTTCATGCGAAAACAGCAACACCACTCAAGAACAAGTCATCCTAGCTTCGGTTTCCCCCTCCTGATCACCCAAAATTCGACATTACTCCAAACCTACATGCAACACACACATGCAAGAGTAGTAAGAGGATCCTAACTTGTCTCTAAACCGAGTTAGCGACGAGCACACGGCGGCGAACGGGCGGCAACGGTTCCTCTCCTCTGGGCACCCTTCTCTCTGTCGCAACCCTCTCTCTCTCTCTCTCTCTCTCTCTTTCTCACTTGGCCGAATACCACCAACCGGCCACTCTCTCTCCTCTTCTTCCTTTTATTCCCCCAAATCTCCATCATTGGCAATGATTACTTGCCACTCCAATTGGCCAATGCATGCAAGCCCTCCTTGCCACTTGGCAAGGCCCATGCAATGGGCTGGCCACCCTCCTTCTTGGGCCTCTCTTGGGCCGGCGACAACCCCTCCGTGGGCCTCTATTGGGCCGGCCATTTGGCCCACCAAAAATCCCCCCTTTAGGCCTAAGGCTCAAACCTAAATAAAATTAAAATTTCCCTTTTTATTCTTTCTTCTATAAATTTTAAATTTTAAATTTTAAATCCCACATGGCCAAAGTCTTGTAACATTTTATTTATAGGAATTTAATTTATGAGGTGCATAGCCAAGCATAGATTATTCTCATTAATTTATCCTATAGTCCAAATTTCAAAAATTCATGAACAAAAGCATATCACTTAGCCTTAAGAGAAAACTAATGGCTAAAGCATAAACCATAGGTAATTTCATTACCTAATTATGAACTTTAATACACCTTAGAGCTTGACTTGAATTTTTGGGATGCCACAATTCTCCTCTTTTCAGAGAATTTCGTCCTCGAAATTAGACACCACTCGTGCCTTCTTGAAATAAATAGGGGTACTTTTCCTTCATCTGATCTTCACTTTCCCATATGGCTTCCTCCATATCATGATGTCGCCATAGTACCTTAACCAGAGGGATCTTCTTAGTTCTAAGAATTTGTTCCTTTCAATCCAATATCTGTACAGGCTCTTCAATGTACCTCACTTTCTCATCCACTTTGATGGCTTCATGATCGAGTATGTGACCAGGATCCGGCTGGTACTTCCTCAACAGCAATACATGAAACACATCATGCAAATTTCCCAACTTAGGAGGTAGCGCTAAGCGATAAGCTACATCCCCTATCCTTTCGAGTATTTCAAAAGGTCCAACAAATCTGGGGCTTAACTTACCCTTCATCCCAAATCGAGATATCCCTTTCATTAGAGATACCTTAAGGAATACATGGTCTCCCACGTTAAATTCCAAAGGCCTTCTATGCCTATCTACGTAGTCCTTCTGCCTACTTTGAGTTGTTTTAAGTCTTTTCTTGATAATTTCAACAGCTTCAATGGTAACTTGTACCAATTCAGGTCCTGTCAATTTCCTTTCACCTACTTCATTCCAGCAGACAAGAGTCCTACATCTCCTTCCATATAATGCTTCATAAGGAGCCACGCCTATACTTTTCTGGAAACTATTATTATAGGCAAACTCTACCAAATGCAATCTTTCATCCCAATTTCCTTTGAAATCAATTACACAAGCCCTCAACATATCCTCTAATGTCTGGATTACTCTTTCTGTTTGTCCATCTGTCAGGGGATGAAAAGTAGTACTAAACCGAAACTTAGTTCCTAATGCAATTTGAAGACTTTGCCAAAAGTTTGAAGTAAATCTCGAATCCCGATCTGAAGTAATAGTCACTGGAACACCATGTAGGCGTACTACTTGACCTACATACATATTTGCATATTTATCCATTAGGTAGTACATGCAAACTACTAGGAAATAAGCCGATTTAGTCAAACAGTCCACTATTACCCAAATAGAATCATGGCCACTTGATGTCCTTGGCAATCCTTGCACAAACTCCATTGTTATATGCTCCCACTTCCATTCTGTATGTCTAATGGTCTCAAGAGTCCTGCGGGTTTGCGATGCTTTGCTTTTACTTGTTGGTATGTCAAACATTGAGAAACATGCTTAGCCGTATCTGCCTTCATACCATTCCACCAAAACTGCTAACGCAAATTCCTGTACATCTTTGTACTACCCGGATGAATACTATAATCACTTATGTGTCTCCGACAGAATTTCCTTCTTTAATTCTTCGTTATCGGGAACACAGAGTCGTCCTTGGCATCTTACCACTCCATCTTCAGAGACATGAAATTTCGGTCTTTTCCCTAAAGACACAGCATCTTTCACTTTCAAAATCTCTGGGTCAGATTCTTGCAAGATTTTTACTTTCGGAATAATCTCAGGTTCTATTCTTAATGCACTAAGCATACCAGTAAGACAATCCATTTCCAATTTAAACTCTGAGTCCGCTACAGACTTTAACAACCCCCATTCTGCCATCCTTAAATTTGCTATTTCCACAGCCGACTTACGACTAAGAGCATCCGCTACCCTATTCTCTTTCCTCGAATGGTATCTTATCTCACAATCATAATCCTTTAATAACTCCATCCACCTCCTTTGTCTCATGTTCAACTCCTTTTGTGAGAACAAATATTTGAAGCTCTTATGATCCGTATAAATATCAAACTTCTCCCCATACAGATAGTGTCTCCATATCTTCAAGGCAAACACTATAGCTGCTAGTTCTAAATCATGCGTTGGGTAATTTAGTTCATGGGGTTTCAATTGTCTAGATGCATAGGCTATGACCTTGTCATGTTGCATCAAAACATATCCCAGTCCTTTGTGAGATGCATCACTATATACTGTAAAACCATCAGGTCCAGTCGGTATAATCAGGATTGGAGCTGAGGTCAATTTCCTTTTAAGCTCTTGGAAACTCCTTTCACATTCCCCATTCCATTCAAATTTCACATTCTTTCGGGTCAACTTAGTTAAAGGACCTGCCAATCATGAAAATCCTTTGATAAACCTTCTATAATAGCCAGCCAGTCCTAAGAAACTTCATATTTCAGTAGGTGTCGTCGGTCTCGGCCAATTTACTACCATTTCAACTTTTGCCGGGTCTACTACAATTCCCTTTCCTAACACCACATGCCCTAAAAATATTATCTAGTCCAGCCAAAACTCAAACTTACTAAACTTGGCATACAATTTATGCTCTCTCAGGGTTTGCAAAACTATCCCTAAATGTTGCTCATGCTCTTTAAGCCCTCTTGAATATACCAGAATATCATCAATAAATACAATCATAAACTGGTCTAAATAAGGCTTAAATATCCTATTCATTAAATCCATAAATGCAGTCGGTGCATTAGTCAATCCAAATGGCATAACAAGGAACTCGTAGTGTCCATAACGAGTCCTAAATGCAATCTTAGGAATGTCCTATTTCTTAATTCTTAACTGATGGTATCCCGACCTCAAGTCAATCTTAGAGAAAATCGAACTTCCCTGGAGTTGGTCAAACAGGTCATCAATTCTAGGCAAAGGATATTTATTTTTAATGATCACCCGGTTCAGTTGCCTATAGTCAATGCACAAGCACATCGATCCATCTTTCTTTTTCACAAACAAGACCAGTGCACCCCAAGGTGAAGCACTTGGTCTAATGAATCCTTTGTCAAGCAACTCCTGTAGTTGCACTTTCAATTCCTTCAATTCGACTAAGGCCATCATATATGGGGCTTTTGATATTGGTCTTGTTCCAGGCATTAACTCAATTTCAAATTCAACTTCCCGCTCTGGTGGTAATCCAGGCAATTCCTCAGGAAATACATCTTGAAATTCATTAACGACTCGAACTTCCTCAAGTTTAGGCTCCTTCCTTCCATAATCTTTAACTATGGCTAGGTATCCTTGACATCCTTTGTCAAGTAACGCATAGGCTTCTACTGCCGAAATAAGTGCTACAGGTAGATGGGTCTGATCTCCTAAAAATTCACAACTAAACTGATCAGGTAAAACGAATTGGATCACTCTTCTATAACAATCCATTCTAGCCCGATACTTACGAAGCCAGTCCATTCCTATAATAACATCAAAATCATACATGGCCATTACAACTAAGTCTATTTCCATATCCTTTCCTTCTATTGATATCTTACAATTCCCACACACCAACGTAGACAATACCATATCCTTTAAAGGCGTGGAAACATAAAGAGGCGTCTCAAGAGGCATAACTTCTATTTTATTCAAATGTTTATATCTCTCAGACACAAATGAATGCGTTGCACCCGTATCAAACAATGCATATGCCTTTTCACCACTAATAAGGATCGTACCTAAGATAACATTTTTGGAAGCTTCCGCTTCCTCTTGGGTGACTGCATACACCCTTCCTTGTGCTGGTGGCCTTTGAGGATTTCCTTGTAAGTTTGATCTAACAGCACTCTGATATCCCTGTCGCACCGAGCCAACACTCACTTGCGACCTTTCTTGTGGGCAACTTCTCCTAAGATGGCCCACTTGTCCACAACCAACACATTTTAGTCGTCCATTGCAAGGTCCTGAGCCATGTCGCCCATTACACATTTGACAAACACCAAGCTGATAGGGTGCTTTCCCTATATTCAGACCACTTCTTGCTCCCCCAAAATTTCCAAAATTACTATTTTTCTCCACATTCCAAGTCTGACCTTGACTAGAATAGGGTCTCTTACCCCTTCTCACATCAATAAAGTTCAGCGGTTTCTTAAACTCTGACCACTCTCTTAACAGTTCCTGCTCCACTAACTGTGATCTTTCATAAATCTCATTATAATCTCTTATGTTCAAAGGCACTAGCTGCTTTCTAATGTCAGTTCTCAACCTTTTCAGGAATCTCTTAGCCTTTTCCTCCTGATCCTCAATCAATCTAGGAGCATATCTAAAAAGTTCAGAAAATCTAGCCTCATACTAGTCCACTGTCAGCTCCTTTTGTTCTAGTTGAACAAATTCTGTAATTTTCCTGTCCTTAGCACAGTCAGAAAAATGCTTTCTATTGAAAGCTCTCACAAACTCTTCCCAGTTAACATCAGTATATGTTGGAAAAATTATGTCCTTCAAAGCTCTCCACCAAAACTTTACATTTCCCTCCAGCTGGTACTCTGCCAAAGTTATTTTCTTAGCATTATTGCAGTCAACAGCCGGAAAATTCGTTCCATCCCATCAATCCATTGTTCCGCCTCCTCAGGACTTCCCATTCCATTGAACTTAGGTAGCTTCAGCTTCGGAAATTGCTCCACCGGTCCTTGAGTTCGGCGTTCGCTCCGAGGTTGTTGCTACGCCGCCTTTCCATCAGATTTCCAATATTGGCCAATGCCCGTAGGATGTCTTCCATTCGGGGTTCAGCCCTTGCAGCAGAGGCTTCAGCCCTCGATGGATGAGCACTTCCAACTCGCACCTTGACTTTCTTGTAATTTCCAAGCATTGCCTCAGGAATAATCTGAGACTCACTACCTCCATTTAAAGCAACTACTACGGCTACATAAGTAACATATACATGTTACTAGTACCTAGAGTCAACTCAAAATAAACTGCTAAGGATCTACGAGTGAATACTCATCACCCGTTATTCAATTATTCCGCTTTATATCCTATGGTGTGCATTGTCATCATGTTTCTCAATTTCCAAATGAGACTCCTTATCACTTCACCTATACCCATTCGCTTTGATACCAAAAAGGGGCTCCGTGACACCCCGAACCACCTAGGGTCACCACAGGCACCTGATGTCACACCTAATTACATCTCTTACCAAAAGAAGTGTTGAAGTTCATAGACCCTTTTTTTTTAAAATGGTCCCAGCGCGACCCATTAGCGGAAGCAAAATTTAATTTCGTCATCTCTCACTCCAACAACCATGATACAATTACACACCACTAATCATCATGAGAAAGGACAAAGCCACAACACTTTATTTACATATTTTCAAGATGGGTTTCCTTGGGTCGGTACATCAAAAGAAAGGCCAGGACATGAAGCCACACTCGGCCATAACCCAAAAAGAAACACTCGACCCACTACGACTAACGTGCAAGATTCCCCATCACTAGTGTCGGCTAACCTTCCCAAAAAGTTTTAGCTCCTACTTGACACGCACGGGCGCTCACACCCATCCCAGTGCATCAGGTGGTGGCGGCGGCAACATCCCATGTATCACTTCGTCTCAATGAACGTGGACGGATATAAACTCCTCAATGACAGGACCCCCAGCCATGCCCACATCGTACATCACTAAGGCGCGCACTCGAATAAAAGTCAGTCCAAGAATGGTGGGACAGTCGATCTCCACATACTTGACCTCTACATCTGAAGGAAGGTCGTAAAATATGCTCCGCGTGATAGCAGGGAGCGGCATCCTGCTAATCTGAAATGTTGGTCCCCGAAGGGGTAAGTACAACCACTCAGCAGGTAAAGGAATCCAATAACTACTTAATACATCATATAATACAATCACAAAATCATACATGTCATTCATGCATCCAAGCATACTTACCTTGAAGCCATGCATACACCATCATACATCTTCCTCACAATCATAACACATATATGTCATCATGTCACAGGTGATCATCATCATATCATGTCATATATGCATATCATCATGCCATGGGTAATCATCATCATATCACATCATATATGCATATCATCATGCCATAGGTAATCATCATCATATCATGTCATATATGCATATCATCATGCCATAGGTAATCATCATCATATCATGTCATATATGCATGATTCAATTTTCACTTTTAATTTTCAATTCGATCACCATATCACTCTTTCTCGGGATCATCAATTTTATCCCATACTTTGCACTCGCACCCCATCCTGGCATCGCGAGAAAAACCTCCGGCATTCAGCCACTTAAGGCCACCGGGCATTCGGCACCCCCACATTCTAGGCATTTCGCATCCCAATTAGCATCACGAGGCATCCCCTCGAGCAAAGACCTCCGAGGCTTCCGACACCCAACCATTCAGGGCATCCTGATACTCCCAAGGCCATCCGACCATGTATCTTTATACATTCCGTGCATCCGGCAGCCCCTATCCCGGGCATCCTAATACTCCCAGGGCATTATCATCTGCCACAAACAATTTCCTCATTTATCATTGTTCATGTTTACCAATTTAGGTCTCAATTTAGCATGGCATATGATGTAATGGCAAATAAAATCACTTTCATCCTTTGATTTGTACGTACATCATTAGTCATCATCATACATGTAGCAAGATGCAATCATTCATAAAAAAATAAAATTTATGGAATTCATACAATTTAGGATAGTCCATTTATCATGCCTTTTTTAAAAAAAATTTATCTAAATTCCAGCTTGTACCATTTTTGAAAATATTTAAATTAAATATCCATATGATTCCCGAAAATCATGAAATTGAGGCATGTGATACATAAGACCATAAGATAATGATTTCATGAAAAACACATGGCCAATAAAGTTCCGCACAAAAGACATCATTCACACAATCACAGCATGCAATTTCGGATAAAAACAGAATGTGCAGTTTTTGAATTAATTCGATTAAAATACCCGAACCACCTCCGAAAATTATGAAATTTTACCAGATTATAGTTAAGACACTAAAGTAGATTTTTCATGAAGACTTATAGGCCAGATTCGTTTTAAATAATTTCCTATAGTCGTCCGAAGCTTCTGGTTCTCATACCGAAACGTCCAGTGTAATCATCTCCGAAATACCGAGTTTTTACCCACTTGTTCTTCTTCTTTTCCTCTGAAATGTGGATATATTTTACTTCAATAGGTCCCCTACAACGTTCATTGAGGGATCTAAGTCAAATTTCTAAAGAATAGTCACCATATGGGTCCATGAAATCTTGGGTGTCCAGTACTACGTCTCCAGATTTACTGTCTTCAAGAGTAAGTCGATTCACTAGGCTATAATTGTTCATTTTACTTCAAATTTGAGTATGTTAGTCTTTAAGATTTTCTTTACAAGTTTCATGAAGAAGTTGAAGAGATATTCTTGATAAAAATCAACATGCAACCACAGATCTACAAAAAGGTCAACAAAATTGTTCCAGATCTAGTGTCTCCGTAGGATGAGAGTTTGACCCCTTAAATATCCACCATTTTGCACCAAATTTTCGTATGTTGTATTTTAGGATTTTTGCTACAACTTTCATGAAGGATTAAAAGTCAAAATAGAACTCAAAAAATGCATGCAAGCTCTCACAAGATTCTGGCTCAGGCGGTTCATGCGAAAACAGCAACACCACTTAAGAACAAGTCATCCTAGCTTTGGTTTCCCCCTCCTGATCACCCAAAATTCAACATTACTCCAAACCTACATGCAACACACACATGCAAGAGTAGCAAGAGGATCCTAACTTGCCTCTAAATTGAGTTAGCGACGAGCACACGGCGGTGAATGGGCGGCGACGGCTCCTCCTCCTCTCGGTTCCTCTCCTCTCAGCACCCTTCTCTCTCTCGCAACCCTCTCTCTCTCTCTCTCTCTCTCTCTCTCTCTCTCTCTCTCTCACTTGGCCGAATACCACCAACCGGCCACTCTCTCTCCTCTTCTTCCTTTTATTCCCCCAAATCTCCATCATTGGCAATGATTACTTGCCACTCCAATTGGCCAATGCATGCAAGTCCTCCTTGCCACTTGGCAAGGCCCAAGCAATGGGCCGGCCACCCTCCTTCTTGGGCCTCTCTTGGGCCGGCGACAGCCCTTCTGTGGGCCTCTATTGGACCGGCCATTTGGCCCACCAAAAATCCCCCCTTTAGGCCTAAGGCCCAAACCTAAATAAAATTAATTTTTTCCCTTTTTATTCTTTCTTCTATAAATTTGAAATTTTAAATCCCACATGGCCAAAGTCTTGTAACATTTTATTTATAAGAATTTAATTTATGAGGTGCATAGACAAGCATAGATTATTCTCATTAATTTATCCTAAGTCCAAATTTCAAAAATTCATGAACACAAGCATATCACTTAGCCTTAAGATAAAACTAATGGCTAAAGCATAAACCATAGGTAATTTCATTACCTAATTATGAGCTTTAATACACCTTAGTGATTGACTTGAATTTTTGGGATGCCACATTGGAATATCACATTATAAAATTGACTAGGTAGAAGGATGTATGCGTGCCCGAGGATCGGGGCGTGACAGAGGAAATATGGTAAGAGATTGATTCTCAACAACGAATTCTCTTCATACTTCACAAATAATATATCTTGATTCTCAATAACGAATTCTCCACATACTTCACAAATGATATATTTTTTCCTAAATTTCTCATATATATGCATTACTAAGAAAAATATTGTATAAAGTAGAGAGAAATCAATTCTTGCTTGATGTCTAAAACAAATATTGTTTGGGATCTTGATAGTAAGCCATGGCTTCAAACTTAATAGAAACACATCCATCGATCAACTTGGCTAATAAATCATGCATCCCAGCAGAGAAATCCTATCTATAGAGGCTTTAGAGCTTCAAAAGGAAGCCCAAAGGAGAATTCAACTTGAGGTATGAATAATTTCTTTTTGGCAATTTATTTCTTTAAAAAGGAAAATTCATAAAAGTGCATTGGAGAATATTAGGGAACACGAAACATGGCAATCACACAGTCAATTAAGGGTACATTTGGTTCAGCATTTGGAAAGCTCTGGGAAAATGCAAAGCAGTTTAGCCTAAAAGGCTTTGGAAGAAATGCAAAGACTGTTTGGTAAATTCCACTTTGAAATGCAACTTTGAGAGAAATGTTGTTTGGTAGAAAACACATTTGCAAAGCCCCTTTGATGATTAATCTAAATTTTTTTAAAATTAAAAAAATATTTGCAGCTTTTTTAATTTATATTTGACAACAATGTTAAAGATATTGTGTAAACAATTTTATTAAAATCAAAATTCCTTTTTTTGCTAAAAAAACATCAAATAAAAAATATGCTCTCTTTCTCAATTACAAGAAAATTACTTTCATTACAATAAAAACATGATAACATATGCTTTGAGGAAAGAAGTTCATTATCCTTAAAAATTACAAATATCCTTAATTAAATCCTAAATTCATAACTATTAGATCACGTAAACGTGACATATTAGAAATGTTGTAGACACTCATAGAAATAGCAGGATTCAATACTGCTGGGGATTGGACCCATCCATTTTTAATCCTGCCAATATTCCCCTGTAAGTTCGGGTTCTTGGAGTTGCTGCTGCCTTCGTCGGTTCTTGAGAGTTGTGGACTGCTCGGTTGGCTAGTTAGCTTCTTGTGCTGCTCTTCAGTGGGTGGGTATTGTTGAAGTTGGGACCTGCATCTGGTATGTGAGGGTTGCCTCTGTCTGTTGCAGTCCCTTTTGTAGCTGCTAGATGATTTCTTGCTATTGGTTAGCTGTGCAAGTCACCAAGTTTAAGAGATCTCCTTTTCCTTTTGTTGGTGGCTGCTGTTTTGGCTGTCTTGTTGCTGTTGTTTTTGGCTTTTGTTTATGATTTTCACGGGTTGTTTCCTCCTTCTCGGCACCCTTCCACTTGATCTGACTTGTTGTCTTCTTGAGTGTAAGTTCTTGGTACTGTGTCTTTGTGTATAGCTGTATAGCTTTTGGTTTAAAGTCAACATATCTATTACCTTTACCAAAAAAAAAAAAAAAAACAATTCTGTCCAATACTGTATGGAAAAAGTACCTGCAATCAACGCACCAACTGCCACACAAAATGCTCCAACTTGAAGAAGCAACTCCACCCTACTGACTTCAAGCCTCCGAGAGCTAACAAAGAAAGAAGTCAAATTTTCATAACTGATTTCCACTCATACAACCGCAACAAAAGTGGTGCTCAAAGAGTGAAGGGAAGAGCAAGTTTTACACATTTAGTTGCACTACACATGAAAATGAAATATATCGATGCATTCAATCTTCAAGTGGAGCATGCTCTTAGTCCAAAATCTAATATGGAGAATAACATGTTAAGTAGTCAAACAATAGTCCAACAGATAATTCACGGTAAAGAATGTTATGGGGATTCAAACAATTCACAAGCGTTATGGAGATGCTGATCACTGGCATTTTTGCCATATTAGTATTTACAAGAGAATGATGATATATAGTCAACAACAAAGTTTTAAGAAATGATCGTTGTTGGATTTTGTCTAAATGTTATTATCTTATTGGTTTTAGGTTTGTGAGCAGTGAGCTCAATGGGTTAAATAGAAAAGAAAACAAACCATTTCAGCTCTTCCAAGCTAAACAAAGCAGCCTTAAAAATCATGCACGATTGCATTTCTTCAACTATCTAGTCATGGTTACAAAAGCATAATGCAACTCTTTTTCCCAATAAAGTTTACAGAATCAGTGCTCATGTGGCCAAGCATCATAAGATCACGTGCATGTATTCATTGGTGTCTGGCAAAGCGAGAGAGGAAACATGGTGTACAAAAATTTATGGACAAATAATGTTAAAAGAGAAAAAATCCATAGATGCCAAAGTTCCTTCAATAGGAACCAGACGAGAGAACATCACTCTAAACAATTTACAGTTAGCAGCTGTAAACCAAGTAGTTTCGGAGGCACATAAAAATTACAACATAAAGGATGAATGCAAAAGTTTTCTATAGGTAATGCTTGATAGAAATGAAGAATCAAAACAACAGTATAGCGAATGCAGTATTTCTACTTTGTGAACTTGTCCTTTGAAATTCGAAACATTGAGGGGAGAACTCCAATTGTATGTCCTTTGAAATTCGAAAAAAAACACCCACAACCCACAACCCACAGCCACTCACTACTAAAAATCTGTCCAACCTCGAAAACCCAGATCGAATCTCAGCTCGCGAAACCCGCAAAGCAACACAAAACCCTTGCTTTCTAAGGAGAACTCCAAATTCCCACACATTCGACCACTAAAAAGCAACCGCCCGAATTTCACCCTCGCACTCCGCCATGGGTTATACAATCACAGATCTCGATTACCAACTAGCGAGAGCATGGAAAAAAAAAAACCAAGGAACCCGGAAGCAAAAGCGAGATGAGATACAAACCGGCGTGGCGGGGGAGTCAAATGGGATCATCAAATCCAGATGAGGAGAAGAATAGAGAGAGAGAGAGAGAGAGAGAGAGAGAGAGAGAGAGAGAGAGAGAGAGCTTACACGCTGAAGGTGCTGGAGAAGTGTCATTGGCAGATTTGAAGGTGGATTCGATATCCAAGCCGATGCTGAAGTCGGCATCATCGTGGGGCTCTCGGGAAAGTGAGCGTGAGGAGTTGGGAGCGTGAGCATTTCTGGAGGAGCTGCAAGGAGAAACCTTGGTTTTGTTCTTTTAGAAAGGGGTAAATTTGGGTTTCTGATGCTTTTTTTAGGGTAAAAAAGGAACTTCACAAAATTTTATTAATAGAGTCCTTCAACATTCCAAGGCCAACTTTCAACTCAAAGCTCATTGAAGAATGGTTACCAAACACCAATTTTTTTTTCCCAAGTGTTTTTTCGGCCTAGAGGGGCTTTCTAAATACCCAACCAAACGCACTCTAAAAGTCTTATCACTGTTAATATGATGCAATCTTCAATCCAAAGTCACAACAAGATGTGTTAATTAGAGATATATCCAAAGATAAGCTTTACTAAGATAGTATTTAATTAAGAGAAGTACGTTCTTAATGTTTAGAGGGATTAAAAGCCTTGGAGAAAGCCAAACCATTTCATGCTAATCACTCAAATCCAAAAGAAAAAACAGGTACGAGGAAGGAAGCGCGGGGAGAGAATAGAGGCCAACGAGAAGCTGAAGGCAATTACAGAGGAACAACAAAAGAGAGCCTCGCTTGATGGGAGCAATCCTGCGAATCTGGAGGGCGCAAGAGCCCAAAAGAGCCGACTTCAATTTGGCCATCTCCAACTCTGTCGACCCTGCGCGTGAAAGAGGAGGTGGTGGTGGAGAGAGGGACAACAACAACATCAGCAACATGACGATGGGCAAGAAAGAAGAGATGTACGAGAGAGGAGGCCATTAAAATCGTGGCTCACCATTCAGAAATATGAAGGTGAGGCCGCCACACATGCGGGATCATCCTCAAATTCACCTCCACTATTCATCCTGGACCCTAGGGACGATTCCATCCCCGTAAGTTTCAACACTAGCCGCACTGCCGAACAAGGCGATCACATCAATACCCGTCTTCTTCGACTTTCTATCAGTGAATCATGAGCAATAGTTGCCCAATGAGGATGATCTGAACCCCCGCAGCCACAGCCATGGCCATGGCGACAGTAACAACAACAACAACAACGATCAATCCACATTAGCTGATTACTACGCTGTATTCAAATATGCTGAGGAGATCAGTCGTGATTAAGGGGATGTGATGTGATGTCTAGCTCTCATGGTTTTGACATGATTGTGGAGTCTGATTGTGATGATCTTTTGGAATATGAATCGCCAACCTATCATTATCTCCCATTTTCCACGAAGAAAATGCCTTTTGAGCTAATCATATTTGTGTTGAATCATAAGCAGCGCCATTGACAAGGACAAGAAGCATGAGGCACGGCAATTTTATAAATTAGTTGGACTATACTTGCCAAAATAATAAAGCTATTCCGTCCAAAAAGAACTGATTTAACACCTACAAGAAGATGAATTACAAAATAATGATCATAAGTAGAAAAACCATCAAATCCAAGTCCATCTTAAAAAACTTTGTTCAATATGTAAAAAATCAGTAATTTCTAGAGATAGATTATGCATCCAACTCACATTCTCTCCCAGATTCAGCTTGTTCTCCAATGCAAGTAGCTTTTCCTCTTTTTATCTTATAATGCTTTCTTCTTACTATACTTGCTGCAACCAAATTGAATAGTGAACTAAGCAACTATTGGAAAGATATGATGTAGGTTGATTGCAAAGTATCGCAACCAAATTTTTTGGGGTGTGAACCACCTAGGGTTTGGCTAATGGATTACTAAGCCTAGACTTAACTCGGGTTCTTCCAAGCCCATACCAATTCGCGACTTAGGTTCAAGTTCTTAACATGCGATTGACTTTCAATTAGGAGTCGCTACTAATCTATTTTTAGTGGGTTGATTAGAAATCCAAGTAAAGTAACGAAAGATTTACTTTACTCCTACAAACCAGAGATTTATGAATTTGGGGATTTGATAACGCTAGATTTCTCTAACGCTCTTTTGGTACCTTTATTTTTATTTTGAAAAATGTTTGGCAAGCAGTTTGGATTGCTTTTAAATTTATTTTCCTAACATGTGAGGTGATCATGCGGGTGTGCAATCGACCAATTTAACACCCAGATAAACAATAAATAAATTGCAAAAACTTACCTCAAATAAATTAAAATTCACATCAACAACCCTAGATATGGTTTCTAATTAACACGCAATTTCTTTTTTTGTTTTCACTTAATCAATGAAAATCATGCAATATGCAATGCAATATTACTAAATGACCTAATTCTAATGACATGCAATTTCTAAATGGTGTGCATTTCATGAATCTAATCCTATGTGACATGTAATGACATTTTTTTTTTGTTTTCTTAATAAATGTGCAATCTATGGAATTAACTTATCCTAAGGCAATTTTTTTTTGTATTTTTTTAATGAAATTCGAAGTTAGAAAAATATGAAAATTATCTGGCTAAATTAAGATTCTACCTAACTTATATTAAGATTTAGGTCATGCTGAACCCTAATTTAAACCGGGATATTATCTTAACCTATCAATCTCTAACCTAAGATGTAGTCTATCTAAATCAATCTAAACTTAAAATGAAATATGCAATTTTATTCTAATGTGCAATGACGTGCAAATGATGCCCTAATTCTACATGACATATGCATGATGATTTTGTTTTTGTTTTTTAATTAATTTAAAATGTCAAATAATTAAACATGCAATTTAAGCTAATGAAACAAAAATCTAACATCCTAAATTGATGTCTTTTTGGTATTTTTTTTTATTTCGACAATTCATAATAAATAAAAACACTTAGTCTAAATATGTAGATTACCCTAAAGCATGTGATATTCTACACATTTCAAGATAAATAAATCAAGACAAGACAAACCATTCAAAATCATAAAAAATATCACACATCGTTCAGATCAATGGATAATATTTTGCTAGTAAAATCGATAAATTGATCTTAAGCCTTAAAGATCAAAATATCAATTTTATTCCCACTTGATTAATTATTTCATCTAAAGCCTTATAGATGGAATAAAAAATCCAGGCATGGTTGCGAATCAAATGGTATGTTGGAATTTCCATTATATGCATTAACAAATAGTAATGGAATTTTCGAAAATCAAAATAGATAAGATAATCACCTAATTCGAATATTGGTTTCCAAATTTCGATCCTCGAATGACCACTCGGGATGTAACATGGCAGTGCTCGGTTCCTCGAAAGTCACCTGATGGGCTCCACGAGACTTGCGAAACAAGAATTTGTAAGCTCGACAAGGGACTCGTCAGTGATTGGGCGCAGGCACAAACAACTTTTTTCCTTTTCAATAGGTTTGTTCTTCACTGTTGGCTCCGTGGGATCCTTTAATCCTTTGATGATCCCACTAAATTTTCAACCTTTGACCACAGATTCTCCACCTGCAAAGAAAGACCAGTATGCGTCGTTGGGGATTCCGCGGATGACCTAATGGGCCACACGGATGCGGCTTGCGTCGGGGTGGCAGCCCAAACTCGGAGAAATCGTCAAGACTCTGAAAACACTCGTGGGAGTAGAACTTGACGTCAGAGCAGTGCGGGCAGGCGATGTTGCCGTTGTGGGACATGGGCAACAGCTCCTCGACGGTGATCACCAGTAGCGAGTCATCACCGAAGGGTCGTGGCGCGGTGCAGCAAATGACGGTGCAGCGATGGCATGGAATTAGCAGGGGCAGCGTGTCGAGATGGGGGAACAGCAGCTTCGTTGTCCGCACGGCGAGACCAGAAAAATAGTGCCGTCGTGTGGCAAAGCCACAACAACAGCGTGGTCGCCGGTGCAAGAGGCTTGCGGTGACCGAATTTGGCTGTTTAAGCCGTAGAACTTCAACGTCAGAGCTGGCTTGAATGGACTGAGGTGTCACGGAGGAATGGGACGTGGGGATGATAAGTGGACCCCTTTGAAGCCTGGTGTTGAATATGATGATGGGTGGTCGGCACCGGATTGGCAGCTTGTTGCGGTAGCAACGAAGTCACAGCAGCAAGTCTGTCGTTGCTGCTGGGGGTGATGCAGCAAGGACGGTGCAGCGGCAACTCGGGCGGCTCAGGTGCGGCACCGCGACAAGGGGTCTTGCATAACATGGGGTCTCCTTGGTTCGGCCGAGAGAGGACTCTCTCTCTTCTCTCTCGTTCTCTCTCTCTAGGGCTGCAGCTCCTTTTTCTCTCAATTGTGGCCGTATGTTTTTAATTGTGTGGCCTCCCCTTCGCTTTGGTCATGAAGCGTTCCTTTTATACGTCAACAGGCAGGGTTACGAAGAAAGAAAGCAAATCGTATTTCATCTTCTGATTGCTTAAATGATATCATGATTTGTCCTTTTCTTCCCTCCTTTTGACCGTGAATCCATCTTTTGACGATTCGCGCATATTTCTTTCCTTTTGATCGTATATGCTGAATAATCTTTATCGATTTTATTTCTTCCAACTAAATATCAGCTCACGAGTTGGTCGATTCCGTGTATTATGCTAAGGATAAGCGCCTTGTTCATGAAAGGAAAGATTCATATTTTCAATTGCCAAAAGTTCAAGATTATGCAGACGCCACCACAAAGGAATCGATGAAGTATATTCCACGACCTTCTAAGAAAATATTTAGAGTCTCATTCTCCTGAGTCCATCTACCATTTTTAATCCAATGCGAATGCAATAAATAAAAAATGAATGCACCTAAAATTATATGCTATGTAATTAATATTTTTTTTAGGGCTTAAAAATTAATCCCTGATTTTTTAATGTGATAAATAATTAAACGGGTTGCCAAAATTTATGTGTCAACACAAAGACCGACAGGAGAACTAGCAGCAATGAATAGTGAACTTACTTTTCTTTTGCAGCCAAGTCCACTAAACTTTGATTTATATCTTTCTCTTTCTCATACAACAATGATTTGGATGACATCATGTTTCTATAAGCTTCTTCAAGATCCATCTCCTTCTGCATAAGAAGTTGGTCAATTTCATTGGCCTTTCCCTCCTTCATGTTAAGGATTCTCCCATCCTCACATAGCTTTTTTTTTTTCCCTTTCCTGCAACTTTTGATCCCACACTTGTAAATTTTCTCTCTGCTTATAAAATGCAGCCCTGTGTGCTTCTTACCTGCCAAAAAAGGCCAGATTTGCAACATCACTTGCTGAGTATTTCTTATAGCTATAGCAATGTTACCAACATTATCATGCATGTTGCATAAAGATGCACAGGTTGAAAAGAGCATACTCAGTTTTCAAAGAAAAATGCTCCCTTTAAAGTACACTTTTGCGTGCCTCCATCTCTTGCATCTTCAAGTCCAATTGTGAACTTTTCTGCTGACCTACGAAGTTTGGCATCAACGTCGTGCAGTGTCTCATTCACCTCCAATGACCTATCCTCCATTCCAATAGTCAAAGCACTCGCTTGAGACAACTTCTTCTCAGAATCGAGCTTTACTCGGTCCTGCTCACTATGTATTTCATGTAAAGCCTTCTCAAGCTGCATTAACGAAGTTCATCTATGTAACAAAAATATGGAAGACTTCAAATGCTCATCACATTCACTTCCAGCACTCACATGAGAGAAGATATATTTAAAAAAATCAAGTTGAGGAATGGCTCTCGTTATATCTTCCCATTTGCAGTAAAACTCAGGCAAAGGAAGAAACAAGGATAAAGCTCGACTTTTTATACTAAAATAGGAAAATATGGCCCCACATTGCCACATATTAAACCAACGTCAACAATCTACTATTTTCCTTAGACATAAATTTGTCTAAAACATGCCTATGCATGTTCTGTAAGATAATTCATATAAAACCTGATGCGGAAATTCATAACAAATCAAGGATCTTTGATCTTCATGATTCTCACAAATAGATGAAGACATACCTTTATCCATAACGCTACGCTTGAACTTGATCCAAAAGAAGAAATCCGATTTCTCTCTCTTAACCCACTAAATCTTAATGTATTCAATTGATGGAGGAGAGAATACGTTCTTTCTGTTTTTTGTTGTTCGTATGTGGGTGGAGAGAGGACCGGACTCTATATATACATTCGTTGAAAGGGTGCCTTCCATCAAAGCAATATACCCTTTCGTTTTATTAGAGTCGTACCTTCTCGTAACAAATAATTATTTATAGCATTTCAATAATTATTAAACCATATAATAAATCACATAATATGGGCCACAATAATTTTTACATTCTCCCACTTGGCCCATATGACATGGTTTAATAAAGACTATAATGTGCACAATAAGATTATGCTATAAAATTTCATTAAATTGACAATTACATAATAATCACAATTAAGTAAAGAAAACTAATATGAGTCATAGCGGTTGTATGTCATTAATCGACATAATCCCTTCTATGTACTACAACTATAGCACTTTACTTAACATGATCCATAAATGAGAAGTACAAAGTAATAGTCCAACTATAATGTTTCTTTAGAAACTATCTGTTTAACATTCATCTATTTCCATAATGTATACTAGATAGAAAACAGGAAATATCAGAAACACGTAAGTGAGCTCAAAGTGTCAAATACATAAACTTAATACAAACATAATACAAACACTAATGACGTCCAATAATGCCCATCCTTTCAACATGCTCATTAAATGTTTTGGGCGGCAATCCTTTTGTTAAGGGATCTGCTATCATAAGATTGGTGCTAATGTGCTCAATTGACACTCTTTGTTTCTGAACTTCTTCTTTGACAGATAAGTATTTGATCTCCATATGCTTAGCACCCTTAGAATACTTGTCGTTCTTAGAGAAGAAAACTGCTGCGAGTTATCACAATAAATTTTCAGCGGCTTGGCAATCGTCGACGATCACAAGTCCTGAAATAAAATTCCGCAGCCATAATCCATGAATTGTGGCCTCAAAGCATGCCACAAATTCAGCTTCCATAGTGGATGCAGCAATAATTGACCGCTTCGCACTCTTCTATGAAATTGCCCCTCCAGCCAGAAAAAACAAGTAACCAAATGTTGATTTTCTTGTATCGGCACATCCGGCTAAGTCTGAATCTGAATATCCAATCACCTCAAGATGATCAGATCTTTTATAAGTGAGCATATGATTCTTCGTTCCTTGCAGGTATCTAAGAACTTTCTTTGCAGCTTTCCAATGATCCATTCCAAGATTACTTTGATATCTTGACATTCCGACAAAAAAGCGATGTCCGGTCTGGTGCAAGTTTGTGCATACATTAAGCTCCCCACAACAGATGCATAAGGAATATTTTTCATTTGTTCTCGTTCCAATTCACTTTTCGGACATGCAAAAGGCTAAATTTATCACCTTTCTGAATTAGAACTATTCCTGCTGAACATTTACTCATATTAAATCTCTCTAAAATTTTCTCAATGTAGGCTTTACGAGACAATCCTAATAATCCTTGTGATCTATCACGGAATATTTCTATTTCTATCATATATGTTGCCTCTCCCATATCCTTCATTTCAAAATTCTTAGAGAGAAATTTCTTGGTTTCATGTAACAAACCAAGATCATTAGCAGCAAGCAAAATATCATCAACATACAGAACTAGAAAAATAAACTTGCTCCCACTAATCTTCATATATATACACCGATCAACGGTGTTTTCCTTAAATCCAAATGAAGTTATGGTATCGTTAAACTTAAGATACCATTGTCGGGAAGCTTGTTTAAGTCCATATATTGACTTCTTTAATTTACATACCATGTGTTCCTTTCCTTTAACTGAAAAGCCTTCGGGTTGGTCCATATAAACCTCTTCCTCTAAATTCCCATTAAGAAAAGCGGTTTTAACATCCATTTGGTGTAACTCCAAGTCATAATGAGCCACCAAAACCATAATGATTCTAAGTGAGTCCTTCTTAGAGACAGGTGAAAATGTCTCTTTATAGTCAATGCCTTCTTTCTGAGTAAAACCCTTTGCAACAAGTCTGGCTTTATGTCGTTCAATATTGCCTTTTGAGTCGCACTTGGTCTTAAAGACCCATTTACACTCGACCTTCTTACATCCTTTAGGCAATTCAACAATATCCCAAACTTGATTTTGATGCATGGATTTTAACTCTTCTTCTATGGCATTAAACCATTCATTAGAATCTTCACATTCCATGGCTTGGGAAAATGAATCTGGATCATTTCCAATTCCTAAGTCAATTTCTGACTCTTGTAAATAAACCATATAGTCATTAGAAATAGCCGATCTCTTTTCTCTTTGAGATCTCCTTAATGCTATTTCTTGTGACTCGGCTATTGGAGGTTCATTATTGACAACTTTAGAAGCTTCGGGTATAAGAACTTCTACCCTTACTTCTTGAATGCAAGCATCACGCATTCTTTCACTCCCACTAATGTCGCCATTCTCAATGAACCTAGCATTTCCAGATTCAACAATTCTTGTACTATGATTAGGACAATAAAATTTATACCCTTTGGATTTCTCTGCATAACCAATGAAATAACCACTAGTTGTTCTTGAATCCAATTTCCTTTCATATGGATTATAAATTCTTACTTTTGCTTGACAACCCCAAACATGCAGGTGTCGTAAACTAGGTTTCCTTCCCGTTCACAGTTCAAATGGAGTCTTTAGAACTGCCTTACTAGGAACCCTATTTAATAAGTACATAGAAGTCTTTAAAGCATACATCCACAAAGACAAGGGTAAAGATGAATGACTCATCATGCTCCTAACCATTTCCATTAAAGTACGGTTACGCCTTTCTGCATCACCATTTTGTTGTGGTGTACCTGGCATTGTGTATTGAGCACAAATACCATGTTTTTCAAGGAATTTAGCAAATGGACCTGGACATTGTCCCGATTCATCATACTTTCCATAATATTCACCACCTCTATCAGATCTTACTATTTTCACTTTTCTATCTAATTGCCTCTCAAGCTCTTTAATATACACTTCAAGTACATTCACTGATTGAGACTTATCATGCAATAGATAAATATAACCATAACGTGAAAAATCATCAATAAAGGTTATGAAATAGCTTTCTTTACCAAAAGATGGAACATCAAAAGGACCACATATGTCAGTATGTATAATTTCAAGAAGCTCTGTGCTTCTTGTGGCACCTTTCTTAGTGTGCTTTGTTTGTTTACCTTTAATACAATCAATACACACTCCAAGGTCAGTAAAATCCAAATTTGGAAGAATTTCATTCTTCACTAATCTTTGCATTCTTTCTTTGGATATATGACCCAACCGTTTATGCCACAAGTAAGCAGAATTTTCATTCACCAAATTTCGTTTAGTGCCAACATTATGATGCAAGGTCATTAATGTCTCAACAAAAGTATTATCAAGTCTAAATTTGTAGAGACCATCACATAAAGTTCCAGTTCCAATAAGAGTATTACTCTTAAACAAACTAAAAGATCCAGATCCAAACTTACAATAAAATCCCGCCACATCAAGTCTTGGCAAAGAAACTAAATTGCGAGAAAATGTAGGTACATAAAGGGTTCGAAACAAATCCAAATAATGCCCAGTATCTAAGATCAAACGATAAGTGCCAATGCCTTCAGCTGGAGCTTTGTCTGTTTCCCGTAATCACATAACTTTCATTTGGCTTTATAGTTTGGATCGTAAGAAATCCCCGCATCATATTTGACACATGAGTGGTGGCACCAGAATCAATCCACCAAGTATTATAAGGAACTTCAGTAAAGTTTGATTCAAAACATACTAAAGCACAATGCTTACCTTTCTTTTCGAACCAAGCCTTACATTTCAGACAATCTTTCTTCAAGTGTCCAATTTTATTGCAAAAATGACACTTAATAAGATTGTGTTCCTTCTTGTGGATTTGAGAAGCCTTCGAAGAGTCATTCAGGATGTGTAGTCCTTCCTTCTTGCTCCTTCCACCTTTCCTCTTAAAATTCTTTCGAACTCCTTGATGACTTGAGAGATGAACAGAATGAGCCTTTTGATTCTTTATCCTTGTTTCCTCTTGAACTAGCATCTTGACCAATTCGTTTACATTCCACTTATCCTTTATAGTGTTGTAATTCATTTGAAATGGCCCATATTGCTCATGAGGTAAGGAATTAAGTATAAATTGTACTAAAAAGTACTCATCCACATTCATTCCCAAAGTCCTTAACTTTGCTGCTAAATTGGTCATCTCAAGTATATGCTCATGCATGGTACGCGAACCATCATATTTCATGGTGGTCAATGTACTCATCAGTGTACCAGCAAGTGACTTATCAGCAGTTTGAGAACGCTCTTCCACAAATTTCATAAATTCCTTAGCATTGTTAGTCTTGGGAAGAGAAGTCTTTAAGTTGTTTGCAACTGTCATTCGCATAAACATTAAGCTCAGTCTGTTCGATCTTTCCCAAGCTTTATGGAAAGACTTTTCATCATTGCTACTTTCATCAGTAATAGCAGCTAGTTTCTCAGCTTGAAGCGATAAATCAAGATCCAGGACACCTAAGTGAAACTGGACTTGCTCACTCCAATCAGGAAAATTTATCCCATTGAATAGGGGAATAGATGAGGCGTGCGAATGGAGTGAAACAGGTACAGATACTGCAAATGTGCAAGAAAATACTCATACATTAATGCTTTGAGAATATCAACTAATCAGATTCAAACTAAACTACACATGCACATCATAGTTCTCCTTTGGGCGATCCTATGATATACAAAATATATAAACCATAATGATGCTAATAACTTTTATTTGATAATTGTAAATATATCTTATTAAAATTTATTTGTTATCTTTGGATATACAAACAAATTTAACAAGTCATATTAATTATCAACCATCATGTTCATGAATTATAAGAAAATAATTAACCTTTGGGTTAATCCCTAAGTTCTTATAATAAATGAACTTCAATATACCCATAACTCCAATAATTATATAAAACATATCAATTTCATGTATAGCATCAATTAATCATGGGTAATTGAATAAAATAATTTACAATATCAAAATTCATAAGACTTTAAGGTTCGGCCACTTTGGTGACTAACAAACCTTTCATAATATGAATTTTTTTTTTAATATTGTAAAATACAAATATTTACCAAGTTTGCACACAAGGACAAAAACTTAATCAAAGCATAAGGGTAAAATTGTAAAATCCTAATTCAATAAGGGCAGAATTATAAAATTATAATCCAGGGGCAAAATGGTAAATTACCAGCAATGGCAGAACTGTAATTATCAATTAAACAAGGGTAGAACAGTAAATAACCATCAAAAGGAGGGCAAAACGGTAATTAGGAGCCTCGGGAGGGGCAAAAGCGTAAAAGTCCGCGCGGGGACGTCAGGCGCGTGCCTCGCACGTGCGCGTCCAACGCGCCTGCAACCGCGCGGGAGGCCCCCGCGCGCATGGATCCCACGCGCGCAGCGCTTGCGCGCGCGTGAAGGCGCGTGGCGCATGGGTTCCACGCGCCTGCAACAGCAGCGCGCGCGTGGAGCCCACGCGCCTTCTTCCTTGCGCACGGACGCGATTCTTCGCCATTTTTCGCCGTTCCGCCGCGGTTTCGCCGGCCGTTTCTTCTCCGGTAGCCCATCCCAGACACAAAAAAAATAATGGGTTTTGAAGAGCATGCCGGCACGATCACATGGGTCCAAGTTTCGGCGAAAATGACCAAGAAATTGGCCCCAAAACAAACGAAAAATTCTCAGAACACAAAACCTCCACCACCGCCGCTTCCGCCGCTCGATTAGCCTCCGGCGAACACCGATATGCCGGAAAAACTCATGGCTAATGTTCCTCATGATATTGCGACGGTGTGGGTCCGAAATCAAGCTGTGGGTTGCCGGATTTTGCCCGGAATCGAAGAGTTTCTATCTTGCCTTTAAAATTCCGAATTTTTTTTATTTTCGTCCTTTTCCACTCGCGCACAGTAACTTTATCTTCGCTATTTTCGTCCATGAAGAACATTCCATCATTCGAATTTATCCATAATCATCCGAAAAATATTTTAACAACAATAAATAATCCGAACAGGATCATTCAACAAATCATCATGCATAAACCATAATATTTATTTAAACGGAAAAATCATGAGATCATAAACCAAATGCTCTGATACCAACTGTAAGATAATTCATATAAAACCTGATGCAGAAATTCATAACAAATCAAGGATCTTTGATCTTCATGATTCTCACAAATAGATGAAGACATACCTTTATCCATAACGCTACGCTTGAACTTGATCCAAAAGAAGAAATCCAATTTCTCTCTCTTAACCCACTAAATCTTAATGTATTCAATTGATGGAGGAGAGAATACGTTCTTTCTGTTTTTTGTTGTTCGTATGTGGGTGGAGAGAGGACCGGACTCTATATATACGTTCGTTGAAAGGGTGCCTTCCATCAAAGCAATATACCCTTTCGTTTTATTAGAGTCGTACCTTCTCGTAACAAATAATTATTTATAGCATTTCAATAATTATTAAACCATATAATAAATCACATAATATGGGCCACAATAATTTTTACATGTTCCTGCAACTCTGTGTGCGCAGTACAATCACATACTTCATGTCAAAGAGGGTCAGATTGTAGGGAAAGGGAGGCTAGCAAATACGATCCATAATGGCATAAATCCCGAGCGCGTGAAACGAGCTTACAAAAGCAATACTTATTTTCCTTTTCACGCTTGGCTTTTATAGAGGAGTTAGAAAACTTACTTTTAAGAAGATGGTGGCTTGTTGCCACAAAACTGAAAATTCAATTGAATGAAAGGAGCAAGCTCTTCCCAAATTATACCATAACCCCGCAAAAAACCAAACAAAGCTAAAACAGCACTCATGTTAACCTTTTTGGCACAAGAAGATTTTCATCAATAATTCATGAAAATATACAGACAAAGATCTTGAACCTTTTTTAAGAATCGGTAGAGCACTCTCAAATTCATCAACCACCAGATTAACACAATCAACCAGAGTGGCTAATCTAATATGATTAGCAACACATAATTTGGCAATTGGAATCAAACTGGTGCTTCAAAAAGAGTTCTCCACCAGGAGTACGGTCGTTATGCCAAATCTTAGAAGAATCATCTAGCAATTGAGTTTGTTTTACCTTTAAGCTATCCAATTTAGCAATCCCTAGTGCCCATGAACGAAATTTTGGCAACACAAATTCAGTAAACAGCTTGTCATTAGTTGACTGTATTTCTAAAATATAAGATAATTAAAATGCAATGCAAAATCTAGAGCATTCAAATTGCAAGACTATCAGCAAGAAGTAGCATACATTTGCCACGCACTGCCTTTCAAAAGCCAAAGCTTTCCTCAGATTTTCCTCTTTCTTCTTAGCTTTAGACATTGCAATAAGATGTGCTGATTGTTCTCGTTGGATAAGCTGTCATGCTTCTGATAATGCTTGGCCTAACTCTTCAAACTTCAGGTTCCACTCCTTTTTGTCGAATAGAAGCAGCCGCACATTATACTGATGATCAAATAGCTGCCAAGAGACTTCTATTTAGGTTAACAACAACTGCTAGATCTCAATACAAAAGAATTTCAGGGAATCTAATTCCTAAATGTCAAATGCTTAACCTACAACACTACATATATAGATAAACATGAGATTTTGTGGCAATTGCACATCCAAAAGTTGGAAAAAGTTCACTTCCACTGTGAACCTCACCCAAAACAACGTCATCATCCAAAATAACAGACATGATTCTTCCAACTATTAATGCAAACAAAAATCATAATAAATAATCAAATGAGAAATGTCGAGTATTAAGCAACACATTGCATGTTCATCTAAGCAGGATTGAGCCATAGATCAATAGTTGCCATTTGAGCTGCATTTGAGATGCTTATCTTGTCCCCTACACTTTGACAAATTCCAAAGAACCTCATAATTCTCCTAAAATACTTTTGGGATTCCTGCTAACCTACTAATTTCTGTAAGAGGATTTGAGGGTAGTTTTCCCTAAAGTAGCTTGATAAGTCTCGTAATTGCTAAACTGCCAAGTCCAATTAAAAGACTAATAAACACCTCAATTGGACAAGATGCTTCTTGAATTGTAACAAAACAAAGAGGAGATCCTGTGACATCTCACTTTTCACACTTTTCACACTTTTCACATCATCTATTAGCGTCTGAAAGTCTCGCTGCATACAGAGGAGCATAATATCTCCCCTAGGAGGGTTTGACTGGTCGATGAATCGGAAGTTACACAAGTAAATGAGCCCGCCTATTCCAAATTGCATCTCATGCTGTGTTTACTTGGGTAGGTAATTACACACGACAAAATTTCCATCCCGCAAACAGGTGCATATAACATTATTATACAATTGCAAGAAGCAACAACCAACCCAGAACAGCTATTTAAGGAACAAGCATGGCGTCAAAACATAGTATGCCCGTTTTATCTTGAAAAATATTTATATCCTATTCCTCCAACACTACTACCCTCCCTCCCTTTCTCCCTTCCTCTGAACTCAACTATGGACACAAGGTGCTGCATTCGGTCAAACATAACAAAGCTAACCATTCTAGCGCAACTGATATCCAAGAATCCATTCAGTTGAGGTAAACTAACTACTCCAAGCCTTAGAAAATGATTATAAAGGTAATAAGCCATAATCAACCATATCTATCAAATTTACCTCAGTCTTCGAGCTTCCTAGCAGTCCTTTCGGTCCATCTCCGCTTCAACCCGCCTCTCCAAACCACCTCCAGTGCCCCCCATTGTCCTCCAACCCAACATTCCCCATTACTTTCTCATCCAGTGAGGCCACTGGCGGAGGCAGTTGCGCCGGCCCATCAAGGAAAGCCGCCGCCTTTCCCCCTTGCCATCGCTTCTCGCGGCCACGGTCCGTCAGTGGGACGCAGAGCCGCAAATGGGGAAACAACATATGCAGGGGCCAAATTTAGTCAAAATACATGTAAAAAGGGTGTTTTCATTTTTTTTCTTCTTCTTCTTCTTTTCCTTTTATTAATATTACTGAAAATCAACTCCAATATTCATCCCTATATGTTGCTTTTCGTTGCACGAATTTTACTTTTTCCTAAGATTTGTAGGTTGAAAACTTTTTATCTAGTTAAAATCACGTGCCCGAAACCTTTAAAAGTGTCTGATAAAAAAAATAGTGCAATAATTATGTATTTTTCAAATTTTAAACAACGCTATTTTTCTTTTTCCAAAAATTTTTTGGAGGAAAATAGGAAAAGAAAACCATATCTATACATTTATTTCTCCACTTATTCTAATATTACTTTAATAAAGAAAGAAAATAGATGTATTTCTAAATTACCCATGTATTAAATAATACATTTTAAATATATCTAAGTTTCATTTCACACAATTTCTACCGTAGTTATCTATTTTTAATCTCCGTTAACAATCACCAAACCCGTGACTGTATTATAGAGAAATGGCATTTAGAAAGAGACTTCGCTCTCCAATCTCTCACTTAGAGTATTAAACTAATTTTTAGTATAATTGGCATTACCTACCATTCCTATGATTGCTTGGGCCGAACTGTATTATTATTATTATTATTATTTTTTTTTTGCCCAAGGCCGAACTGTATTAAAGAGTAACAAATGAAATTTCATGGCAAATTTTCTCTTCAAAAGAATAAAGACGCATGGTAGTGGATAATAAGTTTTCATCGATAATTGATTATATTGACATGCTACACGAATAATCGAGAGTTATTATAGAGAAATGGCATTTAGAAAGAGACTTCGCTCTCCAATCTCTCACTTAGAGTATTAAAATAATTTTTTAGTATAATTGGCATTATCCCAATTATCTAGGTTACAGTGTCGTTTTGATTTATAGAGAAACGGAATATATTATTTTCTTGTTTTGGTGATATTCACTTAATATACTTTCAATGTATATCAGACTTAGGAGGACCTTCCAAGAGCTAAGTCACCGATAGGAAAGTTAATGAGTTGCCAAGCCCAAGGACGTAGTACAGAAACTTTTGGGTTTTAATTTAATCAATTTAACATGTGAATTAATTTAATTAGAAGTCAGCACTAATAAATTATTGGTAGGTTGATTAGACCCCTATGTATGAACTAGAGATACAATGGGTTTGGGGAACTTAATTACATTAGATTAAACTAACTCCATTTTCGGTACGGTACCTTTATCATGTTATTTTCAAAAATATTTTGTAGGCAATCTTGATTAATTTTAAGGCTAACCACTAGGGTGCACAATCAATGATCTAGCACTCGATAAACCAAAGCAACAAATAAAAATTGCCAAGAACAATGCACAACTTTACTATGATGAATTTCCCAATATACAAAAGATATTGATTACAAAAGAAAAAAGGAAAAAAAAAAAGTAGCATGCATAGCCTAAACTAAACATTGGGTTCCAAATAATCATGCAATCTCAAACTAATTCTTTTTGATGTTTTCCTATATGCAATTTAACCCAAGTTTAATATGCATGAATTATTAAATTAATGATGTTTGAGATGACTTAATTTTAATGACAAGTAAAAGTAATATGAACTATTTTAAAGGCAATGTGGCAAGTGGTGACAACGCATGGAATTGATGCAATGTCAACATTTTCTGGGATTTTCTTTTAAAAGTTATAATAGGAAAGTACTTAAAATACGGTATTTACTGAATTTAAATTAAGAAATAATTGATGGGGTTTACTCCCCAATCCACTTTCATCTCTTTTAAAATGTTTATTCTCTTCGACCTGAGCGAGCGAGCTGAGCGAATTAAGAGTTTGAGACAGCACGACGATCAAGAGCTCCTCCTCCTCCTCTTCTTCTTCGACATCAAATTTGACAGCAAATTTGGACATTGGTATTTGGCGTTTTCTTCTTTTTCTTTTCTTTTTTTGGATTCCAATTGGCTCTCTCTCTCGCTTATAATTTCGCATGTGGTTTTGTGTGTCGTTTTGACTTTTTGCCAAGTGGATTTTGTGTTGTTTTTAAGTTGTTAAGTAGGAGAAAACTTGTTATTTGTCTCAGATTTTGAGCCATCATGGTATGGCAATTTTCGGGTGCGAGTATAATTTTGGTTAAAGAATCATCACTAAGTGGCTGATTCATTAAAAGGGAAAGGGAAAAAAAGGGGGAATGTTTTCTAAGTGAAGAACTGTGAAAATACTGACGTCTGCATAATTGGTGCTGTTTGTCCACCAAGCTTGTGCTGTCTATCCAAGGTTGCTTTCAAGTCGGGACTGGTTTGGGCGCGCATTTCGGACTAGCAACTTCTTTTAGTAGCATCCAAAATTAGAAGTTATAATATCAAGATTAGAAGTTAAAAATCCAACACGGGCTAAGCTATGTTTGCTTGTCAGACGTGGATCTCTAGTCAAAGCCCATCGTTGACTCATCTCGTGGGCTTCCATTCAACGCAAAGGGAAATACAAGATCAGAAGAGTGTCAATGTCAATGTACAGAAGTCTCTGTTCTGCAATTATCGAACCAATAAGAAGTATGTCATATTGTATGTATTTGCCATTTCGGCATATTATGAGTGTTAAAATCTCTGAATGCATCATATTAACAAGGGTTAGAATTTACGTTCCTGTATCAAATTCAAATTATAAATCCATGTCGGATCATCATCTCCAAAAATTATAATTATCATTAAATCAAGCCAGAAAAAATGTTTCTTAGACTCAGATTGTATTAAAACATTAAAATCTATTTGCATAAACATGCTAGAAAAGACTGATATCATTTGGAGCAATAACTTTGTAACCTAACATGATTATTTTTAATCTTAGTGCAGAACTACAAATATGTTTTTGAGGTCCTCAATTAAGAGGAAGATATTATGAACTATGCATTGCACTTTTTTTCTTTATGTTCGGTTTTTTTTTTTTCCACGGGTTTTTTTTTTTTGGTCTCAGAAACCCCGTACAATCGGCAACCGGCGAGTAAACTTGGGGGAACACGTAAGCGAGAGGACCCACCACCCCTGGCTTAAAGTTTTTAACGAGACAATTAATGCATCTATAAAATGGAGATATCATAATTTTTTTTCTCTACACTCTTTTTCTCTTTTGTCCAGTTTTTTGTCCCACTGGGGTTTTCCGGCTTAAGGTTTTTAATAATGCGGTATCATTCGATGCACATTCGTAATGAATACAATGAATATTCAAATGGGAATGTTATGAAATACATGAATGAATATTCATTATATTCATATTATTTAATGTACTTATTATGGTACATTTATACCATACATTCTAAATACATCTCCTTATATAATTAACGTTTATCTCTCTATCCAATACATGTATTATTCGATACGTTGATATTAATGATAAATACATTCTTGTTTTCCTATAAATAGGAACTTAGTTTTTGTTGTAAACATAATAGTTACTGGAAAACAAAATCTTCCCCTCTAACTTTCGCTACTATCTTTGGTGTTTGCCTATTTTCTCTTCTCAATCTCTTTATTCTCTCTATTACATATTTGCAACACAATATTTTACAACAAAATTAATTGGGAAATATAAAATTGGGTTCTACAAATATGGAATAACCAAATCTTTCCGTTTCTTACATTGCCAATATCTTCCATTAAGACCGTTATGGTAACATATTAACAGGCAAATATCATATAATAAATGCGGATAATAAATTGGGCAATAAATCGGAATTAATTGGGAGATATAAAATTGGGATCATATTGGAAATAATAAAATATAACAGCAGTTTAGTTTATACATGGGACGGAGGTTTCTTCTGGTTATTGCAACTCAATGAATAAATAAATAATCGAGATGATGCACCGAGTGAAAACGCTTTAACATTCGGCTGAACCCGATGATTACCTTGCCCTATATATACGAACAGACGCTCTCTTCCTAACTCAAACACTGTCCCAAACCAAATAGGCGGGCGTACAGAGAGAGAGACAGCGAGAGAGAATGGCACCGCTCGATGAGACGTTAAGTGGCCAAGTCCAAGTATGGAAGCTCATGTATGCGTACGTGGACTCAATGGCGCTGAACTGTGCGGTGGAGCTCCGGATACCTGACATCATCCACTCGCTGGGCGGGGGGCCTGTCACCTTGGCTCAAATAGCCTCCCACATCCCCTCCCCATCTGTCAAAACCTGCGTCCTCGGCCGCATCATGACGCCTCTGGTCCGCAAGAACATCTTCTCCGCGCACTACGACGGCAGAGAGACGCTGTACGGCCTCACCCTGTCGTCGAGATGGCTCTTACAAGGGGCTGGGCACCTCAACCTCGTGCCACTGGTACTTCTGGCGGGCCATCAGTATATGGTGTCCCCGTGGCACAGCCTTAGTGACTACATCAAGGACGGGGGATCATTCCCGTTAAAGAGGGCTTATGGCTGCGAAATGTGGGACTTGGAGTCCCAGAACCCTGAATTCAGCCGCACGTTCCGTGATGCGATGGCTTGCTCGAACAAGCTCATGATGAAAGCTATCGTGGATGCGTACAAGGATGGGTTCGAGCGCATGGGATCTCTGGTGGACGTTGGAGGCGGGACAGGCAGTGCCGTAGCCGAGATAGTGAGGGCGTACCCACACATCAAGGGGATTAACTTCGACCAGCCTCACATTGTTGCTGCCGCGCCAGCGCACGGCGGGGTCAGCCATGTCGGGGGAGACATGTTTGAGGCCATTCCAAGTGCTGATGCTGTTTTCATGAAGGTAAGTGTACTTGGCGCTTATTCTATGGACTCACATGAATTGAGTGCACTCAGTACTTGCTCCTCTGCTTAGCGATTCATTTGCTAATGTTTGTCATATAGTTTTAAATAAAAAAATTAGTAAACGATAAGTATTTTCATAAGCACTGATCTTAAACTGAATTTTAAAAAGCTAGTTTATACTAACAATAAATGGGAAACCCCGGGCATCAATTCCTCATGATCTCTATCGCTGCATCTCCTTCGGAAGAATGGCACTCTTGGATATGATTGTTCAACTTCTAATGCACAAACTGCAAATGACAATCGACGCATTGAACATTCATGATTTAATAAGTCATGATTGATTCACAACTAAAATTTTCATCTTCCTCCTTTGTACAGTGGATCCTGCATGATTGGAATGATGAAGATTCTGTAAGGATTTTGAAGAACTGCAGGAAAGCTGTAGCGGAAAAGAATGGCAAGGTGATCCTGGCGGAAGTTGTGTTGCGACCAGAGGGCGATGGCCTCTTCGATGACACGGGGATAGCTTCCGATCTGACCATGATCACTCAAACCGGAGGTAAAGAGAGGACTGAACCAGAGTGGAAGAAGCTTTTGGAGGAAGGAGGCTTCCCTCGCTGCAATATCTTCCAAACCCCTTCCTTGTTGTCCATCATTGAAGCCTTCCCAGCTTGATTGTGGTTTATTCAGAGATTGACTACTTGTCGGCTACTTATTATGTATTTATGTTTTTCTACTAGACCCTCTTATCGAATTGGTTTAGTGATTAAGCGTTCGATTTGGATAAAAAAATTCTATGTCCAAATCAGAGCGTCTTCCAATTATATTAGCCTAGGGGGTTACACTCCATACATGTGGATGAGGCAACTTATTTGTATTTGTGTGGTTAATAAAGCCGAAAAGTTTTATTATCCCATGTTATATAAAAAATCATGAAAGTTATGGGGAATCGCTTAATTATATTCCAATTGTTTCTAACAATATTAATAACACGGAATAACAAATATGAAATAATGATTTCTTTAGGCTTTATAAATATTATTTTGGGTCACGTGCATAATATAACATTTAAGAGACTTAAATAACCACTCCCATTTTTACCAAAAAAAAAAAGTAACCACTCCCGTTGATATATGAATATGATAACAATTATTGCAACAACAATACTAATAAGACCATATATTCATACTTCTTCTTTTTTTAAGATCCAACGGGACGGGGAATTTTCGCACCACCTCCCGCTCATCTTCCTTGCCTCATGCTCATGACCCTGAGCTCTTTTGTCCTCATCTACATGTCCCCCCTTCCTCTCTATTGGCTTTCCTCCCTCATCACGAAGCAAGGCACAAGAGTTCTCTCATCAATGGAGCGTTCTGCTTGGCCTAAGAACCTCTCCTCCAGCCGAAAGCATGCGATCCAGGATCTCCCCCCTGCCCAGAATCCCATGAAGAAGTTTACAGATCTCTTCGACGCTCACTCTCATACTGGCAACAACACAGGGCAGCCCCTATTTGCGGAACATCTGGTCGTCAGCTTCCTCGGGTCGCTCAGCAACACCCAATCCCTATCAAGCAGTGCCGAGTCCGACGAGGTCTTGCAGGCCCTCCCGAGACCAACGCCTGTGTCAAATCTGAGGTCTCCGAGGGAAGTGAGAGCATCAACACCCCACTCCCTCGGTAATCAAGGGCCAAAATTCGTGTTCTTTTACTTCTCACTTTCATTGAAATGTAATTTATCTATTTAAGTGGCGTTCCACGTAATTAAAAAATTAAGTAAAGTTTCTTTTTGGTAGAACAATTGCATATAAGGTGTGCATCGCATGAAGATCTCTTAAAATTTAGTAAAAAGAGAAGACATGAGAAGATAGTTTTTCACTGTTTATATGATTTTGGGACATGACAGATCATGTTTAGATTATAACGAACTTGTCTAACTTACTAAGGATAGAATTTTTTTTTTTTTTTTTTTTTGGTTATTTCATTTGTCTTGTTTTTGGCAGAAGAATGAAAGAGGTTTTACATGAAGCTAAATTATAATATGGGTCCAAGTAATTCTAACATGAAACGTAATATTACTCATTTTTGCGCAGAAAGACTTCAGACACACGGACAAGACTAGATCAGAATTTGATCGACAGTGGCAACCATGGAGGACATATCATTGCACTTTTCTTCATGCACGCTGATTCCCAAGCTTTCTTGAAGAAGTCCAACCTGAGCGCTATGTTCCCTTCACACTTCAGCCGAATAAAACAAAAGACAGAGAGCTTCTATTTGCATTAAATGAAGGCAGCAATTTTGGACTTTCCCTCTTGCGGCTGCACGCTTCCTTCTGACCACAATCCTCATTCTTGAACGAGACACGTGCATAGTAATCAATGCACGGATAACAAAAGTCAAAAGAGGTTCACCAAAATTACTCAATTTAACTTGCACAGTATTTATTTGATTTTTTAAATTCGAGATATATTTTAATAATTATTAATTATTTTTGTCTACTTTCCATTTTAGTCAACAAGTCTATTTGGTATTGTTTCGTCACTTTAGGGTGTGCATCACAAAATTTCTTAAATAGAAATCAATTTCTGATAAAAAATTAATTTTTCAATTTATATTCCATTGATGAGTTTCTGAGTAAAGAAATATGTTTGATAACGATTCAAAATTTCTATTTTTGAAATAAAAATTTGTTTGATAATAGAATAAAATTTATATTTGTAAGAGTGACAACCATTGGCTTCCAATGGCCGGAGTTCGACATCTAGTGATCGGCATTCAGCATTTAGTGACTGCGGTGGGCGGCCAAAGTCCGGTGACCAACGGCAGGTGGCCGAAGTTTGAAGTCCATCACTACAATTCGACGGCCAGCAGCCGTCGTCCAACGTTCAAAGTTCAACATTCGATGTTTGACATCCGGAGTTTGGCAGTAGGTGGCCAGTGCTCGGAGTCTAGCGATGAGTGGTAGGCGGCAGACATCCGGCGGCCGATGCCAAGTGGCGGACGGTTGATAGCGAACATCTGGTAGTTGGTGGTGAGCCTTTGGCATCCAACGATTGGTGATGAGCAGCCATTGACCGGTGGGCGTCTGGCATCCGACGGGCGACAAGTGGGCGACGGACGGTAACGAGAGTGAATGATAAAGAAAATTTTGATTTCTCATTTTTGTTCTAAAAATAAAAAAGTTAAAAATTTTAACTTCTGATTTATGCTTCAAATCTATTTACGGAATAGAAATTTGTTCCAAAACTAAAAAATAAAATTGCGTTACCAAATTGACTTATATTTCAAACCTGTTTCAGGGAACAAAAAAATAGAGAAATAAATAAACAGAAATGTTGTCATGCGTGCTTTTAATTTGCAAGTCATTTTCATTTTTGGAGTCCCCACTAATTAATTTGTGGCAAATCGATTAAAAACCCAAATAAATTATTTTGGAATTTTTTTTTCTTATACAATCAGAGAAATTTGAATCGGAGACTTTATTATACCAGTTAATATCATTTTAATACCTAATCTTATTTAAATATTAGGTAAAACATTTATGTAGCATTTTATACCAATCACAAATCTTAAAATTCAATTCCTAACTAGACTAAGGAAATAGCAATCCATGCATTATAAGGGCTTAATTGGAATAAAGGAAATGTACAAACAACAATTTGACATTTATCTCCAAGGACCTTTACATGATTTCCTTCTTATTCTTCTTCTTCTTCTTCTTTTTTCTTTTTCCTCTTAAGCATTTTCACATATCTTAAGGAAAAACCAGTAAAAAACTAATTTTCAAGGGTATGGAAAAGATCTAGGAACCGCCTGGAATCGGATCAAATTGGAATTGGAACAGGCGATTTCCATGGAGGTTGGTTTGATTCCTAATTTCAATTAAGTGAAATCGGTGAGTACTAGTCCGACACACACACACACACAAAAGATAAACCCCCTACTTCTTCTTTTTTCATTCTAATAATCTATATACTTGTTTTCTTAACTAAAACAAGATAAACAAACGTAAAAGGAATGAGATAATCGATTAAAGATGTCCATAAGAGCTAATGGCTCATTTTAAGAGTATAATTGGATCTCTCCTTAGCCATTCCCATGATTAAATTAGATTGATGTTGAAAAAAAATGAATCAAGCGATCAATGTTTGAACTTCTATAGAGCATAGAACTTTTAATATGGAGTCTAATTCTCCACATGTTTCTGATGTCTAGAAACTTTAAGAAGATCACATCACAACCTTCAAAAAAATTAAGTTTTTACTCAACGTGTATTGTCTAATTTGTTTTGCCTTATAATTTTCAATCCTTAATTAAAATTAATGGCTGGGAACCAGATGATATGACGATCCGATTTTCGAGTGGATCCATGAAACTAACAGGTGGATCTTGATTCTAATTTTTCGCAACCAATCATTAATAAGTAGTTCCAGCTTCAAAGATGGAACTGCCCAACCGGACTATGCTCACTTTTATTATTTTTTTAAAGCTTTTTCTGATTTTTTATTAAAAAATATTTTTAATTGATTTAATATGAAAATAGGGACCTGGGTTAGGACTAAACTGGCTCCAATGGTAGGCCTAGTTCGCTTGGCCTAAAATGAGACCCAGCAAAAAGACTAAGCTAAATTTAAACAAGCACACATGTTAATAAGAAAATGTGTCCGGCCCAAGGACCTAACTCTAAAAACCTAGTAGACCTCTCGCCCGACCCGTGGACCCGACTCCAACCTGACTTGTGTGCCTGCTACTCCGTTTGTTGCGTCGTCGACCTCGCCACGATGGGGACGGCCGCAGTGAGCGACGCCGTTCGTCTCAGGCTGGCTACACCCCCTTTTGGCGACGCCTCGGCCAGCCAATGTTGAGGGCTAAGCCTCTGCCTAGTTGGCCGCTGTCGCCAATTGAGACCCAGCTCGGCTTCCCCCACACTTGGCCGAGATCTCTCCTAGTCTTGACCCTTCGTGCAATGCCCAAACGATGAGTAGGCGATTGCTCAAAGTTCAAGAACAGAGATTCTCAACACAAACTTTGAAGTGCCAAAAACCCGTTCGTAAAATTCTAAACACAAGTGAACGTATCGAACAAGTAATATAATGATAAGAAATAGTATCATCCCACAGAGATCGATGATAAATAAACTAATTAAATACTAAAATAGATTAATTCTAAAATTTATCTAACAGATCAAAAAAAAATAATTGAGAATAAATTAGAAACAAAATTTAGAGACTAAATGCAGTAAATCAATAAGATAAATATGTTAGAGCATCCGATTTCACCATAAACACTAGATATTAATTTCAGATTGTTGTGGGCGAGCTCAAAACAGGGGCGCGGGAAGAGGGCAGAACAGAGGTGGTCAATGCGTGTGCCCTACTCGGCTTGGCAGCATCGGACAGTGGACGAGCTCGATAGATCGAGCTACATCCGTTCGTCGTCTCCGAGCTAGGATCCTCGGGAAGCCGACTCCAAATGAAGAAGATCAAGGAGAGACCCCCTTGAACCCCACCGTAGCCTTGGCACGGGAAAAGGACCTTCGGTAGGTCGCCGGTCACGGTCGAGGCACAATGGACACCAAACACACTCTCTCGACCTCCACCGTTGCTCTCTCTCTCTCTCTCTCTCTCTCTCTCTCTCTCTCTCTCTCTCCCATTTTGCCCAAGGCCCAGGGGGCCGGTCGGCAAAGGCACTTTGGCCGCCGGTCTTTGGGGTGCCGACTGGCTTCCCCTTTTGCCGAATCGGTGGCACCTTGCTCATCACCTCTGCCGGCTTTGCTCTGCGCTCTGTGTCCTCGCTTGCGGGAGCGAGAAGAAGAAGAGGAGAGGAGGCCGGGCCAGGAATTGTGCTAGGGCGAGACAGGCCCAGGCCGGGCTAGAGAAGAAATAAAGGATGGGCATAGTCCGGCGGAAAAAGAAAAGGGGCTGGGGTCCCTCGAGCCTTTCTGGCACCTTTTATATATATATTTGATGCGAATAATACTAATGCCTTTGTGATGTGAAAATCATTTATTGTTAGTGCTAAATTAGTCCATAATTTTCCTTATAATTTAATAATAAATATTTAATCAAAATTTAAATGTTAGCAAAAAGTGTTTCCGGGTCCGCTTGCGTTGGAAATTGCAGGGTACAATCAAGAAGAATCAAACCATGCTCCCAAGGCAGTTTCTTGATCTCAGCCTGGTATCGGCCGCAGTGAGGCAGATAAGATCTCGAATTCTTCATTGGAAGAGAGGACGAAGGATGGTTCGAGATCACCATTGGCCAACATGGAAGGTGCATCATCGGTAGACAGACAGACGTAGGGACGACTCCATCCCCCCAAGTTTCAACACTAACCTCATTCCCGAACAAGAAGATGGCGACGACAACCCCATTTTATTCAGACTTTCTATCGGTGAATCATGAGCAAAAGTTGCCCAGTGAGGATGATCTGAACCCTCACGGCCCGAGCCATTGCGACAATAGCAACAACAATCAATCTACGTCATCCGATTACTATGCTGTATTCAAATATGACGGGGAGATGTGTCGTGATCAAGGGGATATGTTGTGGCCTGACTGTTTTGATTATCTACGGGACCTTTTTCAATGTTGATTTTGGTGTAGGTTTCTTGATGTGACATCCGGATTTCGCCGGACCTCGAATATGTAACTGTCCGAGACGGGTCGACGAATTTGTCATCGGACTACGTTGTTGGCGCCACTTGTGGATGCCGTTTCATTACCACACTCACCATATCAAAATGTCACGTTTTGTCACGTTCTTGTGATAGTACCTCATCTAGAAATTTCTTCGCGCGACGTTGCCCACAAGGCTAACATCTTCGCATTGATACCTTATCAAGTGAGCTTTTTATTTACGCGAAGACGTAGACTTCCGGAGTTTCAGCTACATTAGAACATGCATTCCCGTGCAAGACCATGCAAAATCAGGGTCGGTTCTCCACAGCCGAACGGCAAAAAGGGAAATAAAAGCTTCGACAATGCTGGCGAAGAAGCCACGCTCACGTCCATCAACAAAGGAAGATTGTTGACCGAACTGTGGCCCGCAACGACCACGTTGCTTCTCGCTCGGCTGCCAGCAAATCTCAAGATCCCTGCATGCGGAAGACACGTCCTTTCTCCAACTGTTGACGTGCGAGCGCCCCTCTCCTTATTCGGTCAGCGTACCGAGTGCAAGAGCAAGGAGTCGGACATGTCCCTTGCATGTGCATGCAAGCTGTCCCATTGCCAGCGCCGGATCTCTTGCTTGTCTTCTTATTCGGCTGCCACCGAACTTTCGATTGTTGACTCATGAAGTCAACAAACAGTGAAGATAGCACAATTGGTTAAGAATCTTTTTCTCATCACTGAAGTCGAGAGTTCGAAACTTTACGTAGCTAACGATTTAAGTGGGCAGTTATAGTGGTGGGTTGATGTACTAGTCTTCCCCGAGATATAGAGGGTCGGTCTTCAGGAGCCTTTCGGGCACGGGGGACATGTGGCAGAGCTCTCGGTTCCCAAAAAAAAAAATGGTGAAGATAGTGGCAGAAGGAGTTGCGCTCATTCTTGAACACTATTCTCTCAATTTGTGCAACACCTCCATAGAAATTCTCTCTCTCTCTCTCTCTCTCTCTCTCTCTCTCTCTCTCTCTCTCTCTTTTCATCTTCGTCCACCACTGAGCCAATTTAGCCACCTTAGCCATGCTCGTAGCTGCCGCACCACCACTAGCCACCAACCTCCTTCGTCGCTATCTAGCTCATCTTGATCGTGCGGCAACTCACGGTCCATTTGCTGTCGACGCCACCAGCTGTGTTCCCGCTCTACCATTTGTGCCATCCAACTCGCCTTAGCTGCACTCGTGACTCGCAAGCTCCCAAATTCGCCTTGCCGTTGATGCCCCAAACCAAAGGCAAGTTGATATCTACTAACCTATAAGACGTGAATGCTATCGTTGCTTAGTGAAACCATCTCGTATATTAAGATTATTTTGGTATACTTGTGCTGAATTGTGAACTTGGAGGTTATCGAGTTGATTCTGAGCTATATGGGAAATGATTTTATAAATATTGTGGTCGAGTCTAAATTGGAGGCCATAGATGTGTCGATTTCCAATATTTCGAAACTCTAAGATTTTATGTGTGTGAACTACTTTGAAAACTTTAGGGTTGAAATTGAGATTATCGACCGTTGATGTGCCGATTTCAAATTACTTATGGTTTTGATAAATTGTTTATTTCGAGCCGTGATGTGTGAGTGCGACTCTAGGCTATACATGTGGATTTCAAAATACATTTGAGGGTTAACTTTGAAAATGGATTTTATGGATTCGGTATCATGCTTTTGATTTCGTGAATTGATTTCATCGATATAAGATTGACCTATTTTTAAGTACTATTGTTGTTGTATTGCCATGTCTTTGAAATCCCTATTTTGCATTACTTGATATCATAAAGTGGGATTTTTGATAACCCAAAGGATTCTGCATATTGATGATTTATAAACGTTTTGGCATTGAAATGATTTAACTGCTACATCATGGTTGATGTGGTATTTGCTACCGTTAGACCCTCGGGACGATGAAGCCTCGGGAGACGGGTTGCCTAGAAGATCATGATTGCGATGCCTCTGGATGCCTGTGGGACCCATTGTCATGGTGAGCCCCAGAGTTTCCTCGGGAGATTTTTGGATGCCCAGATGTATAACGATACACAATCCAGAGGGTAGGGGACAGTAGTAACATAGTGAGCCTTGGCGATTCCTCGTGATGCTAGGTTAGGTGCTGTTGGAGAAAACTTCCTTGAGTGTTTTGAAGTTGACAAAATGTTTCCATCAGTCTAGTCTGAAGACTTGCAAACTCTACTATCAAAGTCTGAAAACTTTCGGACTGCCAGACTCAAGACTCAAAGTCTATCCTCATTGACAGTTCCTAGACCGTCGAAGAAGGCTTATCCGAAACGAAGTATTTCGTTAAGAATTTGATTCCGTCGACTAAAGAAGATCTCTTAGCTGGATGTAGCATGTTAGAATCCATTATTCGAATCAAAATTGATTCAAGGATTTTGGTTCCATTGATTGGCGAAGTATACTCGGAAGGTTCTACTTATGGAAACCTAGATCTTGATTGTATGGGTGAGCAAGATTGATGGGTTATCGTCATGTTCCTTAAATAGCTCGAAAATCTTCTTAATTGATTCTGGCCAACGGGTAGATTAGAAGAATTCATTTGGTAAGTGCCAACGGGTATGATGGCATGAAGGAGTATATAAGGAAGACGTTCTGGTTGTTTGAGTGTGTGCGCGATAGAGGAATTTCAAAGTCTGAAACTCCTTGTTCTTAGTCAATTAAAATGTTTAGCGAAATCTTGTACGCAAAAGAGAGTCTATATCTTTGAGAGACATTAAGAAAGTGTAGTAGAGTCTCTACACTGTGGAATCAAGGAAGAGCTTTACTGTAACAACTCTTTTGTTTCATAGTGAAATCCAGCCGATGAGCTGTTAGTGCGGAAGAGTGGACGTAGGCTTGGATTAAGCTGAACCACTATAAACTCTGTGTTCATATTCTCTTCCTTACGCTCCTTTACTTTGATCGTAACACTTTTTGTTTACAAGAGACGAATTTCCTTTTCATAATCTATTGTTAATTAGTGCTGCATACTTATCTCGGAAATTTGTTTTTCACCTATTCACTCCCCTCTAGGTGCTCATACTAGCTTTCACAATTGGTATCAGAGCCTGTGTACTCACTTAAATTGAAGTGTTTTACTTCAAAGTTAAAGATTCATGGCTAGTATGTTGGCTTCTAGACTGGTTGAAGGGCAAAGCAATACCAGACCGCCTTATTTTGATGGAAATGAATACAACATATGGAAAAACAAGATGAAGGCATTCTTAAGATCAAAGGATTCTCTAGAATGGGATATTGTAGACAAAGTAATCATTCCTAAAACTACACCTATCTTAGAAAGAGGAAAAGAAGTCGTTGAGTCTAGTGAAATGACTCAAGAAGAGATAACCAAGAGATAAGCTTTTGATGCAAAAGTAATTTATTCTTTATATTGTACATTATCTCTTACTGAATATAACATAATATCTTCTTGTGATATAGCTAAAGAAGTCTGGGATAGATTACACATCACCTATGAAGGAACTGATCAAGTGAAAGAAACCAAAATCAACATTCTGCTCAGTCAACACAAAGCATTCAAAATGAAATCAGGAGAATCTATCACTAACATATTTAGTCGTTTTACAGAAATTGTGAACTGTCTTGAAAATCAAGGTCAACCAATTTCTAATCTCATGAAGACCTCAATAAGGAAGACAAAAAGAATTATGCCACTCTCTGTTGATGAATTGGTTGGGACTCTTCAGTCTTATGAAGTGGAGCGAATCAACGAAGATGATGATCCTAAAGGTAAGAAATTCATTGCATTAAAATCTAATGATAATTCTGATGTCACAGATTCTGAAAACGATATGGATGATGAAGAGCTTGCTCTCATGAGAAGAAGATTCATAAAACTAAACAGAAAGGGGATAAGACTCAATCCAAAGAAACAAAGTTTTCAAAAGCAACAGTCTAAGTCAGTTGAGGATGATGAATCCAAAAAAGATGTAGTCTACTTTGAATGTAAGAAAAATGGACACATCAGACCTAACTGTTCTCTTCTGAGAAAGGAAAAGTTGAAAAATATCGAAAGGCACTTAAAGCAGAAACTTGGAATGATACAGAATGTGAGGAAAGCGATGATGATTATGCCAATATTTGTCTCATGGCACAATCAGACTCAGATTCAAGCTCCGAGATAGACTCAGATTCATATAGTGAATTCGAGGTAAGCAATTTGAATATCCCTACTAGAGTTTCTAGATACATTGATGAATTGTGTCTTAGTCTCAAAACTTCTCTCAAAAGGATTTCCGAACTTAAAAGAGAAAATTCTGCACTAAAACAATAGGAAAATGTTTTGAAAGAAAAGGTCAAAGTGTTACTACTTTGAAAGAAAATGCAGACAATCTTTCAAAAGAAAATGCATTATTGAAAAATGATATCTCAAGTATTTCTAAAAGATTTTCCATAAGATCTGAGAAACTGGAAAAAATTCTTTCAACACAAAAACCTTACTTCAACAAATTAGCTTTAGGAATGACTGCTGAAACCATTCATCTAATTGATTTTCCTAAAGTAAAGGAAATAATTAAGCAAAAACCTACAAGAGATGCTTACAAAAGTCATTTCCAAAATTTTTTTGTAAAACTAGTAGGTCGCAGTACTTTTAAATGTTTTAAGTGCAATAGCTCAAATCATTTTTAGAAAGTATGTCATATGGTTTCGAAACCTGTTAAGAAGATATGGGCAAAGACCGTATATTGTACTAACACCAATGGACCCAATAAAATATGGGCACCAAAGAAAGCTTGAGTCTCTTTTCTAAATACAGGTCACTATTAAGAAAAATGTTAAATGGTACCTGGATAGTGGATACTCAAGGCATATGACAGGAGATTCAAATTGCTTCATAAAGATTGGTCAAGTTAATGGTGGAAAAGTTTCTTTTGAAGGAAACAACAAAAGAAGAATTGTGGGATATGGAATTGTAAAGATTGGAAGCCTCATGATCAATAATATTTCCTTAGTTGAAGGATTCAACTACAATTTGCTAAGTATCAGTCAGCTGTGCGACACTGGTTTCAAAATTAACTTTCAAGAATGAATATGTTTAGGAATCAGTAAAGACTTCTCTCAATCTTTCACGGGCTGAAGACATGGGAATATCTACCTCTTGGATATCAAACCAGATGAAACCAAATGTCTAATCTCAATTCAAGAATAAGCAAACTTATGACATAGAAAACTTGGGCACATCAACATAAAGCAAATAGCCAAAATCTTAGCAAAGAAACTTATTCGTGGACTACCCAATCTGTCATACCAAAAGTCTGATCTATACACACCATGTGTGTTGGAAAAATAGGTAAGAAACTCAGTCAAACCAATAAATCAAGTTTCTACTAATCATGCACTGCAACTCTTACATATGAATCTCTTTGGATCAACTAGAACTCAGAGCATTGGAGGTAAGAAATACTATTTAGTGATTGTGGATGATCATTCACAATTCACTTGGGTATATTTCCTAGCAAGTAAGTCTGAAACATTTTTTTACTTTACAAAATTTGCTAAAAAGGTCCAAAATGAGAAAGGATATGTTATTTCAAGTATACAGACAGACCATTAAGGTGAATTTGAAAATTAAGACTTTACAAAATTTTGTGATAAATCTGGTTTTCAGCATATGTTCTCTTCACCATATACTCTAGAGCAAAATGGAGTCATGGAAAGAAAGAATAGGTTGCTTTAAGAAATAGCTAGAACTCTTTTAATTGAAAGTAACATCTCTTCTCGCTTTTGGGCTGAAGCAGTTTTTACAGCATGTTATATTATTAATAAAGTCTTTTTAAGGCCTATTATGGAGAAAACTCCCTATGAGTTATTCAAAGGAAATAAGCCTATTGTTTCATATTTTCATGTGTTTGGATGTAAATGTTTTATATTGAAAAATGTAAATGATCGTGTTGGTAAGTTTGAAAAAAAGTCAGATGAAAGTATTTTCCTTGGATACTCTATCATAAGTAAAGCTTATAGAGTTTACAACAAGAAGACTCAATCTGTAGAGGAATCGATGAATATCAAATTTCAAGATTTTATGCAAAACTAAACAATTCATACTCATCTTAAAGAATCTGAACCTACTCCAGACTCTACAAATTCTAAATCTCCAGAAGTAGTTCAACCTTTAGAAGACGAGCGACAAATGATCAACGAATATTCAAATGAGGAAAAAGATCAACAATTTGACAAATCAACCAGCAACTGGAAGCATAAGTCCAGTCATCCCAAAAATCTCATTATTGGCGATATTAATGAAGGAATTTGCACAAGATCCAAAAGGCGCGAAGAGTCTAGTCTTTGTGGCTCTTATTTCTAAAATAGAACCCAAGAGCATAGAAAAAGCTTTAACTGATGAAAGCTAGATTGAAGCTATGCAAGAAGAACTCAAGCAATTCGGCATCAATGATGTTTGGGAATTGACTTTTAAACCGAAAGGTAAATCCATCATTGGAGCTAAATGGGTTTTCAGGAACAAGATGAACAAGAAAGGAAAAATCATAAGAAACAAAGCAAGACTCATGGCTAAGAGATATATGCAAGAAGAAGGGATAGACTATGATGAGACTTACGCACCAGTAGCAAGGTTAGAAGTAATTAGATTATTACTTGCTTTTACTTGTCATAAGAATTTCAAGTTATTCCAAATGGACGTCAAAAGTGCTTTCCTAAATGGATTTATCCAAGAGGAAGTTTATGTGGAACAACCACCCAGTTTTGAAGACCCAAGGAAACCAAAGTCTGTATTCAGACTGAAAAATGCTTTATATGGTTTAAAGCAAGCACCTCGAGCTTGGTATGACAGACTAAGTAAGTTTTTAATTCAAAATGGTTTTGTCAAAGGTAAAGTAGATACTACATTGTTTATCAAAAGAGAAAGCAAAAGTTTTCTACTTGTTCAAATTTATGTTGATATTATTTTTAGATCTTCTAATGAAAGTCTGTGCAAGAAATTCTCTAAGTTTATGCAGGATGAGTTTGGAATGAGCATGATGGGTGAACTAACATTCTTTCTTGAGCTTCAAGTAAAACAACTAAAGGAGGGAATCTTTATTCATCAAGAAAAATATGCTAAAAAACTTGTCAAAAAGTTTGGACTAGAAAATTGCAAAAAGACTAATATACTAATGTCAAGTTCTTTGAAACTGGACAAAGATGAAGAAGGAAAGAGAGTTAACCATAAGCTATATAAGAGTATCATTGGTTCACTTCTTTATCTAACTGCTTCTAGACCTGACATTTTATTTAGTGTTTGTATTTGTGCTAGATTTCAATCAAATCCTAAAGAATCTCATTTAAGTACTGCAAAGCGTGTTATCAAATGCATTGCCTCAACTTCAAATTTAGGTCTCTTGTATCCTAAAGAATGAGATTTTACTCTTCTTGGATACTTGGACGCAGACCTAGCCGGATGCAAAGTTGATAGAAAGAGCACCAAGGCACCTGTCAACTACTTGGAAGCGGGATAGTATTTTGGTTTTCAAGGAAGCAAAGTACAGTAGCTCTTTCTACGGCGTAGGCGTAGTATGTAGCTCTTGGAAGTTGTTGTTAACAAATTCTGTGGATAAAACAATAGCTGAGAGATTTTGGAATTGAAGACTCATGCACCGAGATCAAATGTGACAACACCAGCACAATCAATTTCACCGAGAATCCGATTCTTCACTCAAGAGTAAAGCATATAGAGATTCGATATCATTTCATTAGAGATCATGTTCAAAATGGAGAAGTTTCTATTTAGTTTATTGATTCAAATAATCAACTGGCGGATATATTTACAAAGCCTTTGAAGAAAAATCAATTTGAAGTTATTCGTTCTAGACTCAATATCTTAAAGTCTGAGGAAGTTCAAACTTAGGACTGAAAGTCTAAAGTCACTCAAACTCAGACAATCAAGATCTACGACTGTAAGTTATTTCTATTTTAGAAACTTATCTCTCGGATCAAATCTTGAAAAGGTATGACTATCTATCCGAAATTGATTGGTGTTATTTCCTAATTTTCGTGATTATTGCAATCCTTTATTTTCGAAAAAGAAGTTAATTTTTGAAATGACAGTTATCTAATTTTTGAAAAAAAAGGCAGTTCTTTTTAAAAGGCATTTTTATATTTCATTTTTACGGTGTTTCATATGCCTCGCTTCGACTACCTTATATCTTGTTGGTTCTTCTTCGTTTTACTCATAAAAACCCTAAGCGAGCACAGATCTTCCACTTCTGTCTTCTTCTCTTGTTTAATCCTCGAAAGTTTTCATCTTTCTTGGGAAATAAGCTTAGAATCTCTCAAAGACTGTGAAAGATATCGTCTTAAGGAAAGTCTTTGAGAATCGCGAATAGGGGACCACGGCAAATGCATGAGGAGCCACGCACTTTGATCTCACCAAGGAAGAAGAATCTTCTAAACAGCAGCAATGCTCACAACATTCTCAGCAGCGTCCATTTCTTCCATCTAGCCCCCAGGATGTTGCCCATCGAGAAGAGGAAGAAATCATTGAAGATGCAAAACCCATAAGTACTCATAAGCCCACTTTTACCTACAAGCTTCACCGTGCTTTGAAGAGGAGTGGTACTCTGTTGAACTACATAGATGAATTTCTTAAAGACAAAGGGTATATAAATGAAACTTTCTTTGTACGGACAATGGAACGATTGGGAATTGCCCCTGCGGGGTCAGCGGAAGAAGCTTTAGCGAATATCCCAAGTGATCCACGTGTTGGAGGGCTGAGTTAACCAAATGGGAATGATGATGATAGGATGTACAGTCAGTTTAAACCTAGAATGCATGTTGAGATGAAAATCTAAAATAAAAGGACAGACTTGTTTTGCTCAGAGGAACACAAGCAATTATACTTTAAGTTGCTAAAGCGTGGGGTGATAAACCCTAGAAGTGTGGACTTTGATTTTCTTGACTTTGTGAATGTCAATCTGTGGGAAAAATTTAGTCTTCTTCAACTCGAACAGTTTTGTTTTGAAACGACAAAAGCTCATGCTGAACTTACTGCTTATTTTTATTCGAATCTCAGTTTTTTGGATGCGAATAGATTCTCTTTCAGTGTTTGAGATCAGGACTATGTAGTTGACATGAATACATTGGCTGATGTGATTGGGGTTGAAAGAGGGAGATATCAACCCATCAGTGTGTTTGTTACTCGTGCAATGATCGAGCTTGTTTAGGATAGAACAACGGAATGAAGGATTTCCTATTTGAGGATGAATGTGTCCAACATTTTGCTTCACAAGATAGTGATTAACTGCCTCAGACCAAAATCTACTTCAAAGACTGACGTTTCAAACTTGGAGGCAAAGTTGATGTATGCCACCAATGCTGGCAAAAGTTCTCTCTTCCACACACTATTATGTTCCACATGTACAGAACAATGATGAAGGACAAGGGTTAACTTCCGTACGCAGCTCTTGTGACCAAGTTATTCAGACAGTTGAATGTTAAACCTCCCCGGATTCTTTGTGTTCGAACATGCGATCAAATGGTGGTGGGATTGAAAATGGTCTTTAAAATGCGTTTGAAGGAACTCGACAAGGTTTTGGAGCAATTCAATGTGAAAACCCCTGTCAAGACTCATTCAGTCTCTTCGACGGCAAAGCGAAAAGGGAAGGAGCCTATGGTTGCTCCATCCAAGAAAATAAGAGCTCTCATCATTGAGGATGAAGAGGATGTGGATGACGTCACCATTTCTACGATGGCATTGAAGAACTTGAGTCGTTCTGTTCTAGAAACAATGAAAAGACAAGAAAAAGACAAGGATGGGATAGAACAAAGGACTGAAGAGAGAGAAGATTTGGAGAAAGAAGCAAAGGAGAAAGAAGTAGAGGAGAGAGATGCAAAGGAGGAAAGAATTGAAGAATAAGAAGAGGAGAGAGGAGATCAAGCAGAAGCAGAGCATGAGGAACACTTTTCTCCACCTAAAGGCATGGAAACAGGGGGAGATCTTGAGAAAAGAGGAACGTCCTCAATCCTTGCCACCAGTGAAGGAGTAAGTCGTTCTCCAGCAGATCCAGAGGACATCTTTGCCTCTCAATTTCCTGAGGAGGGACATGAGGTTCCATCGCTCAATCTGCGTGATCGTGCTGAATTGCCATCATCTACCAATACTCCGTCTGATCGTGCTGAATTGCCATCATCTACCAATACTCCGTCTGATCGTGCAGAAGCTAGTACTCAAACAGACAATTCGGCAGACTTTCACAGAATACTTGATGTTCTTTTAGAGATGCGATGTCAAATTTATGCTCTGGGATATGGAATTTAGAACTTGCAGAACGCAAGACAAGCCTCTTCAGTGTCTTTGCATGATTAGATCAATACCCTTGCTCTTCAAGTTCAAGCAAATACTAAGGGTGAAGATGTAGCAAAATTGAAGGAGGATTTGAAAAAGCTAGAAGGGATTGTCCCGTCAATGGGAGATTTCTAGCTTGTTTGTGTTCCCAAGCAATCTTAAAGCCATTCTCTTTTCATCTCTAACTTTTTAATGATGACAAAAATGGGGAGAGATGTGGTGCAGATTTGATTTTGAACTTTGAACTCTTGACTTTTTGAACTTTTGTGACGATTATGTTTGATTGACTTGACTCTTGTGTTTGGCTATTTGGATTTGGACTGGATTTAGATTTGACTATTTAAACATTTGTTTCTCTTAAGCACTATTGATATCTCATGGCTTTGCTCATTTACAAAACTAACATATTTTTTGTGGATGCAGATTCTAATGTTATCGTTATTAAGCCATTTATCTTTTGTGAGATATCTTTATTTGCTTAAGTAATGTTTTGCAAGTCAAAGTTATCCAAATCTGCAGGAAAGTTTTGTCACCATCAAAAAGAGGGAGATTGTTGGAGAAAACATCATTGAGTGTTTTGAAGTTGACAAAATGTTTCCATCAATCTATTCTAAAGACTTGTAAACTCTACTATCAAAGTTCGAAAACCTCCAGACTGCCAGACTCAAAACTCAAAGTCTATCATCATTAACAGTTTATAGACCGTCAAAGAAGGCTTATCCGAAATGAAGTATTTCGTTAAGGATTTTATTCTGTCGACTAAAGAAGATCACTTGGCTGGATATAGCATGTCAAGAATCCATTATTCGAATCAAGATTGATTCAAGGATTTTGGTTCAATTGATTGGCGAAGTATACTTGGAAGGTTTTACTTATGGAAACCTAGATCCCGATTGTATGGGCGAGCATGATTGATGGGCTATCATCATGTTCCTTAAATAGCTCGAAAATCTTCCTAATTGATTCTGTCCAATGGGTAGATTGGAAGAATTCCTTTGGTAAGTGCCAATGGATATGATGGCATAAAGGAGTATATAAGGAAGACGTTCCAGTTGTTCGAGTGTGTGCGCAATAGAATAATTCCAAAGTCTAAAGCTCATTGTTCTTAGTCAATTAAAATGTTTAGTAAAATCTTGTACGCAAAAGAGAGTCTATATTTTTTAAAGACCTTGAGGAAGTGTAGCAGAGTCTCTACACTGTGGAATCAAGGAAGAGCTTTACTGTAACAACTCTTTTGTTTCATAGTGAAATCTAGCTGGTGGGCTGTTAGTGCGAAAGAGTGGACGTAAGCTTGGATTAAGCTGAATTACTATAAACTCTGTGTTCATATTCTCTTCCCTACACTCCTTTACTTTGATCGTAACACGTTTTGTTTACAAGAGATGAATTTCCTTTTTATAATCTATTATTGATTAGTGATGCACACTTATCTCAGAAATTTGTTTTTACACCTATTCACTCCCCTCTAAGTGCTCGTACTAGCTTTCACAGGTGCGAGATGCCAGGAGGTGAAACATGACATGCTTTGGATGCTGGTGACTGAAATATGGAACCAAAGGCTTTCGTGATGCCAGGTTGGGTTCTAATGCCTGGAGGGATGCAAACAGTGGTCCTCCGCGAGATAGTGTTATTGAATCAAAAATCTATTGACTTTTAAAGTTGTTTATTCTGCTGGGCTACACCATTTTGATAGTTGCGCATGATTATAGGACAAAATTGTGTGGCACAGTATGAGACGTGTCATAATGGTTTAGCCTTATAATCGAGACCCATTTGATTCACATGATGTGTTTCGATTTTTAAACTACATTTGCCATTTTGTTGGAAGACTCTATTGATTTAATGCATGTTTATTACTACTATTATGCATACTGATTTGGGTTGCATGGAATTGAGTGATGATAGGCTCCGTAATATAGTTTCGTAAAATTTTGACTGCTGAGTAGTCATACTCACCCCTTGTAGGGACTAACATATTACAGAGTGATAAAGTTGCTATCACCAGAGGATAATGACGGAGGCTCGAGCGGAATGGAGTGACGAAGGATGCGAGGTCAGCAGCGAAATTTTGGACATCGACACTTGTTGATAGACGACTTGTGAATAGCTGATGGAAAATGTCGGTCTAGTTTTTGATATAGCCAAGTATAGGAAACTTTGGCTTTTGTTGTATCAACAAAAGACGTCTACCAAGTTTATGTTAATAAAAAAAGTGTCTGATTATTATCTATGTGTATCTAGTGTGCATCATTTCTATGTTTAAGGAAGGGAGTTGTTGGATTTGCTTATGCCATATTATTGTGTAAGGACCAATGAGAAATGTGATAGACCCCCTAGACTTGCGGATTCACCGAAATCCAAGGGTATCAGAATAAAGGACATCCAGGACAAGGAAGCAATGTGGCGACCCTAACGGATCGGGAGCCGTAGAGGGGTGTCACACTTGATTAATAGGAGAGCTGTCTTCTAGATGAGTTTCCTTGAAACTAATTTTCCTATGCCGTGGTATGTTTAGGAAAAAAGGAGGCGTACAATAGCTAATGTAAAAATATTATCTTGTCAAAAAATATTTTGTAATTATGGGATTTTATATATCCTCTAAAGATTCTATCACTCTGAGAAATACCAAATGTACAGAGAATTATTCAATTAGTCCTAAACTTATTGTACATATATCAATTTAGTACTAAACTTTCAAATTTGCCATGAGAAGAGCCGGTGGAAGCGGAGGCTGCTTTGCTAAGAAAAGTGAAACAAATACTTCGAATGATGCAGCTGAAGAGAAGGGCACAAACTCTGGTCTGGCTCTGTCTTCCCTATCTACCAGTTCATCGTGCTCTGTTCCTTTGACACCTGATGCCTCTGAAACCTGGAATTCATCTAGTAGTCACATGGCAGGAAGGTCGCTAGCGTGTGGAACTCGCAGAGGTCATGACTACATGAATGGGAACAGCCAGTACCAAAATTACGGCCACTTCCAGGCGTACGCATATTCAAATGAAGGGGAGAGAGACCGCTGTGGCCAGCAACCCGGAGAGGGATCTCTCTACCGGGTTCAAGAAGCTGCGTGGGTCTTATAGTGAAGGTATTGGGCCTACCACTAAATATGTAAGAAGGCTGTCATCATGGTTTCGCTCCCACGATTCTTGGCAATCCATTGATGGCCATTCATTCTTGGTTTTTGTTCTATGTGTTTGTGATGGCTTGTTGGATAAAAAGGAGGTCCCGAGCAGGAGACGAGGAATATGGACATGGGAGTTTGTGGATGTCCACTTCCTCATTTTCCCCCAACCTTCCTTGTTCTTGTTGAGTAGGTCACTCCCAATTGGAGAGGTCAATGCAATTATGTATATCTGTAGTAGAATATGTATAGTAGTGAGTGTGTAAAAGAAAAAAAAAGGGAGATAAAGGAAAAGAAAAAAAAATATCAAAAGAGATGGGGAGATAAATCAACGTGATTTTCCATATCTAGAAAATCAAGGGAGATTGGAAAAGAAATCAAAGTGATATTCTCATATATACAAAATCACGAGAGATTAAGAGATAAATCTACGTGATTTTGTATCGTATAATTCCTATTTGGGATTGTATTTGCTCCTATGAATAGGAGTCCTCCTCAATGGAGAAGAGTAGACACAGAAAGAATATCAGAGAGCATAGCGGAAGAAACAGTTTTCTTCTTCCAAGAAAAAGAGTTATCTTTGAGTGAGTTATCCAGTTTGTGAGGGGTTCAGATCCACAAATTGAAGAACAGAGAGAGATCCACCTTTGGGTGAAGTTGTATCCCATTATTTATTATAGTGGAAGTTTGAAGTGGACTACGATCCCGTGGTTTTTCCCTTCGCCTTGGAGGGTTTTCCACGTTAAAATTCTGGCGTTATTTATTATTCATCTTTACTGCTTTCAGCTAGTATTTCATCCTATTTAATTTTCACAGAAATAGTATCGGGAAAAATTTTCTAAGCGTTCTCCACAAATATTTTTCCCAACAAGTGGTATCAGAGCTTGGTTGCTCTATTTATTATTTCTCTGTGCAGAATTAAATGGAGGAAAATTTTGGCAATATGATAAAATTGACTGCATTCAATTATGCAATCTGGAAACCAAAGCTGGAGGATCTGCTATACATTAAAGATCTTTGGAGGCTAATTGTGATATCGACAGAGGTACCAGCGTCCGAGGAGTCGATCCGTAGCGGAAGCCAAATTGGCATCATCTTCTAGTGGCAAACCAACGACAATGTCTCGATAGCGAATGGATGGTGCTTAATCGGAAGTGTGCCGCTCAAATCCGACAATGGATTGATAAGAGTATTTTTCAAAATTTTGCTAATGAACATGATGCTGGTGTTCTTTGGTAAAAATTAGAGAAGATGTACGTAAGAACAACGGCGCAAAATAAAGCGAATCACATGCGGCGGCTCATGAATCTGAAATACAAAGACGGGAGCAGTGTCTCGAAACACATGAGCGAGTTCCAAGGTATAGTAGACCAACTCAATTCTATGAAGATGACATTAGATGATGAATTGCAGGCATTACTGCTCGCTTAGCTCTTTGCCAAATAGCTGGGACACTTGTTGTGTCGCCAACAACTCGGCTCCCGACGGCAAACTTACCATGGACGTGGTAAAAGATAGAATGTTGAATGAAGAATCCCGGCGAAAAGAGAGTGGAGTCAACCCTGCGTTCGAGGCTCTTGTCATTAATCGACAAGAAAATCAAGAACAGAGAGGGAGAAGCAAAAGCTGAAACTTCCGGAATCAGCAATGAGGAAGGTCCCAATCCAACTTCAAACGAGACAAGAAGTGCCATCATTGTGGTAAACCGGGACACTTCATCCGAGAATGCAGAAAGCTAAAGGCGGAAAAATCAAAAAGTCATAATGTCAACAAAGCTAATGAGAACCAGACGAATGACACTGCGAATATTGCGAATGAGGTGATCATTATTCAAAGTGATGATTCCATTAATCTTGCATCCCAAGATTCGACATGGGTAGTTGATTCTGGCACATCCTACCATGTCACGGCTCATCAAGATCTTTTTACTTCTTACACCACTGGTGATTTTAGACTCGTAAAGATGGGAAACGAAGGTACGTCCAAAATTATTGGTATGGGTAATATTTATTTGGAGACTAATGTTGGATGTAGGCTACTACTCAAAGATGTGGGACATGTTCCGGACATACACCACAATCTTATATCTACCGGCAAGCTTGATGACGAAGGCTACATCAATTTCTTTAGTGATGGAAAATGGAAGCTCACCAAAGGTAATTTGGTGATAGCCAAATGAGAAAAGACTAACTCTCTCTATATCACACAATTCAAGCCGTGTGGAGGAGAGGTGAATGTAACCAGAAAAGGAGTCACCACCGAGTTATGGCATAAGCGACTCGGACACATGAGTGAGAAAGGACTTGAGATTCTCACTAGAAAGCAACTTCTACCCGGAATAAAAGGTACACCGTTGAATACTTGTGTCGACTGCATTATGGGAAAACAACATAGAGTAGCATTTCACAATTCCCCACCATCTAGAAAAGCTGAAATTTTAGATCGATACATACTGATGTATGCACAATGCAAACTAGGACACTTGGAGGTGCGCTTTATTTTGTAACATTTATTGATGACCACTCTAGAAAGGTGTGGGCATTTGCCTTGAAAACTAAAGATCAAGTGCAGGAAATCTTCAAGCAATTTTATATGAAGGTTGAAAGAGAAACAGGCAAGCGATTGAAATGTGTACGCTCTGACAACAGTGGTGAATACCAAGGACCTTTTGAAGATTATTGCAAAAACCTTGGGATCAAACTAGAAAGATCCATACCAAAAACACCTCAACACAACGGTGTCGCAGAGCAGATAAATAGAACCATATGTGAAAGAATCAGATGTATGCTCTCCAACGCAAAGCTGCCAAACCACTTTTAGGGTGAGGCAATGAGAACGGCGGTTGATTTAATCAATCTATCACCTTCAGCTCCACTTAACGGTGATGTACCACAAAGTGTCTGGACTGGTAAGGATATTTCTTATGGCCACTTGAAGGTGTTTAGCTGTAGAGCATTTGTTCACATTCCAAGGGATGAGAGATCAAAGCTTGATGGGAAATCAAAGCAATGTATTTTTTTGGGGTACGCACATGAAGAATTCGGCTACAGACTCTGGGATCCCATTAACCAGAAAATAGTCAAAAGTAGGGATGTGGTATTTCTTGAAGATCAGACAATCAAGGACTTCGAGAAGCACGAGAAATCTCCATCAACAGATGAATACCCAGTTGATCTTGGCCCAGTAGCTCCTCCTATCAACAAGTAAGCTGAATCTAGAATTGAAGGTATGACTACTTCAACTAACTTGAACCAATTGTTGAACAGGTCCCATCAGGACCTCAATTGAGGAGATCAACTCGTGAACGACAATCTAGTCATAGATATTCTCCCAATGAGTATGTGATGCTCACTGACGGGGGAGAACCAGAGAACTATGTGATGCTCACTGACGGGGGAGAACCAGAGAACTACCAAGAAGCTATATACCACGAGCATAAAGAGGAGTGGTTAAAAGCTATGCAGGAGGAGATGAAATCCTTAGACGAAAATCATACTTATGATTTAGTCAAGTTGCCACAGGAAGAAAAGCTCTCAAAAACAAGTGGGTGTTCGACTAAAGATCGAAGAAGGTAACTCACGCCCACGATACAAAGCAAGGTTGGTTGTGAAGGGATTCGCTCAGAAGAAAGATATCGACTTCGATGGGGATATTTTCTCCTGTTGTTAAAATGTCATCTATCCGAGTTATCCTTGGCTTGGCAACAAGCTTGAACTTGGAGATCGAGCAACTTGACGTGAAGACCGCATTTTTTCATGGAGATCTAAATGAGGAGATCTACATGGATCAGCCAGAAGGTTTCAAAATCAAAGGCAAAGAAAATCTTGTGTGTAAGTTGAGGAAGAGTCTTTATGGGCTCAAGCAAGCACCAAGACAGTGGTACATAAAATTCGATTCCTTCATGGAAGAAAATGGGTTCAACAAAACCATCGCTGATCACTGCGTTTCTGTCAAGAAATTTCCTGATGGTAATTTTCTCATTCTTTTGCTTTACGTTGATGACATGCTAATTGTTGGCCAGGATAAAAGCAAGATCAACAACTTAAAGAAGGAATTGAGCAATTGCTTTGCGATGAAGGATTTGGGACCCGCAAAACAAAATCTTGGGATGGAAATCTTGCGAGACAGGCAGAATCGTAAACTCTGGTTATCTCAAGAACGGTATGTTAATAAAGTTCTTGAAAGATTTAATATGAATAAATCCAAAGCAGTTTGTTCTCCACTTGCAAATCATTTCAAACTCAGTTTAGAGTAGTGCCCAAAAGGTGAGATAGAAAAGAAGGAAATGGAAAAAGTCCCTTATGCATTGGCAGTTGGCAATCTAATGTATGCGATGGTATGTACGAGGCCTGATATCGCCTATGCAGTTGGTGTGGTAAGTAGATTTCTTTCTAATCCTGGTAAGGAACATTGGGCAGCGGTCAAATGGATATTCAAGTATCTTCGTGGTACATCTAATAACTGCATATGTTTTGGTGATGGTAAAACTGTGTTAGAAGGTTTTTCGGATTCAGACATAGCAGGGGACATGGACTCAAGAAAGTCTACATCGGGATATCTAATGACTTTTGCAGGGGGAGCAGTTTCATGGCAATCTCGACTACAAAAATGCGTTGCCCTATCTAGTGCTGAAGCAGAGTATATTGCAATGACGGAAGCATGTAAAGAACTCTTGTGGATGAAGAAGTTTCTACAAGAAGTGGGCCACAACCAAGAGGAGTATATCTTGTATTGAGATAGTCAAAGCGCAATACACCTCAAAGCAAAAATGCAACTTTCCACTCCCGATCCAAACACATTGACATCGATATCATTGGATACGTGATGTGTTGGAAGAAAAAGCCCTACAGCTGAAGAAGATACACACTAACAACAATGGCTCAGATATGATGACAAAATCTCTATCTACAGTGAAGATGCAAGCTGTCGAACTTTTGCAGGTTTGACACCTTCTCCAAATTGCTCGTGAGGGGGAGATTTGTTGAGTAGGTCACTCCCAATTGGAGAGGCCAATGCAATTATGTATATCTATAGTAGAATATGTATAGTAGTGAGTGTGTAAAAGAAAAAGAAAAAAAAGGGAGAAAAAGGAAAAGAAAAAAAAATATCAAAAGAGATTGGGAGATAAATCAACGTGATTTTCCATATCTAGAAAATCAAGGGAGATTGGAAAAGAAATCAAAGTGATATTCTCATATATACAAAATCACGATAGATTAGGAGATAAATCTACGTGATTTTGTATCGTATAATTCGTATTTGGGATTGTATTTGCTCCTATGAATAGGAGTCCTCCTCAACGGAAAAGAGTAGACACAGAAAGAATATCAGAGAGCGTAGCAGAAGAAACAATTTTCTTCTTCCAAGAAAAAGAGTTATCTTTGAGTGAGTTATCCAGTTTGTGAGGGGTTCAGATCCACAAATTGAAGAACAGAGAGAGATCCACCTTTGGGTGAAGTTGTATCCCATTATTTATTATAGTGGAAGTTTGAAGTGGACTACGGTCCCGTGGTTTTTCCCTTCGCCTTAGAGGGTTTTCCACGTTAAAATTCTGGTGTTATTTATTATTCATCTTTACTACTTTCAGCTAGTATTTTATCCTATTTAATTTTCACAGAAATAGTATCAGGAAAAATTTTCTAGGAGTTCTCCACAAATATTTTTCCCAACAGTTCTCTCTACAGGAGTAGGTCTCTGTGTTGTGAACTTTCGACTGAATTTTTAGCTTCCAGTCAGACAGGACATCCTCTTAATGCTTGAATTTTAGGTCATCACAGGTGACGAAAAATATTAACAACTTTGATGAACTGATTTTCCTACTGTACTAGATTTCTTTTTAGCATGGTGCTCGGGAGACTCTACCTGCCTGCTATCTACCTTGGCACTACGCAGTAGCATGCTCATGCCAGGACTTGAATATGATGTGTCATGCTTCGAACAGACTGTTTTGCAAATTGATGTTTACTTTAGGTGGTGCTGAAGCTGAATCTTGAGCATTTTGAGTATTTTAGGCTGTGCCTGGTAAAATTTCTGTTTTTTTCAATTTTAGTTCTTTTGTTCCTCGGAACAAAAAAAGAAGATGAACCTGTTTGCTAATGCCAAATTGTTTTTCTATTTCGGGGATAGAAAGTTAGCCCAAAATATATTTGGAGCAGAAACGAGAAAAAAAAAATTGCTTCTGTTCCTAGCAACAATTTCTAGAAATAAGCAATTTTTTTTTCTTTTATTCTTCTCTCTTGCCACGGCCACCTTCAACCGCTCGTAGCCATTGTTGATCGCTGGCTGCCGCTGCCGTTGGCACACGCCCGGTGCCGCACAACCCATCGGCCGCCGATGACCGACGCCGCCGCGCCGCCCATCGCCAATTCCGATTGCTGCCGCGCCACCGGTCGCTCATCACCTTCCGCCACCGCATGATCGCAGGCCGCCGATCATCACCGCGACTACGCCGCCGGTCACCCATCGCCGCGCGCGCACGACCACAAGCCATCAATGCCATCGCTAACCGCGCCACATAGCCCATCGGCTGCCTCCTCTCGCGGCCACCCTCCGCCGCCATCGACGGTCATGCGGCGGCGACAGGGCAACGGCAACGGGCGGTGGCGGTGGCAGCAAGCGGTGGCGATTAGCGGTTGACGATCCGTGAGCAAGAATAAAAATAAATAAATACAAAAAAGAAATTGTTGCATTACCAAACGCATTTATATTCATTTTCTATTCCAAGAGTATAAATTTTGTGTAATTACTAAACGGGTTCTTTTACTAAGAAATTGTTCCCCGGAATAGAAATAAAAAAGAACTATTTTTGAAAAAAAAAAAACTCTTCCCGCCCCCTTAGGGCCTACATGGTAATTTTTTGTTTCTCCCAATTTCTATTCTTTTATTCCTCGGAACAAAAAAAAAAAAAGAATAAAAATCCGTTTGGTAAAACTTTTGTTCTCGGGAACAAAAACAATAATAAAAAAAAGTAACTTCTTGTTCTTGGGAATAATTTCAAAAATAAGCCAATTTTTATTTTCTTGCTTGATGCGGCCTTAAGTGGCCTCTTGCCAACCGCCAGCCACCTCTCGGCCGGCCACGGCCACCGTGCCGGCCGAAAGCCGACCGCCATCAACCGCCCCAACACCCCACCGCAGCGACCATCATTGCCACCACGTTTGATCGTCGTCGCTACCACCCACAGCCCACCGGCCGCCATCAACCGCCGTTGCCGTCGCTGACCACCGGCCACCACCGCAAGACCGCCGGTTGCTCATCATCGCCAACCCTCATTGCCCGTCGCTGTCGCCCCCACCTATCGCCACCGACCGCCATTGCATGATCGTGGCCCAAAACCCGTTGACGGTCGGCGCCAGCTAGTGGGCTATGGGCGGTGATCGTGCGGTGGCGGCCGAGCGGCCGGTAGGCTGTGGGTAGTGATCGTGCAACGGCGGTTGGCGGCAACGGTCGGCGATCGGCGATCCCGCAGCGGCAAGTGACGGCGATGGGTGGCGGGTGGCGGTGACGAGCAAAGTGGCGGCAGTGGGTGGTGGTCAACGGTCTCGTAAGCAAAAATAAAAAACATATAAATACAAAAAATAAAAATTTGTACCAAAAAAATTTTATATTATTTTTCCAATTTTAAGAATATGAATTTTGTGTAGTTACCAAACGCTTTATTTTACTCAAAAATTATTTTCCAGAATGAAAATAGTTTAGAACTATTTTTGAAAAGAAACTGTTCTCTGACCAATAAGCGTTTGTGCACCCTTAGACAAATTTTGCCTTCTTCTTCAAAGTGCAGTCATGCCTCTTCAAGTCGAGAGACATTTGCGAAGGTTTAGCATCGCAGAGGTGTTAAGTCTTTGTTTCTTGTGATATATACACTTGGGTGGCTGACGCAATGAGTGAGAATAGTTGCCTCTTTTTTGAGTCATTCTCTGTTTTCTCGGGATGCCAGAGGGATTCGTATGGCCAGGAGCCTATACATATACGCTCAATGAGGCCAGCCTCTCATTTCAAATTCAAACTTTTCCTTACTAGGCCAATAGCTTCTTAGGACGCGTGTATGATAACCATTCTATTTTTTTCTAGAATTATATTTTTGTTTAAACAGAAATCAGTTTGGCAACGCAATTTCATTTTTTTATTTCTAAAATAAATTTTAATTCCAAAAATAGGTTTGAAACATAAATGAGAAGTGAAACAGAAATGAAAAATAAAAACTTTTTTCATCGCTCGGCCTCGTTACTAGCCAGTCACCACCCGCCATCGCCTGTTGCTACCACCCACCATTCACCACTCACTACCGCCGTCCACCTGTGTTCGTTGGCCGCTAGCCGCCAAATGTTGCCTGTCGTGTCCATCACCCCCTGTAGCCATTGATTGCCGGTCGCCTCCGGTCGCCTCCTATCGGTTGCTACTACCCACCGTCCATTGTCGCCCAAGAGGAAAGGAATTTGGGGTTATTAACAAATGAATTTCTATTCCAAGAATAACAATTTTGTGTCGTTATCAAATGCATATTAAATAGAAATAGAAAATTTTATTTATGTTCTAAATATTTACCTCGTTATTGTAGTCACGTCCAACTTTATATTCAACACCGTTTTAGCAAGCTCGCTAAGTGCGTTCCCACGTCATGGGCACTAAACTAGTCTCCGTTTTGTTGCTTGCTCATGCTTAAGCTCGCTGCGGTGTTTTCATGTGCCTCGATTTGGACTTTTATGATGTGCTCAAGAGGGTCCTCATTAGACTCGTTCCCTCACTTGCTCAGGTTGTTGCCAATGGAATGTTTTGAGCAATTTTGGTGATTAGAGTTGGTTTCCCTTGTTGACAACTTTGTCATCCGAATATTTTTGTTGTTCATTGGCAGAGACATTTGCTTTAGGCGGGGACTGGAGGACTTTCTCAGCTTACCCATAAATTAGAAGCAAGTAGAGAATGTCTCCCTTCAGTGTGCGCGTAGTCTTGCGTCTTTCCCCTTAGTTTCCTTCGACCTAGCTACTTCCAATTAGCTATACAAACGTTTCAATTCTTTAGTCTCGAGGATATTATATTATTGCTATCCAAGTTTTTTGCCGTGCTTATTTATGTTATTCTCAGGTAAGCGGACTGTGCTTTTTATGCATCCTTGTCCCACTCCCCTGCCAAGTGATGTTTCTTCTCTGTTTATCCGTTATGTGCTAGCACTTGCATCAGGAGAATACTGGGTTGGTCAAAGAAAAAGTGGGTAATGAAAAGAATTTTTAAAAAAAAAAAGATAGGGAGCAGTTATGTGTAGATGTGTGAGCTAGTGGAAGCGAGAAGAACGGAAACATATATATATAAAGAAAGAGAGAGAGAGAGCTCACTGGGAATGTTTTGGAGGTTTGTTTATAAAACGAACTAAGTGTATGTTTCCTTATTCACATAGGAAAAGTGGGAGGAAGTGGATTAATTATTAAGTGTGAGACTTTTTTAATGTAGTTAAAGAAAAGATTTGGTGTGGGATAGATCCCATTACACCTGCAGGTGTGCAAATAATTGTGCAAATTATTAAGCGCACTAAGCACGCTTGTGCACTCAAGGTTTAATTAGCACTAATCCATTTATTTTACTTTATTTTATTTCATATAGTTATTTTATTAACTTTTATTATTTCAAAGGTTGTTTTTGTTTATTAAGTATTTTAGAAATATGAAAATTAGGAATTTCATTTAATAAAAATTATTATTTTATTATTTTTATTGTTTTGAATTTTTTATATGTGTTTTTTCAAAACAACCTTTGGAAATTACACTTGTTCACATACGGTTATTTTATTAACCTTTATTATTTCAAAGGTTTTTTTTTGTTTATTAAGTATTTTAGAAATTATGAAAATTAGGAATTTTATTATATTATTAAAGCGAATTTTTTATATATGTTTATTCAAAGCAACATTTGGAAATTACACTTGTTCAGTTTGCAACAATTCCCAAAGGGTTGCAATTGTTCATTTTGTAGCTCCTTCCAAACAAAATGATATCTTTGTTCAATTTACAACCTTTCGCAAAGATTTGCCTATCTTCTTTAAGACCAATTTAAATATATATGTCAGTTTTTTTGAATTAACAAGTGAGAGATTATTTTTCAAGTATTTTTTCCAAAACTACAGCCATTTTTCAATTGTCTCCTAGAGAGACTTTGGAAAAAAATATTAAAATTGCTATCTAGTAATTTCATTTTAGACTTTGTTATATCCTTAAGGATATTAGCCAGTGATCATTAGTAATTTTGTGGGGCAAATAAATCTTTAAAGAAAGTGATATCATTCCTCAACGTCCGGTTTGATTACTCTATTAATTCGAAATCACATTTTTTCGACAGAGAGGGGAGGGTTGTCGCACACGAAGATGAGACGTGCTTTTACTCTTTTTTTTTTTTTTTTTGGTAACGACTTTTACTCTTGTTTTGATCGCTAAATGCCACGTGAAACCTCGGAATCTTAGAACCGGAACCCAACGGTTCGAAATCTTTGACTGAATCAATTATACCTCTTTTTCTATTTCTTTTTTTAATGTCGGAATACTTTCAAAGTGGGGTAAAACCTATTTTCGCCTTTGTTCCATGATCTATGGTTTACTCGAGCTACCGACATTGACAAATTAGGCAAGATTTTGACCGGATGCGAAATTATTGAAATTTTACTTTTTTAGTCTTACTAAGGTTCAATTTCGTCGCTTAGTTATATTCATGCTTGCGAGTATCATCTTAGTATAGATTGATTTGTGCATGGTCTGTTTTAGGCTAACATTTCATAAAGGATTATTTTTATTATATCATGTTTCGTTAACTCATGAAGTAGCTCACTTTGAGAGAGTCGAGTTATTCTAATATAACATGTCACGTTTGCATCTGCCCTTTTCTTTTACGCATTAGTTTATCCTAGACAATTGGTAAGAGTATTTTTATACTTTCCTTTCACCGCTCACGAGTCTTGTCCTCAAGTGTAAAATAAGACCTTATTTAATTTTTATCGGATGTGGCTTGGGTCTTTATTTTCTCGCACTTTACTAACTATTATTTTGTGATTGCTTTGTTTATTGCTTTGATTGTGGTTGGTTATATTAATTGTTTGCTCACCTCCGCATGATCACTTTTATTGGCTTAGGTTAATAAAATTGGACAAGATCACATGTTCGAACATTTTCGAAATAATGAGAAAATGTATTGGAAGGGTGCTAGTTAGACCTAGCATAATCTAGTCCTTGCTTTTAGGTATATGTTAGTGGTGGCTCTTAATAAAAGGAACAAAAATAGTCATAATCAATCAAGTCAATCAATTGTCATGTATTAGTAGGGTTCGGGAGAACCTGCCCTGGTATTCTCGCAAGGCCCTCAAAGATATCATTTGGCAATCTTTCGTCCTAACAGATGCCCTGCTCCCCTTCTCGAGGGGAGGGTCATGACACTCAGTACATGGCACATAAAAAAACTTGAAAATGTAAGAAAAAATGAAACTTTTTTTTTATGAAAAAGGAAAAAGATAATAATTCAAATAAAAGTAATAAACTAAAAATCTACCACCACCAATAGGAGCCTTGCCCACCTGGCCGCAAGCCGCCACCACTTCCGGAGCTTGAGGCCATGGTTGAGCTAGTGGCCATCGCTGCTTGAGTTTTGTCAAGTTTTGCCATGGGAACTTGGGCTTTCGAACAATGTTTCATCACTCTCAGCAAACTTTAGCGCTAGATGTGCGATCAAAGCAAAGCATAATTTGACTCTAGTTTAGTATTTTGGGATAATGACTCAAATGGTTCCTCAACTTTAATTTAATGTACAATATAGTTCATAAACTTTTAATTTGTTCAATGTGATCTCGGAACTTTATTTCAATGTACAATGTGATACTTGAATTTTTAATTTATCCAATATAATCCATGAACTTTTGATACATGTTTGATTTAGTCGTGAATTATGTGAAAATGTTAAATATTTTCAATTTATTAATTCAGGTTCATGGACAAAATTAAATTTTTTCATATAGTCTAAGGACTAAATCGAATATGTACTAAAAGTTCAAGGATCACATTGCATAAATTAAAAGTTTAGAGACCACGTTGCATATTGGGTCAAAATTTATAAATCATGTATGTCATTTTTCATTTTATCTCTCATCAGTTCTCATATTCTTTGAAGAAAAATCAAAGGGTAAAATTTCAGGAAAAAGAATGCTAAGAGAAATAAATAAATCAAACCATAAATAATAACGAGAATAATCACGACCAAGCGACGAAGGCCTCAGAAAAAGCTAGAGACGATGAAGCGTTGATCAGGAGAGAAGACGTTCGTCTCTGTTGGAATTCGAGTCGGCGGAAGATGACTTACCTGATTCCGATGCGCAAACAGCAAATAGCCCCGAATTGCCGATGATAGGCGAACAACACTTCCTCACGTTAGTCTGGATGCAATCACAAGGAAAACACTCGATTTCCACGACGTAAATGCCGATTGTTCTTGCAAAAGTGAAAATGGAATGCCTTCTTCTTCTTTGGTAAGGGAGACAAAATTTTGGCGCAAATGATCTGCCAACAGGTGCCAACGAGTGTCTACAAAAGACTTATATACGACACCCTTCATACCCTTTCAATTGTGTCTTTCCAATATAGCATATCAAGTCCAAATAGTGCAGTCCAATTGCACCCCATCATGGACGTACCAACTAAAGTACTACATCTCTCACTCGGACATGATGGGCTTGATAGCACTCTATCAAGAATATAAGACATTCAACATTCATCAACTTTACAAAACAATTGGGAGCTCAAATTATGCACCTGTTAGGGATGACATAATGGCTACAACCCCGAAAAGAAATAAACAATGGATGTCTCATAGTGCCCTAGACATATTTTGTTACATCAGTCCAAGTATACCTATCCCTTAAAGGCTATACTTGACTATTCTCAAAAACACCATGTATTTACAACTACATCTGCAACTGCAAAGGGCGATATAATTGGTCGACCAGTAAATACATGTGATAGATGTAAAATAACAATAGTCTTCCTTTGCACTCATGTATCTCTCAATTTCAGAACAACTACTTTCTTAGACATGTCTCATAGGTCATATATATTCATGATCGCCCGTAACATACTTAAGTAGCAACATTGATCTTTTACTTCGAGAATATAGTCAGAAGTAACATAGGGCACAAAATGAGGTAAATTATAAATTACCTCAATGACTCACACCATGAGTAAATAGGGATAATTTTACTCACCTTCCCTTGTTGGTCATATAATGCACATGTAGTATGAATTACATGCTATAGTGGATTTCTCTTTCTATAAGAGTGTATGTCATTTATCAAATATATCCACCATACAGATCTTAGCCTAAACATAATCACGTGCTTCTCACGTACTCATGTTTAGCCCGAGTGCTATATCAGCTCGCTTTCTATAGCGCCCAATTAAGTACTCGCATCCGGCATCTTTCAGGCACACATGACTGTGGGAATATCATGTTCCGTCTTGTTATAAATCAATCACAAACCTCATCTTGACTCCAATTAATGCGACATATTTTATGTACCAAACTTGCTCTTCAGCATTTATTTGTACATAACATTTCATTTCAACGTGCTAACTACAGTACTTGAGGCGATTGCTTGTGTGAGTGAGCCAATCATTGCATGCTGACATACTTTTCAATAATATATGTTTGTACTAGTCTCATAGTAGATTTGTACTTATTGATAAAACATCAAATCACTAATAAACAAAACAAGTACAATATATCTGTCCACAAATACATAAACCAATGATCCTCTACAATGACAGATATCACATTCTACGCAATCCTAGTGACATCCTATGGGTCAAGAACATGTCTCTAGGAATAGCCTTCGTACATGGATCAGCAACCATTCTATTGGTTGAAATGTATTGTAGAATCATTTCTTTCTGCGTTATAATATCTCTAATAAAGTTATTCTTTATGTCAATGTGCTTTATCCTTCCATGATACTTGGGATCTTTCACATAAGTAATGACTGCTTGACTATCGCAATAAACTGTCACCGGTCTTGGAACTTCAATGAAAGTGGCTAAATTTTCCAAGAAACATTTTAGACATACTGCTTCTTGCACTGCGGTAGAACATGCAATAAATTTTGCCTCCATCGTAGACAAGGCCGTGCATGTCTGTTTCTTACTATTCCAAGAAATCGCACCTCTTTTGAGCAAGAACGCATATCTAGAAGTCGATTTACGCTCATCTAGGTCTCCACCTCAATCGGCATCTAAATAGTCTAATAGGCGTAAATCATTCCCTTGGCAACAAAGTCGATAGTCTATGGTGCCCTTCAAGTATCTCAGGATTCTCTTCACTGCTTTCCAATGTGCTTGACCAAGATTTGATTGATATCGGCTCACCAATCCCACGGTATAGCATATGTTAGGTCTAGTACACATCATAGCATACATCAAACTTCCGACCGCACTAGCATAAGGAACAATTTTCATCACATTGATTTCTTCTAAAGTCTTAGGACACATCTCAGTACTTAGGCCTTCACCTTGCATGACAGGAGTATCAGTGGGATTACAATGCTGCATATTGAAACATGCAAGAAACTTCATAATATAAGACTCTTGTGATAAAGTAAGGAGTTTCCTTGATCGATTTCTTTCAATCTTAACTCCTAATATATAAGCAACTTCTCCCATGTCCTTCATCTCAAAATTGAAGGACAACCATTCTTTTATGGTGATAACCAAAACCTTGTCATTTCCAGCCAACAGAATATCGTCCACATAAAGTGATAAAATCACAAATTTATCTTTGGACCGCTTGACATATATACAGTGATCTTCTTCGATCATCGTAAAACCAAAAATTATTATTGCTCGATGAAAACGAAAATACCATTGTCTCTATGATTGCTTAAGGCCATATATTGAGCGATGAAGCTTGCAAACTTTATACTCTTGACCTTTAGCTATGAAACCTATTGGTTGTTTCATATAGATTTCCTCATCTAATTCTCCATTGAGAAATGCCGTCTTTACATCCATTTGATGTAATTCAAGGTCCAAATGTACAACGATGGCTAAAATAAGGCGTATTGAGGCAAACCTTATAACTAGTGAAAAAGTTTCCTCATAATCTATACCCTCTTATTGAGTATAACCTTTTGCCACAATGCGAGCCTTACACTTTTCAATAGATCCATTCGCCCTACGCTTAATCTTAAAGACCCATTTGTTTTCAATGGCCCTACGATTGGGTGATAGATCAACCAAGTCCCAGACATGGTTTGCCCTCATTGACTCAATCTCATCTTCCAAAGCTTTTCTTCATTCTTCCTTATCAAAGGACGAGAGAGTCTTTTGAACAGTCTTAGGCTCTGCATCATCTTTTTGAGCAATCATAAATGCTTCCCCTTCAATCTCAAAACAACGACAGGGAATACTTTTACGATTACTTTTACGCAATTGAATTTCTCTTGAATTCAATTCATCAGGCGATGCAACACTCCCACTAGGTCTTGTGTGTTGAGGTAAATCTTCATTTCCCTCAACAACATCAATGGGTGTGTTATCAGAATCTTCCATCTCATATAATTGGAAATCCTCATCAATCTCACCTCTATTAAGAAAATCGTTATCCAAGAACATGACATCTCGTGACTCCATTTCAGTCACACTTCCATCAACTTGTTCACCTATGAACACGTACCCTTTGAAGTGTTCGAAATATCTTATAAAGATACATTTCTTCCCTCTAAGACCTAATTTGCCATGTTTATGAGAAGAATCATGAACATAAGCTGTACATCCCCATGGATGTAGACTACTCAAGTCTGGTTTCCTACCAGTCTATAATTCATAAGGTGTGAAAGTGACCGATTTTGAGGGCACATGGTTAAGTATATAGACAGCAGTCAATAACGCATCTCCCTAATTAAAGATAGGTAAATTTGCTTACGCCATCATAGACCTAACTATTTTTAATAATGTTCTATTCCTTCTCTCAGCTACCCCATTTTGTCGTGAAGTACCAGGAAGAATCAATTGTCGTACAATTCACTTTTCATCACAAAGAGCCTTGAATTGCTCCGATAGATACTCACATCCACGATCAGTTCTCAATGCCTTTATTGTTTTGTTCAACTGATTCTCTACCATCGCTATATATCGTCTAAAACAGTTTAATGCTTCTGACTTATGGGAGATTAGAAAGACATAACCGAAACGTGTGAAGTCATCTATGAAAGTGATGAAATATGAGGCTCCATGCCTTGTCCTCACTTCAAAGGACCACAAATGTCAGAATGTATGAGATGTAATGGAAATTCAACTCTAGTCCCTTTATCGAATGGTTTTCTATTTTTTTTTTCCCGCCAGACAATGTTCACATATGGATAGACTAACATTAGTGAGTGACCCTAAAAGGCCTTCTCTAGCTAATCTTTGCATTCTATGTAATCCAATATGACATAATCTAGCATGCCAAGTACTTGCATCAATCTCAACGTTATTAGAAGACGCAATTAAAGAAAAACAACCATCAACATTAACATTAACATTGTATTGATCATGGTCAGTGTATAACACCATAAAATCATTCGATACATGACCTGAACCATAATAAACTGTTCCATACAAAATGTCAACACAATCACTATGGAAATTCAATACATAACCTAAGCTAAAAAGAACAACTACAGAGACCAAGTTTCGTTGAATATCTGGAGCATAAATGATATCATGCAAGAATATGTTTCAACCACCACGTAAGATTAATTTACATGTGCCGATTCCCTTCACTTCAACTCTTAAGTTATTCCCAACATATATCCATCTTCTTCCAAGCGATATCCGACGATACTCCACAAATGTTTATCGGTCTCTAGCTATATAGTCTATTGCTCCTGAGTCTACAATCCACATTGGATGAGATTCAACAAACATTACGATACTAGAAACAAAAGCATTACTCAAAGTAATAAAGTAATAGGGCACCTTTTTCGGCTCAATGCATTTACGAGCAAAGTGACCCATCTTGCCACAATTGTGGCATTCCATCTTGGTCTTGTCCTTCTTCCTACTACGCTTTTTACGTCAGAAGGTCTTAGCCCTCTTGGGTGCCTGATCAGTCATCTTCCCTTTATTGTTGAACTGAAGATTCCTCTTGCACTTGAAACTCGAAGCTTTGCGCGAACTCAATTCAGCAACATAAGCATGGGTAGAGGATCTCACAGCCTCTAGGCGCTCATCCTCTAATTCCAAATGACGCACAATATCATCAAAAGTGACAATATTCTCATTATGCATCATATTGATTTTCATATGCTCCCAATTGTCAGGAAAAGATCTTATAACAGCCTGAACTTGCTGTTCATCAGTAAGGGAGTGACCTACCGACTTCAGCTCACGGATCATATTTGACATCTCTCGAAGATGTTGCCTCATCGTTACATTTGGGTGCTTTCTGAATGTGTCAAATTTGATGGTGGGTCTCCTCAACTTAGTGGCAGATGTACCCCCAAACTTGTCCTTCAAGGCAACCCCATAGCTTGAGTTTTATCATAACTTTCAAACTTACACATGAGATCATCTTGCATACGGCTCAGCAACGTGATGCGAGCAATGTTAATTTTCTTTTTCCAAGCTTGATAAGCTTCTAGATCTCTCATGTGTTGAGCTGAAGTTCCATACTCAGGTTTATCTATGGTATGGTTGAGGGTTTCCAAAACCTCTTGCTCCTAAAAGATGTACTGAATCTTTCGGTGCCAAATATCATAATTGTCACCGTTCAGCTTCTCACCCTTATTGAGGTCAGCCACAATGGTCTTGGATGCCGAAATCATAATCAATTGCTAAAACACATTGACATAACAAACACAGAATTAATATTAACACACTTTATAGAGTAACACACATATTTAATTTGCAGCAAAGACAAACTAAATTAATGATAATTCAACAAAAGACACAAAAGCAAAAGTTCACTATGTTCCCAATCAACTTCTATATACAATTGTTCTATTATCACTAATTAGTTTAATTTGCACAAATTTTAAATTCTAGGTGAGAACTCCTTTCAATTTTACCAACCTACGAACTCCCACTAGGAAAAATGATTATATGATCTTATGTAACTTCTACATTTTTCCTTAACACAAAAAATATAGCATGATAATAAACAACAATCATGCTTCAACTATAATTAAAATCGCAATTCAACACATAATGGATTTCCTACCATTGTTCGAATTTTCTAGCAACTAGAAAATTACAAATATATTAAAATATATACATCATATTATTGAACCAAGCTCTACACAGTATATATAACATCATTAGCACACAAGCCATCTAATGTATTTCCTAAATCACAAGAATATACAAGCCACAAATGAATAAACTGCATTAAACCCCAAAAAATACGCGTACATAGGGTTTCCTACGCATTTTCATACATTTATTAAATTCAAAAATACAAAATAATTATACCACCATGTAAAGGACACTCATACGAACCAAACACCACCGACCACACTCCAATCGGAGCACACACGTGCCCCCCACGCGCCGCCTGAGTGCGTGGTGCGTGTGGCGCATGCACCAGCGAGCCAAACGGCTCCTGGCTGGTCCGACCAGTCGAACTGGTGACTGGTTCGACAGGTGATCGGTCTAACTAGTCCAACCGATCCGACTGGTGACCGCTTCGATCGGTTTGACTGCTGGACTGATTGACCGGTCCGACCGTTGACCGGTCAACGGTCGGGTCGGGTCGAATATCGGGTCAGTTCGAATCTCAGGTCTCCGGTCGGGTCGCCGGCTGGCCAACTGTCGCCGGCGCTAATGTCATTGATGATGTCATCCTAGTGATTACCAACCGTTGGGTGACGTCATGGTGACGTCATCACGTATCGGTTCACCAACCGATGCATGCCGGTTTGCTGGTTGGCGCGTGTTGCGCACGTGCCGATTGGCCGACTAGCGCGTGTGGTGCACGCGTTAGCTGTGCCAGTGCTTCAAGCGCGTGGCGCCCACGCACATCAGCTTCTGGCCATGCGTGTGGGCGCGTTTGGCATCTCCCGGCGACACTCAATCCATCGCTGAACTTGTCTCGACGAGCTCTTTCACCCTCTATATTCAAAAATTAATTTTAACCAAAAAATTATTTCGAAAAATAGCCGAAACCTCACGGATGCACGCGACCCCAAACCTATTCTTTGCTCTGATTCAATTTCGAGTTTTTCATATGGCAATTCCGACTGCCAAATAATGTAGATTTCATACTCTCAATCTCAATATCAAATGGTAAATGAGAAAAACTTGATGAAAAATAAGGTAGAAATCACGACCGGGCTCTAATACCAATGTTGAAATTCGAGTCGACAGAAGACGACTTACTTGATTCCAATGTGCAAACAGCAAATAGCCCCAAAACAAACGTTGAATTGCCGATGATAGGCGAACAACACTTCCTCACGTTAGTCTGGATGCAATCACAAGAAAAACACCCGATTTCCACAGCGTAAATGCCGATTGTTCTTGCCAAAGTGAAAATGGAATGCCTTCTTCTTCTTTGGTAAGGGAGAGAAAATTTTGGCGCGAATGATCTGCCAACAGGTGCCAACAGGTATCTACAAAAGACTTATATACGACACCCTTCATACCCCTTCAATTGTGTCTTTTCAACGTAGCATATCAAGTCCAAATGGTGCAGTCCAATCGCACCCCATCATGGACGTACCACTAAAGTACTACAGTCTCAAATGGTACAGACAATTTCAGCATCATCGCTACCAGCACAGCCATCTGAGCTTGAAACTGGTGTGTCAAACGGAAGATGATAGATCTTCCACTCTGTGAGAGAAGATGATGAAGAGGAAGCTTTTTAGCCTAGTGGTGAAAGATCTAAGAGTTAACGCGGGGAGTACAAAAAAGACGGTGCAGTGAGGCTGTTGGAAGTTCAGACCCAGACCTGCAGGCACCTGGGGTCTATGATTAATAGGGCAAGTTCGACGAAACTTGAGTGGCTATGGCCAAACGTGATGATTGAGCACCCATGTCGGCCATGGCACGGGCTTAGTAAATTGGAGTGGCCATGGTCGGAAGCAACGTGGCTGGTCACCGAAACCGGTGGTTTTTATATTTTTAGCTCTTTTTTTTAAGTAACCTTTTTATTATTCTTGTCCTTTCTTTATTTTTATTTTTATTTTTTTATCATTCTTCTCTTAATTTTTTCTTTCAATGCTGTACCTATCTTTAAAAAATAATTAAAAAGTATTTTTTGTTAATTATGTGAATGGAGTCAACGAAACACTTGATTACATCAATTTGAGAAATTTTAGGACTTAATTATATTTATTTTGGAAGGTTCGAGACTTCTTTGTATATTAGCTTGCTAGCTAGTGTTTATGTGCTAAAAAGAATGAGATATCAAGTTCTGTTCAGGAAGATAGGCATGGATATGGTTCTTTCTCCTCTGTGAGAGCTTCTCTTCCTTGGGAGCTTTCCCAAGCATCTGTTGACACCTCAATTTTAATTAATTTTATTTTATCTTATTAATTAAGTATTTATTTTATTTATTTTGTCTTTTTTGGAATAATAAACAAACAAAACAAAAACAGAAAAAATTGGCAGCCCCCCTCTTTTTCTCCTTTTCGTCGGCCCAAGCCCAATTTTTCTTTTTTTTTTTCTAGCCCGGCCCTCTCTTCCTTCTTCTTCCTTCTTCTTCTTCCTTGCGCCTTCCTTCTTCACCTTTGTATTCCACGCGCATCAATGCCGACGCGCAAGGACGGCCTACGGCCGAGGGGAGGAGGCCGACGTCGATGAAGAAAATAAGATCTCAAGCACCATCAATGCCGAGCACACTTCGCTGGATGAGCTCGGATAGGACACCGGTTCAGCCGACGGAGAACCGCCGCCGCGCGAAGGGGACCGGCGGTCGAAGCTCCGTCAACCAGATCCCCTCACCTATAAAAGGGCACCACCTTCGTCGAAGAACGGTACGAGCGAGCTTGGAGATCTTCCCACTGAGAGACTTCGGGGGAGGAATCGAAGAGCGAGCGAGAGAGAACTTGGGTCGCGAGCTCGGCTGACCTCCCACTAAGAGACTTCGGGGGAGGCTGCCGGCGAGCGAGTCCGAGAAGGTTAGATCTGGCTGGTGGAGGCTCGGATCTAGCCGGAATGAGAGATCCGGAGTGGAAGAAGCTGGAGAGAAGAGGTTCCAGAGGACTAGATCTAGGAAGCGGAAGACTCGCCTTCGTCGACGCTGCTGCTGCTCCGCCACCATTCCAACGCCGTTGCCGTGATCGATTTGCCCAAGTTGCATCAAATCTGGAGGTTGAGGGCTTGCTGTTGCCACCCGTCCCGACTGCCGCTACCTTCTGTTGCCACCGCCGTGCCACACTCTTGCCGCTAGTAGGTAACGTAGCCGCCGCCACCGCCCCTAGACACATCGTCGCCGTTACTCGAAACCCCGGCCGCCTCCCCGCCGTCATTGTCGTCACCATCGTCCCCTCTCCACGAAACCCTAACCCCTGACCGAGGAGACCCGCTACGTCGCCGTCGAATGTCGCACCGTCGTCCGTCACGTCGCCGCGCCACTGTCCGGTGACGTCCCCAGTCCCTCCACCCGCGCCGCGATGAATGGAGGAGCCAGCAATCTCGCGTTGAGTCGCGGCCCGGGTAGGGCTCCACGAATCCGGGTAGGGTTTCTAGAATCGGGTTGCGGCTTGTAATCCGGGTCGACGGTCGAAGGATGGGTCGGGCGTGGGTTTGAGCCGGTAGTCTTTGGGTTGAGTTTCTTTTAATGAAAAAGGGTCAAAGTGGCTTTGGGCTTTAGGTTTAAAAAAAAAAAAAAAAAAAAAGACAAAAAAATCCGAGTCGGGCCCGTCCTCATTCGGGTCGCCCGGACGGATCCAACCCGCGGATTCAACCCAGGTCAGTTTTTATATTATTTTAATATAAAATAATATTTAACATAAATAAATAATATATTTTAAAAAATCAAAAAATGTTTTATTTTCGAAAAATATTAAAAAAACAGTAAAAAATATTTTATTTTCCAAAAAATAAAAATTATTTTATTTTTCATAAAAATCAAAAAATATTTTCCAAAAATATCTATTTTCCAAAAAAATCAAAAAATCCAAAAAAATGCCAAAAATCCAAAAAAAAAGCCAAAAATTCATGAAAAAGCCAAAAAAATCAGAAAAAAAAAAGAAAAAGACTCAAAAAAAATTTTCATCCCCAAAACGCATGAAAAATCCCTCAAAAATCCAAAAAGCCTTAGGGTTTAAACAAGATTAGGTACCGAAAAAGCATTAGTGATTAGCTAGTGTAATCAAGTCCCCGATCCTAGTTTCTCTAGTTGCGCATGAGCAAGTATTTCTTCCAATACTTCGCTTGGGTTTCTAATCGACCCACCCCAAATCGATTAGTGGCGACTCTATTTTAAAAATTGATTTACAGGTTAAGAACTCAGACTATTAAAGTCCTGAATTGGTGGACTTGGGAGAGTCCGGGCATAACTAATTTCAACCGAGCCATTAGCCTCTTTAGACGCCCGTACCCAATTGCGGGCACCGAAAAAAAAAAGAGATCGCGACAACATCTCAATGATGTTTTCTTTCAGCTACCTTCATGATCGTGGTCCCCCATTCCTCTCGATCATCCGTAATCCTTCTCTATTATTATTAGTTATTTCCACCAGCTTTTACTTTTAGTTAACAAGTCTATTTGGCATTGTTTCATCGCCTCAGTTTCCCCACCACTACACGCTGGCCCTGTCAACATTTCAACAGTATTTCCGAGTCGATTCTCTGCTAGTCCATTTCGTTTTTCTCGTTACACGATAGCTGCAGAGATTCCCTTAACAAACCCAAGCATCTCTGGCGAACGATCTTCTAGGGAATCATTTGGTTTGGTGCGAATTAATGATGAGGAAGGCTGAGATGCGAATTGATGATGAGGAAGGCTGAGATGGTTTTGACTGGAGGGAGTTTGTCGGAGAAGTAGTTCAACCGAGCTGCTTAGCTAATGTTTCAAGGAAAGGGGCTGGCATGGGTGAGATTACTATAACCCCTCAAATGAGAATATGTAGTTGGGCTCATTTCATGGTCAGCATCATCTTGATGCGGAAGAGAGAATTAATTTATCTATATTTACTAATGCAAAATACATTGGCCTATTTATAACCTTTACAAGATAATTATTTAAGGTGACATGATATTGTAACATCAATTACAATCAATCAAATAAATAAAAAATAGGCACAATCAAATTAAGAAATATGGGGAATCATGAAAGTTAAAAGAAATTGCTTAGTTATATTTCAGCTATTTTAAATAATATTAATAAAACAGAATAACAAATATGAAATAATAGTTTCCTTAGGCTTCATGAATATAATTTTGAGTCATATGCATAACATGACATTTGAGAGAATTAAATTATCACTCCCATCGATATATGATAACAATTATAACAATAATAATACTAATAACACAATATATTAATTTTTTTCTAGAAAAGAATTTGCTATGTATCATGAAATCAACTGTAACTTGTACGCGCCACGCGTGGGCATCGCTGGATCCTGCAAGACGTGGAATCGTACCCCCTGCTACTCATCTTCCTTGCCTCCTGCCCGTTACAATGGAAAATGAGCTTTCTCTCTCTCTCTCTCTCTCTCTCTACTTTTCATTCACTCCCTCGTCATTACAAAGCAAAGCACAAGACCCCTTTCATCAATGGAGCGTTCCGCTTGGCCTAAGAACCTCTCCTCCAGCCGCAAGCGCGCGATCCAGGAGGTCTGTGGCCAAAATCCCACGAAGCTCAGAGATGCCTTCGACGCTCACTCTCAAACTGGCGATAACCCACAGCAGCCCTTGTTTGCGGAAGATCTGATCGACAGCGTCCTCGGGTCGTTCAGCAACACCCAATCCCTATCGAGCGGGTCTGAGTCCTATGAGGTCTTGCAGGTCCCAAGCGATGCCTGTGTCATGTCCGAGGACTTTGAGGAAAGCGAGAGCGTCAAGATACCCGTCCAGAGGTCGCCGGTAGAGAGCGTCAAGAGCTGTGTCATGTCCGAGGACTCTGAGGAAAGTGAGAGCGTCAAGATACCCGTCCAGAGGTCTCCGGTAGAGAGCGTCAAAAGCCGTGTCATATCCGACGACTCCAAGGAAAATCAGAGCTTCAAGATGCCCGTCCAGAGGTCTCCCGTAGAGAGCGTCAAGACCCCCGTCCGGAGACTCCAGAGGTCTCGCCTAGCGTGGGTCATGGACCACGTCCGGAGACTCCAGAGGTCTCCGGTAGCGAGGGTCAAGACCCCCGTCACCCCCTCCTGGATACTCCAGAGGTCTCCAGGATCCATCTTGTTGGAGCAGTCGCTAGTGGAGGCTGCAACGGCGATATTCAAGGGCAGAGTAGACGTGGCTTCGGAGATCCTGAGGCGCTTGTCTGCCGTGCCGAAACCCATGGGTTATTCAGAGCAGAAATTGATGGAATACATGTTGTCTGAGCTTAAATCGCGCGTGAGCCCCGTCGATTACCCCCCTCCCCTGACGGAGTTGTTCACCGAGGAACATCTGTTGTCGTTTCAGTCACTTTACGGTCTGTCTCCTTGTTTTAAGCTCGGTTGCACGGCTGCCAATCTCGCCATTGTGGAAGCTGCATCGGAGCAACCCTCCACTAACAAGCTCCATGTAATTGATTTCGATATTGGTTGGGAAGGACGGTACCTCAATCCCCTCATTCTCCTTTACGCGGCGTCCGTGCATCAGGCGGGCAATCCATCCACCCTCAAGATCACGATGGTCGCAGATAGCTTCAACGGTGAGAAGAGGCTCAGGATGATTGGGGATCAAGTGCGTGAACTCGCGGCCCAGGTGAAAGTTAGGTTAGCATTCAACATCGTGAGGCAGAAACTGAGCGAGTTGAGCCGCAAGTCGCTAGGCTGCGAGCCCAACGAGGTGCTGGCGGTGATCTTGGCGTACAAGCTGCACAGAATGCCGGACGAGAGCGTGTCCGTGGAGAACCCACGCGACGAGCTCCTCCGGCGTGTAAAGGGTCTGGCGCCGCGGGTGGTGACGCTGGTGGAGCAGGAGATGAACGGGAACATGGCGCCATTCCCGTTGCGCGTGGGGGAGGCGCTGGCGTACTACAGGGCGCTGCTCGAGTCGTTCGAGTCTGAATTTTTGGAGGACGGCTCGGAGCGAGGGAGGGCGGAGGAGGGGCTGAGTCGGAAATTGGGGAACTGGGTTGCTTGCAAAGGTATGGACCGGGTTGAAAGATGCGAGGTGTTCGGGGAGTGGAGGGCCCGCATGGGGATGTCTGGGTTCGAGTTGAACCCACTGGGTCGACACTTGGCCGCAATGAAGGCGTTGCTTCATTGTTGGCCCTTGCCCTGGGACCCGAGATTCACTGTGAAAGAAGAGAATGGCGGGTTTTGCTTCGGCTGGCGCGGACAAACTCTCACCGTCGCATCTGCTTGGCATTAACCGAATTGACATACGTATGTGTATGTCATGTGCGGCGATGGGATGTGGTACTTATCATGTATTGTTTTCGAGGTGTTTTCATGAGAAAATGGGAAAAGAAGGAGAGGATCCAATTTCCCCACCCAAGCAATTAAGTAATAAAAAGAGAGATGTTTGGATTTGAGGGGAAAAAAACATTCCCATGTGTTGCATTCATTTCTTGCGTTATTCGATTTGTTTCATTTGGTATGTATTGAATTCTTGTGCGCACTCTTTCTTCTCCATCCATAGCTGCTGTGGGGCTCCACCTGTGACAGCATTTATGGAGGTTCGTGATAGTTTGCAGCTTAGCTTGAGCTCCAATTCCGCTGTCTTTCAGGGAGAGAGAGAGGGAGAGGGAGAGGGAGAGGGGGAGGGAGGGAGAGGGAGAGAATGTCATGCATTATTCTATTTGCGTTGTCATTGTGCACTTCCTGTTTTAATCCCTCCCAAGTGTATCACGCTGGGAATAAGGAGAGAACTACTTTAACTGCTATTTGTACCTCCATTTCTTTAAGGATTAAGCCTTTGTTTTCAATAGCTAATATAACATTTTAAGTTAAATTCCTAAATTTTCGTTCCATTTTGAGATCGAGTAGTTTTATGAGTGATTTGTCTTTTTTATGAAACTGAAAGTCGAAATTAGTTTTCAACATGAGTGATACTTAACGTCGTAAGACACTCATATTTGTGCTTTAATTCCTGTCCATGATGGTGATATCTCTTTCCCTAGTTTAATAGAGGAGCAATATTATTCGTTTGCCAATGCTTTGCCTTTGAATATCCTTCCTCAAGCTCGCACTTACACCAAAGAAGCCCTGCGCAAGCTCCAAAAAAAACATGAGGACCCTTGCTTCAACAAGCAGCTCTCACTATGCCATGGGATTGAATCTTGCTATGCTGCAGGATCGAAGTCCAAGCCCATCCCTAAACATGAATTCTTCATTGTTTTGAAGGGTCTTGTAAACGCAATGCCACGGTCGAACAAACATTGAGGCAAGTGTATGAATTGAGCTCTAATGAGGAAGAGGGTGAAAAGGGACAAGCGTTTGAGGAGAAAACGGAAGATTCATATAGAGATGATGCAGAGAGACAGTTGGCTGCGATTGGAATTGCGAAGGGGCAGGATTCATCCAGGTTGTTTCCCCATCAGGCAATGATAAATGTGATAAGTGCGAAGAGAGAATAGTTAAGGCAATCATGGGCAGCTGCGTCAAACTATACTTCGTTGGATGGAGGATTTAATCATGGCACGGCTGAGGGCTTAAGCGATGAGCAGCCGGAGTTTTAGGGGCAAATTGCCATGTTCAGAGGGAAGATTAAGGGTGGAAAGAAAGGTTTTTTCAAGAGTTTCGACGATAGGGCGGTGGATGTGCCATTGAGAAAAGAGACTGAGCTTGAGGACGATGAAGACGAGATAGGGGAGGAGAAGCAGTTTAGGAAGGGATGGAACTACGAGTGAAGTATCTATTACCGGTAATGGCAGTACTGTTCTTGCTTAATGTGTAGCAGCCACAAAAGTTTGCATATACACGTCCTGCAGTGGCTTATGGTCCTGCACCATGCATCTGGGTAGTTGGCCCTCCTCCTCCAAGCATAGGAGGGGTGATGGTTGCTGGGCGGGAATTGGATTTTATGTCACTTCTACAGTAAACTGAGCTTGCTATGAAGGCTTTGTGCAATTATGCTAGGAGGCTGGAGGTAATGTGTTTTGTTTTGTTCTTTTCTTCCCATAATGTTAAATCAGATCCCCTTTTCTTCTCAGTAGAGGCAAGCCATTATTTGGCCTGATGTATGAAGAAAACACTTTTTCTCCTTCAAGTTGGAGGACCTAATTATGTATATAATTATTTTGCTTTCTGTCAGGAATCACATAGAAAAACCATGTCATCTTTGGCAAAGATCGATGAGAATTTGTCTTCCTCATTGTTGAGTATCACTGCACTTGAGAAGTCTATGCCTGCTGCTGGTGGGTGTGCATCTTTCTGCAAAAGCTTCTTGAATATATTTCTGTTTTATGTAAGTTGTTACAGGTGTGGCTTTATTTTGTTCATCTTTTACCCATATCCTTTAAACCATTTTTGTTAATTTCCTTTGATCCGTATAGGATAAGTTAAAGCTCTATGGTGCTTATGGTTTCTGTGCCCACCTGCAAGCGATCAACACGACAACTCTGTGCAAGAATATGAATCACCTGATCTTCCCTACATGTGTTTGACCTTTGCAAGTTTCATTAGAAGTCTCCAGCAATGAATGTATTCAATTTCATTTTGGCTTCATCGAATGCTTTGCAAATGTCAATCGGGGTGGCAGGAGGTGGAATTAATTAGGTTTGAGCTCGACATGTTTAAACTTCATAGACAAGCAAATGAAGATCATAGACATCTACATTATGTGCTGGGATACTAGCCAGGCCTAAATCCAGGTCATGGATATTTGTTTGCCCCTAGGAAATCAGTAAACTTTATGTGTAGAAACAAGTGAGGAGTTGCATGAGATACTTTCTCTTAATTTTTATTTCATAGTATGTTACACATCAATTACCAAAGAGCAACGACTTATTGGTTGTCACGGATTTTCATTTGAAGGTGGCTGGAGAGAATCAAACCTTCCAAATCTTGTAAGGTTTGAATTCAAGTAAGATTTCAATGTGCAGCAATGTGGGCGATAAAACCATATTGCTATTAAGCATTTACTTAGTTCTGTGACTGAAAGACGCCATGCTTTGCCTATCAAAAGGAAGATGATGCGGTGAGCTTACACAATACTCTCCTAGTCATGGGGACAAGGACATAACTCCATAAAGATCACCATAATGAGTACACGATTTGCTCAAGCAAAAACTCCAAAATTAGAGACCTCTATGATTAACAAAAGAGCAAGAGGATGAATCTACAGTGTAGAAAAAAAATGAAATTGTCACTAAGTACACCAAAGATGGAGCAGCCCCCATTAGTCAGCATCAGGAGAGGGATCCTTCTCATTATTGAGAGAAGTATCCATTGGTTGTTTTCTTTTCCCTAACTAACTTTATATTAATTAACATGAACCGATTCCATCAAGGGCCAATAAACAAAAAGCCTCAAATACTATGATCAAGATATACCAAAATCATTACATATTCATCATATACACCACACCCTTTTAAAATCTAAACCATCGACCGTAGCTACTACATAATGGATGCAACCGCTCTAGAGGTCCATAATATGAGGGAGCTCTCCTCCATAGCACGTAATCTCAAATGCAGCTTAGAGGTGATTGTAACCTTGAGAGTCCCTATATATATATATATATATTGAAGCTGTGTTTGATTGTGAATCTCAACAGTTTGAATCACAACATCAACAAGAGGCAGAGGAAAAGATTGAATGTAGCTTGGAGTTGCTAGCTTTCCATTGATGAATGCAACAAACACTTGCAAAATTTACTTCTTTTAGCAGGTCTTGCTACAAACAAGTTAGTCCAACATTCCAATTGCCAATGCTTCGATGAATGAAACACTTCTGCAAAATGCGAACCCAAATCTAATGAGAACACCCACATTGGAAGCATAGGTGAGGTCTGGATTCACTATGATCGTCATGAAACAGCAAGCTCGGAAATGAACAACTTACTGCTAAGCAATTTATCCTTCCTTATGCTTCTAACAATGTTAGCTCAAATCCTTTTTATTGGACGAAAAATACCTAGAATTACAGTGCCTGACCCATCACATGTTTGACCTGTCTCCAATGGTTCACGCTAGGTAGGTTGACTTTGTATTCACCAAATCGAACATGTAAATTAGCCTCTATTTTTGCTGACAATTTTTCTTTGAACATCTAATGATTCATAAGGAAAATTACCAAAAATGTCCAAAATCTATTGCATTTTTTTTTGTTCAATCCTAAACCTTTTTTTTTTTATTGTCAATTCAATTTGAAAAATTTTGTATTTGTGCTAATTTAGTCTAGCAAAGAAAAAAATAGAAAGAGAAAAAGGAAAAGAAAAAAATAAAATTTAATAAAAAATAAAATATTATTTAAAATTATTTACATTAGCATTTCCTAGACAAGTCGACATCGGCTGGCCTTCACATTAGTGCTCGTTGCACAATATTGGTACGATGAATTGAATTGACATAATTATAAAAGGTCTAGAACATAATTGAAAAAAAAAAAATTAGGACTGTTTTGATATTTTTCTTTGATTTATATTAGTGCGCTAGTTTAGGCCTCGCAAACATTAAATTGAAAGAATGTGCCAGTTTACTGATAGCTAAGTAGTTGTTGACTTGTTATGACTAAAATATCAAAATTAGAAGTTCAAAATCCAACAAGGGCTAAGTTATCTCTAGTCGAAGCCCATGGTAGCTCAGCTCGTGGACTTCCGTTCAACGCAAAGTAGAGAACAAGAATAGAAGAGTGTCAATGTCACTGTGCAGAAGTCCCAATTATGCAATTATCAAACCAATAAAAAAAGTATTTTATATTCCATGTATTCCCCATTAGTTTGATAACAAATTTCGACATATCATGAATATTAAAATCTCTGAATGCATCATGTTAACAAGTGTTAGAATTTACTCTCCTTTGCCTAATTAAGATTGTAAACCCATGTCAAATCATCGTCTTCAAAAAATTACAATTACCGTTAAATCAAACCGGACAAAAAAGTGTTTTTTATATTCATATTGTTTTGAAATTAGGATTTTTGTTTATATCTACTTTCATAAACATACCAAAAAAGACCAGTATCATTTGGAAAAACAACTTAATTATTCTCAATTTTGATGTGAAACTACGAAGAAATCTTTTCAAGATCCTTCTATACAATGATGTACAAAAAAAAAAAGGAGAAGGGATATTGGCTAATCAATAGTGGTCTTCCTTTGAAATTCATAATTTTTTATGATAATAGTAACTTACGAATCACATATCATTTCGTAACCTTCTTCACAAAACATAATTTCCATTTTTGTTGTCGCAAATAATATAGATCCCATGATTTCTATTTGTCCACAAAAAAATAGCAAGCTGCCTAAGTTAATAGTACATCTCTTTTTCTATTATTAATAAATTATATAATAAGTCAAAACTTATATTTAATATGGGCATAATTTTCTTGTTGATGGTCATAAGTCCTTTCATCATATGACTTGTAATTTTCCATGAAAATTAAGAACCTACCCAAGTTGATAACATAGTTTTTATGCTGTCAGTAGTAATATACTCTTTACTCATCCAAACTTTAGTTAAAATGAAAAAATCAAAATTGGAAGCTTGATAATTTTTTATTGGCTAATCGATAGTGGTCTTCCTTTGAAATTCAAAATTTTTGTCGATAATAGCAACTTGCGTATCACATATCATTTTGTAACCTTCTTTATGGAACATTATTTCCCTTTTTCAAGTAATATAAATCCCATGATTTCTATTTGTCCATAAGAAATAGCCAGCTGCCTAAGTTAATAGTACATCCTCTCTTCTATTATTAGTAAATTACATAATTACTCGTAACTTTTATTTAACATGGACATAATTCTCCTTTTGATAGCCACAAATTCTTTCGATCATATGATTTATAATTTTCCACGAAAATTAAGAACCTACCCAAGTTGATAACAAATCTTTTATGCTATAAGTAGTGAAATATTCTTTACTCATCAAAACTTTAGTTAAAATAAGAAAATGGAAATTGGAAGTTTGATCATTATTTTATCCAAATAATCCAAATTTACTTATTGGGAAAGTAGGGAAAATTCCCCTTATTTTTTCAGAAATTAAAATAAGGAAGATGGAAAGAATCTCTGTAGAGAGAGAGAGAGAGGGGGGCGGGGTGAAGGAGGAAGGAGAAGGGAGTGAGAGAATCGTGCAAAGCTCATCGTCGGTTAGGGTTCTTCTCTTCCTTCTTCCTCGTCGCGGCTCTGATTTAGATCACCGCCGTCGACGCCTCCATCCACAACTACTTCAACGAGGTCTTCACCTCCCGCCCCAACGCCTTCTTCTTCCAAGGCAGCAGCGAGGGCCTCCACGCTCCCCGGTCCGCAATCCCGCCTTCCTCCTCCACGACGTCTCCCAATATCACGACCGGCCCCAAGGGGAAGTCCTTCATCACGTACGGATTCATTCATTTTTGCGGTTTGCTAGCGTCCCGAATGGATGCTCCGTCTTCGTTTTGGTTTCTGGAACATTGTGCTGCAGCCGCGTGATCGTTTGAACTCGCTTAGATTCTATGCGGTTTGTACGTATATCCGCGGAAGAACGCAATCGAAGTCCTCTGGATGAAATGTCTGGAGTCGGCCGCGGGTTCGCCATCCATTGGTGAGGTGAGCTCACCACTAGCCAGCGACTAGTCCTCCTCTTTGGCTGGTCGCTGGAGCAAGAGGAATGAGGGAGGAGGAAAAAAAAAAAGAGAGAAAAGAAAAAGAAAAAGAATAAAAAATAAGAAATCATAAAAATAAAAAAATTATTAAAAAATTGTTCATTGACGTTCACTTAGCGCTGGTTAGCCAAATTTAGCCAGATGAATTAAATTGACATAATTATAAAAAATTAAGAATTAAATTGATAAAAAAAATTAGAATTGAATTGAAAAAATTACAATGGAATTTTCCTTTTGTCAAGTGACTTTCCTCTTCTTTTTCTCAGTCATGTGCCGGCATTTGCCCCAAAAGAGCATCGGGTTGGTAAAAGAAAGAGTAGGGCACGACAATAATAAAATAAGAAAAATTGAGAAACGGCATTTGCACCATTTCGTGTTCTTCTTTTGTTTTGATGGTTAAACACCATGTGAAACCTCGGAATCTTCGACATTAAATGAATCCCAGCATCTTATAATCTTTGAGCGAAATAAAGATGCCTTTCTTTCTATTCATCTTTAATCTCCGAATACATTTAAAGTGGGCCAGCAAAATCAATTTATATTGACATTTTGCTTTTTTAGTCTAACGTTCAATTTTGTCCGCCAAACCGTATTCATGCTTACTAGTATCACCTCAGTATAGATTGAATTCCATTTTGGGCATGGTTTGTTTTAAGGTTTTCTTTCTTTTAAATGGGTAATGTTCCGTTACCCATAAAGTAACTCATTTTGAGAGAGTGAAGGCTTCTCTAATATAAAATATCACATTTGCAAAATACCCCTTCCTTTTACACATTAGTCTCCCCTGGGAAATTGGTGAGAGCACTTATAGACTTTCCTATTACCGCTCAGGAGTCTTGTCCTGAGGCATAACAACAAAATTCCTTTTCCTTTCCGCATTTGTCTCTCTTAGGAAATTGGTAAGAGGCCTTCTAGACTTTCCTAATACCCCTCACAGGGTCCTGTCCCAAGGGGTAATAATGAGGCTTGTTTAATTTTTACCCTTAACGGCTTTGGGTTTTGTACGCACTATTAGTGACTTAGCTTTAATAAAAATGGACAAGATTGCGTGATCAAACATTTTTGAAATGATGAGAGAATATATAAAAATGGTGCTAATTAGATTTTGTTTAACTAAGTCAATAAAATCTCTAACTCACGGAAGATGAAATGACTTCTCGCGTCTCAATTGGCTCAAAATTACCTTAGAATAGGTTAGTATTGATTTTTAAAAAGGGAACAAAAATATTCATAATGAATCGACTTAATCAAATGTTGCGGATTGGTGGGGCTTGAAAAAGTCGGCGTTGAGTGTCAGCAGAATCCTGCACGAGGCAGCGGAAGTTATCGGTTGGCGAGCCATCGTCGTAACAAGTGCCCCGCTCTCCATTCCGAAGGGATGGCCATTGATACTCGTTAAAGTGCGACGTAAAGAAAATTTGAAAATAAAAGACAAATGGAAAATGTCAATGCAAGCGCATGCTGTGTGGCCGCCCACCTAAAATGCTCTCACGTCATCGCGCTACACTATTTTATCCCCCCCCAAAAAAAAAAAAAAAGAAAACTTAATATTTTCTCACGTCAACGCGCTCTTTTCATCCCCCCGTCCTTCCCTCATCGTTACGAAGCAAGGCACAAGACTACTCTCACCAATGGAGCGTTCCGCTTGGCCTAAGAGCCTCTCCTCCAGGGGCAAGCGGGAGATCCAGGAGCTCTGTGGCCAAAATCCCAAGAAGCTCAGAGATGCCTTCGACGCTCACTCTCAAACTGGCGATGACCCACGGCAGCCCTTGTTTGCGGAAGATCTGATCGTCAGCGTCCTCGGTTCGTTTAGCAGCAACACCCAATCCCTATCGAGCGGCTCTGAGTCCTATGAGGTCTTCCAGGTCCCGAGCAACGCCTTTGTCAGTTCCGAGGTCTCCAAAGGAAGTGAGAGAGAGAAAGTCTCCGGTCCAGAGGTCTCCGGTAGAGAGCGTCAAGTCCCCCGTCCAGAGGTCTCCGGTATCCATCTTGTGGGAACAGCCGCTAGTGGAGGCTGCGACGGCGATATACGAGGGCAGAGTAGACGTGGCTTCAAAGATCTTGAGGCGCTTGTCTGCCTTGCCGAAACCCATGGGTAGTTCAGAGCAGAAATTGATGGGATACATGTTGTCTGCACTTAAATCGCGCGTGAGCCCCGTCGATTACCCCCCTCCCGTGGCGGAGTTGTTCACCGAGGACCATGTGTTGTCGGTTCGGTCACTTTACGATCTGTCTCCTTGTTTTAAGCTCGGTTTCATGGCTGCCAATAACGCGATTTTGAAGGCTGCATCGGAGCAACCCTCCCCTAGCAAGCTCCATGTAATTGACTTCGATATTGGTTGGGAAGGACAGTACTACGATCTCCTTGACGATCTGTCCATGCGTCAGGAGGGCAATCAATTCACCCTCAAAACCACGGCGCTCGCAGACAGCTTCTACGGTGAGAAGAGGCTCAGGATGCTTGGGGACCGACTGAGTTTACACGCGGCCCAGGTGAGAGTTAGGTTAGTATTCAACATCGTGAGCCAGAAGCTGAGCGAGTTGAGCCGCGACTCGCTGGGCTGCGAGCCCGACGAGGTGCTGGCGGTGAACTTGGCGTTCAAGCTGTGCAGAGTGCCGGACGAGAGCGTGTCCACGGAGAACACGCACGACGAGCTCCTCCGGCGCGTGAAGGGGCTGGCGCCGCGGGTGGTGACGCTGGTGGAGCAGGAGATGAACGGGAACACGGCGCCATTCCCGATGCGCGTGGAGGAGGCGCTGGCGTACTACGGGGCGCTGCTCGAGTCGATCCAGTCTACAGTGCCGAGGGACAAGTTGAAGCAAGAGAGGGCGGAGAAGGGGCTGAGTCGTAAATTGGGGAACTTAATTTCCTGCGAAGGTAGGGACCGGATTTCCATTCAACGCAAAGTAGAGAACAAGATTAGAAGTGTCAGTGTCAATGTGCAGAAGTCCCAGTCATGCAATTATCAAACCAATAAAAAAAAAAGTATTTTATATTCTGTGCATCCCCATTAGTTTGATAACAAATTTCGATATATCATGAATATTAAAATCTCTAAATGCATCATATTAACAAGGATTAGAATTTACTCTCATGTATAAAATTAAGATTGTAAAACCATGCCAGATCATCATCTCCAAAAATTACAATTACCAAAGTTAGTTTTTTTTTTTTAAATTCATATTGTATTGAAATTAGGGTTTTTGTTTATATCTACTTTCATTAATGTTCAGAAAAGATCAGTATCATTTTGAGAAATAATTTAATTTTTTTCAATTTCAATGTGAAACTACAAAAGAATCTTTTCAAGATCCTCCTATATGATGATTCACCAAAAAAAAAAAAAAAAATGAGAACGGAGATTGGCTAATTGATAGCACTCTTCCTTTGAAATTCAAAATTTTCATCAATAATAACAACTTAACCATCACATATCATTTTTGTAACCTTCTTTAGGAAATATAATTTCCCTTTTTGTCTTCACAAGTAAAATAGATCCCATGATTTCTAATTGTCCACAAGAAATAGCCAGCTGCCTAAGTTGGTAGTACGTCATCTTTTCTATTATCAAAAATTTCATAATTAGTCGTAACTTTTATTTAACGTGGACATAATTTTCCTTTTGATAGTCACAAATTCTTTCAATCATATAATTCGTAATTTTCCACTAAAATTAAGAACCTACCCAAGTTGATAACAAATTTGTTATGGTATTAGTAGTAAAATATTCTTTACTCATCCTAACTTTAGTTAAAATAAGAAAATGGAAATTGGAAGTTTGATAATTTTTTATCCAAATAATCCAAATTTACTTATTGGGAAAGTAGGGAAAATTCCCCTTGTTTTCTCAGAAATTAAAATAGGGAAGATGGAAAGCATCTCAGTTCAGCTCCGAGGTTGGTTCCCTTGTCAAAGTTCATTCTGCTCTGGAGAGAGAGAGAGAAACAGAGAGAGAGAGAGAGAGGGTGAAGGAGGAAGGAGATGGAAGTGAGAGAATCGTGCAGAGCTCATCGTCGGTTAGGGCTCTTCTTCCTCGTCGCGGCTCTGGTTTCGATCGCGGCCGTCGACGCTTCCGTCCATGACTACTTCAATGAGGCCTTCACCTCCCGCTCTAACGCCTTCTTCTTCCACGGAGGCAGCGAGGGCCTCCACGCCCCCCGCTCCGCGATCTCGCCTTCCTCCTCCACGACGTCGTCTCCCAACATCACGACTGCCCCCAAGGGGAAGTCCTTCATCAGGTACGGATTCCTTCGTTTTCGGTGGTTTACTGGCGTCCCGAATGGATGCTCCGTCTTCGTTTTGGTTTCCGGAAAGTTGTGCTGCAGCCGCGCGATCGTTTGAACTCGCTTAGATTCTATGCGGTTTGTACGTATATCCGCGGAAGAACGCAATCGAAGTCCTTTGGATGAAACGTCTGGAGTCGGCCGCGGGTTCGCTAGAGAATTTCCTACGTTTTGATTTGAGTTTTAGGGCTTAATTGGGAATTTTAGGACTCGATTGCGCTTTGGAGTCGAAGTGCGGGGCTAGATTGCGTTCGTTACATAAGGTTTAGGACTTAAAGGTGCGGGTTACTCATTCTCTCTTTATCGTAGATGGGGTGCTGGAATTTCTTTGTTTTACTCTGCGTCATTGACCGGGTAGAGCTCTTGCTGGAGGTCCGAGAAGTCGATGATTCGTTATGAGGTTATAATGGAAATGGCAGTTGTAGTCCCCCCCGGATTGTTGCTTGCTGTGGTAGAACTGTTTAATAGGTCGATTGTATGTCGGGTTGTCTAAGGAAAAATGCTTTTTCTCTATTGAAATAAGAGTAACGAGTGATTTTTTAATGCTTTGCTGCCTCTAAATTAAGCTGATGTTCTTTCTATTTGATGGTTCATGTAATGTAAGCATCATATTTGTACCTCTTGGTGTGCTGCTTTCCTTTTTTTTTAATAAATGTGCCAGCTACCTGCTCTATAGACACGAACACATGCGTTCGCAAAAAATTTTATTGCCTGAACTTTGTGCATATTGTTACTGGATTGGAGACGGACAGTGTTGTAGTCTCTGATCATACATCTCTTTGGTGCAAACCCTGGTCAATCTCTGTTTGAAGGTTTCCCCTATGATTATTGATATTGATTCGATTTCTTTATCTTGATTCCCCAACTTAGGTTTGACGATGTCACCTTCATAAGGACAAAGGAGTCTGCTGATGCACAAGCTGAAATGCAAGAGAATAGTGGCTCAGTGGAGGCTATCATACTTGATATAAAAGATCGGAAAAGGATTGGAGGTGCTTATTTGAAATCTGATATGATATGTTGCACTCCGCAGATGTCTGAAGAGAAAGCCTGCAAATTAGGTCAAGTTATTATTCAGAGAAACCCAGATAACCCCGAATGGCCTAGACGCATAACAACTTCCTTTGCTGGGAGACATCAAGAAACAAAGATGGATAGCGTGGAAGTCGAGATCGATAAGACAGGGATGTACTACTTGTATTTTATGTTTTGTGATCCACATCTCAAGGGTACCATAATTAAAGGGAGGACGGTATGGAGAAATCCAAGTGGTTATTTGCCTGGAAAAATGGCTCCTTTGATGGTAGTGTTTGGTTTAATGTCATTGGCTTACCTTGTACTTGGACTTATATGGTTTTTGAAGTTCGTTCAACACTGGAAGAATGTCATACAGTTGCATTACCACATAACTGCAGTTATTGCTCTTGGAATGTGTGAATCAGCTCTCTGGTACTTTGAATATTCCAACTTAAACTCTACTGGAAGAAGACCGATGGGCATCACAATGTGGGCTGTCACTTTTACTGCAGTAAAGAAAACACTTTCTCGACTTCTCTTACTGGTAGTGTCAATGGGTTATGGAGTGGTGAGACCTACCCTTGGGGGCATAACCTCAAGAGTGCTTCTTCTTGGTGGAGCATATCTGGTTGCATCTGAGTCGTATGAACTCGTCGAACATCTTGGGAATATCAATGACTTCTCCGGAAAGACAGCATTGTTTCTGGTCTTGCCTGTTACATTTCTGGATGCTTGCTTTATATTATGGATCTTTTCATCATTATCCAAAACTCTGGAGCAGCTCCAGGTTCTCTTTTTTTTTCCCTTTAATTTCAACCAGAAACCTCTCATGCTTTTATTGCTTTTATCTGTTATGCATAGCTAGTTCTAGTCCTAGTTATTTAGCAGTGGCAACTAATCAGTAGACATGCATGCAGATGAAGATTTTATCACAACAGTAAATTTTTTTTTTTTTTTTTTTGGGGAAGTGGTGAAATGAATACTTCCGTTGTCAATGTGAACGTTTCGATATTTTCAATGTTTTCGCAGTCTGCTCGAATTATATCATGGGAAAACAATATTTACTATCCTTTTCCGCAAATGTCTCTCAACTTAATCAACAAAAGAACCAAAGAAGAACCTTGAATGAAGTCATAATGTCACATTGACGTGCTGTTGAAACAGTTTTTCCACCTCCCTTTTGGTTTGATGATTTTCAATTTCTGTGCAGATGAAGAGAAATATGGCTAAATTGGAGCTTTACCGAAAATTTACCAATTCTCTTGCTGTATCTGTGCTACTTTCAATTGCTTGGATTGGCTTTGAGGTAATGAACTTTGCCCTTCACGAAATGATATTTAACCATTGCATGATGATTGGATATGGCTGATATATGTGAGCAGATATTATGATAAAAAAACATCTGATGTCAATGCATTTCTGAATTGTTCTGGTCCAGTTATACTTCAATGCTACGGATCCATTGAGTGAGCTGTGGCAAGTTTATTGGATCATTCCAACATTCTGGGCAATTCTTGCGTACTCTCTCTTGGCTGTTATTTGCATTCTCTGGGCTCCTTCACGCAACCCAACTAGGTATGATTTATATGCTTTCAGTGTTCATTACTTTTTGCTACTGCCTTTAGTACAATAGCAAATGTTGGCTCTGAAGGACCTCCACATTTGACTTTCACCGCTATATTTGTTCCTATGCTTGTTTGGTCGAATCAGAATTTAAGTTAGACATGTACTTGAAGTTTTCTCCCATTTTGGTCCACTCTGCTCGTGTTCCATTACCAACAGTGTGGCATAAATTTCTTGTCCTGATATTCTGTGTCTTTTTAAATTTCTATTTTGAAATATTTTTTCATAGGAAGCCAAATTAGACTGCAGTCAACTGGATGAATAGTGAACTTGTTTTGGCATAGTAAACAGCTGTACACTGCTGCATAGATTGTACCCTGCAATTTGATGGATCAAATATTAAATAGGAAACTATATATTCTTGATGAATCAATATCCATTTTTGGTTTTTATGACAGGGAGGTATTCATGCTGATATATTAGTTTGTGAGTTCTCTCCAAAAAAGGAAAATGAAAACAAATGGGGGATACCCTGGAATGTTCAAAGCTAGAACTTATTCATTGTCTGTTTTTTGCTTCCTCAATTCTGACGTCATTGAGTCTGGATCTCCGTCATCCTCCTGTCTCAGTTACCCCTTAGGATCTTTACATGCACTTGCACCTTGTGATCCTCCAAAGTGGAGTAAGGAAATGGCGACAAGAATTATATGATACGATATTGTGATGACAATTATGTGATATGATATTGTTTCAAGTGGCAAACATAGTCGCATTCCATCTAGTCACTTTATTGCTCATGTCATTTCTTTTGAATCTATTATGTTCCCTTCTATAATGTTCCCCATGCTTCCAATGGTTCCCTACCCTCATTTGCATGTAATCATCCTTCTTTGGCTTGTTAAGGTACTGTTCAAGGTGGTAATGTCTTGTTGAACGAATCTAAATGGTTTGTGACTTGTAGATATGCATACTTGGAAGAGAATGAAGACGTTGAGGAGGGCATCTCTTTGACAAGTGGTAGCAAAGCAACTGGTGATAGCGTGGCCAAACTCGGAGAAGACCTTGAGGAGGAGAAGCGCGAATAGATGGGATGGCACATTCTCTGCGGTGATGTCATGATTTTCTGTACATTTTGTTGCACAATCCATGCTGTACCTACTACAGACTTGTGACTGATAAGTTCATAGGGTTTGCAGACAGGGAAGAGAGTTATTACTAACGAGATACTGTGGATATACTGTGTGAGGACACCTCTCTCTAGTTACGATTTTTCTTCCTCTCTGTGATTATTCAATAGAGAACTCAAACTAGGAAATGGAACTGATAAATGAGAAGATGTCTTATAGCTGAGGCTTTTTAACTCTGTGCCCTCTTTCTCTCCATTGATGTAATTCAATCCCTTTTTGGGATATTTCCTAGTATACGCTTGGATTTCATGCGTGATGCTTTTTTCACCTTTTCATTGGAATCGGACGTGCTTAACGGCTGGCTTTTCACTGTTAAACGTAATTCAGAGAACTATAATAACCACTAAAGTTAGAAATAGGTTTGAGGCATCAGCATGAGGCCATCTCTACTTCTGAAGAATAAGCCGTGAAGAATTGGACATCGAACCAGTCATAGGGAGACCATCAGGTACTTGAAGAAGTTCTACTGCATGCTAATTTTGGACCCGAAAGATATAAGTGGGGAATACTACAAAAGACGGTCACACCAGATTCGATGACATGGTACAGCTTCAAATTCATGTCACGTAGAAGAGAATGCATTCAATTGGATTTTCTTCTTTTTTGAGACGCAGCAGTTGGCTATTCCTTCTTTCCACTCTTTCTGGTGATGGTAAATGATCATGGTCTTACTCCATTGGATTCACAGTTTAGTTGACCTTATCTCCAGTGTAATAATAGGGTTACAAGCATTTCAATTAGTGTCAATCTTTATGTAGCAATTCTATGCAAAACGTCGGGTTACAAGCATTTCAATTAGTGTCAATCTTTATGTAGCGATTCTATGCAAAACACCACATTTATCATCACGAACTTGGTGGTAAGAAGATCCTGTTTACCATGAATTCAGACGTCTAGGTGAATATTGGCAGTTCGAAAGAACAATGGAAGTTCTTTTGGATGCTTTCGTTTTCAAAAGCAAAAGCACGGGCATACATAGTCGGACAGGTACATGTCTATACCACTAGATTGATCGCCTCTAAAATTTGTTTTCCTGCTCGGACTTCCCCGGGAATATAACAGCTGATACAGATCAGAAATTCTCACCGAACACGTATCATCGGGACTTGAACATAGACGATTTGATCACCGCAAATAGAACATCATCTAACATCTAAAAGTTCACCGGGATCTGGGCATTGCTAGAACTTCAAAGATCTAGATCTCTCTCTCTCTCTCTCTCTCTCTCTCTCTCTCTCTCTCAAAAACCTAGCAGCAGACGATGCCTTGGCGTTTCTGTATGGTGACTGCTGTCTTCAATTTTGTAGTAGTCAGGTCAACGCAATTCCTTCTTTTCATCCGAAAACAGACGAAACATCGGTACACCTGATATGATTATCATCGGACCCTCTGGCGCTTTAAAGTTCCGACTCTTCTTTCGGTATGTACCGTGCTTATCTGATGATGCCTCGAAATCCTTGATCTCCGTGAACCTCTCCCCGATGCGAAAGAAACACGCCTCGACTTCAGTTTCACATGCCTGTGGTGGTGATGACCATGGCGCCGGCGGCTACAGTTGCTATATAAAGCAAGAGGGCCCTCTGTCCTCTCTCTGAGTAGTTTCCTTTTCCTACTTGCGCTGAGATGACGACTCGAATAATCATAACTTATGTCACTCAGGCTATGTCCTGCTTCGAAGTCTCGGAAGTGGCGTCGGCCACGGTATACCCGCTTAGTGCTGCTTATCTTGTACCACATGAAACAGCAAATGTGCCCGAGTGCACGCCAGTATGTTTCACACGCGAGCCAGCACATGTTACAGAGGCTTCTCCCTATGCACTGGCAAATCCCCAGCTTGAACAACAGATACAGGAATAGTAGAGCTGAAAACCATCGCACCCACACAAAGAGACATCAGCTAATCATGAAATTGTAGGAGTACTGTATCCTGGTTTTCTAATCGAATGTACAAGACTATGATGCAAGAATTACTTGCGAAAGCTTCAAACGAAAAGGCAGATGGTTCTCTAACCACCAAATCCCGCCAGTAAATGTATCTTAAAAGCAGATAATTTCTCAGACTTATCTGGAATCTAAGAGAATATCGAATGATGAAAGCTTTCATCACTGGAAAAATCTTCGATGTTACTTCTCTTGTAGAATGCTAAAATGAGATTATCAATATGTATCCTTTACCGTAGTCTCAACCAAAAAGTACAACAGGACAAGAATTGAAGGACTGATTTTTGGCTAGCAAATCAAATATTTTAGCCAAGTGAAGCGAAACTCAGTGGCAAGAGGAGAGAAATGACATCCTGAATGGAGAGATAATAAGTGAAATGAATAAATTACCTATGTAACAGAGGACACATATCAGCAAGAATTTGATCAGATTCGTGACACATAGATGCTCGATGAAACAAACTACGTCCCACGGTCCTGAGCATAGTTCCCTGCATCATTGAAAAACAATGGGAAACTAGGTGAAAATAGGGAGACCAGATCAATGAGGTGAAACAGGAAGGTAACTCAAGAATTTAATATAGGCACAAGATAGATGGCCCGTAAAAGATATCAAGCAATGCCAGAAACAGTTATTTTATTGTTGCAAGCTCTGTGCTGCAGATTGTTCTCGAGGTTTTTGCCAAACCAGGACTTATTTTTTGGACATGACAACATGAACAAGAACTGGAAATAACAACGTGGAGTTGTAATTGGCAGACACCAAAACTCCCTCAATGAAGCAAAGTTTATAGTAAGAAAGTGCTTACTCGCATGATCCGCCAAAAATGGTCTTGAACGGAGCAGCGACAGCATTTCCAACAACAGAGCCGACACTATGAGCAGCTTTACTTAGAACATCTCCCATAGCTTTACGTGCCTTTCTCCATCCAAATCAGTGCCTGAGAAATCATAAAGTGCAACACTAATGTCATTCTCTGAGGGTAAAATAACAACAAAAAGGGGACAAGACAATTCCCCAACTTCTGTTCCTTTGTTTCACAACGTTTCATTGCCACTTTTCCTGGTTTACATTATCAGAACAATTGAACAGCCTCCTGCAATTAACCATACGGGAACGTAGCTTTTTGCCATCCCAAAACCATCGAAAGCCCCGGAAAAGGAAAATGGCCGCTTACGTTACACAATATCATCAATTCCTAAACTGAGTTTCATGGCTTTTACCCAAACAAGATCATGGAGAAAGAGGGAAACTGCATATTATGGATGTTATAATGCGAAGCAGAGATGAAGGAGCACTTTGTAATGTAGAAAACTCTAAATGTCGAATTGTGGTCGATCTTCACCAGATACTTCAGGCCACGATGCGCGCTCCGGGGATGCGTGCGTTGCCCAGAGCAGCCTCCCACTCCAGAAGGAACGATGGAAGGGGGGCGTTAGGAACCCGTTTAAGAATACGTTTGACAAAACGGAATGCTCGAGAGAGATGTAAGCAACAAGAGTATCTAGGAGATTCCCATTTGAACTGACGACAAGACCGTCGATACACAGATCCCAACAGACCTTTTTTCCTTCCACAGACTATCGGAGACGACTAATCTGTGGGAGGGAGAGACCAAAGGGCACCACTTTTGAAAGGCGTTGGTTGAACTAGAGAGAGGATGAACAAACGGTTATCATCCCTCGTTTTCAGTTTTCTTGTAGTTCATGACTCCAGTCTTATACAATTGAGACTTCATTTGATAGTCAACATAAAATTGGATATAAAAAGATATATAATTCTCGTAAAGATATCCCAATATCAGGAAAGGTAGAATAAATGTGGATAGTATTTTTAATATTCTTAATGTAAAAGATATTTTTTTTATAGAATATTAAACTTCTTAGATGAATAAAATCAATATAATATTTTAATTCTAATATAAAACAAATTGAAAATAGAAATAATAATAATTTCGTTTTTATCTGTTCCTATATGTATTTATATATTCGAATTTTTTCTACCTTATAATATATATCAACATATAAATATATATTTAGTATTCATATTTATTACATATTTTAGGTATATTAGTATAGAATAAATGGTGGAATGGGAAAAAAGAAATTAAAAAAAAAAGGAACAGAAATGTGAATAAAAATAATAAAAATGAAGTTGGCAAAAGTGTCATGATAGATTCTTATAATCTCCGTTCGTGCAATTGTTTAAATTCATAGTTGGATGTGAAAATATCCAATTTTATTACTATGATTCACTAAACAGTAAATAAGATATAGAAAAATCTATGGATTTCATATCTTGTCATATCTAGTCTTATTCTGACTAAAAATTTAGATGACCAAATGAAGCCTAAATTGATTTAATCATAATTCACATGGATTTTGTGAAGGGACGCAATCACCTATCGGTGTATAATTATATACTGGCCATCATGTATGCTCTATTGCTTGCAAGTTTCGCCCTACGTTGTTCAACCGGACTCTTATTTGGAAATTATCATTCGTAAAAATCAATTTGAACATCACATTTTCAAAGAGCTTGAATGACTTTCTCAACTTAAGTCTATAGAAATTCAGATGATCAAAAATAACCTAGATTGATTTAATCATCAAATCATGGATTTTGTGAAGGGATGTGATCACCTTTCAGTGTCTAATTATATACTAGCGATCATGCCCGCTCTACTTGCGTGTAGGTTTCGCCCTGCGTCATTCTAGTAGACTCTTATTTGGAAATTATCATTTGTAAAATCGGGTCATCTATCTCCATACCCACCATTATGAACATCACATTTCAAAAAGGTCAAATAACTTTGTCGACTTAAGTCTATATGTACCTACCATCGGAGTACTACAAGGGATGGGTTTTTATATCCCTCTCGCATGCAAATCAGATGAAGAACGACAATGCATTAAATCGACAAATCGGATTAAGGTTGAGGAGAACTGCAAAAGGAATAATGTATAAAAATGAGCATGAATAATCAAAATTTGGTTTTTATACCTTGAAAAAAAAAAAAAAAACAATTGTTGGTCCACCTGAACTATGATCACGAAGTATCATCAGGTGGCCTCATTTGAAACATTTGAATTAATTACTCTAATTAATTGCAACGACCAACCGATTCGTACTCAACTTGCCCCAATACACGTGTCCCATGTTTAAACCCGTTCACATCAGGAAATGTGCCAAAAAAAATCATAAATATATTATATCGATATTAATTCAATCTTAAACTTTTGAGAAAATTTCAAAAAAAAAAAAACTCTAGAAAAGCCATTATTTTCTCAAATAAAGACGTGAAATAGACTCTACTTCAAATAAGGACCGAAGTTAGTTGTTTCAAATAAGAACCTGAAGTGGTCTTGATTGTTTCAAATAAGGGTCGGATCTCGCTAGTCGCCCGCCAACTAATTTTTCTAATTGGTCAAAGGCGTTTTCATCCAAATTTTTATTTTCTTTTTTCTCTATTTTTTTTTCTTTTTTGGCGTTGGCTGCCAGCCACTGGGAAGGGCCAACAAGGGCTGAGCAACCCTTGCTAGTCATTGGGAAGGGTCAACAAGGGCCTGCAAGCTATTAGCAATGGCTAGTAGTGGGCAAGGGTGAGGGCGAGGGCCAACAAGCCCTTGCCAATCGCAAAGTGAGGTCACCCTTGCCAAATCTGGCAAGGGTCGGCCTAGCTACCCCAGGCAAGGGCTTGACCACCCTTGCTAGTGGGCAATGACCCTCATTGACCGCCAGTGAGTGTTGTTAAGCCCCTCGCTTGGGACAGGCGAGGTTGCCCAACCCTCGAGGATGGCTTCAAAGGGCGACCTCCCCCATGGTGAGGGTCACCTCACCTAGCCCTTGTGGACATCACCGGTGGCTAGCCAGCTACTGATGAAAAGGAAGAACCAAAAAAAAAAAAAAAAAGGAAAATGGTAGATGACAAGAACACCCTTGATCGCCAACAAGTCAAGCTCTTATTTGAAACAAACATAATTATTTTAGGCCTTTATTTGAAATAAGATATACTTTATATCCTTATTTGGGAAAGTGATGGTATTTCAAGTTGTTATTTGAAACAATGTTCACTTTGAGCTTTATTTGAGAAAATAAGGACATTTCATATCCCTTTTTGAAATTTTTACTAAATTTTTTAATTTGATTAATTTAATATTAAACCTTTTAACATTTGTATCAATTCAGTCCATCTAGTTACTTTAGGCCAAAAATTACTGACATGGACACTGGTCATCCTACGTGGCACGGTTGGTGTTAACATGAGCATTTTATTTAATTTTTCTATTTTTTCAATTTTTTATTAATTTTTTCTTTTCTTTTCTCATTTCCCTTTTTCTTCTCTTTTATTTCCATTTTTTTTTTTTAATTTCCTTTCGTAGACTGGCAAGGGGCGATGGCGAGGGCGTCCCGGCTGAGGTCTGCGTCGTCGAGAAGACGACGAGAAGACCGAGAGGAGTGGGCTGTCCGCGTCGTGCGTCGTCGCCTTCTTCTGCATCAAAGTGGATACCAAGATTTATGGCTATTGATTGAGCCCCCACCAAAAATTGCACCATTTCAATCACTCTCTCTCACCTTCTTTTCCTCTTTTTTTTTTTTTTTTTTTTTTTTTTGCTTCGCCAATCTGGAGCTTTCGGGCTTTGCCTATAAAAATGGCTACGGCTCCTTTCGTTCACGTGCGATGCGGTTGCTTGTCGAGGCTTAGTGGCAGTTTCCGAAATGGCTCGCATGGATCTGTTGGTTTTAGCCTGTAACCCTTCTTCATCTACCATGCCGTGTTCTCCTTCTTCTTCTTCGCCGGCCTCTGACGAGGACTGGGCGGGGATTCCCTCGCTGGATCTGGTGAGAGGCGACCACGTCTAGCCCTCGTCAGCGGCCACAGGCCTCCGTCGGTCATCGTGGAGGCTGGCAGTGGGTGGCTAGCAAAGGGAAGAGAAAGGAAAGAAAAGAAGGAAAAAGAGAAGAAAAAGGGAAATGAGATCATATAGATCAAGTCCACCTAGATCGTTGATCATGTGGAGTTCACAGTGAAGGGCACGCAATTAATGATTGAAATGATATCAGTTCACATGATTTACGTATCATGCAATAGCTTAAATGTCAGTTATTCCAAGAAGTAAGAATCACACTTGAAGGCATGAGGGCAACCCAGATGGCTAAACATCATGAGGTTGCACGAGGTCAAGACGTTCAATTTACTCTCTCATGACGGCAACCCCGGAGACTAAGCTGTTGCATGAAGTCAAGACGTTCAATTTACTCTCACATGATGGCAACCCAGATGACTAAAGGCATCACGAGGTTGCACGAAGTCAAGACGTTCAATTTACTCTCTCATGACGGCAACCCAGAAGACGTGAAGTCAAGACGTTGATTTCTCACATGATGGCAACCCAGAAGTCAAGAGTCAAGACGTTCAATTTACTCTCTCACCACTCTGGAACAAGCAACGAATATTCAATCTCCTGCGATACGTGTCGAACGTTCAACCAGTCCGCACTTTCTATATAAACTCACCAACCCAGTCACGTTTAGACTCACCCAATTTGCTAGAGCAATTGCTTTCATATACTCCACAAAAGTTAGCTCTCACTTATATAGCTCGGAGAATTCGCAATGGCTCCCTTGCATTGTTGAAGCTGGCCTGTGTGCTGCTCGCATGCATGGCGGTGGCGGCGGCTCCGGTGGCTCGAGCCGCGGTAACATGCAGCCAGGTGTCGAGCACTCTGGCCCTGTGCATTCCCTCCGTGAGGAGCGACATGGGGCCCATGCCGGCGTCTTGCTGCAATGGGATCAGGTCGCTCAACTCGGCAGCTCAGACCATGCCGGACTGCCAAGCCACTTGCGAGTGCTTGAAACCGTTCTCGCGAAGCATCTCCGACCTTAACTACGGAGTCGTCGCTGGGCTTCCCGAGAAGTGTGGGGTCAGCATCCCGTACAAAATCAGCCCCGGCACGAACTGCAGCAGGTTTGTGCTTCTTTTAGCCCGTGGTCAAAAAGTGCAACGAAACCTTATTTTTTTCTTGATCACAGATGATAATATGTCACGTGATATATTGCGTCATTTAACACATACTTTCCAACTGTTTTTGCTTTTGTTTTTTTTTTTTTTTTTTTTAAGTTTATAGTTGTGAAGCTCATTGTTAGATGTTTTGTTGCAATGTGAAGTGAGAACGGATCATGCGGGTACTTTTCAGCTTTGGAGATAGAGTAGTTAGCTTCGAATAAAATGAACGTCTGAACTAATACTAGGTTTTTTAACTCGATTATGGATGACTAGCGTCCTTTGCTTGTGCTATGTACTAATAAGAATATAAATGAAGGAAATTATAATATGTTTCATTTCCCTTGTTCTTAGGGCCTATTTGGTAACCGACTAAATAATGCATGATTTTATTCTTTTTTTCCAAGAATATAAAAAAAAATTCTATTTGATAATTTTTTTTTGTTTTCAAAAATATATTTGGAACAAAATCAAGAAGTAAAGAAAAAAAATTATTTTTTTGTTCTTGGGAACAACTCCAAAATCAAGTCCATTTTCTTTCTTCTTTTTTTTTTCTTTATTTATTTTCTTCTTTTCCTTCATCATTTGGTTGGCAACCTCATTGAAGCATCACCAGGCCCTAACGAGTTCGAGCCTCATTGGTTGAGCCTCCTTAGCAGCTAGGCTTGGCTTAGCCGAGCTCACTCGACTACCGGCGAGGCTTGACCTCACCAAGCCATCGCGAGGTCAGGCTCGCCATGACATCGCCCTCAGGTGGTCTGACGAAGGTGAGCCTTCACGACGGCTAGACGAGACTTCGCCTCACCTTGGAACCTTGTCCAAATCTAGCGAGACCGAGCTTGCCCAGCCAAGGCTTAATTGAGCCCTCACTAGGCCACCACAAGGGTGGTGTTGCCCGGCCATGGCGAGGCCAACCTCACGGTGGCTTGGTGAGGTCGAGTCTCGTTGGCAGTTGGGCGAGCTTGGCCTCACTAGATTTGGATGAGGCCACGCAGCCCCAGCCAAGGCTCGACTGAGCTCAACCACCGGGGAGGCTTGGCCTCATCAGAGGCCAATGACACTCTAATGAGGTCGTCGGCCTAGCGAGGTTGACAACCAGCCAAAGGATGAAGGAAAAGAAAAGAAAAAAGAAAAATGTTAAAAATATAATAAAATTATTTAAAAAGTAAAATGAAATTTTAAATCACAAAAGAATTTGAGATCTTACCAAACTCTTTTTATCCCAAGTATTCAAAAACTTGTCCAAGAAACAAAATAAAAAATAATCATTTATTATCAGAAATTATTTTTGAGGTTATAATAGTTACTAAACAGGCCCTTAATATTATTTTGTGTTCTTTTCTTTTTTCATTATTCTTCTCATATTGGTCATTTTCAAAGGAAGAGAAATCATAACTAGAGAGAGAGGTATCCTCACACTATAAATCCACAGTATCTCGTCAGTAATAACTCTTTGCCGCGTGTGCAAACTCTATGAACATATCAGTCGCGAGGCTGTAGGAGGCACAGCATGGATCGTGCAAAAAAATGTACTGAGAATTATGACATCACCGCAGATAGAGTGCCATCCATTCGCGCTTCTCCTCCTCAAGGTCTTCTCCGAGTTTGGCCCCCCGTATCACCTATGTCCTTGCCACCACTTGTCAAAGAGATGCCCTCCTCACCGTCTTCATTCTCTTCCAAGTATGTTTCCAAAGCAGGTAGTGCTTATATCTGGTGAGACTGGATTCGGAAAGACCAAACAGGTTAGGTTACCAATTCTTTGCTTTGTTTTCTTTATGATACATAAATCGTGTTCAATCTCAAATATTCTGCGGAGGAGTGCTTGCTATCATGTGGCTGTTGCTTTTCCATATGAAGCCCTATTCCTCCCTCACATTCCTGAATACTTTAAGAATTGAAAGACATAGTATTACCATTTTCACGCAGTTTTCAGAAATTATGGTTTAGTTGAAGTTTATTTGAAAATTGAATTTCATTGGTTCCCAGCAAACTATAGAGTCGGTTTTAGTTTGTAAAGTTAAAAATTTTTTGACGCCTTTTTTGGGGTACCATAATATCCTCTGCAAAGCTCGAACTTCTGGTTAACCCCCGCAAATAGCTCAAAGGCTATTCCCTACCACCACGCGCCCACCATCCAAATCCGGATGGGGTAGTCGAACTTCCACCTCTCCATTCTCATGAGAGATGGTGGCCAATAGGCAAGCCCTAGTGTTTTCCTTAAGTTTATTTGTTTTGAATCTATTTTTCTCTAGGAGCTGTGCTTTTAGAAAGATGAATTTGCTCGGAATAAACCTTGGACATTTTTCTTACACCGTTTCGTTGTGGCACAAGTATTGCATGTTTCGATCTTTTGTTCAAGCTAACAACAATCCTGAATTGGCGATCTCAACTGCTCATTTTAGAGCTGACTTTAAGCGGCCTTAAGTTGAGGGTGATCATACGATATTGAGGGCAATCATCTTTAGCGTCCAACATGGACGCCAAGTAATTTGACTTTGTTTATAAGATGACATCGAACAGCTGTATATTGCATTTGCTATAACATGATTTAGTTGGGTGTTTACGACGTAGAAAGTATCGGGGTTTACATTTTTTGATACGCCACTTTTTTTTGTTGTAACATCTGGAGATAGTTTCCAGAATTATTGTGGTTCAAGAGGATGCTTTTATTTATACATTAATTACTCAAGTTCTTTATACAACTTAAGAAGCAGCTCCTTGCTAAAGGAAGACACCTATTTCCAATACATTCTGAGGACTGAATATCGCATGAATTCTTCAGGTCCCTCAGTTTCTTTTGGACTCGATGTGGGCTTAAGGGTGAGGCGTGTAAGATTGTTTGTACCCAACCCCAGCGAATCTCTGCAACATCAGGTGCGCTATTGTGGCTGACTAAAACTCACTCTTTCTAACTCTTATGTGAAAAATCTGATTGTCTTCTGATTCTGTGTAGTTGCTGAGTGAACATCTTCTGAAAGAGGAGAAAATGTTGGTGATGATATCAGATACAAGGCAGTCAGTCATATCTCATCAAGCTATGTTCTAACTTCAATTACCTAATGGACTTTATGAAGCTAAAAGTCGAATACTGTAAAGCATAGGTGAGATATTGTTTTTTGTGAAGCATAGATTCTATATGACCTGTCCAGGTATGACTTGCAGATATGCATACTCGGAAGAGAATGAAGACAGTGATGAGGGCATCTCTTTGACAGGTGGTAGCAATGCGACAGGTGATAGTGTGGCCAAACTCGGAGAAGACCTTGAGGAGGAGAAGCGCGAATAGATGGCACTCTATCTGCAGTGATGTCATAATTCTCTGTACATTTTTTTCACAATCCATGCTGTGCCTACTACAGACTTGCGACTGACATGTTCATAAAGTTTGCAGACACGGAAGAGAGTAATACTAACGACGTACTGTGGATTTACAGAGTGAGGACACCTCTCTCTAGTTACGATTTTTCTTCCTTCTGTGATTATTCAATAGAGAACTCAAACTAGGAAATGGAACTGATAAATGAGAAGATGTCTTACAGCTGAGGCTCTTAACTCTGTGCCCCTCTTTCTTCACGTATGACAATTACTTATAGTTGACATCTTTCCGTTAATGCAATTCAATCCCCCTTTTTGGGGTATTTCCCGGTATGTGCTCGGATTTCTTGCATGATGGATTCTGTCCCTTTTCACTGGAATCGGATGTGCTTAACGGCAGGCTTTGCACTGTTAAATGCAATTCAGAGACTGCAATAACCACTAAAAGTTAGAAATAGTTTGAGGCATTAGCATGAGGCCATCTCTGCTTCTAAAGAATAAGCCACGGAGAGAACGGTACATCAAACTAGTCATGGCGAGACTATCAGGTACTTAGAAAAGGCATAGTGCATAATAATTTTAGATCTGAAAGATATATATGAAGAATACTATACTATAAAAGACGGTCGCACCAGATTTGCTGAAACTATAGAGCTTCAAATTCAAGTCTTGTATGAAGAGAATGCATTCAATCAAATTTTCTTCTTTTATGAGCCGTAGCAGATTGGCTATTCCTTCTTTTCCTCTTTCTGGTGATGGTAATTGTGGTCAGACTCCATTAACTTCCCAGCCCTTATGCCCAGTATAATAAAAGGGTAACAAGCATTTTGATTACTGTCAATCTATTCACAGTAAATCTATGCAAAACACCACATTTATCATTGCGAATTCGGTGGCAAGAAGATCCTGTTTACCATGAATCCAGACCTCTAGGTAAATATTGGCAGTTCGAAAGAACAACGGAAGTTTCTGTTGATACTAAACATTTTCAAAACCAATAACTTGGGCATACATAGTCACCATGTCTATCCCATTAGATTGATCACCTCTAAAATCGGTTTTCCTGCGCAAACTTCCTGGGGAGTTTCACAACCAATGCAGATAGGAAATACTTGCCGAACACATATCATCGGTAACTTGGACATAGACAATTTGATCACCGCAAAGAGAGCCTCATCTAACATCTAAATGCTCACCAGGATCTGGCCATTGCTAGGGCCTCAAAGATCTCTCTCTCATATGTGCACACAGCTAAACCCTATGCAAAAACCTTGCAGCAGACAATACCTTGTTGTTTCCGTATTGTGACTGCTGTCCTCAATATGGTAGTAATCAGGTCAATGCAATTCTCTCTTTTTCATCGGAAGAGAGATGAAACATCGGTAGACAAATCTCTTTTTACTGCTGTTGGAAATGGTGATCCATTTTCTAGAATTTCCTAGAGTTGGTAAACTTTTAGAATACTCTAGAATTCCCTAGATGAATTTTCTAGAAGAAAGAATAAAATGTCCAACATGTAAGAGAAGTCTCTAAAATTGTCTACAAGATCATGTGTCTAGAAGGCTCATGTGTCTAGAAGTTTCATCTTATGTTAGAGAAGTCTAGAGACTTCCTCCACCAACTTTGGCAGCTATATAAAGGAGCAAGTGCTCCATATTTTGGGTAAGGGAGCTAACCATAAAAACCACACATCATGCTCCCTCACCAACACTTCAACTATTGTATAATTATTTTCATAAACTAGTGAAACTATTGTTATCCCATAAACCTTCTCAAAATATCCTATCCTTGTCCCTTGTCCATCCTCTATCAAATATAAACTATACCATGCTTTTGCGCATATTTATATTTTAACATGGTATCAGAGCCAGATGCACCCAAGTTCGTAACTAAGCCAAGTGTAAGGGACCATGAAGCTAGAGCCAGGCATATCGGCTGATTATGAGCGTTGTCCTCACTATCCTCAACTAAAAAGGCCAGAGCCCGAGCGAGAGCTAACAGAGCCGAGCCGGAGCAGAGCCATAATCAAAGGCTAGAGCCCGAGCGAGAGCCAACAGAGCCAAAGCCGGAGCCGGAGCGAGCTAGAGCCGGAGCCGAGCCAGAGCCTACGAGAGCCAAAGCCGAGCCCGAGCTAACAACTACAATTAAGAGCATTTTGATGCCCCAAGACATATGGGACATCATTGAAGAAAAGACATGCACAAAGACAGGTGCAAGTGTTTCGATAAGAGAATGCAAGGGATTGTGGAATGAAGACGAACTAAAAGACATGGGACAGACTACAATATCCGAAGTATCCCGAAAATGGATCAAGGGGGAGTGTTGAAAATGGTGATCCATTTTCTAAAATTTCCTAGAGTTGGTAAATTTCTAGAATTCTCTAGAATTCCCTAGATGAATTTTCTAGAAGAAAGAAGAAAACATTTTATAGAAGAAAGAGGAAAATGTCCAACATGTAAGAGAAGTCTCTAGAATTGTCTACAAGATCATGTGTCTAGAAGGCTTATGTGTCTAGAAGTTTCATCTTATGTTAGAGAAGTCTAGAGACTTCCTCCACCAACTTTGGCGGCTATATAAAGGAGCAAGTGCTCCATATTTTGGGTAAGGGAGCTAACCATAAAAACCACACATCATGTTCTCTCACCAACACTTCAACTATTGTATAATTATTTTCATAAACTAGTGAAATTATTGTTATCCCATAAACCTTCTCAAAATATCCTATCATTGTCCTTGTCCATCCTCTATCAAATATAAACTATACCATACTTCTGCGCATATTTATATTTTAACAACTGCACCTAATATGATCATCATCGGACCCTCTGGCGCTTAAAAGTTCTGCCTCTTCTTTCAGTATGTACCATGCTTATCTGTTGATGTCTTGAAATCCTTGATCTCCGTGAACCTCTCCCCAAGGTGAAAGAAACACGCCTAGACTTCAGCTTTACATGGCTGAGGCGGTGATGGCGATGGTGCCAATGGCTACGGTTGCTATATGAAGCAAGAGGGCCTTCCGTCCTCTCTCTGAGTAGTTTGCTTTTCATACTTGCGCTGAGATGATGACTCGAATAATCGTAACTTACGTCACTCAGGCAGGCTATATCCTGCTTCAAAGTCTCGGAAGTGGCGCTGCCCACGGTAAACCCCGCTTAGGGCTGCTTATCTTGTACCGCATGAAACAGCAAATGTGCCCGAGTGCACGCCAGTACGTCTCGCATGCAAGCCAGCACATGTTACAGAGGCTTTTCCCTATGCCCTGGCAAATCCCCAGCTTGAACAACAGATACAGGAATAGTAGAGCTGAAAAACATCACACGCACGAGAAAACACTTCAGCCGATCATGAAATTGTACGAATACTGTTTCCTGGTTCCTAATCGAATGTACAAGATTATTATGCGAGAATTACTCGCGAAAGCTTCAAATGAAAAGGCAGATGGTTCTCTAAACATTTTATCCTGCCAATAAGTATATCTTAAAAGCAGAGAGTTTCTCAAACTTGTCTGGAATCCGAGAGAATATCAAATGATGAAAACCGTTGCCGGAAAAACCCCTGACATTATTTCTCTGGTAGGATGCTAAAATAAGATTATCAATATGGAAAAGACAGGATATATCCTTTACCGTAGTCTCAACCAAAAAGTACAACAGAATAAGAACTGAAGGACTGATTTTTGGATCGCAAGTCAAATCTATTTTCACCTAGCGAAGCGAAGCTGGGTGGCTAGCGGAGAGAAATGACATTCTGAACGGAGAGATAATAAGGGAAATGAGTACATTACCTATGTAACAGAGGACACATATCAGAAAGAGTTTGATCAGTTTCGTGATGCATAGATGCTCGATAAAACAAACTACATCCCACGGTCCTGAGCATAGTTCCCTGCATCATTGGAAAAGTGTGAAACTAGGTGAAAATGTGGAGACGGGAGCAATGAGGTGAAACAGAAAGGTAACTCAAGAATTTAATATAGGCAAAAGATAAATCGCCGGTAAAAGATATCAAGAAATGCTAGAAACAATTATTGTTATTATTTATTTTTATGTTTTTGTTACAGGCAAACCAGAAACAAGAACTATAATATAACAGCATAAGAGTTGTGATTGGCGGACACCAAAGCTTCCTCAACGAAGCAAAGTTTATATTAAGAAAGCACTTGCACGATCCGCCAAAAATGGTCTTGAATGGAGCAGCAACAGCATTTCCAACGATAGAGCCGACGCTATGAGCAGATTTACTTAGAACATCTCCCATTCCTTTTCGTGCCTTTCTCCATCCAAATCAGTGCCTGAGAAATAATATATTGCAACACTAATGTCATTCCCCGAGGGTGAAATGATAACAAAAAGGGGATAACACAATCCTCCAACTTCTGTTCTCTTGTCACAACGGTTCAATGCAATTTTTGCTGTCTACATTATGAGGAAAACTGAACAACCTCCAGCGAGGAACAATGCCAAAGCTTCAGGGTTTCCCTCCATCCAAAAATCATCGAAAGCCCCAAAAAAGGAAAACGGCTGTTCACATTGCATCTTCTCATTTGTTTTCTAAACCCAGTTCTATGGCTTTTACGCAAACAAGATCATGGAGAAAAAAGGAAACTGCATATTATGCTTCTCACGAGTGAAGCAGAGATGGAGGAACACTTTGTAATGTGAAGACTCTCCGGGTTTGTTCGATCTTCACCGAATGCTTCGGGCAGCGACGTGCACTTTGGGGATGCTTTTGTTGCCCGGAGCAGCCTCCCACTCCAGAAGGAACAACGGAAGGAGGGGATGCCACGAACCCATTTAAGAGTACGTTCGACAGAACAGAATGCTCGAGAGAGATGGAAGCGGTGAGAGCATATACGGGATCCCCATCTGAACCGACGACAAGACCGTCGATGCACAGATCCAAACAGACATTTCTCTTCCACAGACTATCGGAGACGACGAATCCGTGCGAGGGGGAGACAAAAAGGGCACCACTTTTACAAAGCATTAGTTGAACTGAAGGAGAGGATGAACAAACGGTTACCATCCCTCGTTATCAGTTTTCCTTGCGTTCATGGCTCTAGGCATATACATTTGAGACTACATTTGATAATCAACATAAAATTCAGGATATAATAAATTCCCAATCATGTATTTGATTCTTATCGAAAATAGGATAAAAATCGGATTTGAAAGGATATAAATCTCTTAAAAATATCATAGTATCTCATGGAGAGATAAGATATTGAGATAGATGTAAATAGGATTTCTAATATCTATAATATAAAGATTATTTTTATCAAACATGAAACTTCTTAAATTAATAAAATTGAAATAATATTTGAATTCTAATATAAAAAAGAGAATAAAAAAAAAAAATCTTTTTTATTTATTCTTATTTTTATTTATATATTTGAATTTCTTTCTACCTTGTAATACATATTCAATAAATATAAACATGTATTTAGTATTTATATTTATTACGTATTTTGGATATTTAAGTATCTTTGGTATATTAGTTTGGTTTATTATTTAATAAAATTTTATTAGAGAATGGTGGAATGGGAAAAAAGAAATTAAAAAAAAAGAACAAAAATATGAGGGGAAATTGATAAAATAATAAAATAAAAATGAACTTGCATGAATATTATCATCATCTCTACTTATGCAGTTTTTAGGTTCTTTTATACTGATATGCCATTTATACCAAACAATAGATATGATAGGATGTGAAAATATCCAACTTTATTATAACGATTTACCAAACGGTAGTTAAGATATAAAAAAATTCATGAATTTCATATCTTATCTTATAAAGCCCTACCTAACTTGAAATTCAAATGACCAAAAGAAGCCTAAATTGATTTAAACATAATTCATGGAATTTTGTGAAGGGATGCAATCACCTATTGGTGTCTAATTATATAATAGCCATCATCTATGCTTTACTTGCGTGTGGGTTTCGCCCCATGTTGTTCAACACAACTCTTTTTTCGAAATTCTCATTTGTAAAATTAATTTGAACATACCCAACCATGGGCAACTACGTTGGATTAGAGTCTCTCCTTCATCGCCGAGGTCGAGGGTTCAAAATTCACAATTGTTGAAGCGTTGTAAGTGGGGAGCCATGATGTTGAGGTCCTGTGCTAGTCTCCCCTGAGATATAGGAGTCAGGTCCGATGGCGCCACCAGGCGCGGCGGGTCAAGGCGGAGTCCTCGGTTATCAAAAAAAAAAAAAATCAATTTGAACATCACATTTCAAAAGAGGTCGAATGACTTTCTCAACCTAAGTCTTTATGTAGTGACCATTGATGTACTAGGAGGTTAGGTTTATATCTCTCTCGTGTGCAAATCAGATGAAGAACGACGATGCATAAAATCGACTAATTGGTAAGGTTGAGGAGAAGATTACGAATGATGTATAAAAATGAGCATGACTAATTGAAATTTGGTTTTTATACTTTAAAAAAAAAAATTACTGGTCCACCTGAATTATGATCACGAAGTATCATGAGGTGGCATCATTTGAAACATTTGAATTAATTGCTCTAATTAATTGCTACGACCAACCGATACCTACTCAACTTCCACCGACAAACGTGTCCAATGTTCAAACCCCATTTCACATTTACATCATGTCCCCACTTCCCGTCCCAAAGACTTTATGCTTTTCGTACTGATTCATGGCAAGATTCTATTTATCTCACAAAAATTGAATAATTTAAAATTTGTTATTTTAATAAATAATCGTTTGTATTACTCATAAAATGAATCAAAGAAAAATATTTTTATCTTTCACAAAGACGTTTAGCTATAAATTATTATCAAGAATAAAAACATTTATTATTGAGTAATTATTTTAAGTGATACAAGTGACCATTTCTAGAAAATATTTTTTAAATCATTCATTTTTTGCGAAACAAACAGAATTAAGAATAGCCGGTCTTTAAGGGTGAATAACAACACAGCATGCGCTCATGGGAAAACATATTTCATGCCTTAATCACTTGATTGACATACCGCGCATTCATGTTAGTGCGTGATAAGCATTTCAATGACTGTTTCCGTTTGAATTTTGAAACTCTTGATTATTATCGATCAATGTCTCCACACATGTCACGTTCACATGATGTAACTGCTGCAAGAGAGTGCCTTCTCCTGCCAATAAGATGACAAATTGTTAGTAGTGTAAAATTAAGTCACAACATTACACCAAGTAAAAGTAATGATCCTCCATGAAGCATCCCTAAGTTTACAAACATATATGAAAGTAGTAACTAAGACGAATTATGCCCTAATAATCTCAAATAAAGAAATCATCATTAGATGTTTCACAATAATTATGCAGTAGATTGATTTGATTAAAAGGCCAAGAAGATGAGATACTTTATTATCAAGATCTCTCAACCTAAATCTTAAAAATTCCAAGAAGCAGTTGTGTAACACAACATCCATCATTGCATGTTGCCACACCGTGTGGCAACACACCATTTATTAACTTGTTGCTACACTATAACATCCACCTTCATCCATTGTACTTCATCAGTGCATACTAGATTAGTTATCCGATGCAAGACTATGCTCGACTGATGCATTTACACATGCACCTTTGCGTGAATAATGAAAATAAACGACTTCCTGGAGAGAATAATCCTCTATCTTAAAATGAAATATTCCTATCAATAAATTATCTTTGGAGTGAGTTGTTAAAATTCGTTTCAACACATCTGCTCCAATATCATGTGAGACAAATCTTTCTTTGTTTCTAAAATGTTAAAATTGTTAGGACATGGATCAACAATGTATGAACACGATTCTCAACAAACACCATTTGGCTAAGATAATTCGCAGGTTATTGCCTAAACTATTGATCATAGAAAAAAAACATTGCATAGTCTATATAAATCATATAGATCAAGTCCATCTAGACCATTGATCATGGGAAGTGCATGATAAAAGTTCACAAAATTAATGATAGAAATGATATTGGCTCACATCATTTATTCATCATGTAAAATAGCTCACATGTCGGTCTTATTCGGAAACATAAGAATCGCAATTAAAGGCACGGCAGCAACCAAATGACTAATCATCATGAGGTCGCATAGAGTCAAGACATTCAATTTACTCTCTCATCACTCGCAACGACCAACCAATACTCAACCTCCCTCAACACGTGTCGCACGCTCAACCCCTCCCCACTTTCTATATAAACTCACTAACCCGATCACGTTTAGACTCGCCCAAGTTCCAATTACAATAGCTTTCATATCCTCCACAAAAGTTTGCTCACAATGGCTTCCTCCGCATTGTTGAAGCTGGCCTGTGTGCTGCTGGTGTGCATGGTGGCGGTGGCTCCGGCGGCTCAAGCTACAGTGACGTGCGGCCAGGTGACGAGCAATCTGGCCCCGTGCATTCCCTATGCGAGGAGTGGCACGGGGCCCGTGCCGGCAGCTTGCTGCAATGGGATCAGGTCACTCAACTCGGCGGCTCAGACCACGCCGGATCGCCAAGCCACTTGCAAGTGCTTGAAATCGGCCTCAGGAAGCGTCTCTGGCCTCAACTACGGAGTCGTCGCCGGGCTTCCCGGAAAGTGCGGGGTCAATATCCCATACAAGATCAGCCCTAGCACCGACTGCAACAGGTATGTGCCTCTTTTAGCCTCGTGGTCCAAAGGGGCGACAAAACCTTGTTTTTCCTTGACCACCGATCTTTAGTATGTCACGTGATACATGCTTTACATAACACATTCTTTCTCCATATCTCGATCGGCTGTTTCTCCATCATTTTTCTTTATTTTGTTTTTTGAGAAGTCTATAGTTGTGAAGCTGATGGTTTGATGTTTTGTTACAGCGTGAAGTGAGAATGGATCGTACGAGTACGTTTCAGCTTTGGAGATCAGAAGAGTAGTTAGCTTCGAATAAAGTGAATGTACGAACCGATACTAGGTTCGTAACTCCATTATGTATGACCAGCATCCTTTGCTGGTGCTATGTTCTAATAAGAATATAAATGAAGGAATTATGGTATGTTTCCTTATATATGTTCTAAGTATTATTTCGTGTTTTCTTTTTTCATTTTTCTTCTCATATTGGAAATTTTCAAAGGAAGAAAAGAAGAGGTGTTCAAGGTGTGAATAATGAATAGACATATGGTGCGAGATAAGGGGACGGACAGAGCCAACACAAAACGTTATTAGGGTCGAATCAAAACCAAAGTGATAGTTCACAGATGCTCCAATCTCCTTGACAATCATGTTAAGTTCAAGCTCATATCGTTATGACTAATGCGAAAGCTTAAACAAATCGAACGATTTGTGCAAGAAATGAATTGTAGAATTTAAACCTGAACTAGAGTGATTTACGTGTTAAATTCTTATAAAATGGAACCACAATATATAAACATCGTTCTCAACGGTTATTAATTTGATAACATTAATCATTCCATGCAATAATTTACTAACAGAATAGTTGCCTGAACTACTGAACTAGGTCATCGACTTCTTGGAAAAATAATTTACAATCTATAAACAATTAATGATTGAGATGTTATTGTTCTTTATGATATCATTAGCACATACGTATAAGCTGAACGAGGAACCTGTCGGTCGTACTCAAGAGAGGTCCAAATCACAATTAAGGCTCACTACCAACCAAATGGCTGAAGGTCTACATAATGAAGCCGCGCACGTCCACGCCACTTGAAGAAGAGCTGCAAGATCTTGAAGCCTCACCGTACGTAGAGTTTTGTTGAGCGATAATTTTGTGCCGTGAGTTTATCTCCAAATGAGTTGTTTATTTATAAACACTTTGGGTTTTGGGTTAAATTGGGGCTTGGGAAACACTGAAAGAGTGTTTGAGTGACTTGAGAATGTAATCTTCTTATATCACTTGATTTATAGTGAAATTGATACTGCTCTCCCCGTGGATGTAGGTCTTTATGATTGAATCATGTAAATATGGTATCCGATTTACTTTCTTCTTCTATCTATATTATTGTTTGATAACTCGCCCTATCGCAACAAGTGGTATCAGAGCCAGACTTGGATAAGTTGAAGCGAATCGATGGCAATAGAAAAAGTAAAAATGAGAATCAATACATTTGATGGGAAGGATTTTAGTTTCTAGAAAATGTAAATTGAAGATTATGTTTACTAGATGAAACTGCACTTGCCCTTATTTGGGGAAAAACCAGAGACGATGAAGCAAGCTGATTGGGATTTGCTGGATAGATGAGCTATGGGTGTTATTCGGCTGATGTTGGCTTGTAACATCGAGTTTAACATCCTAAAGGAGAAGACCACCGCTAATTTGATGCAAGCTCTGTCGAATATGTACGAGAAGCCCTCTACGATCAACAAGGTCTATTTGAGGTGACATCTATTTAATTTGAAGATGAGCGAAGATGCATCAGTTGCATATCATATCAATGAATTCAATATGATTGTCAGTCAATTGAGTTCAGTTGGGATTGATTTTGAAGATGAGGTACATGCTTTGATTTTGTTATCCTCATTGCCTGATAATTGGAATACTATCATTATTGCTGTTAGTAATTCCTCTAGGTCAACAAGTTTGACGTTTAATGGAGTTCGAGATTTGATTCTGAGCGAGGACATTCGTAGAAAAGAATCTGATGAATCTATATCTACTGCTTTAGTAGGTGAAAATAAAGGAAGATCTAGAATACGTGTGGGTAATAGTAGTACTAATATAAACAGACGTAGTCAGTCTAGGACTGCTAATATTATCTGTTGGAGCTATGGCAAGAGGGGGCATCTTAGAAGGAATTGCCTTAAGTTGAAGAATGAAAAGGATAAGGAAATTATAGTTGATTCTGCAGATAATGTTACAGCTGTAGCTGATAGTGCTAATTATGTATTGTTTGTCACTAATGATTCATCGCTTGATGGATAGATTATGGATTCTGGTTGTTCTTTTCATATCACACCAAATATAAACTAGTTTATCACTTATCAGTGCACGGGTAGTGGTAAAGTCCAATTAGGGAACAACGCTAAGTGCGATGTTGTGGGTGTTGGTGATGTTAAAATCAAAATGCACGATGGTATTGTGAGGACATTGACTGGAGTGAGGTATGTTCCAAAATTGAAAAAGAATTTAATTTCCTTGGGTGCTATAGATTCAGCTAGTTGCAGGTATTCTTCAAAAGGTGGAGTTCTGAAGGTTGTTCAAGTTGCTTTGGTGATAATGAAAGGAATCAAGTATGGAGGCCTGTATAAACTTCAAGGTGAGACAGTGACAAATTTCGCTACAGAGACATTGGATGCATCTGTTCGAGAGTCTTTTGACTGCTCAAAGAAGACCTGGGTGTTTGTGCCAATGCACAAGTTTCATGTTGGTGTCAGGATCTTGTAGTCAAGAGCTTTGATCAAGATGGAGACTGATAAGTCGATTAAACATGTGCAGACTAACAATAGCGTGGAGTTTTGCTCAGAGCTGGTAAATAAATTATGCATGAGAGAGGGCATAGTGAAACATTGCACTAGTGCCAATAAATCAAAACAATTTGTAGAATTGATGAATAGAACATTACTAGAGACGGCCCGAAAAATTATCTCTAGTGCTAGTATTGCTATGAGAATCCTAGCTGATGTGCTAAGTACAGTAAGCTACCTGGTGAATAGATTACCATCAACTGCTATTGAGAGATGAACTCTTGAAAAAGTGTGGTCAAGTAACGTTGCTATTTATTTTATTATTAGAATGTTTGATTGCTCGTGTTATTATCGAGTGAGTGATGGTAAGCTCAATTGGAGGGTAAGGTGCATATTCGATGGCTATGCACAAGGTAAGTGGGGCAATCAGTTGTGGTGCCTAGATATAAATTCACATGTTGACAGCAGAGAAGTTACCCTTGACAAGTCTCCGATACTTTTGGTTAAGAGTGTTTGTGGCAATATTAATACAGATATGGACAGTGTCCAGCTTGAAGTGGAGTTGCGACTTGAAACTCCTAAGGTAGTGAGTATGAGTACTAGCAAAGTAATCGATACAAATGGTGCTTGTTGCGAGATGGAGCTTATATGGAGCGGATGGTTGCTGTAACTGCTGAAATTAACAAGGTACATATTCGATCTCTTAAAAAATATGGATGCAATAATGGTTTTACTTTATCTGCGTTTAAGAAGATTGTGTCTAAAAATCCTTGCAGAGCAGTTAAAGGTGCATGTGGAGTTAGTATTCTAATGAGATCCTCGGTTATGGTGAAGTTCAAGCAAGGCTTGGACTTGGATAATATCTGTGACGGCTAAACCTATCGAGGGCTATGGGAAAATAGTAGCAGAATTTGAATTTTTTACAAAGCAATTGTAATTTGGCTCAAATGTTGAGCCAATATGGAGATTGTTAATTATGTCTCGAGTTTAAGTATTTACAAAAAGCGATTCGCTAGAAAAGAAGAAATATAAAATAAAATAAAAGGTAAGGAAAGTTTCCTCTTTGTTGCGGAATCCTTTACGAAATAGAAAAGGAAAGCCGCGTGAAGCTTCTCCACGCGAAGAACTGAGAGAAAGGAGTCCGCGAATCCTACAAGTGAAGCTCTAAGGAGGAGGTGGGGCCCAAGGTCAAAATTTTGACCTTGGGCACACACATATAAAAGCAAATATTATGTAGGTTTTCTTCTTTTGGCCCGGTACACATTGCCGAAGGTCTACGTAACAAAGCCGCACACGTCCACGCCACTTGAAGAAGAGCTGCAAGATCTTGAAGCCTCGCCATACGTAGAGTTTTGTTATGCGATAATTTTGTGCCGTGAGTTTATCTCGAAGTGAATTGTTTATCTATAAATACTTTGGGTTTGAGGTTAAATTGGGGCTTGGGAAATACCAAGAGAGTGTTTGAGTGACTTGAGTATGTAATCCTTTTTATATCGCTTGATCTATAGTGAAATCCGTTGCTGCTCTCTCCGTGGATGTAGATTTTTACGACTAAACCATGTAAATCTGGTATCTGATTTATTTTCTTGTTCTGTCTATATTATTATTCGATCGCTCGTTCTATTGCAACAGTGTTCATGGCTCTAGGCATATACATTTGAGATTACATTTGATAATCAACATAAAATTTATGACATCCCGATTTTCTAATTCTATTTTCAATAAATTGCAACAGGCATTTCTTGGTATGCATATAGCTCTTTTCCCTGGAACTGATCACTCATGGGATAATTAGTCTATCAGGTAAAGCTGTTAAGAAATTCTAATGCATCGGACTCAAGAGTTTGACCAGAAAACAACCCTTCAACCGAGTTAATCTGCAAGAGTCATTACGGTACAGTTAAAAATCAATTAGAAACCGGAGATAGGTCGATTCGATAGAGGCTTGTGATCGAGTGTGGGTAGATCGCACAATTCTTGTCGATCGCCACTGGACCGGCTTTTCTGTCGATTGAGTACCCTATGTCTGTGTTTGAAACCTTGAGATTATCTCGACAACCGAGAGTCGTCAATGTGTCAAAGATTTACATTGTGGCTTGAATTGATCAAACACATGTCAAATGCACAAAAATTTCTAAAAGCTACCCGGTCGATCAGACTGCACTAATATCGTGCCAGAGTGAAATTAACCGTGAATTGATATTGAATTCAGAAATTAGAAGTCAAAGGTGTGTCACAAATCATTTTAGGAATATTAACTCATCTTTAGAAGATTTTTCATGTAATCAGAATTTTTCAGCAATTAAATCAAAGAATGGCTAATTTGACTCGAGAAATTAGTAGGCCCGCTTTTAGTCGTACTTTTGGGACTTAAGTTGGTTCTATGGATAAGTGAAGATGTGAGTTGAAGTGCAGTGACATTGGATTAATTTTATGGACTTCAATTTGATTCAATTGGAAGAGAATCAAGTGGAATTAAAGAATTTGTTGTACAAGAATTCATGCCACGGTGGAAAATGAAATTGAACCTATTGGAATATTGTTATGGGACAAGTTGAGATAGTGTAGCATGACATGGTGTAGGGTAAGAGTGGCTAGGATATTGACAAGTGGAGGGTGAGGATTTGCTCTTGAAAATGTGAGATTTCATCCTCACCAATCAACATCATCTTCAAGCTTGGGAAGAGAGAGAGAGGGGAGAGGAGCTGCTCGTGCAACCAGCCAACCGGATGCCACCCCTTCACCGCTCGACACCGCTAGCTTTGCCGAAGAAGCTTGCTGCTGCCATCGTCCGTGCTCGTCGCCCGCACACCGCACCCGCTTGTCGGTCAGCTCGCCTCTCCACTCCACCTCAGCCCGCGTCCTCGCAGATCCGAGAACGCAAAAGCGCAGCCAGCAACGTCGCTTGTCACCATCGCACGCCACAGGACCTCACGCCACCGCTGTTCACCGTCTCGTGCTCCGCCACTGCCCGCCTCACCTACGCTTGGCCAACGCTTAGCCGTCCCCATCGTCCCTGCTTCAATCGAGTTCCAATAGCTTCCCCAAGCAGTTCAGGCCACCGCCAGAGCTCCCTCCGCTGTCGTATGCCGCCGCCTGAACCATTGGAGCTCAACTGGACCACCACCGGCCCTATTCAACTCGACCTAGCTTCGGATCTACTCCCTCTCGGCCCCAAATAGCAGCTGGAAAAATGGGTATGGCAGTGGACGTTTGGCCCGTTTTCACCGGCTTCCTAACCCCAGATGCTCGGCCCGCTTTGAGAAAAGTCGATCCCCTCGACATCCTCGTCGTTTTGGTTCTCTCGATTCGTTAATCAGGTGAGTTTAACTCACTAAATCTTGATTAGAGGGTTAATGATGTCCTAAGTGTACTTAGCCTAAGTTAAGTAAACTTAAGTGGTTAGTTTAGTTTATTTAATTGTAAATTAGATTAAGAGGTTGGTTTAATTTAAAGTATGTTTAGTTAAGATTAAGTTGATGTTTATATTAGTATAATGGTGATTTGATATAAATGAATTACTTTTGGATTAAATAAATATTTCGAAATATTTAATAATTTAATAATATTTTATTATTTCGAAATATTAAAATATTATTATTTAATTAATTTTCGGAATAAATTTAATTATTTAATAAATTCCGAAAATTATTTCGGGACCCTAAATTCTCAAAATTTTTGTGCTAATTGCTACTATGTATTTAGATTATGAATTTGATGATTAGATATTGCAAATTGAGTGATGATTTGTGCAATTGATTATTGAATTGTCATGTGCTAGTTGAAAGACTCGGTCACAATAGTGGCTATGTCAATTGGACCTTTATTCCTTTAGAAATACCGTCAACAAAGTGATGTGGCTCAAGTCACAATAGAGGCTAGGCCAATTGGATCCATGCTCCTTCGGGAATGCCGTTGACGTAATGACGAAGCCGCGCTCCAAGGGGCGAGGCGATGCCTAGCATTAATGTCAGTAGATAGCCAAACTGCGAGTAAGTTATGCTCTTGTGTGGCAGTGAATAATAATTGAAATGTGTGCTAAATGAGATTGTGATTTATATGAAAGTGATGGCGTTCTAATTGTTTGAATTATTATTACTACTTAGGATTGTGTGATTCAAATTGTGCTAATCTGCAGGAAGAAATTAAGACGAGGTAAGTCTTCTGTGTGATGTGGCTAGGCCACCCGAGGTGTATGTTCTTTCTAATAGGGGTTTAGGGGGTTGAACTTGCTTAAACAATATCTCACCCCGGTTGTGGGATTAAAATTTCAGGTCCCTGGTGGACGGAACGGCTAGATAACTTTGGTTGGCTTTGAGGAGTTGCAGAAGTGAAGTCATAAGGATTGAAGAACATGTCCGACTTGTAGGTTGTAGGACAGTTCCTTTTTAAGAGCCGGTCTTTTGTAGACTTTTGGTCGTAGACCTCTGTTTGTAACTCTGTTGAATTATGAAAATGTTATGTTGTGACTTTGCTTCCTGTTTTTCTATTTCGTATTTTATTGTCAAAGGTTTTATAATACGTTCCGCTTGCGCAATAAGAAATGAATGGGGTCGGCGACACTACCTGGGAATGTCGCATTTGCATGACCATGGTGGGATGTTGGCGCGCTTGAGGTTCAGGACATGATAAAATTCATGATATAATAAATTCCCTGTCCTGTGTTTGATTCTTATCGCAAATAGGATAAACATGATTTTTATAGAAAATAGGATAAACTCGGATTTGAAAGGATATAAATCTCATAAAAATATCACAGTATCTCATGGGGAGGTGAGATAGAGGTTAATTGGATTTTTAATATCCATAATATAAGGTTTATTTTTATCGAACATGAAACTTCTTAAATTAATAAAATTGAAATAATATTTGAATTATAATATAAAAAAGAGAATTTAAAAATAAAAAATAACAATTTCGTTTTTATTTATTTTTATTTTTATTTATATATTCGAATTTCTTTCTACCTTGTAATACATATTCAATAAATATAAACATATATTTAGTATTTATATTTATTACGTATTTTGGATTTTTAAGTATTCTTGGTATATTAGTTTGGTTTATTATTTAATAAAATTTTATTAGAGAATGGTGGAATGGGAAAAAAGAAATTAAAAAAAAGAACAAAAATATGAGGGAAAATTGATAAAATAATAAAATAAAAACGAACTTGCACGAATATTATCATCATCTCTATTTATGCAATTTTTAGGTTTTTTTTTTTTTAATATTGATATGCCATTTATACCAAACGATGGATATGATAGGATGTGAAAATATCCAACTTTATTATAATGATTTACCAAACGGTAGATAAGATATAAAAAAATTCATGAATTTCATATCTTATCTTATATAGCCCTACCTAACTTGAAATTCCGATGACCAAAAGAAGCCTAAATTGATTTAACCATAATTCATGGATTTTGTGAAGGGATGCAATCACCTATTGGTGTCTAATTATATAATAGCCATCATCTATGCTTTACAGCCCCACGTTGTTCAACATGACTCTTTTTTGGAAATTATCATTTGTAAAATTAATTTGAACATACCCAACCATGGGCAACTGCGTTGAATTAGAATCTCTTCTTCATCACCGAGGTCGAGGGTTCGAAACTTGTAGTTACTAAAACGTTATAAGTGAGGAGCCATGATGTTAGGGTCTTGTGCTAGTCTCCCCCGAGATATAAGAGTCAGGCCCAACGGCGCCACCGGGCACGGTGGGTCAAAGCGAAGTCCTCAGTTACCAAAAAAAATAATAAAAATCAATTTGAACATCACATTTCAAAAGAGGTTTATATCTCTCTCGTGTGCAAATCAGATGAAGAACGACGATGCATAAAATCGACAAATTGGTAAGGTTGAGAAGAACATAAGGAATGATGTATAAAAATGAGCATGAATAATTGACATTTGGTTTTTATACTTAAAAAATATATATTGGTCCACCTGAATTATGATCACGAAGTATCATGAGGTGGCATCATTTGAAACATTTGAATTAATTGCTCTAATTAATTGGAACGACCAACCGATACCTACTCAACTTCCACCGACGCACGTGTCCAATGTGCAAACCCCATTTCACATTTACATCATGTCCCCACTTCCCGTCCCAAAGACTTTATGCTTTTCGTACTGATTCATGGCAAGATTCTATTTATCTCGCAAAAATTGAATAATTTAAAATTTGTTATTTTAATAAATAATCGTTTGTATTACTCATAAAATGAATCAAAGAAAAATATTTTTATCTTTCATGAAGACGTTTAGCTATAAATTATTATTGAGAATAAAAACATTTATTATTAGCTAATTATTTTAAGTGATACAAGTGACCATTTCTAAAAAATATTTTTTAAATCATCCATTTTTCGCGAAACAAACGAAATTAAGAATAGGTGGTCTTTAAGGGTGAATAACAACACAGCATGCGCTCATGGGAAAACGTATTTCATGCCTTAATCACTTGATTGACATACCACGCATTCATGTTAGTGCGTGATAAGCATTTCAATGACCGTTTCCGTTTGAATTTTGAAACTCTTGATTATTATCGATCAATGTCTCCACACATGTCACATTCACGTGATGTAGCCGCTGCAAGAGAGTGCCTTCTCCTGCCAACAAGATGACAAATTGTTAGTAGTGTAAAATTAAGTCACAACATTACACCACGTAAAAGTAATGATCCTCCATGAAGCATCCCTAAGTTTGCAAACATATATGAAAGTAGTAACTAAGACGAATTATGCACTATTAATCTCAAATAAAGAAATCATCATTAGATGTTTCACAATAATTATGCAATAGATTGATCTGGTTAAAAGGCCGAGAAGATGAGATACTTTAATATCAAGATGTCTCGACCTAAATGTTAAAAGTTCCAAGTAGTTGTGTAACACAAAATCCATCATTGCATGTTGCCACACCATGTGGTAACGCACCATTTATTAACTTGTTGCTACACTATAACATCCACCTTCATCCATTGTACTTTTTTTTTTTTTGACAAGTTCATCCATTGTACTTCATCAGTGCATACTAGATTAGTTATTCGATGCGAGACTATGCTCGACTGATGCATTTACACATGCACCCTTGCGTGAGTAATGAAAATAAACGACTTCCTTGATAGAATAATTCACTATCTTAAAAGGAAATATTCCTATCAAAAAATTATCTTTGGAGCAAATTGTTAAGATTCATTTCGACACATCTGCTCCAATATCATGTGAGACAAATCATTCTTTTTCTAAAATGTTAAAATTGTTAGGACATGGATCAACAATGTATAAACACGATTCTCAACAAACACCATTTGGCTAAGATAATTCGCAGGTTATTGCCTAAACTAGTGATCATAGAAAAAAAAAACATTGTATAGTCTATATAAATCATATAGATCAAGTCGATCTAGACCATTGATCATGTGAAGTGCACAATAAAAGTTCACAAAATTAATGATAGAAATGATATTGGTTCACATCACTTATTCATCATGTAAAATAGCTCACATGTCGGTCTTATTCGGAAACACAAGAATCGCAATTGAAGGCACGGCAACAACCAAATGACTAATCATCATGAGGTCGCATGGAGTCAAGACATTCAATTTACTCTCTCATCACTCGCAACTACCAACCAATACTCAACTTCCCTCAACACGTGTTGCACGCTCAACCCCTCCCCACTTTCTATATAAACTCACTAACCCATTCACGTTTAGACTCGTCCAATTTCCAAGTACAATAGCTTTCATATCCTCCACAAAAGTTTGCTCACAATGGCTTCCTCTGCATTGTTTAAGCTGGCCTGTGTGCTGCTGGTGTGCATGGTGGCGGTGGCTCCGGCGGCTCAAGCCGCAGTGACGTGCGGCCAGGTGACGAGCAATCTGGCCCCATGCATTCCCTACGCGAGGAGTGGCACGGGGCCCGTGCCGGCGGCTTGCTGCAACGGGATCAGGTCACTCAACTCGGCGGCTCAGACCACGCCGGATCGCCAAGCCACTTGCAAGTGCTTGAAATCGGCCTCAGGAAGCGTCTCCGGCCTCAACTACGGAGTAGTCGCCGGGCTTCCCGGGAAGTGCGGGGTCAATATCCCATACAAGATCAGCCCCAGCACCGACTGCAACAGGTATGTGCCTCTTTTAGCCTCGTGGTCCAAAGGGGCGACAAAACCTTGTTTTTCCTTGACCACCGATCGTTAGTATGTCTCGTGATACATGCTTTACATAACACGTACTTTCTTCATATCTCGATCGGCTGTTTCTCCATCTTTTTTTCTTTATTTTGTCTTTGAGAAGTTTCTAGTTGTGAAGCTGATGGTTTGATGTTTTGTTGCAGCGTGAAGTGAGAATGGATCGTACGAGTACGTTTCAGCTTTGGAGATCAGAAGAGTCGTTAGCTTCGAATAAAGTGAATGTACGAACCGATACTAGGTTCGTAACTCCGTTATGTATGACCAGCATCCTTTGTTGGTGCTATGTACTAATAAGAATATAAATGAAGGAATTATGGTATGTTTCCTTATTTATGTTCTAAGTATTATTTCGTGTTTTCTTTTTTCATTTTTCTTCTCATATTGGAAATTTTCAAAGGAAGAAAAGAAGAGGTGTTCAAGGTGTGAATAATGAATAGACATATGGTGCGAGATAAGGGGACGGACAGAGCCAACACAAAATGTTATTAGGGTCGAATCAAAACCAAAGTGATAGTTCACAGATGCTCCAATCTCCTTGACAATCATGTTAAGTTGAAGCTCATATCGTTATGACTAACACGAAAGCTTAAACAAATCAAACAATTTGTGCAAGAAATTAATTGTAGAATTTAAACCTAAACTAGAGCAATTTACGTGTTAAATTCTTATAAAATGAATCCACAATATATAAACATAGTTCTCAACGGTTATTAATTTGATAACATTAATCATTGCATGCAATAATTTACTAACAGAATAGTTGCCTGAACTACTGAACTAGGTCATCGACTTCTTGGAAAAATAATTTACGATCTATAAACAATATAGATCGAATAACCTATCTATACCATTGATCATATGAAATTCACAGTGGACCTCACACAATTAATGATTCAGATGTTATTGTTCTTTATGATATCATTAGTCATGTAATAGCTTCTCCGCTTCTAGCACGTCCGTGTAAGCAGAACGGGAACCTGTCGGTCGTACTCAAGAGAGGTCCAAATCACAATTAAGGCTCACTACCAACCAAATGGCCAGGCATCGTGAGGATTCTGTAATTATACGTAACCTAGAAATAGGGACATGAAGTCTTAATGTCATTTTAAAAAGTTTCAGAGCTCTAAATGAGTTTTAACTTATTGAACTTACTTTTTTCGAGGCTCTCAAGGTTTTCGCAAGCTTCAAAAGGGGAGTGAAAATCTGAACTCGAATGTTATTCTAAGAAAATTCAAAATGGCAACATTTCATCCACCAGATAATTTTAATAACACCATGTTTAACATTTTAAATGAAAGGAAAAGAAAAAAAGAATGAAAGCTAACATTAGACATGATGTTGGTATCTCGTTTGAATATATAATGAAGGGAAATAGCGTGTGGGAGAAGATAAAAAAAGCTATAGAATCTGAGTGAGGAGAGCATGTCGTCCTCAGTTAAGACATTGGCTACACTTGATTTGCACAACACAGCCAACGACAACTACTTACCTCTCCAAGACACTTGTCCTATGTTTAAGCCTTCCTCACTTCCTACTTAAAACCCTAAGCACCTAATCATATGTACATTCATCGAATTTCTTAATATCATCTTCTATTGAGATAATTGTCCAGAAAAATCATAAAACTATTATAAAACAACAAATTCAATAATAAACATTTCAATTGTGTCAACTTATTCATAAACATTTTAACTATTTATCAATTTAGCTCTTCCGGTCAATTTTGACCAGAATATATTACTTTCAAAATTTTGAAAAGCTTGGCACATGAAATCATTAGATTAATTGAGACTAAGGATATATTTATTTTAGGGGAAATTTCTTGATAAAGAAAAATATTTTCTTACTTTCAGGTTCACAAGGTTAAGAGGGTAATTTTCCCAACTTTGAGAATTTATATTTTTTAATCTTAAATAATTATTTATTGACCGATCATTTTCAATAGATTAAATTTGTGAAAGCTTTAAAAAATCAAATCGCGAAAAAACACCGCAGTAAGGGTCTATGGAAAGTCTTGCCAACCTAATGAATGAGGATGTAATTTCACATGTTATATCCGTAGGAGTACGGATCCATTCAAGGCTCAAAAGCAGGGACGGCCACCTTAAATGAGACGGCATTCAATGCCGGTAATGAATACTCAACTACCTCGGGCTGAGCGCGGTTCCCGGGTTACCCGGGAACCGGAACCGAACCGGAGGAGGGTCCGGTTCGGTTCCCGGTTCCAAGGGGGACCGGTTCCGGTTCCGGTTCCTTTTTCTAGGAACCGGGAGTTCGTTCCGGTTCCGGTTCTAAGCGGAACCGGAACCGGAACCGGAACCGGAACCGAACCTGTTTCGGAACCGGAACCGGAACCGGTTACTTAGGGCAGAAAATTTCGACCTTGGATGTTCTAGTGACTTGTATGTGATGTTCTAGTTGAAGTTTGGCTTCGGCCTCTAAATGAAAGTTGTAAAGGACTTCTTGGAGTATAACATACTCAAATTTGGGACAAAACAAACAAGTATAAGTGGGTGAAATCGTTATTCTTTGGAAAGACTGGATCTGGAGATTTTGGGACCGACCCTTGATGAATGCATGGACTGTAAGGCAACCTTTTTGTTGAAATTTCACTTCGGTTTCTTAACAAAAGTTGTAAAGGACATCCTGAGGTACCACATATCAAAAATTTAGAGAAAACAAACAAGAATAGATAGGTGAAATCGTGGTCCTTTGGAGATGGTTAGATCTGGAATTACGGTACTACAAACAGGGATTTTAACCGTCCATATTTAATTATCTAGGACGAATTTGACTTCGATGTTTCCATGAAGTATCTACCTTATGGTCTTGGCTATCACATAGTTGAATTTCATAATTTTTAAAGGTCATTTGGGTATTTAATCGGAAATGTTTCTAAAACTGTGCAATCTGATGTGTTCGGATCTTGTAAGTTGCAATGCGTGGACTATATCATTTTGTATGAGGTTCTTTTGGAAATGTGTTCTGCATGATATCTCTCTTCATTTCTTCCCTACAACATATTTAAATTTCGTAATTTTTGTAGTTCATTTGCCTATTTAACCAAAAAAATTTCAAAAACTGTGCAAATAGATAATAGGAAAAGTAAATCGATTTTATCTTTTAATCCAGAACGAATTGGACTACGCTTTCTTCATGAAACTTGTACCTCTAGGTCTTAAATACAACGTGTCCAAATTTCAGAATTTTCTGAGTTCATTTAAGGGTTTAATCGAAATTGTTTTCAAAACTTGTACCTCTAGACATTCTTGTTCTAGTGGTGTTTTATTTCTACTTTCTAGTTTGCTATTTGTTTTGAAATTTCTAATTATATTCTATTATTGTTGTGCAGTGCGAAGTTAATGTATTAAGATAACATGTCAATGGGAAGTTACCGTGTAGTATACACGTATATTATAGTTTTTTTTTGGTAACGTGCGCATACGTTATATTTTTTTTTTAGTAACGTGCGTGCATTTTATAGTTTTTTTTGGTAACATGCGCATACGTTATATTTTTTATTTTTGGTAACGTGTGCATAAGTTATAGTTTTTTTTTTTGGTAACGTGCGCATACGTTATAGTTTTTTTGGTAACGTGCGCGTACGTTATAGTTTTTTTGGGTAACGTGCGCATATGTTATAGTTCAAATCTGAAAAAAAAAAAAAAAAAAAAAAAAAAAAAAAAAAAAAAAAAAAAAAGGAACTTGTTGGAACCTGGGAACCGACCCTGGGAACCCGACGGGGTAGGTTTCGGAGTTCTCGCCCCCACGGGTAGGTTCCAGGTTCCTCATTTTGAGGAACCTGTACCGGGGTAGGTTCCAGGTTCCAGACGGAACCGAACCGGAACCTGGAACCGCTCACCCCTACAACTACCACCAGGTCCAACATTAATCTCCTGTACTCTCACCCACACGTGTCGCACGACCAATGACCTTTTCCTAACTATGTGAACTTATGAAACCTACCCACGCCTATCGCATTTAAACTCATCTAATTTATTGGGACCGCCGTTCGCATTCTCCCGACTAGGGTGAACATTCCCAGCAATCGAGAATCGTCCACTAAAAATTAATTTCGAAATATTAAAATTTAAAACCACCTCTTCGCATGATCCAATTTTGTGATGGGTTCATGGAACTAATCCCACTAAGCTTCCTTAGACAAATCAGAAAAATGACGAGAGAAAGAAGCCTATTATATTGATATTTTCTTGCCCTCCACAACTTAAAGCTTCTGCACGACCTGCTGCAAGCCTCAAGAGGCTCTCATTTAAGCTGACAAATGAAATGAGCCTAAGACCCTCGGAAACAATGATGTAATGCAAATAATTTCTTCCTTTTCTTCCGTTTTGTTTTTCAGGATAGCGAGCGATCATCACAACTAGGCTAGGATTTGTTTTGTTTCTTCGACTTTTCACAGTTTTGTTATATATATAACAGTCCGATCCAAGTCAGTTCTACACTTAAAATAAGGAACCAAATCAACACTTATGAATTCTAGTAAATGGGAACTAACAATTTTGGGCCAATTCGGTCTAGTTCCGGGCGGTTCTTAATTTCTTTGCATGCCCCTACTCCCAACATGCATGGCGGCAGCAACAATGGTTTTGGCTACTTGAGCCTCAAACATGTGGCGTGTCGTTGAGGGCGTTCAAGCTCCATGCATTCCCGCGCAAGAAGCGGCGCAAGTTCCATGCCGGCGACTTGCTACAGCAGAATCCGATCGCTAGACATGGCTACCAAAACGAGGCCGGACCACCAGCCTACTCGCGACTCGCGAGTGCTTGGAAGTGGCTTCTGGAAGCATCTCCGGCCTTAACTGCGGAGCCTTCGCGAGCAGTGCGGCGGGGTCAGCATTACATTTATGCTCCGCACTTCATGAAAAATGAAAAAATTTTAAATCATGGACCGGTGTGGACTAAAACTTATAGGCTCAATAGTCGCCCCACAACACCCAAGCCTTTTTCTGGTAATTCAAGGGCAAGACTACAAAAGGCCAGTTCTTAGTAGGCGATTGAGCCACCCACAAACATCCATGTATGTTCGGGTACTTGGCCTATTCAAGAGGCCATAACCCAGAATAAATGGGTGGGATTCGAATAAGTGATCTCTAATTTATAAACTAAAAATTAGTAGACATTCCAATTAACTTCGTCCCCCATGAGGATTAACCAAGTCTAATCATGTGACACAAACTAACATAATGTTTTATCCTTGAGACAAGGCGAGGAGTACTTCAGAGGCAGGCGTTTTAGGGTGCGCATAATAAAATTTCTGAAACAGAAATTGATTTCTCAATTTCTATTTCAGAAACTGAGAAGCTAAAAATTTTAGCTTCTGATTTTTTCTTCAAATCTATTTCTGGAATAGAAATCTATTTCAGAAATAGAGAAATCAAATTGCGTTATCAAACGGATTGCTCCAAACATGTTCTCGAGAACGAGAGAAATAGAGAAATCAAGAAACAAAAATTTTATCATGCGCAGCCTTAATTTTATCCTAGAGGAAACTTACTATTGGCCACCTCAAATTGGAAAAATTCTTATATGCACTCGAATTTGTGAGCTCACTTCATCTTAATCATTAATGATGTGGATCTCACTTGAAATTCATATAATCTAATGACTAAATGTGGTAGGCTCATATACACTGCGTGCACATGAAATTTGCTTCAAGATCGTAGGTGGAAAATTTCTGAGATATCACTGGGGTCTATTCTTACTTCCCATCAATAAGATAGCATGAGGATCCCATTCCTTGGTAAGCGGATGGGAGTTTGAGGGCTGCCTTGACAAGGGTTGCTGGGACAACACCCTCAAGCTTGACAAGGGTTGCTGGGACAACACCCTCAAGTTGCAAGATCATTTGTATAGTTTGAGTCCACATTTTATTGATAGTTTGGGATTGAGCCCATGAATAGCTACTATGTATATACAATCTCTTTTTTCTTTCTTTCTTTTTTTCTTTCTTTCTTTTTTTCTTTTTATAATAAATGAGGATTATAATAGAAATGTGTTGAGTGATCATTATAGTGAAATTCTCTGTTGGATGTAGTCCTAATTTCTCTTTCCCTTTCTTGCTTTTGCTCTCTATTTCGTTGCGTTTATGTGTCAAGTCCTAACAGGTATGCACTTGTGAATAAATGCTTCGAACTTGATTACACCATATTGTCGTAATAGCATTGTCGATATTTATGACTTTATTGTATTTGATTATGATTCAATGTTGTATAGTTGTGTGGTACATATAGAATTAGAGTGTGCCGTAGAAAATGCCAGATTGTTAGCAGATTCAATTCTCCAATCTACACGTGCCATCCCAAATTGTAACATAGGGGTGCGGAGTGCTAATATAGTGGAATCATCTACTAAATGTATTATAATTTAAGGGTAAATCAGAATAAACATTGTACCTCAATTTTTTTTTCTTTCTCTCTATTTCATTGTATTTGTACGCCGAATCCTAACGGGTATGCACTCATGCCGAATAAATGCTTCGAACTTGATTACATTGTATTGTCGTAACGTCATGCCTAGTCAATGAAAGAGTCCAACAAAATCGACTTGTTGACCCCCGCGCCGCGTGTCCTCTCCTGCCAAGCAAAGCCCGCACGTCTTCAAGCTCCTTCCCCGTCCGCGAGCAGCACCGTCTTCGCTGCTTCCCTCGGAGACGACCAGCACTCCATCGTGGACGCCTCCTGTCTTCAGCCCAGCGACGTTCAACGAGGCCCATCTTCAACAGCGTCCGTGTCTCCCCTCCGTCTCTGCCACGTCCCAGTCAACCGAAGCAGCGTTGAAGACCACGAGGTTGACTCAGCGCCGAGCGAAGCCACCACCATCTTCGGTTTGGCTCCACGAAGCTGCTCCTTCGTCCTCAGTCTCGAGCAGCAGCAACCCACGTGTTTCTTCCTTCGGTCCAGCCCGATTTCCTGCCACCGTTTGAAGCCAGCGAGATCTGCAAGCTTCGATCAGCCCAACAACGTGACGTTCCAACGTGTCTTCAGCCGTGCATTTGAGTAGCCCACGCCACTTGAAGCCTACAGCAACTTCAGCCCAGCAATTGATTATTTTCGGTGGCCCAATAAAAACCCGCAGTTTGGCATTTTTAAGCCCAATTCCCCGCAAGCCAACCCAAGTTGATTAAGAGCAGCCCATTTTCAGCAGGCCTAACTTTATTTGGGTCCAGCCCAAAAGCAAGAACAAATCTCATTTGGGCTGAGATTTGTTGGGCCAAGAGTTTTGGATAATGATGAAAAGATCCATTATATAAAGCAAGCATCCAGAAATTTAACAGGCAAGACCAGAAACAATGCTGTCTTTCCGGAGAAGTCATTGATATTCCCAAGATGTTCGACGAGTTCATACGACTCGGATGCAACCAGATACGCTCCACCAAGAAGAAGCACTCTTGAGGTTATGCCCCCAAGGGTAGGTCTCACCACTCCATAACCCATTGACACTACCAGTAAGAGAAGTCGAGAAAGTGTTTTCTTTACTGCAGTAAAAGTGACAGCCCACATTGTGATGCCCATCGGGCTTCTTCCAGTAGAGTTTAAGTTGGAATATTCAAAGTACCAGAGAGCCGATTCACACATTCCAAGAGCAATAACTGCAGTTATGTGGTAATGCAACTGTATGACATCCTTCCAGTGTTGAACGAACTTCAAAAACCATATAAGTCCAAGTACAAGGTAAGCCAATGACATTAAACCAAACACTACCATCAAGGGAGCCATTTTTCCAGGCAAATAACCACTTGGATTTCTCCATACCGTCCTCCCTTTAATTATGGTACCCTTGAGATGTGGATCACAAAACATAAAATACAAGTAGTACATCCCTGTCTTATCGATCTCGACATTCACGCTATCCATCTTTGCTTCTTGATTTCTCCTAGCAAAGGAAGTTGTTATGCGTCTAGGCCATTCGGGGTTATCTGGGTTTCTCTGAATAATAACTTGACCTAATTTGCAGGCTTTCTCTTCAGACATCTGCAGAGTGCAACATATCGTATCCGATTTCAAATAAGCACCTCCAATCCTTTTCCGATCTTTTATATCAAGTATGATAGCCTCCACCGAGCCACTATTCTCTTGCATTTCAGCTTGTGCATCAGCAGACTCCTTTGTCCTTATGAAGGTGACATCGTCAAACCTAAGTTGGGGAATCAAGATAAAGAAATCGAATCAATATAAATAATCATAGGGGGAACCTTTAAACAGAGATTGACCAGGGTTTGCACCAAGGAGATGTATGATGAGAGACTACAACACCGTCCGTCTCCAATCCAGTAACAATATGCACAAAGTTCAGGCAATACATTTTGTGCGAACGCATGCGTTCCTGTCTATAGAGCAGGCAGCTGGCACATTTAAAGAAAAAAAAAGGAAAGCAGGCACACCAAGAGGTACAAATATGATGCTTACATTACATGAACCGTCAAATAGAAAGAACATCAGCTTAATTTAGAGGCAGCAAAGCATTAAAAAATCACTCGTTACTCTTATTTCAATAGAGAAAAAGCATTTTGCCTTAGACAACCCGACATACAATCGACCTATAAAACAGTTTTACCACAGCAAGCAAAAATCCAGGGGGGACTACAACTGCCATTTCCATTATAACCTCGTAACGAATCATCGACTTCTCGGACCTCCAGCTAGAGCTCTACTCGGTCAATGACGCAGAGTAAAACAAAGAAATTCCAGCACCCCATCTCCGATAAAAAGAGAACGAGTAACCCGCACCTTTAAGTCCTAAACCTTATGTAACGAACGCAATCTAGCCCCGCACTTCGACTCCAAAGCGCAATCGAGTCCTAAAATTCCCAATTAAGCCCTAAAACTCAAATCAAAACGTAGGAAATCCTCTAGCGAACCCGCGGCGGCCGACTCCAGACGTTTCATCCAGAGGACTTCGATTGCGTTCTTCCGCGGATATACGTACAAACCGCATAGAATCTAAGCGAGTTCAAACGATCGCGCGGCTGCAGCACAACGTTCCGGAAACCAAAACGAAGACGGAGCATCAATTCGGGACGCCAAAGCAAACCACCGAAACGAAGGAATCCGTACCGATGACGGACTTCCCCTTGGGGCCGGTCGTGATGTTGGGAGACGACGTCGTGGAGGAGGAGGAAGGCGGGATCGCGGAGCGGGGGCGCGGAGGCCCTCGCTGCCGCCGTGGAAGAAGAAGGCGTTGGAGCGGGAGGTGAAGGCCTCGTTGAAGTAGTCGTGGACGGAGGCGTCGACGGCGGCGATCGAAACCGAGCCGCGACGAGGAAGAAGAACCCTAACCGACGATGAGCTCTGCGCGATTCTCTCACTTCCATCTCCTTCCTCCTTCACCCTCTCTCTCTCTCTCTCTCTCTCTCTCTCTCTTCTGTCTCCGTTTCTCTCTCTTCCTAAGAAGAATGAGCTTTGACAAGGGTGAGAAAGATGAAGAACTCAGACAAGATCAGGCGATTGACTCTGAAGTTCATTTGTATTACAGTATGACAATTGTATCATTGTTACTCAATACACTTGAGATAGTAAAGAATACAATTCCTCTGTTCTATCTTCTGAGATCAATCTTACTTGTTTTACTTCAGCATTTCGATCTTCTGCTATCAACCATTCTTTGAATCTTCATCTCTGATACAGAGAATGCTGAGCATTCGTTGATGATGCTGGAATACTAAGCATTCGTTGATGATGCTGGTTTTCCTCTTCTACGCTCTTCTTTACTCTCTTTCTCGATCTTCTTTTTCTTGTCTAGCTTATGTAAAGAGAGAGGAGTATTTATATCTAAGAGCTTAACAGAACTTCGTTACAAAAGGAAAACAGAATGCAGCAACTTCTTAACAGAAAAACCTAATTGATTACATCTTATGACTTGACGATCCAAGTCATTTACTATTTTGAGCATCTCCTCCATTGATGTCGATCCAGGTTGGTCTTTCTTATAAGATCTTTACCGTTGATTACATCTTATGGCTTGGCGATCCAAGTCATTTCCTGTATCGCCAAGTCCTCTGCTTTTGCTCGCCAAGTCCTCTGCTTTTGCTGTATCCGTTCTTCTTCATCAGCTTTTGTTCCTTTATACTTAACAAAGGGAACCAACCTCGGAGCTGAACTGAGATGCTTTCCGTCTTCCTTATTTTAATTTATGAAAAAACGAGGGGAATTTCCCCTACTTTCCCAGTAAGTAAATTTGGGTTATTTGGATTAAAAGTGATCAAACTTCCAATTTCCATTTTCTTATTTTAACTAAAATTGAGATGAGTAAAGAATATTTTACTGCTGATAGCATAAAGAATCTGTTATCAACTTGGGTAAGTTCTTAATTTTAATGGAAAATTACAATCATATGATCGAAAGAATTTGTGGCTATTGAAAAGAAAATTACGTCCTCGTTAGATAAAAGTTACGACTAATTATGTAATTTATTGATAATAGAAAAGAGGATGTACTATAAACTTAGGCAACAGGCTATTACTTGTGAAGACAAAAGGGGGAATTATGTTTAGTAAAGAAGGTTACAAAAATGATATGTGATGGATGGATAAGTTGTTATTGTTGGCAAAAATTTTGAATTTCGAAAGAAGAGTGCTATCAATTAGCCAATATGAGTTCTCTCTTTTTTATTTTGGAAATCATTGCATAGAAGGATCTTGAAAAGATTCTTTTGTAGTTCACATCGAAATTGAAAATAATTGAGTTATTTTTTTAAATGATACTTAATGTTTTCTGATATGTCTATAAAAGTAGATATAAATAAAAACCCTTCACGCCTCGAAAACAATATATTATAGATGTCACATCCCATTGCCGCACATAACATACCCATACATATGTCAATTCGGTTAATGCCAAGCAGATAAGACGACGAGAGTTTGGCCGCGCCAGCCGAAGCAAAACCCGCCATTCTCTTCTTTCCCCGTGAGTCTCCGGTCCCAGGTCGAAAAGTTGCGCCATTCTCTCAAAGATTCGGCCACGTGTGGACCCAGTGGCTTCAACTGGAAGCCAGCCATCCGCATGCGGGCCCTCCACTCCTCGAACACCTCGCATCTATCAACCCTGTCCCGACCTTCGCAAGCAACCAAGTTCACCAATTTCCGACTCAGCCCCTCCTCCATCCTCCTAGTCCCCACCGCGTGGAGGCTCGAAGCTATACGCTCGGACGACTTGAGCAGCGCCCCATAGTACGCCAGCGCCTCCCCCACGCGCATCGGCAATGGCGCCGTGTTCCCGTTCATCTCCTGCTCCACCAGCGTCACCACCCGCGGCGCCAGACCCTTCACGCGCCGGAGGAGCTCGTCGCGCGTGTTCTCCGCGGACACGCTCTCGTCCGGCATTCTGCACAGCTTGAACGCCAAGTTCACCGCCAGCACCTCGTCGGGCTCGCAGCCCAGCGAGTCGCGGCTCAACTCGCTCAGCTTCTGCGTCACGATTTTGAATACTAACCTAACTCCCCAATGGGCCGCGAAATTGCTCCATCCATCATCCCAGAGCATCCTGAGCCTCTCCACACCGTTGATGCTATCTGCGAGCGTCGTGATCTTGAGTGTGAATGGATTGGGCGCCCGAAGCCTGGACAGCGCGACAATGAGATTGTCGTACAGTCCTTCCTGACCAATATCGAAAGCAATCACATGGAGCTTGTTTGTGGAGGGTTGCTCCGATGCAGCCTCGACAATCGCGCCATTGGCAGCCTGGAAAGCGCACAGGAAAAGAGGAGACATATCGTAAAGTGGCCGAAGCGACAACAGATGGTCCTCGGTGAACAACTCCGCCACGGGAGGGGATAATCGACTGGGCTCACTCGCGATTTAAGCGCAGACAACATGTATCCCCTCAATCTCCGTCTTGTGCTTTGCTTTGTGATGAGGGAGGAAAGTGAAGCATGAAGACGCCTTGAACTACGCCTGGGGTTCGGCACGGCAGACAAGCGTCTCAGGATCTCCGAAGCCACGTCTACTCTGCCCTCGTATATCGCCGTCGCAGCCTCCAATACCGACTGCTCCCACGAGATGGATACCGGAGACCTCTGGACGGGGGTCTCGACGCTCTCCACCGGAGACCTCTGGAGTCTCCGGACGGAGGTCTTCGAGCTCTCTACCGGAAAACTCTGGACGGAGGTCTTGAAGCTCTCTACCGGTAAACTCTGGACGGGGGTCTTGACGCTCTCTAACGGAGACATGATGCTCTCACTTCCTTTGGAGACCTCGGAACTGACAAAGTCGTTGCTCGGGACCTGCAAGACCCCATAGGACTCAGCCCCGCTCGATAGGGATTGGGTGTCGCTGCTGAGCGAACCGAGGACGCTGACGATCAGATCTCCCGCAAACAAGGGCTGCCGCGGGTCATCGCCAGTTTGAGAGTGAGCGTTGAAGGCATCTCTGAGCTTCTTGAGATTTTGGCCACAGAGCTCCTGGATCTCGCGCTTGCGGCTGGAGCAGAGGTTCTCAGGCCAAGCGGAACGCTCCATTGATGAGAGACGTCTTGTGCTTTGCTTTGTGATGAGGGAGGAAAGTGAGGCATGAGAGAGAGAGAGAGAGAGAGAGAGAGAGTGGCTTTTTGACAATGACAAAAGAGCTCGTGGTCGTGCGAAAGATGCAGGGAAGATACGTGGGAGGTGGTGCGAAAGTTCGACGTCTGTTGAGATCTAGAAAAAAAAATGAATATCTTGTGCCATTAGTATTATTATTGTAATTATCGTTATCATGTATCGATGGGAGCGATGATTTAATTCTCTTGAATGTCATATTATGCAGGTGACTCAAAATTATATTTATGAAGCTTGAGGAGATCATTATTTCATAGTTGTCATTCTGTTTTATTAATATTTATTTTATTTTTTTTATCGATCCTACTCTAATCCTATTCTAACACTCACTTTAATATTTTTGTCCTTGCCTCTTTACAGGGCGTGGAGATCGAAATCCACTTTTGAAATAAAATTCTCCCCACCCCAATTTCTCCTGAGAATGTGGGGATTTGAAGCCCATGTTATTTTACATGTTATATTAGTAGGAATATGGATCCGTTCAAGGCTCAAAAGCAGGGACGGCCACCTTGAATGAGAAGGCATTCAATGCCGGTAATAAATTCTCAACTACCAACAGGTCCAACACTAATCTCCTGTACTCTCTCACCCGCACGTGTCGCACGACCAATGGCATTTTCCTAACTATGCGAACTTATAAAACCTACCCACGCCCATCGCATGTAAACTCGTCTAATTAATTGGGACCGCCTTTCGCATTCTCCCGATTAGGGTGAACGTTCCCAGCAATCGAGAATCATTCGCTAAAAATTAATTTTAAAAAATTAAGATTAAAAATTACCTCTTGGCATGATTCGATTTTCCGATGAGTTCATAGAAGTAATCTATGTAACACGGATACAACGATACGGACACGCGATACGACACGATACGCGACACGTCATTTTTCAAAAAATAAAAAATTTCAATACGTTCTGACACGTTAAATATTAAATAAATATTTTTATTTTTAATTAATTTAATTCAAATTCACAAATAAATAAATAAATAGTTTACAATGAATTTATACTAATAATATTAATAAATCTTACACTTTTTTTATTTAATTATCCCAAATTTACATTTATTTTTTGAAATCTCCCCTCCCCCTAAATTTACTTGTATTTTTTAATCTCATCTATTTATTTTTCTAATTAAAAAAAATTCCCATTAAAGTCCACTCCACTCTCTTCTTTTCCTTTTATCCATTTCTCCCCACTCCCAAATTTATTTTCCTTTCCCTCCCCAGTCCCCACCATCGTCCATTCCCCCCACCCAAATTTATTTTTTTTCCTTTCCCTCCCACAATCGTCCATTTTCCCCCGTCCATTTCCCCCATCTGTCCGTCACTTTCCCTCCGCCCAAAATAGGTACCCATAGACCCCCACTTTTTTAATTACTTTTGAGTTTCTCAGAAACCCTAGCTCCTTTACTCCTCCTCCTCGCCGCTCGCGACCCTTCCTCTTCTCCTCCTCCCTCCTTGCCGCTCACCGCACGACCTCCTTCCTTGCCGGTCGCCGCTCCTCGCCGCACGCACGACCCCTTCCTCGCCGCTCGTATCTCGCCACACGACCGCCTTCCTCTCCTCTTCCTCTCACCTTTGGTCCTTTCTCCCTTGCAGCTGCATCCTCGTCGGATCCATCGCAGCATCGCAGGATCGGCCCTCACCTCAGTCTATGCTCGGCCGTCTCTCGCCGTCGCTTGCGGTTGCTCCCTCCCGGACACGCGTGTCGAAACCTGTCGAGCAAAGGTTGACCACGTGTCGGAAGTAATCCCACTAAGCTTCCTTAGACAAATTAGAAAAATGACGAGAAAAAGAAGCCTATTATATTGATATTTTCTTGCCCTCCACAACTTTTAAAGCTTCGGCACGACCTGCTGCAAGCCTCAAGAGGCTCTCATTTAAGCTGACAAATGAAATGAGCCTAAGACCCTCGGAAACAATGATGCAATGTAAATAATTTCTTCCTTTTTGTTTTTTAGGATAGACAGCGATCATCACAACTATGCTAGGATTTGTTTTGTTTCTTCGACTTTTCACAGTTTTGTATCCAGGTGAGTAAGTGAGCAGTTCTACACCTAAAATAAGGAACCAAATCGACACTTATGGATTCCAGTAAATGGGAACTAACAATTTTGGGCCAATTCGGTCCAGTTCCGGGCGGTTCTTAATTTCTTTGCATACCCCTACTTCCCACATGCATAGCGGCAGCAACAATGGCTTCGGCTACTTGAGCCTAAAACATGCGGCTTGTCATTGAGGGCATTCAAGCTCCATGCATTCCCGCGCAAGAAGCGGCGCAAGTTCCATGCCGGCGACTTGCTGCAGCAGAATCCGATCGCTAGACATGGCTACCAAAACCAGGCTGGACCACCCAACCTACTCGCGACTCGCGAGTGCTTGGAAGTGGCTTCTGGAAGCATCTCCGGCCTTAACTGCGGAGCCTTCGCGAGCAATGCGGCGGGGTCAGCATTACATTTATGCTCCCCACTTCATGAAAAATGAAAAATTTTTAAATCATGGACCGGTGTGGACTAAAACTTATAGGCTCAATAGTCGCCCCACAACACCCAAGCCTTTTTTTTTGGTAATTCAAGGGCAAGACTACAAAAGGCCAGTTCATAGTAGGCGATTGAGCAACCCACAAACATCCATGTAAGTCCAGGTACTCGGCCTATTCAAGAGGCCATAACCCAGAATAAATGAGTGGGATTCGAATAAGCGATCTCTAATTTATAAACTAAAAATTAGTAGACATTCCAATTAACTTGGTCCCCCATGAGGATTAACCAGGTCTAATCATGTGACACAAACTAACATAATGTTTTATCCTTGAGACAAGGCGAGGAGTACCTCAAAGGCAGGCGTTTTAATTTTATCCTAGAGGAAACTTACCATCGGCCACCTCAAATTGGAAAAGTTTTTATATGTACTTGAATTTGTGAGCTCACTTCATCTTAATCATTAATAATGTGGATCTCACGTGAAATTCATATGATCTAATGACTAAATGTGGTAGACTCGTATACACTGCATGCATGTGAAATTTGCTTCAAAATCATAGGTGGAAAATTTTTGAGGTACCGTTAGGGTTTCCTCATACCTCCCATCAACAAGATAGCATGGGGATCCCATTCCTTGGTGAGCGGATGGGAGTTTGAGGGCTGCCTTGACGAGGGTTGCCGGGACAATGCCCTCAAGCCGCAAGATCATTTGTATAGTTTGAGTCCACATTTTAGTGATAGTTTGGGATTGAGCCCATGAACAGCTACTATGTATATACAATCTCTCTCTTTTTTCTAATAATAAATGAGGGTTATAATAGAGATATGTGGAGTGATCATTATAGTGAAATTCTCTGTTGGATGTAGTCCTAATTTCTCTTTCCCTTTCTCGCTTTTGCTCTCTATTTCGTTGCGTTTATGTGCCGAGTCCTAATAGGTATGCACTCATGAATAAATGCTTCGAACTTGATTACGCCATATTGTCATAATATCATAGTCGATATTTATCACTTTATTGTATTTGATTACGATTCAATGTTATATAGTTGTATGGTACATATAGAATTAGAGTGTGCCGTAGAAAATGCCAGATTGTTGGCAGATTCAATTCTCCAATCTACACGAGCCATCCTAAGCTCTCTCTAAATACTCTCTCTAAATACTCTCTCTCTCTCTCTCTCTCTCTCTCTCTCATCATCTCTTTTTCCTTGTAAACGGGAGTTGTAACAGAGGAGTGCGAAGTGCTAATATAGTGGAATCATCTACTAAATGTACTATAATTTAAGGGTAAATCTGAATAAACCTTGTACCTCTTTTTTTTTTTTTTTCTTTCTTTCTATTTCATTGTATCTATACGCCGAATCCTAACAGGTATGCACTCATGCCGAATAAATGCTTCGAACTTGATTACATTGTATTGTCGTAACGCCATTGTCAATATTTATGACTTTATTGTATTTGATTATGACTCTACTTTGTATAGCTATATGATACATATAAAATTAGAGTGTGTTGTAGAAAGTTCCCGATTGTTGGTAGATTCAATTCTCTAATATGCACGAGCCGTCCTAAGCTATCTCTAAATACACTCTCTCTCTGATATTTACCGAACTCCATCATAAAAACTAAATGAGATTCACCTACCAGCCCAAACCTCCTGTTAAAATCTCCTCCTATATAGTCGCCAGCTTCTTCATATAATCCCCAAGAAGAAGAAGAGAACAGAAAGTGGTGTATCATCCAAAGGTCTTGCAAGTGCCCTTCAAGCAAACTAGCCACGAACATGGTCAACCCTGGTCTCCTCAAAACCGCAGCTCTGGCGGTGGCCATCGTGTACATGGTGGTGGCCAACGTGCCTCCGGCCACGCCGCAGAAGTCCTCGTGCAACCAGGTGGTCAACAGGCTGATGCCGTGCGCATCCTACGTGGTCAACGGCGGGGGCGTGCCGCCTGCCTGCTGCAGTGGGATCCGGTCGCTGAACTCCACGGCAAAGACCACGGCCGACCGGCAGGGCGTCTGCAACTGCCTTAAGTCCGTCCTCAACGGGATCCCCTCCAATGCCTACAACATCAGCCTCGCGACGGGCCTGCCGGCCACGTGCGGGGTCGACATCCCTTACAAGATCAGCCCCTCCACCGACTGCAAGAGGCAAGTGTAACGTTTCAGCCGATAGAGTAACGAAGTCAAAAATGCCTTAGAATGTACGCGCTAAGTCTCATTTTTTTCGATTTGCGCGACCCTGTATTGCAGCGTGAAGTGAGAGCAAGATGGAGCGCAGGCAGGACGAAGTGCTTCCAGTTCCAAGGGCAGGACGTGGATCAACATCAGAATAAGAGGAACTACCGTTGCCTTGCGTCCGGTTTTCTCTAGTCACGATAGTAGTCGTTATTGCGTCGTTCTGGATCTTGTGTCGAGCAGCCATGCGATGCGTCGTCTAATATGGTCCGACGTGAACTACCGTTGCCTTATGTCCAGTTTTCTCTGGTTACGATAGTAGTGATTGCTGCGTTGCTCCGGATCTTTTGTCGAGCAGCGATGCAATGCGTCGTGTAATATGGTCCGATGTGTTCTAGTTCTACGCCATCTATGGAGAAATCACATTGTGCTTTTGAATGTCAACGTGTTTTCTGTGCTTACCTTTTTCTTGTCACGTCCACATCAATTGATAAATTTTGAGAGGCTACGGAGACCAAGAGCCGCACTTAAGTTGGGCTACGGGGGCTCAATCTAGCTTTAGGAAACTCTCGAATACAGATGGTTTCAGATCACATGATTTAGAACACGAAGGATGAGCCATTTGGCCAAAACCTAACATGAGAGCTAAGTTCGGTACGTACAAATGCTTGTAGATAGCTCACACGAGAGTTTTATTGACCCAAAATCAATTAGAGATATAATTTGACAAGTTAGATTACTATAATTTCGTTAGCAATTTCATTGGAAAGTTCATAAATTCAAAAAGTTGGTGGTAAGTTATGCAAAAAAAATATCGGTAAGTTACCAACAAATTGCTAAAAGAAATAAAAAAGTCATGGGTCAGTTTTACTATGAATGGTCATGCAAAAAGGGACACCATAAGTGTTATAAATTATGTATGGCATTCATTTTAGTATTAAAAGTTTTCGTCGGTTCACTTAAATGCCAAAATTGGAGTTAATCAATTATTTAAGTGCCTTTGGCGAGAAATTCCTGTTAGAAAAATTATATAGTTTTCATAATTAAAATTTTTATCTGAGGTGACATTTTTCTAGCACTAAAGTGATTTTTTTTTTTTTATAACAACTAGCATTGAAATTGCTATTTTTTAACGTGTTATATGACATCGTTACCGGTCACATCGGAAGGCCACATAAGATCAAAAAATTAATAAAATATGATCACATCAGATTTCCAGTTACTCACATTGAAATTAGCACTTATGTAATCCGAAAAAAAAAATGGCACTAAAGTAAGTATCGTACATAACTTATGGCACTTTTAGTGTCATTTTCCCAATGATTATTTGACTCTTGTTGAAATTTATCACTATGGAATGCAATTTGTAATCACGAAACCATGAAATTCAAGGAGAAGGGCCTTTTTGCTCGAAGTAGTATCATATGTACATGTCTGGCTATGTGAATCTTGAAAATCAGTCATTTGTTGTAACTAGGAAAAACGACATCATTGTTCCATGAAATAGAATTAAACATAAGGAGACTATCAATCGATTTTGCAAGCTTGTACACGTAGGAGTGACCTATTGATACTGGTACCGAGTTGATATATACATACATACATACATACATACATACATACATACATACATACATATATATATATATATATATATATATATATATATATTGGGATGGAAATATGTTGAAGGTTCTTAAATTTTTGTTATCATTAAAGAAATAATACAAGGACTGTTTTTCACAGAAAACCAAATGCGAGGACCAAAATGTATACAAATCTAAAAGTACGGGAATTGAAAGTTGAATTTCAACTAGAGACACTAGGGTTGTGCATTGGTCCCAGTATAATCCGGGAATCGGTCAATTCTAGGTGGTTCCTACAAGAATTGGGCCGTTTCTCAATTTCAAGAAAAGAATTAGACGGAACCGGCCTAAAGTATATTATCTATTTCTAAAAGTAAAAATTATTGAGGGAGTAATCTCCTCTTTTACATATTACCTTCTTATAAGTAGTAATTGCATCCTACACAAAAAAGTAAATTTCAAAATATTTGCAAACTTTTGAGAAAGAAAGCATTTAAAAAAAAAGTAGAACTGTCAATTTTTGAGACAACTAGGGAACTAGATTAGAATTGGGACTGACTAGTCTAATCCGATTTGATCTAGGTTTGGAGTGGATAAGGTTGGTTCCCAATTTCACAATCTAGGAACCAACTTTGTTATGTTCGGTTCACAATTCTAGGATTAGAATTGACTCATCTCAAAACCGATCACCTCTATCACATGTCAACAATAGCTTTTGCCTCGATAACACTTTGTCAGATTGTTAAGAGGAATTTGATGGGAAATTGATAAAGCAAAATATGGAGACCCCAAAATGTACTAGTACCAAAGATATAGGACTAATGTTATGTGATATTTCATTATGTCGTGGCGCATCAATTCATTATCAATTATTGACCAATTACTTGGCTTTTCTCATTGCACATCTTAGTTAAATGACAAAATTTCCGCACTAAGGAAAGTAAGTTTAGTTAAACTGATTCAATGGTTCTGTATATCATGAGTGGACCTAATCACGACTTCAGTACTCTCCTAGGCCTGTCCAATCTTATAAAGCCCAAAACAAGGGGCGGGTCTAAAGAAGTAATTTCCGATTGTCCTTGAGCTGGCCTACATCCGTAGACCTGCTTGAGCTCGTTCAAGTCCAGTCTATTAATGAAAATGAATATTTTTAAATCACGGACCGGCGGGGATTGAAACTTTTAGACCAGATGTTCGCCCTACATCACCTAAGCCTTTTAAAATATAATAATAATAATCCAAGAATAAAAGCACGCTCTATATCTAAATTTTAACAACCCCATTCAATCATTCAAAGAAGTACAAATGATCAATTCTTGAAGGTCCACGAAACAATCTGCAAACATCCATGTAAATCCAGGTACATGACCTATTCAAGAGGCCGCAACCCAGATTCAGTGCGTGGGATTTGAGTAAGTTATTTAAAAGGTGCATGATAACCAAAATTTCTATTCCATAAATAATTTTTCTATTTCAAACCTGTTTTTGGAATAGAAATCTGTTTGATAAACTTATTCAGTTTTTTTATTTCTGAAATAGATTTCTATTCCAGAAATTAATTTGGAAAAGAAATCAAAATTAGAAATTTTCTATTTCCGATTTCTAGAAGAGAAATCAGAAATAGTTTCTCTTACTAAACCCTAATTTCGGTGAGTCCTCCCTCATCTCCTCTACGTCTCTGCCTCCTCCTCCTCCTCCTCCTTCGCCTTTCCTCATTTTATTAAAAATAAAAATAAATAAAAATAAAAATATTCATTTTATTCATTTAAAAATAAAAATAAATTTATTAAAATAAATAATTTATTTTTATTTATCATTTTATTTTTATTTTATTAAAAATAAATTGATTAAAAATAAATTATTTATTATAAATAAAAATAAATTATTTTTATTTACCTTGAGTGTCCTACCAAATAAATTTATTTTTATTTTTAATTTTTATTCATTTTAAAATAAATTTATTAGTAAAATAAAATAAAATAGAATAAATAAAATAAATTTATTTTTAAGGATATTTTTATTTTTAAATAAAATGATATTTTTATTTTATTTTTTAGGATTTATTTTATTTTATTTTATTTTATTCTTTATTTTTTTGTTACTAAATCATTTTTATTTTTTATATTAAAGGTCGTTTGGTCACCACCGTCATCCGAAAAGAAGAAATTTTGTATTGTTATCAAACGAATTTTTATTTTTAGAGTATAAATTTTGTGTCGTTATCAAACGGTTATTTTTGCTTAGAAACCCTTCTAGAAATAGATCTATTTCATGCTCCATAAACTATTTCTAACATAATAGTTGTCATTTGCGCGCCTTAGTTTTCGAACCGGAAATTTGTTCCAAAGGAAACTCACCATAGGCCATGCAAAGTGGAATACTTCTTAAATGTAAGTTCATTTCATCTTAATCATTAATAATGTGGATCTCATGTGAAATTTATATGATCTAATGATTGAAATATAGTGAACCTGTATTCCTGCGTGCGTGCGAAATTTGCTTCAAGATTGTGAATGAAAATTCTTTGAGGTACGCACTCATACCGGACAAATACTTTGAACTCGATATGATGTACCGTCATAGCATGATCAATATTTATGACATTCTTGTGCTTGATTACGATTCAATAATGTCGCATAGTTTTATGGTACATGGAATTAGAGTGTACCGTAAAAAGTGACCTATTGTAGTCGCATTCAATTCCACAACCCGCGGGCCGTACTAAGGTGTCTCTAAATAGTAAATACGCTCTCTCTCTCGAATTTAACCTCCCCAACCAAACTCCACCAGAAAAATTAAATGACATTCACCTACCAACCCAAACTTCGAGTTAAATTCTCCTTCTATTTAAACACGCATTCTTCATGTACTCCCCAAGACGAAGAAGAGAACACAAGCGGTGTATCATCCGAAAGTCTTGCAAGTGCCCATCAAGCAAAGTCGCCATGAAAATGGCCAACCCCAGACTCCTCAAAGCCACGGCTCTGGCAGCGGCAGCGGCGGCCGTCGTGTGCATGGTGGTGGCCAATGCGCCTCCGGCTGCGGCGCAGGTGTCCTCGTGCAACCAGGTGGTCAACACCCTGATGCCGTGCGTGTCCTACGTGCTCAATGGCGGGTCCGTGCCGCCTGACTGCTGCAGCGGGATCCAGTCGCTGTACTCAGCGGCGAAGACCACGGCCGACCGGCAGGGCGTCTGCAACTGCCTGAAGTCTGCCGTCAACGGGATCCCCTACAACGCCTACAGTGCCGGCCTCGCGGCGGGCCTGCCGGCCAAGTGCGGGGTCAACATCCCTTACAAGATCAGCCCCTCCACCGACTGCAACAGGCAAGTGCAAGGGTAATGTTAGTCAGAATACTTCAGAATGTACGTGCTAAGTCTCATTTTTTCTGGTTTGTGCGAACCTGTATTGCAGCGTGAAGTGAGAGCAAAGATGGAGCGCAGGCAGGAGCAGATGCTTCCAAGGGCGGGAGCGTGAATCCACGTTGGAATAAGAGGAACTACTGTCGCCTCGAGTGACCGGCTTTCTCTAGTTATGATAGTAGTCATCGCCGTGTCGTTCTGGATCTTGTGTCGAGCCAGGCGATGCGATGCGTCGTGTAATATGGTCCGTTGTGTTCTAGTTCTGCACCATCTATGGAGAAACTATTTTGTGCTCTTTTGAATGTTGACGTGTTTTCAGTGCTTCGTCGACCAGCTTTGCCTGTGTCTGTCGCTCTCTCTTGTTCTCAATTCGATGCAAAGCTTGTGAACATAATATGCTTGCTGAGAACAAGCATGGAGACCTGACCCCAAAAAAAAAAAAAAAAAAAAAAAAAAAAAAAAAAAAAAAAAAAAGAGAGAGAGAGAGAGAGAGAGAACAAGCATGGAGCGAAATATAAACAGATCTTTAATATATGAAGATTGTTATCAAGGAGGAAACTTTAAAACTAACGTATTAGAAATGCTAATAAGATGGGATTAGGGTCTTTAATCGTAATGCGCTTTTTTTAATTGTAATCCTAATACCTTATCGTCACTTAAAGGAGATACCAAGCGAGGTAGAGGATTTATTCCATTACCATACAAGGCTCTGTAGTTTTTTAAAATGGTCGAGCAATGCATCTTGAAATCCTAGATCCAACATTTCATTTGGGGTTTATTTGTTCGCAGGAATTGATGATTTGAAAAATATTTTTCTAAAAATAATTACTTTTATTGTTTGAAATAATTAGTCAATGAAAAATAAAAAATATTTTATTAATGGTTACAATTTATACATAAATGTTTAAGTAAATGATAAAAATATTTTTTATTATTTATTTTTGTACGCGATACAAGTGATCATTTTTAAAAAAAATTAAATCATTCAATTTTCTGCAGAACAAAAATAATTTAAATAAATTAAAAAATACCGTTCCTAATTACCATCTTTATGACCAAAAAAAGAAACCATTTGTTTTTGAGTGACTACAATAGAGTTGGCTTGGTAAAATGTTTTCCATTTCTGGGATTGTTATACTATTTCTGAGTTACACGGAAATTTTGAAATGAGTTAGAAATAATTCTCTAATTTTTGTAACTTTTTTTAATAATTGAACATGGATTTGATGCATGACCGCTGAAACCCAAGACCCCAGTCACTGGACACGAGATTGGGCAACCGACCCTGTGCTTGAGTAAGATCTGCCACTTAAAAATATTGTTTGCATAATGCTGGTTTAACACAATACGAGCTAGAGTTGCAATTGGCGTAATTGAGCGTGAATATAAGTACTATTGGAGCCGATTTGCCTACGGTAACTCCTTAATTCTTGGTAATATAGAGTAACCATAAGAAATAACTAATAGAAGAAAGAATTTTTGTTGCATGAGGACCTAGGTCCGAGGTCATCTACGGTGGCCAAAAGACTAGTGATAATTAGTTCCCTAGTTGAGCCAATTCCACCCTAGAACTGGGAAGCAGATCAGGACTGGTCTTGTGTTGGACTAATTCGATTTAGGGTTTTGGCAATTTCCTTTTCCTTACTCTTTAATAGAAAAGGAATTTGAAAAAAAAAAAAATATCGATCTAGTTTGATTCAAGTAGTTTAGTTCCACACTTGAAATTAAGAATAGCCGAAAACTAATTGGCTCAATCCAGTCCATGACAACCTCAACTACCTCACATTGCATCTCTAGGAAGAGAGAGAGTTGGGGGGGGGGGGGAAGTGAGATAAGTAAGAGAGAGCACGAAAGCACGAGCTCCAAATGGGGGTAAAGACTTCACCAAGTATGGACACAACAATTGGAGGTGGCTAAAAGGTAGACGATAGCGGTCGATGGTGGTGGTGGTGGTGGGGAGATTGCCGCTTGAGAGTTAGTCGATCTATTACAGACTTAGGGTGAGTTTGGTTAAGCTTTTCCAATTGTCTCTTGGGAAAAAAAAAATGGTGTTTGTTTTAGTTTTTGGTTCAACATTTGCCCAAATGTTGGTCTTGGCACTGCTAAATGCTTAAAATAAGTCTCCACCTGCTTTGGTTTTCAACATTTACAAAAGGCTATTTCTAGGGTTAAATGATTTTTCTTTGCAATCCAGGCGACAATCGCTAAGTTACCATTACCCAAGCGACGATCACTAGTTCTCACAACTTAGGCAACGGTTGCTCGGGTCTTGTGACCTCAAGTGGCCCTTGCCTAGGTTGTGTGACCCTCATTGAGAATTGCTAGAAATCAAGCATCCTTAGACGATAGTTGCCGATGCCAAATCTAGCTTGGTAGCAACTTGAGTCTTTGGCCGACTCCAGCAAAAGGTTTGATTTTTTTTTTTTATAAATAAAACCATATTTAAAAAGAAGTTTGCCAAACACTACTTAACTCAAATGTGTTTTATAAAGAAATTTTTACCAAACGTAATTCATATTTTCCAAGAAGGCTTTCTTTGTACTTTCTCAAAGCCCATTTTCAAAACCGAACCAATCACAGCATTACCAAAAGCTGAGAGATGGATAAAAGAAGTCCATTCATCCATGGGGCCTCCCCTATCTAACCCATGGACTGATAGTCTGATACCACGGAGAAGAAAAGCCCAAACAAACAAATCCTCACCCTCTTCTATTGAAATCGCCGCCGCCGCCGCCGCCGCAGTGGAGAGTCAACCTCCGCGCGAGGTCCAGGAACTTCCGCGTCGAGGTCAGGGCCGCAACCCCGATCCCGACGTGGAGGCCTCCCGGCCACCACCGCGTCTCGGTCTTGCTCCGGCTCTGGAGCTTCGTCCTCCGCCTGCAGTCGGATTGCGGGGCCGAGCCTCCGAGGCCGTGCCGGCGTTTCCTCGGGTCCAGATTCCTCGGAGCCCTCGAGCGAGTCCGAGGATTTCGAGCCAAGAAACGAGCCGCCGCGACGCGCGAAGCCGATAAGGTACGGCACAGTACAGACCACGGATTCCTGCTTTGACGATGAGTTTCGAAACTGAGAGAATGTCGACTGAATTCCGTTGATCTTGTGTAGGCTGAGGTCGGGATCGTTCGGCTGTCCCTCGTCCCCGTCCTGATCTCCACGTTCCTTCTTGGAGCTGTCACGGCCCGCCGCCTGGACAAGATCGGCGCAGCCGTCGCCGCCGCGGCTCCGACGATCCTCGGTCGCGGGTCGAAGGAATTTTTCGCGAGGCATGGGAGCTTCGCGGCCGCGGCGCTGCTGTGTCTGTTGAGCGTAGTCCGATCATGGTCTCGAGCGATCGATCTGGCGAAGCACGCGGACTTCGCCGGCGATTGGGCGCGAGGAATCTTGTGGAAGATATGGAGGAGCGCGGCGTCTTGAAATTCTTTATCGGTCGATTTATTTCGAGCTTTAAAAATATCTATTAGCACAACTTTTTAAAAACATCTATAATAGCGATTCCGACGAGCCACGTTGCATTTTTAAGCAAATTAAATATCCATACTTCTTAGTAAGGGCTTTTCTTATTGTTTTTGTACAAATTTTCGTGAGATGACAAATTTATCTTAAATTAATTGTTTGATCAAGAAAAATCTCAAATAATATATTTGTGATAAATTTATCTTAAACTAATTTGTTCGATCGCCAAAAATCTCAAATTAATATATTTATGACAAATATACCATTCATTATATTAAATTATTATTACAAAAATTGTACAGTTATGATAAATAGAGAGTAAAATTCCAAATCGATATACCAATCTATTGTCACGTGTCATCTAATTTAATAATTTAATAGTAAAATTTAACAAAAATTAACATAAAGTAAATTTATCACAAATATATTAATTTGAAATTAATTTATCAAAAGCATAATAATTTGGAATTTTTTGTGATCGAAAGATTAGTTAGGGATAACTTTATTATAAATGTATCAAGTAAGGGGTTTTCAAGGTAAATAATCTAATTAATGCTTAGCCGAATATTTTAAAATAGTTCAAGCCCTTAGCTAAACCTATGAAAGTGAAGTACGAAATTACATGGTATTATTCGAAAATTCACTGACCACTAGAGTCATTACCTATTTCCCAATTAAATTGAATTCCATGATCTCGCCTGCAATTTTTGAGCTATTAAGCGTGCTTCATCAGGTGTGAGCGAGAGCGAGAGAGAGAGAGAGAGAGAGAAACCCCAGAACGATGAAGCCGACGAGTCTCCTCCGCCCTGCTTCTTCCATCTTCCTTCTTCTTCATGCGCCGACTGCGATCTCCAGCCAGCCATCATCCCATTCCATCCTCCCTCTCTCGTCTCGCCTTCGTCGCCGTCGTTGGTTTTCCTCGACCCCTAACCTTAATTTAGATGACCCAAGCGAGGTCTTGAGTCACGTGAGGAAAATTTGCAGGAATGGTGGTGTGTTTTCGAGCGTCGGCGATGCCCAGCGTTGCTTCGGCGCAATGATGAAGACGGACCCTTTGCCTTCCCCCAGGGATTTCAGTCTTCTGTTGGGTACTGTAGTGAGGATGAAGCACTACTCGATTGCCATCCGCTTGATTGAGCAGCTGCGTTCGTTAGGGGTTGAAGATAATCATATTTGGCTGAATATTTCGTTGAATTGCTTCTGTCGGTTAAAGCGGGTCGATTTGGGTTTGTCTATCCTGGGCAGAATCTTGAAGCTTGGGTTTCCCATCGATGTGGTGGCATCGAGTACCTTAATTGATGGTCTCTTTATTCAGGGCAAAACTGATCAAGCACTGAGGTTCCTCGATGATATGGGACGAAATGGCCCCGAACCTAATGAGACCACGTATGCAATAATCGCAAAGGGGTTATGCAGGGCTGGTAACACCAGATTGGCGATTGAATTGCTGAGGGACTGGGAAGAGAGAAGCTGCAGCATCAGTTCCTTCACATACAACATAGTGATTGATGGTCTTTGCAAGGAGGGATTGATCACTGAGGCCTTAAGACTCCACGAAAGTTTGAGTAGAAAAGGCGTTGAACCAAATGTTGTTACTTATACCTCCTTGATCCACAGTATGTGCAACGTAGGCCAGATAGAAGATGCTCTCGTATTGTTGAAAGAGATGATGAGCAGAGGCATCCAAACCGACATATTCACTTATAGCTCCTTGGTTCATTGCTTATGCAACCGAGGCCAATGGAAAGATGCTATGGTCTTGTTGGAGAAGATGATGAAGGCAGGAATCGAACCGGATGTCATTACTTATACCTCTGTCATTCAAGGAGTTTGCAATTCTGGCCATTTGGAAGAGGCTCGAAGGCTGCTGAGTCATATGGTGCAAAGCAGAGTCATGCCTAACGTTCTAACCTTCAGTATCCTGGTCGACGCACATTGTAAAGAGGGATTGGTTGTAGAGGCAGAGGCCGTAGTCGACCAGATGATTCAATTAGGTAATATGCCTAATATTTTCATTTATAATACATTGATGAATGGTTATTGTTTGCAAAATAGAATGAAAGATGCAATGGAAGTGCTTAATTTGATGGTTGAAAGAGGGTGCTCACCTGATGTTGTTACTTATAGCACGTTGATTAACGGATACTGCAAAGCGAAAAGAATGGACAAGTCAAAGATGCTTTTCCAAGAAATGCTTCAAAGGGGCCTGATTTCTGATGTCATCACATACAGCACTCTCGTGGACGGATTTTGCAAGGTTGGGAACCTTGAAGCTGCAGAGGAGTTAATTAACGAGATGCAGTCTCGCGATCTCTCTCCAAATCATTATACCTTGAACTCTTTCCTGGATGGCTTATGTAAAATGCAGCAGATTGACGAGGCCATGGTATTACTTCGAAAGATGGAAGAATCCAAATTCGTCCCAGACATCGTGACTTACAGTATCCTAATAAATGGCATGTGTAATGCCGGAAAGCTCAATGATGCAATACGGCTGTTTGATTGTTTGCATGCTCGAGGTTTGCAACCTGACGTGTGGACGTATAGTATTCTCATGCGTGGATTGTGCAAGGGAGGACGCACAGAGGAAGCATATCAGCTGCTAAAGGAGATGCAGGGAAATGGATGCCTTCCAGATGGTGTCGCTTATAACACAATCATCCAAGGACTACTAAGAGATAATGAAAATACGAGAGCAGCGCAACTTGTTGGTGAAATGGTGGAATGGGGTTTTTCTGCAGACTTAGCAACGATGGAGTTGTGGGTTAAATATCTCTTGACAAATGGAGCTCCTTCATTTTCTAGTTAAACTCTCCATTGTGTGTGAGATCTGTCCATTTTTTCATCTGAAATTTGATGGAGAGTAAACCAGATTAATGGCAGGTTTTCTTCCAGACATCACCTCCTTGAGTCCCATGTCCCATTAATGATGTTGTTTTAAGGCTGGGAGATTTTTCCTCTTGCTTCATTATCAGGCTTTTAGAGGGGTGGAAGGTTGATTTTGCTTTTCATATACCTAGGTTTTGCAAGAAATCTCTGTATTTAACTGGTACATGTGCTTGTTGGTTAGTGCTTCTGGTGCCTACTATTTATCAAACAGGTCAAATTCATATGAATGATCAAGTGGTGTGAGGATGTTCTCAAATTAAATCAATGTTAATAGCAATAACTTTACTGTGTACCATATGCAATTCAGACACTATAGACAAGTATCATGGACCTCTTCCTCAATGGGACTAAAGAAAACAAATTTTTGTTTTTTTTTCAGGGTGTAATGTATGTGCTTTGAGAGAGAGATACTGGTTTTCTTTTATTTTCTTTTCCTAACACCTCTGATCCCTTCAATGTCTTATTTACCATAGTTCTTCAAGGAAGATGCATGGGTGGAAGTGGATGGTATATGATCATGGTGATGGGCACTTTGAATCAATAGCGGTGAATACTTGTGGCGGGCTGGGTACTCAGATTGTCATCGCAGGTCGATTACATATTTGGGTTATTTGCTCTGCTTCTCACAGCAAAGTTTGATGGACGGCTTGCTGACTAAGGAACATGGCTGCAGCTGTATGGAAACAACTTTCAGTATCATTTCCTTTGCACTGCGAGGGATTTTCCAAAAAGCATCTGTTGATGCGTGAACATGAATGCCACTGACAGACATTGCCAATGCCAAACCACATTGACGTCTGCAGTGGCACCAATCAACTTCATTACAACAGGCCCATAGGATGTAACTTTCTTTCCTCCTCTATAGAGGTAAATTCATTGCCAGTTTTCTGTTTTATTAACAGACGAACAAATGTTTTGGTTTGTTTTTGCACGTTTCACTCACAGCTACAGGATTTGCATGGACAGTCTCGTTACCCCCTCTACTCTGTGTCTTGACACAAATATAATAATAGTAGCGTGCAAGCAAATAATTGTTCAGTGCGGTGTCAGGATGCTCGAGTTAAGTTGATGTTAATGGCGATACATTTACTTTACACCAATATAAGGGACCTATATATCTATATATATATATATATATTTTTTTTTTTTGGGGGGGGAGGTGGCGTTGGGTTAAAAAAACTATACCGTAAATCCAGATTAGCTTGTTACTTATGTGCTTGAAGAGAGAAATACTAGTTTTCTTTTATACTCTTTTGCTGACAATCTGATCCCTTCAATGTCCTGTTGTTACTTCAAAGAAGATGCATAAGTGGAAGTGGATGGTACTTGATCATGGTGATGTGCACTTTGCATTAATAGGGGAGAATATTTGTGGCGAGCTGGTTACTCAGATTATCATCTAAGGTAGATTACACAGTTGGGTTATCTGCTCTGCTTCTTGCTGACTTAAGGGACGTGGCCGCAAGTGTATGAAAACTACTGGCAGTATCTTTTTCTTTGCACTGTGAGGGATTTTCAGAAAAGCCTCTGCTTATGGGTGAACATGAACACCATTGACAGATGGCAAACCGCATAGACGTCCTGAGCGACCCCAACTAAATTCATCACAGTCAGGCCCGTATGATTTACCTTTCCATTGTCATTTCCACTGCATCAATCGGTTTACTTTCCCAATCAATAGGGTTGCCTCTCAATGGAGGCTCATTTCTTGCCCTTTTTATCTGTTTCAATTACTGATTTTTCTGTTTGTTTTTGCATGTTTCGCTTAAGGCAGCCGGATTGCTCGAACAGTCTTCCTCTTGTCACGCCCACTCCTCTTTGTTTCCTCACATAAACATAGTAGCGTGGAAGCATTCCGGAGAACGCTCTTCTAGCAAAGTTCACGTGTGGATATCATGGGCGTAGGGGTGTCAAAAAAAGCCAGCCCGACCCGATCCGAACACTAAACATGTATTATACATGTTTTGTGTTTGGGTCGTGTTCGGGTAACAAATATAAAACAAGCAAAAAAATGTGTTTCAGGTTGGGTCAGGTTTTGAACATTGTTCGACCCGAAACAAGTTAATTCTAAAGTCCAAACACGCCAAAAACACAAACACTTTAGCCCCAAACACAAACAGTCGAACAAAAGCACTGAAGCACATACCTCATCGGCTCCGCCTTCTTCTCCGACGAGTGCGCCTTCTCGTGGAGTCTGCTGCCGCCCTCTGATCAACGCGCCTCCGCCTCGCCGTCGCCGTCGCCACCCCTTGCCTCCGCCTCGCTGACACCGGAACCCTTGCCGCCGGATGCGGCCGACCATCGTCGACAGCTCGGGGACTGGGTTCACTCGGCTATCATGGCGCTCGCTTCTCACCTCGTTTCCAAGTCCCGGCAGGTGAGGAGCTCCCCCTCCAGATCCATGCGCCTTCCCCCCTCTCGCCGCTCATCAAATGCCGTCCCGAATTTCTGCTCAATGGTGCTCAACATTGGCCGTGGAGATCGAGAATTTTGCATTTCGCAAAGTTGCCGTTTTCCGCTCGGGCGATTGTTGATGATTGTTTGTTGTTCTTCGTTGCGGGGCGATTTGATTCGGCGATTGTGTTTCTGTGCGCTTGAATTTTTAGATTCTTGTATTAAGGAAATTGCTTGTCTGATGCATTTAGTTGTCTATGAAATTCTTTGGGTTCAGGTTAAAAGTTAAGTTGAAGCAGCTAGCTGAGCAGTATGTGCTTTCTGAACAGCATCATGAACAGGAGGTAAAGTTCTTTAAAATTGATTGATGGGTCTTTCTTGTTCGAGCTTAACTTGTTAAAATGAATGGTTGGTTGGAGTGTGAATAGGGAATTTTGTGGATAGGCTTTGGCGAAGCGGTTCAGGGTGACGGGGAGAGGGAAGATTGTGCTTCCTGGAATACTGTAGTTTCGGGATGGTTTTAGAGTCGATCATATGACCGTTTCTGTGCTCTTGACTGCCTGTACTGACACTGGTAGTTTAATTAGAGGAAAAGAAATTCATGCTCATGCCATCAGAATTGGTGTGGAGACTGACTTGAGTGTCAACAATGCACTTATCGGATTTTACATAAAATATGGAACCATAGACGATGTGGAGGCCTTGTTTGAGAAGATAACCACGAGCTTATCTTGTTCTTAAATTTGGATTATTTTCAGATTTAGAGGTAGCAAACGCATTGATCAGTATGTACACAAAGTTTTGGAATATGGATGCTGCTAAAAAAGTCTTTAACATTATGCCTGCACATGATATAGTTTCATGGAATGGCTTGATTTCGGGGTTCATTATTCACAGGCAGGGAGATGATGCCCTCACTGTCTGGTCAAACTTACACAATGCAGGGATAAAACCTGATAAGATCAGCATCCTTTTAGTTATATCAGCTTGCAAATATACAAGTGCTCACTTAGCTTTTCAATTCACTGCTTCATGTTTTATGTATCGGATTTTGGCAATAACTATTTAAAGCCAACGAATGCAAGTCAAAACATGCGGTATATGCTGCTAAGCTAGTTCGTGGATTTGGGTTTCCTTGTGATGTAGTAGATTTGTTAGACTGTTCAAATAATTTGCTTCTTTTAGACAGATTATGTGACCATAAGAAACTTTTTGAGGTGATGATAAGAGAGACCTGTTATCTATTGTGAACTGAAGATTTCTGCATACACTAAAGATGATTGTACTAAAGAGTATGATTTTTCCTTTAGCTTCTCATACCACCATCTCTTTTTCTTTTTCCTTTTTCTGCAGGGAAGTCTCGGGGACATCAAGTCAAAACTTGTGAGGCCAGTCAAATGGTAAAATGCAGGGACAGCCAAATAGAGATTCTTGCTGCACAAGAAGTTACTACAAAATTAGACAGCTCGATTCTCCATGTGTGCAAAATAATTACATCATTTACCTTGGGTATACTACATGAGAAACAAAAACTGGCATAGTCCTACTATGAAGCTCATCTTTTACATGAACAAGATGTGATCCAAGATATCATTGTATGTATTCTACTTTTAGCGATAGGGGAGCTGCTGCTCTGTAATTTGATCAGAGTAGTAAGCACCGCCACAAGGAGGAACCTCTTTTCTGTTGCTATATCAGCCCAAAGGAACATCTGCTGCTGTCAATGATACAAAGTCATAAAATCTTCCTAGTTGAATAATAGCTTATTGCCTATCAGGTTTTTAATCATCCTAGCAGATTCTGAAGAAAGGAGATGATTGCATATTTTACTCTAGAAAGTAAAACCCTTTTCAGCATATTTACCGAGCTCACCATACCTTATGAATTCGTGGGCATTGGCAAGAAGTGCAGCTTTTCTTATTTCCGATTCTCTAGCATCTTCTTTTCCAATTGTATGAATGTATTTTTTAAACATTTACTTCTCTGACCCCATTTGAACTTCTTTCTTTTTCCCCATATGCGTATGCTTGTGCTCATTTGTAGAAGATACATTCATTTGAGGCCAGCCAAAAGAAAAAAGAGACAAAAATCAATCCAATGCTAAAAAATAAAGAGCCAAGCCGAGGCTTGGAATGTTTCGTGATAACCTATAACAGTTGTGAGAAGTCACGGACAACAATGAAGATGAATGCGCCCGTTCGACTCTCACCTGAAAAAAAAAAAAAAAAAAAAAAAAAAAAGGAAAAACCCGGAAACCCGACCTGACCCGATCCGAATTTCCTATGCTAGTTTAATGTGTTTCGGGTTGGGTCATATCACAGTATGTGTCCCATATGTTTTGGGTCGGGTCGGGTAACATCAAGACTGGACCCGACCCGACCCGTTTATACCCCTAATGGGCCATATGATCGATTGAACTCAGAAGAAAGAACCTGTCAAGCAAAAGGATGAATTGGAAGTTCTGCATATATAACAAGAGGATCAACTCAGCTCTCTGCTGTCCATTTTCTTGTTTACAAAAGCTGGTCCATGGGCTTACCCACTGAAGCAAAGCCAGTGTTTTTGCGATGATGGTTTTAATTTCACTTTTCGAGATTCTTCGCTGACTAGAACCATGTGCAAGTACATCAGGCTTCAGTTTTAAAAGAAGCTTTATGATTTCTTTTACTGGAAAGTCGTGAGCATGGTGTATCCTTTACTGTAAATTACGTCGACTCACCTCAGATTGATGTTTTAGTGTTAGATATCGATATCAACTAGAGGCCTTGAAACCTTCAATCTTTGCAAGAATTGAGAGTACAATCATTAAAGGAACATCATTTTCGAAATAGATTCATGCTCTGGACCATCAACGAAGGAATACAGCAAGCATCAAGACATTATTGTTAGAGCACAGCCAAACAGCTCCCGTTACCTAGTCACAAACTCAATGGATAGCTTAATGCAAGTAAGCAATGTATAAGAATGTTTTCTTCCTAAATGAAAGATGGGATTAGGGTATTTAATCGTAATGCCCTTTTTTTTAAAAAATTGTAATCCTAATACCATATCGTCACTGAAAGGAGATACCAAGCGAGGTAGAGGATTTATTCCATTACCATACGAGGCTCTGTAGTTATTTAAAATGGTCGAGCAATGTATCTTGAAATCCTAGATCCAACATTTCATTTGGGGTTCATTTATTTCGCAGAAATCTATGATTTGAAAAATATTTTCCTAAAAATGATACTTTTATGGTTTGAAACAATTAGTCAATGAAAAATGAGAATTTTTAACTAATGTGTACAATTTATACATAAATATCTTCCTAAATGATAAAAATATTGTTAATTATTAATTTTTATATGCGATGTGAGCAATCATTTTAACAAAAAGTATTTTTTAAATCATTCAATTTTTTGCAGAAAAAACATAAATATATCAAAATATACCTTCTCTAATTACCATCTTTATGACCAAAAAAAAAAAAAAATGATTTTTTTGAGTGACTACAATAGAGTTGGCTCAGTAAAATGTTTTCCATTTCAGGGATTGTTATACTATTTCTGAGTTACACTGAAATTTTGAAATGAGTTAGAAATAATTCTCTAATTTTTGTAACTTTTTCTTTTAATAATTGGACATGGATTTGATGCATGACCGCTGGAACCCAAAACCCCGGTCACTGGACACGGGATTTGGCACCTGACCCCGTGCTTGAGTAAAGATCTGCCACTTAAAATTAAAAATATTGTTTGCATAATGCCGGTTTAAGACAATACAAGCTAGAGTTGCAATTGGCCTAATTGAGCGTGAATATAAGTACTATTGGAGCCAATTTGCCTATGGTAACTCCTTAATTCTTGGTAATATAGAGTAAACATAAGAAATAACTAATAGAAGAAAAAAGTTTTGTTGCCTAAGGACCTAGGTCCGAGGTCATCTACGGTGGCCAAAAGACTAGCGATGATCAATTCCCGAGTTGGGCTGATTCCACCCTAGAACTAGGAACCAAATTAGGAACGGACCCAAGTTGGATTGATTCGATTTAGGGTTTTGACAATTTTCTTTTCCTTACTCTTTAATAGAAAAGGAAAAATATTTTTTTGAAAAAAATATTGTTCTAGTTTGATCCGGGTAGTTCACTTTCGTACTTGGAATTAAGAATCGCCCAAAACCAATTGGTTCAGTCTTGTCCATGACAACCTTAACGACCTCACATTGCATCTCTAAGAGAGAGAGAAAGAGAGAATGAAGTGAGACGAGTAAGAGAAAGCATGAAAGCATGAGCTCCAAATGGAGCAAAGACTTCACCATGTATGGACGCAACAATTGGTGGTGGCTAAGAAGCAGACAATAGTGGTTGGTGGCGGTGGTGGTGGGGGGGAGATTGCCGCTTGGGGGTGAGTGGGTCTATGACGAACTTAGAGTGAGTTTGGTTAAGCTTTTCCAATTGTCCCTTGGGAAAAAAAAAAAAAAATAAGGTGTTTGTTTTAGTTTTTGGTTCAACATTTGCCCAAATGTGATATTGGCAATGCTAAATGCCTAAAGTAAGTCTCCATATGCTTTGGCTTTCAACATTTGTAGAAGGCCATTTCTAGGGTTAAATGATTTTTCTTTGTAATCTAGGCGACAATTGCCAGGTTCCCACTACCCAAGCGACGATCACTGTTCTCACAACCTAGGTGACAGTTGCCCGAGTCTTGTAACCTCAGGTGGTTCTTGCCTAGGTTGTGTGACCCTCGTTGAGAATTGGTAGAAATCGAACATCCTTAGACGATGGTTGCTGGTGCGAAATGTGGCTTGGCAGTATCTTGAGTCTTTGGCCCACTTCGACGAAAGTTTTCATTGTTTTTTAATAAAACCATATTTAAAAGAATGCAATCAAAGCCTTTTGCAAGAAGAAGTTTGCCAAACACTAATTAACTCAAATTTGTTTTATAAAGAAATTTTTAGCATACGCAATTTATATTTTCCTAGAAAGCTTTCTTTGTATTTTCCCCTTCCAACCCATCGACTGATACCCCGGAGAAAAAGCCCAAACAAACAAATCCTCCCGCACTCCTTCATCCTAGGAGACTCCTTTTCCACTTTCCACCCCAACGGCTCCTCGACAAAACCCAGCCCCGCCTAAACCCTCTCTTCACTCGTTGGCCTCCGCCGTGACCTAACGGGCCTCGCCATGCCACCTGAGCTCAAGCATCCGCCGCCGCCGCAGTGGAGAGTCAACCTCCGCGCGAGGTCCAGAAACTTCAGCGTCGAGGTTGTAGGAAAAAGGCTGGTAAGAACAAATAAATTTGTCTGAGGCGTGCAAACGTAAGCACTGTCCTTAAGGATAATTCCGCCCCTCGGAGTGCTAAACTCGGTGCGATAGGCTTCTGACGGCTATCCTCCCAAGATAAAACAGACCTTCTTCTATATTCCGCACTGAATATTAGAAGGAATAGAAACAACGTCTGTGTATAACCCAACAAAGAAAAGGAAAGGAAAGATTTCAAAAGAAAAGAATATTCTCCTTCATTCGGTGTGTATTTTTTAAGATCGTCTTGTGAGATTTTATATTCAGATAAAATAGAGCCGTTGTAAAATAATGAAGAATTTATTTGAGAAATAAATTAAACGTTACAAAACGATTGGAAAGCCGTTGTATGACCGTTAAAAAACCGTTATGTGACCGTTACAAATAATAATGGTCTTCAATGCGGTCATAACTATTATCGAAGTTATTGTTATTAATATTTCAAAATATTATTGAAATATTCAACAATCCCCCACATATTTCAAAAGATTTTGAAAATAAAATTAATATGATGCTGGGTTATTGGAGTGTAATGCATCGAAACTGGTGCTTGTTAGGCTATGAACCAGCCCTAGAAAAAATAAAATATAATTCACGAAATTATTGGTGAAGTTTGAAACTTCTATGAACCAAAAAATTTCTTTTGTGAATTATAATTTTCATCAATCACATTGCACTCCCACAAACTTCGTTGTTTAACGCGGTTTTGCGCTAATAGGCCATGCGCGTGCTTGGTTTATTCATAAGTGCTTTAGAGATTTTCACCAAAAATCTCATAGGAGCGGCCCCACTCCACACTTATATAGGTGATTCCATCAAGTGTATTCTGCAGCTTAATACACCACCAATAATGGCTATGGAATTTCATTAAGAGCTTAGCTCAACCTCTATTTTTCTTGCAGTTTTGCACCATTCTCATCTTAGGAATGACAATAATTTTTAATAGTGCATCACTAGAACAACAAGTGACTTGTTATTACCCATATGAACCTAATTCATGGGATCGCCAATCACATAGGTTGGGTTACCATTACTGTTGCTTTTCTTCAATTGGCTTAAGTCCTATTCCCCTCGATGTGTCATAAATTAATTTTCTTCCCACAGGTTTAGTCAGAGGATCGGCCAAATTCACTTTTGACTTTACAAAATCGATGGATATAATTCCATCTTTAAGCAGCTTCTTTACTACATCATGTCTCAATCGGATGTGTCTATTTTTACCATTGAAAGTTTTATTCTTTGCAATGGCTATTGTCGCTTGGCAATCACAGTGCATAGACACAGAAGGTGTCGGTTTCATTCCCAAAGGAATATCCACTAAGAGGTTCCTTAACCACTCAGCCTCATTGCCAGCCAATTCTAAAGCCACAAACTCTGACTCCATGGTAGATTTAGCAATTATTGTTTGTTTGGCTGACTTCCAAGTTACAGCACCTCCACCAAGGGTGAACACATATCCACTAGTGGATTTTGTTTCATCTGAATCTGAAATCCAATTAGCATCACTGTATCCTTCTAATACAGCGGGAAATCCACTATATAAAATACCATAATTCATGGTTCCTCTCAAATATTTCATTAATCTGCTCAAAATAGTCCAATGATCATCATTGGGATTTTGTGTATATCTGCTCAGTCTACATACAGCATAAGCTATATCAAGTCGAGTATAATTCATCAAATGCATCAAACTCCCAATAATTTGAGCATACTTAGACTGAGCCACACCATCTCATTTATTTTTTACTAATTGGATATTAGAATCATAAGGAGTATTCACAGGTTTAACGTCAAAGTGATCAAAATTTTTTAAGTAGCCTCTCCACATAATGCGCTTGAGTAAGCATTAGGCCACCATCACTCTTTATGATTCTAACACCCAAAATAATATTAGCTTCCCCCATGTCTTTCATATCAAATTTAGAAGTCAAAAAACATTTTGTTTCATTCACTACATCAATACACGTACCAAAAATAAGCATGTCATCAACATATAAGCTAATAATTATAAATTCACCATCAACACTTTTTGTATATACACATTTATCTACTCCAATAGAGAAAAATCCATTATTAACTAGAACATCATTAAATTTCTCATACCATTGCTTTGGCGCTTGCTTTAAACCATATAAAGATTTAACAAGTTTACAAACTTTATTTTCTTAGCTAGGAAAAATACAGCCCTCAGGTTGCACCATGTAAATTTCCTCTTCCAAATCACCATTTAAAAAAGCTGTTTTAACATTCATTTGGTGAATAATAAATTTGTAAATGGAAGCCAAAGCAATTAAAACACGAATTGATGAAATTCTTGTAACTGGAGCAAAAGTGTCAAAATAATCAACATTTTGTTTTTGTGTAAAATCTTTTGCAACTAATCTTGCTTTATATTTATCAATGGAACCATCAGGATTATATTTTCTTTTAAAAATCCATTTACAGCTGATCGGTTTTGCACCGGGTGGTAAATCAACTAATTTCCAAGTTTGATTTTGTAAGATAGAATCAATCTCGATTTTTATAGCTTCTTTCCAAAAATTGCTTTCTGAGGAAGATACTGCTTCAGAATAAGTCAAAAGATCATTATCAATAAGATAAGTATAAAAATCATTTCCAAAAGAAGTTTCTTTCCTTATTCTTTTGCTCCTTCTCAATTCATCATTTGAATTTTCTAAAACGTTTTTATGAAGAGGTGCAGGAGAAATATTATCAACACTTAATGGAAAAATATGCTCAAAAAATTCTGCATTTTTTGTCTCAACTATAGTATTATTATCAAGCACGTCACTTTTTAATACAAGAAATCTATATGCAGAACTATGTTCAGCATAACCAATAAACATGCAATCGGATGATTTAGAGCCTATTTTCATTTTCTTAGAATTAGGAAGTATAACCTTAGCAAGACACCCCCATACTTTCAAATATTTTAAATTAGGATGATAACCTTTCCAAAATTCATAGGGTGTTTTACCTGTTTTCTTATGAGGTATTCTATTTTGGATATGGCATGCAGATAAAATAGCTTCACCCCATAAATTATTTGGAGCATTAGAACTAACAAGCATAGAATTCATCATCTCTTTAAAGTCCTATTTTTTCTTTCAGCTATGCCATTAGATTCAGGGGAATAAGGAGGCATAGTTTCATGAATTATTCCTTCATTTTCACAAAATTTATTAAGCAATACATATTCTCCACCTCTATCCGATCTAATTCTTTTTATCCTTTTATTCAATTGGTTTTCTACCTCAGCTTTATACAAAAGAAACATATCAAAAGCTTCATCTTTATGCCTAAGCAAATAAACTTTGGTAAATCTAGAATAATCATCAATGAAGGTCACGTAATATTTTTTACCTCCTCTAGTCATAGTTTGTTTTAAATCTCATAGATCAGTATGAATTAAACTCAACAAATCAGATTCTCTATTTACAGAAATATAAGGCTTTTTTGTTAATTTTGTTTCGGCACATATTATACATTTATTAAAACATGGGTTTTTAATTCCAGAAATTAAACCTTGTTTTTGCATTTTCTTAATATAAGAAATACTAACATAACTTAATCTACCATGCCATAAATCAACAGATTCAGTCAAGTAAGCGAAAGCAGTAGTATTTTCATTGATAACATTAGAAACATTAAGAACAAAAAGTCCTTGATTACAATAACCCTTTCCCACAAAGACGTTATTTTTTGTCATTACAATCTTATCAAATTCGAATGATACCTTCACCCCAACCTTTCCCAAAAGCGCTACTGAGACCAGGTTTGCCCTTATATTAGGGACATGTAATACATCATTCAGGGCCAAAGTCTTGCCAGATGTAAGCTTGAGAAGAACTTTTCCTTTCCCAAGAACTTGAGCTGTTCTTGAATCACCAAGATAAATAATTTCTTCTCCTTCCTCTACTGGTGTGTAGGAGGAAAAGGCATTTTTGTTTGCACAAATATGCCTGGTAGCACCTGAGTCTACCACCCACTCTTTCACATTGGCCACAATGTTGGCCTGGGAAATAACCGCAACAATTATATCATTAGAGTCATCTGCTTTAACCAAATTGACTTTTGGTTTAGCAGGATTGTCATTTCCCAGTATTCTCTTTCTGCAGTGCGCTGCATGATGACCTGGTTTTCCACAAACAAAGCAAGAGCCTTTCTTTTTGAAGGTGGGGTGAGCAACCTTGGGTTTGTAATCAAGTTTTTTGTTATAATACCTGTTTTGGCGATGTTGAAATTTGCCTTGCACCAAATTTGCCCTGGTAGCAATTTCCTTAGCTTTGGCAGCTTTGATCTCCTTGCGAGTTGTATCCTCAATGATGATATGCACGATCAGATCGGCTAGCGACAATTGCTTGTCCTTGTGCTTGAGTTATTGCTTGTAGTTATTCCAAGACTCGGGCAACTTTTCAATTAGCAAGCCCGCAAGAAATTCTTCTTGTAAGTTGATGTTTTCTGCCTTCAAGTCCTCCACTAGCTTGTGATATTCATTGATTTGTGTCTTGATCTCCTTATCATCGAACATTTCCCATCAATAATAATTCCCTATTACAAATTTTTGTCTGCCCACATCTTCGGCAGTGTACTTTGCAGTCATGGAGTCCCATATTTGTTTCGCTTCCTTGTACGGACAGTAGACATCAAACAATTCATTAGAAAGAGTACTAATAATTGTGTGCCTACATACCTTATTAGCGTGTATCCATTGATCTCGAAGCTTGTTATCAGTTGGTTCGGCCTCCGTAAGTGCAAAAGCCACGCCGTGCACATCTAGGATAGAGAAAACCCTTTCTTGCCACCTTTTGAAATTGTTGCCGTTGAAAACTTCGATCTCCGATATGTCGGGGAATGCTTTGGCATAGGACATATGTGGTAGTGGTGGTAGTGCAATTGGACTAGTGGAGATTGAGGTATCGGCAGTAGTATCGATTTGATGCTCCATGGGACTTATCCTTAAGATTGTAGGAAAAAGGCTGGTAAGAACAAATAAATTTGTCTGAGGCGTGCAAACGTAAGCACTATCCTTAAGGATAATTCCGCCCCTCGGAGTGCGAAACTCGATGCGATAGGCTTCTGACGGCTATCCTCCCAAGATACAACAGACCTTCTTCTATATTCCGCACTGAATATTAGAAGGAACAGAAACAACGTCTGTGTATAACCCAACAAGGAAAAGGAAAGGAAAGATTTCAAAAGAAAAGAATATTCTCTTTCATTCGGTGTGCATTTTTTAAGATCGTCTTGTGAGATTTTATATTCAGACAAAATAGAGCCATTGTAAAATAATAAAGAATTTATTTGAGAAATAAATTAAACGTTACAAAACGATTGGAAAGCCGTTGTATGACCGTTAAAAAACCGTTATGTGACCGTTACAAATAATAATGATCTTCAATGCGGTTATAACTATTATCGAAGTTATTGTTATTAATATTTCAAAATATTATTGAAATATCCAACAGAGGTCAGGGCCGCAACCCCGATCCCAACGTGGAGGACTTCCGGCCACCACCGCGTCTCGGTCTTGCTCCGGCTCTAGAGCTTCGTCCTCCGCCCGCGAGCCGGATGCCCCGCCTCCGAGGCCGCGCCGGCGATCCCTCGGGTCCAAATTCCTCGGAGCCCTCGAGCGAGTCCGAGGATTCCGAGCCAAGAAACGAGCCGCTGCGACGTGCGAGGCCGATAAGGTACGAGTACAGTACAGACTACGGATTCCTGCTTTGACGATGGAGTTTCGAAACTGAGGGAATGTCGACTTAATTCCGTTGATCTTGTGTAGGCTGAGGTCGGGATCGTTCGGTTGTCCCTCGTCCTCGTCCTGATCTCCGCGTTCCTTCTTGGAGCTATCACGGCCCGCCGCCTGGACAAGATCGGCGCAGCCGTCGCCGCCGCGGCTCCGACGATCCTCGGTCTCTGGTCGAAGGAATTTTTCACGTGGCAGGGCAGCTTTGCGGCGGCGGCGGTGCTGCTGGGTCTATTGACCGTAGTCCGATCATGGTCTCGAGCGATCGATCTGGCGAAGCAGGCGGACTTCGCCAGCGATTGGGCGCGAGGAATCTTGTGGAAGATCTGGAGGAGCGCGGCAACTTGAAATTCTTGATCAGTCGATTTATTTCAAGCTTTAAAAACATCTATTAGTAGAACTTTTTAAAAACATCTATTATAGCGATTCCGACAAGCCACATTGCATTTTTAAGCAAATTAATACCCTGTACTTCTTACTAAGGGCTTTTCTTATTGTTTTTGTACAAATTTTGGTGAGATGATAAATTTATCTTAAATTAATTTTTTGATCATGAAAAACTCTAAATAATATATTTGCGATAAATTTACCTCAAGCTAATTTGTTCGACCACTAAAAATCCATAATTGATATATTTATAATAAATATACTCTTCATTAGATTGGATTAATATTGCAAAAATTGTATAGTTATGACAAACATAAAATAAAATTTCAAATTAGTACACCAATCTCTTGTCACGTGTCATCCAGTTTAATAATTTGACAGTAAAATTTAATAAAAATTAACATAAGGTAAATTTATCACAAATATATCAATTTGGGATTAATTTATCAAATGTATATCAATTTGGAATTTTTTGTAGTCGAAAGATTAGTTTGGGGTCTCTTACAAAAAAAAGAGATTAGTTTAGGATAAATTTATTATAAAAGTATCAATTTAGGGGTTTTCGCATAGGTGCCACTCTTCCAACATGGAAGGGGGAGGTGAGGGTTCAAATAATCCCCACCTTCTCGAGGAAGAGATGGGGATAGTGACGCGTGAGTTTCGAGAGTGGAGTTGCGACTCCCACGCCTCGCAAGTAAAGCAGAAAGACACAAGTCTGCGGCGAGTGAAAGCGAAAGAAAAAGTGAGAGACTGATAAAAAAAAGATATTAATATTTTGAAAATAATCTAATTAATGCTTATTAATGGTTGGATATTGCCGAATATTTTAAAATAGTTCAAGCCCTTAGTTAAACCTACGAAAGTGAAGTACGAAATTACATGGTATTATTCGAAACTTCACTGACCATTAGAGTCATTACCTATTAAGCGTGCTTCATGTGTGTGTTAGAGAAAGAAAGAGAGAGAGAGAGAGAGAAAGCCCAGAACGATGAAGCCGACGAGTCTCCGTCGCCCTGCTTCCTCCATCTTCCTCCTCCTTCAAGCGCCGACTGCGATCTCCAGCCAGCCATCATCCCATTCCATCCTCCCTCTCTCGTCTCGCTCTCGTCGTCGTCGTCGGTTTTCCTCGACCCCTAACCTTAATTTAGATGACCCAACCGAGGTCTTGAGTCACGTGAGGAACATTTGCAGGAATGGTGGTGTGTTTTCGAGAGTCGGCGATGCCCAGCGTTGCTTCGGCGCAATGATGAAGACGGACCCTTTGCCTTCCCCCATGGATTTCAGTCTTCTGTTGGGTACTGTAGTGAGGATGAAGCACTACTCGATTGCCATCCGCTTGATTGAGCAGCTGCGTTCGTTAGGGGTTGAAGATAATCATATTTGGCTGAATATTTCGTTGAATTGCTTCTGTCGGTTAAAGCGGGTCGATTTGGGTTTGTCTATCCTGGGCAGAATCTTGAAGCTTGGGTTTCCCATCACTGTGGTGGCAACGAGTACCTTAATTGATGGTCTCTTTATTCAGGGCAAAACTGATCAAGCACTGAGGTTCCTCGATGATATGGGACGAAATGGCCCCGAACCTGATGAGACCACGTTTGCAATAATCGCAAAGGGGTTATGCAGGGCTGGTAACACTAGATTGGCGATTGAATTGCTGAGGGACTGGGAAGAGAGAAGCTGCAGCATCAATTCCTTCACATACGGCATAATAATAGATAGTCTTTGCAAGAAGGGATTCATCACAGAGGCGTCGAGACTCCACGGCATTATGAGCAAGAAAGGCGTCAAACCAAATGTTGTTACTTATAGCACCTTGATCCGCGGTCTGTGTGATGTAGGCCAGATGGAAGGTGCTCTCGTTTTGTTGAAAGAGATGACGAGCGGGGGCATCCGACCCAACTTATTCACTTATAACTCATTGGTTCATTGCTTATGCAACCTAGGCCAATGGAAAGATGCTATGGTCTTGTTGGAGAAGATGATGAAGGCAGGAATTGAACCGGACGTCGTTACTTATACCTCTGTCATTCAAGGAGTTTGCAATTCCGGCCATTTGGAAGAGGCTCGAAGACTGCTGAGTCATACGGTGCAAAGCAGAGTCATGCCTAACGTTCTAACCTTCAGTATCCTGGTGGATGCACATTGTAAAGAGGGATTGGTTGTAGAGGCAGAGGCCGTAGTCGACCAGATGATTCAATTAGGTAAAATGCCTAATATTTTCATTTATAATACATTGATGAATGGTTATTGTTTGCAAAATAGAATGAAAGATGCAATGGAAGTGCTTAATTTGATGGTTGAAAGAGGGTGCTCACCTGATGTTGTTACTTATAGCACGTTGATTAACGGATACTGCAAAGTGAAAAGAATGGACAAGTCAAAGATGCTTTTCCAAGAAATGCTTCAAAGGGGCCTGATTCCTGATGTCATCACATACAGCACTCTCGTGGACGGATTTTGCAAGGTTGGGAACCTTGAAGCTGCAGAGGAGTTAATTAACGAGATGCAGTCTCGCGATCTCTCTCCAAATCATTATACCTTGAACTCTTTCCTGGATGGCTTATGTAAAATGCAGCAGATTGACGAGGCCATGGTATTACTTCGAAAGATGGAAGAATCCAAATTCGTCCCACACATTGTGACTTACAATATCCTAATAAATGGCATGTGTAATGCCGGAAAGCTTGACGATGCAATAGGGCTGTTTGATTGTTTGCATGCCCGAGGGTTGCAACCTAACGTGTGGACATATAGTATTGTCATGCGTGGATTGTGCAAAGGAGGACGCACGGAGGAAGCATATCAGCTGCTAAAGGAGATGCAAAGAAATGGATGCCTTCCAGATGGTGTCGCTTATAACACAATCATCCAAGGACTACTAAGAGATAACAAAAATACGAGAGCAGCGCAACTTGTTGGTGAAATGGTTGAAAGGGGTTTTTCTGCAGACTTAGCAACGATGGAGTTGTGGATTAACTATCTCTTGACAAATGAAGCTCCTTCATTTTCTAGTTGAACTCTCCATTGTGTGTGAGATCTGTCCACTTTTTCATCTGAAATTTGATGGAGAGTAAACCAGATTAATGGCAGGTTTTCTTCCAGATATCACCTCCTTGAGTCCCATGTCCCATTAATGAAGTTGTTTTAAGCCTGGGAGATTTTTCCTCTTGTTTCATTATCAGGCTTTTAGAGGGGTGGAAGGTTGATTTTGCTTTTCGTATACCTAGGTTTTGCAAGAAATCTCTGTATTTAACTGGTACATGTGCTTGTTGGTTAGTGCTTCTGGTGCCTACTATTTATCAAACAGGTCAAATTCATATGAATGATCAAGTGGTGTGAGGATGTTCTCAAATTAAATCAATGTTAATAGCAATAACTTTACTGTGTACCATATGCAATTCAGACACTATAGACAAGTATCATGGACCTCTTCCTCAATGGGACTAAAGAAAAAAAATTTTTGTTTTTTTTTCAGGGTGTAATGTATGTGCTTTGAGAGAGAGATACTGGTTTTCTTTTATTTTCTTTTCCTAACACCTCTGATCCCTTCAATGTCTTATTTACCATAGTTCTTCAAGGAAGATGCACGGGTGGAAGTGGATGGTATATGATCATGGTGATGGGCACTTTGAATCAATAGCGGTGAATACTTGTGGCGGGCTGGGTACTCAGATTGTCATCGCAGGTGGATTACATATTTGGGTTATTTGCTCTGCTTCTCACAGCAAAGTTTGATGGACGGCTTGCTGACTAAGGAACATGGCTGCAGCTGTATGGAAACAACTTTCAGTATCATTTCCTTTGCACTGCAAGGGATTTTCCAAAAAGCATCTGTTGATGCATGAACATGAATGCCGCTGACAGACATTGCCAATGCCAAACCACATTGACATCTGCAGTGGCACCAATCAACTTCATTACAAACAGGCCCATAGGATGTAACTTTCTTTCCTCCTCTATAGAGGTAAATTCATTGCCAGTTTTCTGTTTTATTAACAGACGAACAAATGTTTTGGTTTGTTTTTGCACGTTTCACTCACAGCTACAGGATTTGCCTGGACAGTCTCGTTACCCCCTCTACTCTGTGTCTTGACACAAATATAATAATAGTAGCGTGCAAGCAAATAATTGTTTAGTGCAGTGTCAGGATGCTCTTGAGTTAAGTTGATGTCAATGGCGATACATTTAATTTGCACCAATACAAGGGACCTATATATATATATATATATATATATATATATATATATATATATATATTTATTTATTTATTTTGGGGCAGGGGGGGGGGGGGGTGGGGGTGGTGGCGTTGGGTTCAAAAAACTATACCATAAATCCAGATTAGCTTGTTACTTATGTGCTTGAAGAGAGATATACTAGTTATACTAGTTTTCTTTTATACTCTTGTTGTTACTTCAAAGAAGATGCATAAGTGGAAGTGGATGGTACTTGATCATGGTGATGTGCACTTTGCATTAATAGGGGAGAATATTTGTGGCGAGCTGGTTACTCAGATTATCATCTAAGGTAGATTACACATTTGGGTTATCTGCTCTGCTTCTTGCTGACTAAGGGACGTGGCCGCAAGTGTATGAAAACTACTTGCAGTATCTTTTTCTTTGCACTGTGAGGGATTTTCAGAAAAGCCTCTGCTTATGGGTGAACATGAACACCATTGACAGATGGCAAACCACATAGACGTCTTGAGCGACACCAACTAAATTCATCACAGTCAGGCCCGTATGATTTACCTTTCCATTGTCATTTCCACTGCATCAATTGGTTTACTTTCCCAATCAATAGGGTTGCCTCTCAATGGAGGCTCATTTCCTTCCCTTTTTATCTGTTTCAATTACTGATTTTTCTGTTTGTTTTTGCATGTTTCGCTTTAGGCAGCCGGATTGCTTGGACAGTCTTCCTCTTGTCACGCCCACTCCTCTTTGTTTACTCACATAATCATAGCAGCGTGGAAGCACTCCTGAGAACGCTCTTCTAGCAAAGTTCACGTGTGGATGGGAGCAAAGTTTACGTGTGGATATCATGGCCGATATGATCGATTGAACTCAGAAGAAAGAACCTGTCAAGCAAAAGGATGAATTGGAAGTTCTGCATATATAACAAGAGGATCAACTCAGCTCTCTGCTGTCCATTTTATTGTTTACAAAAGCTGGACCATGGGCTTACCCACTGAAGCAAAGCCACTGTTTTTGCAATGATGGTTTTAATTTCACTTTTCGAGATTCTTCGCTGACTAGAACCATGTGCAAGTGCATCAGGCTTCAGTTTTCAAAGAAGCTTCATGATTTCTTTTGCTGGAAAGTCGTGAGCATGGTGTATCCTTTACTGTCAATTATGTCGACTCACCTCAGATTGATCCTTGAGTGTTAGATATCGATATGAAGTAGAGGACTTGAAACCTTCGATCTTTGCAAGAATTGAGAGTAGAGTCATTAAGGGAACATCATTTTCGAAATAGATTCACGCTCTGGACCATCAACGAAGGAATACAGCAAGCATCAAGACATTATTGTAAGAGCACAGCCAAACAGCTCGCGTTACATAGTCACAAACTCAATGGATAGCTTAATGCAAGCAAGCAATGTAAACCAATGTTTTCTTCCTAAATGAAAGTTCCTTGTCTGAAAGGATAGTACTTATCATAAAGCAACATGCCTCCACAAGCAATGTTTTACCATCGAATTGCACTAATTGAATTTTGCAGTTTTGAGGCATTCGATACTAAGCCATTGGTGCATTACAATCATGCTACCTTGTGTTGCGAGATGCCTTGAGTTGGGTTTCTTGATTAGTTTCTTTCTATCCTTAGATTGGTTGTTGTGAGGAACTATTAATGCATAGAATTTGATTCACCACCTCTGGGTCGATAGTGGTGGCAGCACACCGTGGGAGGTCTAGGCAGTAGTGGACAGCAATGGACGAGCACCAGAGGAGCTCTAGCCAAGCGAATGCGAGCTAAAAGATGATGACTACTAAGTTTGAAAGCGACATCATCTCAATGGAAATAGACCACATAATGTGGTCGCCATTACGTAGGATGGCTCACATTAGATAAATCAAACGAGACTTGGATGAGAGGACTTGATTGCATTTTCCCTCAAAAGTTTAGGACTACCTTATTTCAATTGAAAGGTTTACGACTTGATTGATTTATGTGCTAGAGGTTTATGACTAATTGTAGAATTTCTCGGCACAAAATGATTGTGTAGTGCATTGGACGTTGAAATGTCACATGTTCTCTCATCTCTAGTGTTTCCACGGCAGTCAGTTGGATCCTTACGTATGAAGGATAAGTCATGAAGGTTAAATTAAGATGAGAATGATATGCATTTTGGGTCATCTTGCTCAAGAGTTCCCCAAGCAAGGAGAACCCGAGCAAGGAGAACGTGACCCTTTTCTCCTTCTTTAAAAGTCGACGCTTTATTTTTCTAGTTATTTTTGCCCTAAGAAACTTTTATTCCTTTAGAGCAAATAAATTATCATATTGGAAATTTAAAAAGCTTGCAAGGACAATCATCAAATTAAACAAGTTGACGTAGATATAAATTGAAGAACAAAATTACATATAAAAAATGTACTGCTTATTTAGAATAGACCCTCGTTACCCACAAAATGTTTTTGTACATTTGTATATCCATAAATTATTAGCCATTTACTTTATTCTTCTTAATTTTTTTATGAGAAAATCCAAATAAAGACCTCAAGTGCCTTTGTTTTTTTTAAATAAGAGTTTGAAGTGGATATTATTTTAAATAATGGACTGAAGTGCCTTCATTTTCTCAAATAAGGGCATGAAATGCCCATATCAATCTTAAAGAATGGTCTAAACTCACCGGCTGTAAAGGGCAATTTTGTTTTTTAAAATTTTTAATTGTTTTCCTTTTTTCTTTTAAAAAAGGGCTTTTGGAAAAAGGAAAACACAAGTGAGAGGGAGAGGGTGCTTCTTCTCCCTTGTGGCCATTGCCCCACATCGCTGGTGAGGCGGTAGCGAAGGCCGATGAGGTCATTGGAGCTTGGGCAAGGGCCTACTGGAGATGAGGGTCACCTGCCCTTGCCTCAACCAAGGCAAGGGTCACTTGCCCTCATGTAGGCCTAGCATCCCTCACCTAGCATCCCCAGACCTAGGGCAAGGTCCGAAGGCACTGGGCAATGGGCTGCCAAGCCTACGTGAGGGCTAGTGACCTTCGTCCTAATTTGGGAGAGGGTCGCTGTCCTCTCCCGCTTTTGGCGAGGGCTTGTTGGCCATCGCCTTTGGTTGGTGAGGGTCATCAGCCCTCGCTCAATCGCTAGCCTTCACCGCCGCCCCACGACGATGGGGTAGTGGTGTGTGTTTTTCTTTTTCTTTTTATTTTTTTTTTATTTTTTTAAAATTTAATTTAATTTAAATTTACCTTGTGTTTAGACAAAAATATCCTTCATTAGTCAAAATATTTTGCCAGCCAATAAGGCTAGGCCCTTATTTGAAATAGGCATAACCACTGGAGGCATTTCTTTGGAATTGATATGGCCACTTAATGTCTTTACTTGAGAAAATGAGAATACTTCGGGACCATATTTGATTTTTGTTTTTGTTTTTTTAATAATAGTAAAAAAGGAATAATTTTTGAAAAAGTTGAACATATTAGTAAGACAATGAAAAAGAGAATTGCGAAATGCCATGTTTGGAAAATTGTAATTTTTTTCCCGGACAAAGAGAATGTGGATAGGCAGTTCACGAAATGCATATTAGTGTTGATTATGCTATCGAGAAGAGATTTCATGAGATTATTGTGATTAGTTGGTGAAATAGTGGTACAAGCTTGCCCCACCGTGTGAGACCTTTCGAGAGAGAGACCGGCGTCCTCGGAGCTTTCTTCAGTTTTCAGATTCATCATCGTCAAGCTGATGAAGCGCACAAGTCTCCGCCCCGCTTCTTCCATCTTCCTTCTTCTTCTTCCTGTTTCGCGGTTGGCGGAGGTTTTGTTCGATCCCTAACTCTTGTTATCTAGACGACCCGAGCAAGCTCTTGAGTAATGTGAGGACAAACTGCAGAGCTGGTGGTGTGTTTACGAGTGTCGGTGATGCCCTGTGTTGCTTCCAAAAAATGTTGATGACGAACCCTTTGCCTTCCCCAAGGGATTTTAGTCTGCTGTCGGGTGCTGTGGTGAGGATGAAGCACTACTCGACTGCCATCCGCTTGATGAAGCAGCTGCCTTCGTTGGGGATTGAAGATGATCATGTCTTGCTGACGATTTCCCATCAATGTGGTGGCATCGAACGTCCTGATTGATGGTCTCTTTATTCAGGGAAACACTGATCAAGCACTGAGGTTCCTTGATGATATGGGACAAAAAGGCCCTGAACCTAATGAGACCATGTATGCAATAACCGTGAAGGGATTCTGCAGGGCAGGTAACGCCAGATTGGTGATTGAATTGCCAAGGGACTGGGAAGAGAGAAGCTGCCGGATCAAATCCTTCACGTACAATATAGCGATTGATAGCCTTTGCAAGGAGGGATTCATCACAGAGGCGTTGAGACTCCATGAAAGTAATGAGTAGGGAAGTGATCAACTGGATATTTTTACTTATAATTCCTTGATCCATGGTTTGTGCAATGTAGGCCAGATTGAAGATGCTCTGGTATTGTTGAAAGAGATGACGATCAATATCTCATTGGTTCACTGCTTATGCATCCCAGGCCAATGGAAAGATGCTACAGTGTTGTTAGAGAAGATGATGGAGGCAGCAATCGAACCCAACGTTGTTACTTATACCTCTATCATTCGAGGGGCGGGCAATTCCGGCCAATTGAAAGAGGCCCAAAGGCTGCTGAGTCATATGGTGCAAAGCAGAATAATGCTGAATGTTCGAACCTTCACTATCCTGATAAATGCACATTGTAAAGAGGGAATATTTGAAGAGGTAGAGGCCGTAGTGGACCAGATGATTCAATTAGGTATTGTGCCTTCTAATTTCGTTTATAGTACATTGATGAATGGTTATTGTTTGCAAAATAGAATAAACGATGTTATGGAAGTGCTTAATTTGATGGTTGCTAGAAGCTGCTCACCTGATGTTGTTTGTTATAGCATGTTGATTAACCGATAGTGCAAAGTGAAAAGAGTTGACATTTCAAAGAGGCTCAAGATAAGTGATCGTAAACAGATTTTGCCACGTTGGGGACCTTGAAGCAGCAGAGGAGCAAATTAATGAGATGCAATCTTGCTATCTATCTCTAAATGATTGTACCTTGAATTCTTTCTTGGATGGCTTGTGTTAGATGCAGCAGATTGACAAGGCCATGATATTACTTCGAAAGATGGAAGATTCCAAATTCGTCCCAGACATTGTGACTTACGATATCCTAATACATGGCATGTGTAATGCTGGAAAGCTCGATGATGCAAAGGGGCTGTATAATTGTTTGCATGCTCGAGGGTTTCAACCTGACGTGTGGACCTATAATATTGTTATGCGTGGATTGTGCAAAGGACACATGGGGGAAGCATATCAGCTGCAAAAAGAGATGGAAGGAATTGGATGCTTTCCAAATGGTGTCACTTATAACATGATCATCCAGGGGCTTCTTAGAAATAATGAAAATATAAGAGCAGCGCAACTTGTCAGGGAAATGGTCGAAAGGGGTTTTTCTGCAAATATAAAGACGATGGAGTTGCGTGTTAAATATCTCATGACAAATGAACTTCTTCCTTTTCTATTTGAACTCTCCATTGTCTCTGAGATGTCCACATTACCAGCTGAAATTTGATGAAGAGTAAACCAGATCAACGGCAGGTTTTCTTCCAGACATCACCTCCTTGAGTTCATGTCCAATTAATGAAGTCGTTCTTACTCTGGGAGATTTTTTCGCTAGCTTCATTATAAGGCTTTTGGAGGGGTGGCAGGTGGGTTTTGTTTCTCATATACTTTGGTACAGGTACTTGTCGATTAGTGCTTGTGGGTGCCTAATGTTTATCAAACGGGTTAAAATTCATGAAAATGATCAAGTGGTGTGAGGATGCTCTTGATTCATATAGAGGTTAATAGCAATAACTATTTTATGTACTAAAGTGATGCAATTCAGACGTTATGGACTATTATTATCGAACTCTTCCTCAATATGGAACCAAAGAAAGCAATTGTCTTTTGGGTTGGTCAACAAATTGCGTCACGAATCCTGGTCTGCCATGTATGCGCTTTTGGAGAGATATTAGTTTCCTTGTGTACTCTTTTCCTAACACAATCTGTTCCCCTTCGATATCCTAGTTGCCATGGTTGCTATTTCAGAGAAGATGCATGTGTGGAAGCGGATGGTATTTGATCGTGGTGATGGGCACTTTGAATCAATTGCAGAAGACATTTGTGGCGAGCTGGGTACCCAGATTATCATCGCAGGTCCATCACGTATTTGGGTTATTTTCTCTGCTTCTTACATGCAAATAATGGCCAAGTTTGAGGGACGGCTTGCTGGCTACATGGCTGCAAGTGTATCAAAACTACTTGCAGTATCTTTTACTTTGCACTGCGGGGGAGCAAGAGCGCCATTGACAGGCCATTCCAAATGCCGAACCGCATAGACATCTTGAGCGACACCATTCAACTTCATCAAAGTCAGGCCTGGATAATTTGACTTTCCACTGTCTTTTCCGCAGCATCAATTGAATTCCTTGCCATCGGCATTTGTCTCGGTTACTGACTTGGGAACACAAATTTTTGTTTGTCTATGCGGGTTTCACTTTCGACGGCAGGGGTTGCCTTGCTAGTCTGCCTCTTGTCACACCTTCTACACTCTGTGTTCTGTCGCAATCATAGTAGCGTTCAAGCGTTTCAGAGACCATTCTTTGAGCTTAGTCTAGGTGCGGATATTGTGGCCGACATGATCAATTGAACTCAGAAAAAAGTAACTTGTCAAGCAAAGTGTTCAAGTCGAAGTTCTGCAAATATAACAGGGGGAGGGAGCTTTGGACAATGATTCTTGCAATTATTGACCGAAGAAGGGAGGAGGCAATTGAAGCTTCCCTGCTGAAGTGTGCGGAGAGTGGGAGGGATGGTGGTGGTGTTGTCTGAGACGGGAAGGACGATGGAGTCGCCTATGTGCAGGTGGGAAGGAAGAGACTTGAGGGACATGGACATGGACGAACCCACCTCCCTATGTGAAAATTGTTTTGCTAGATATACCGCTCCATCCCATCCCATCCCATCCCATCCGCTCCTCTCAACCCTCTCTTTCTCTATTTCTCTCGGATGGAGCCCTTCTCGACGAAGGAGACAACCCTGACTCTATTGGCTTTGGCCGATCCTTTTCTAACTCGATCAAGCTCTGTCAATGAGGTCGTAGCTAGATCTAAACTTGAACACGGCCGAATCCACAAAGGAGCCAACTCTGAAGTTGATGATTTTGACCGTAATAAATTAGAATTTGAATTCATATGATTACAACAGACAGAGCAAAATCACAAATTAGAAGTACCTCGAGCGACAATGTAGCATAAGGGACAAATAAGCTAGATATACCCGAAGAATGGAACGAAGGCCCTCTAAGGAGAGAGTAAAAAAAAAAAAACCATTAAGAGAAGCCTCTATGGTAGTAGGCGTGGCAAATGGATGTGCACGTGAACCATGAATTTGGGGTTGATTTTTTAGACTGATGGGTTGCTTGAAGCGTAATCTATAGTAATTGGACACCACGTTGGTGACAATGCTTACAAAATTTTATCCATCATATGTGCTATACCGGCCAAAACATAGCAATTTGTATAAACTATGTGAAGAAATCGATACTTGGAAAGCATAAATGCAGACAATAAGGTAAAAATGGACTCCGCATGCCGAATTACCTTCGTAATTGATCTAGCCATGAGCATGGCGAAAATTGGTCAAACTGGTGAAAGAAAATCTTGGAAGTAGTCCTTTGATTTGATTGAACCGATCCGTGATTGGTTAACATAGGTCAACGATCAACTATCAATCAATGGTCAGGCCGACATGCACTGGTGACGTGGCTAAAAGACTAACACAATGGAGATAACATGTCAATGACGTCATCACTGGCGGTCCACCACTAGTCACATGCTTGGCACGTGATGTGATGACATTAGTTTTCTGATGCAGAGCGTCTAGCATGTGAATTTCACGTGCAAAAGCTTCTGATGCTAAGTAACATGACAAAAGGCGAGGTGCTTGCTGGGATCTATTTTGTTAGAGGATGGCAACCGATAACGGCATAGGAGAAGGCAGCCGTTAACGGCAACATTCCATTTGAAGGCATCAAGTTTGGTGATGGTATTCGTTTTCCAACCGATTAGCTCAAGCATGTCAAACAACTAGGGGATGTTGCTAACTAGCTAAGAAATGTAGCTGGGATGGCTAGCATTATTACAAACACCTTGGGAAATGCAACCCATGATGGCCAGTGTTATTATGAAACATACTCGATAAACGCTTCCCCGTATAAAAATGAGGTTCTAATACCAAGTCGAGAATTGTGACGAAACAAGGATGTAATATTTTATATTACCAAATGAAAAATATATAAGTTTGGTTATAAGTTTTATGAAATAACTATAAAAAATAGCAAAATGTCAAATTATAATTAAAGAAAATATACAAAATTTACTAACTATATCTCTAAAACACGTACTTCAAAGAAAATGAGTACATTTCAAAAAGGGTCCAAGCTTTGTTATTAAAAAAAAAAAAAAAAGGTTAAAGAAGAGGCAAATGTGTAGAGGTGAAGAAAATTTTACTTCCCCTTATTTTTTTTTTCTTTTTTGAGGAAGACAAGTAGATCTTTATGATTTTAATGAAATTTCTTGGAGAGTACACTACGATTTTGCTTTTGAGTCGGTTGAAAGAATGAAAAATAGAGGCAAAATTAGAATGTTTGTTTTGTGATATTTACTTTAAGCCTTTTTTGCCGTTTTGTCAAATTTCTAATTTTAAAACTTAAAGATTAAAAATATTATAAATGACCAATTTTTGCCAAAACTTTATGAAGAATCGTTTTTTAGTAGAACTTTTTAAAATATCTATTAGAGCAATTTCGACAAGCCACATTGCATTTTTAAGCAAATTAAATATCCATTCTTCTTACTAAGGGCTTTTCTTATTGTTTTTGTACCGATCTTTGTGAGATGACTCAAAATCACCATTGAATTGAGTTCAATAAATGATTAGCTCTAGTTAAATGAATTGAGTTAAAAGAATGGATGATAGAGCATGGATCAACATCTTGGCCTCCCGCAAGTGCAAGGCTTATTCCGCGCGCTGAGCAGTCATGTTTATTTTCCTAGGCTTATTCAATATATAAGATTTATTTGTATTTTCCAACTTATTGATCTGACCATTTAATGGGTCAAATGATTGACCTGTGAAACAGAAGTCAAGTCAGTTATTTGATCAGTCATATGGCTCATTTTTTGAGAAGAAATCACGATTTGAAAAATATTTTTTTGCTAATTTTTTTATAAAATATATAAACAAATAATATTTTCATCATTCATGATGAAATTTGGGTACAAATTATAATTGATAATGAAAATATTTTTTGTTGGCTAATTATTTCGAGCAATTTAACCGATCTTTTTTTAGGAAAATGTTTTCAAGACGTTCATTTTTCTTAAAACAAACCAGTGATTTAAAAATACTAACTTTATGTTTTTCACAAGGAAAGTATATTCAAAATGATAGTGATGTTTTGATCATCAAAGTTGCTATGCGTTAAAAAGTCAACGTAAACAATGAGGAGCATTTACTCTCATTTTCCTTTCTACTCAAGTTTTTAGCTACTTTATTTGATTACTTCACTGAATGTGTTAATAATAGGTAAATGAAAAGGATATGTAATTGCAAATAGGATTATTCTCGAATTTTGACAATGACACTAATTGCCCCTAGATTTTTGTTCAATATGCAATATGTCAATGTCTTCCCAAAATTTGTGATTAGTGTAGTTAGGTTTTTTTGACTTTCTCAAATGTATGAACTCATCCATGAACCAAAGTTTAATAAGGTCTTTAAACTATTTGTTTTTCAATGTCAATGAGATCCTTGTTTTCAATAAATAAATAAATAAAAACTCCAAATTAATAAAGAACCACCACTCATTCAATACAAACAATGTCATATTCTCTCTTAAATTATCAATTAGATAAGGTTAAATTGAGAATGAAGTATCAAATTCAAAACATCCATAATTGTTGTTAGTGACTTTCCTCATTCTTTTTGTCTGCGTACAAATTTTATGAGTTAACTAAATTCTCTCTCGAGCTCTTCAATAAATAGTGTAGAGGCAAGCATATTGATTTTTGCAGGTGAATGGCACTAATTTAGATCGAAAGCTCATTTTAGTAAATCTAATTAAATGCTTGTTAATTAAATTAGAATGCATCTTGCAAAATATTTTTGAAAATAAAAAAAGAAAGAGTACCAAAAGGGCATTAGAGTGATATGACGTAATCAAGTCCTTGAAATTTGCAAAAGTAAGGTATTTCTCTCAATACTTTACTTGGGTATTTAATCGACTAACTATAAATCGATTAGTGGTGACTCCTAGATAAATATCATTTCCATGCTAAAGAACTTGAATCTAAGTTGCAAATTGTTATAAACTTCGGAGAGCCCGAGCTAAGTTTTTTGAGCTACTCTATTTGCTTAACTGACCGTATGTGTTAATAAAAGATAAATGAAAAGGCTATGCAATTGCTAGTAGAACTATTCTCGAATTGTGACAATGACACTAATAGCTCCATGGATTTTTGTTCAATATGTAGAATGTCAACATCTTCCCAAAATTTTCTTCAACTTTGTTTAATGTATGAAGTCATCCATGAACTTTAAATTAGTTCAATCGGTCTTTAAATTATTATTTTTTTGTCAATGTGATCCTTGTTTTCAATAAAAGACTCCAGATTAGTAAAGAGCCACTCGTTCAATACAAACGATGTCATCTTCTCTCTTAAATTTTTCAATAGATCATGTAAGTTGAAAATGAAAGGCCAAATTTAAAACATCCATAATTGTTGTTAATGGCTTTCCTTACCCTTCTTGTCTGTTAAATTTTGCAACTTAAATGAATTTTCTATCGAATGAAATAAAGTGAATCATAATGGCTATTTAAAGTGAAAGCATATTGATTTTCTAGTATAATATGGTGATTTAATCGATGTCCAACTCTAAAAAACCTCAAATTGTACATATGTGGTAAATTTATTTCGAAATAATTTTTTGATCATGAAAACTTCAAACTAATACAGTTGTGATAAATTTACCTCAAGTTAATTTGTTCGCTCATTAAAAACCCCAAAGTTGTATATTTTTTACTAATATACCATTCATTAAATTAAATTAATATCACAAAAATTGTACAATTATTACGAAAGAAAAAATCCCAAACTTGAAGAAGTTTGCCAAACACTAATTAACTCGAATTTATTCATTGTCATGTCATCCAATTTAATAACTTGATAGTAAAATTTAACATTGGACAAGATCGCGGACACTAACATAAGGTAAATTTGTCAGGGCTTTTCTTATTGTTTTTGTACAAATTGTGGTGAGATGATAAAAGTGTAAATTGTATATTTGCGATCTAATTGATATATTTGTAATAAACATACTCTTCATTAGATTGGATTAATATTGTAAAAATTGGGATTAAGATTAACTTAACAAAGGTATATCAATTTAGAATTTTTGTAGTTGAAAGATTAGTTTGGGATAAATTTATTATAGATATATCAATTTAGGAGTTTTCAAGGTATTAATATTTTTAAAATAATCTAATTAATGCTTGTTAATGCTTGGATATTGCCGAATATTTTAAAATAGTTCAAGCCCTTAGTTAAACCTATGAAAGTGAAGTACGAAATTACATGGTATTATTCGAAACTTCACGGACCATCAGAGTCATTACCTATTTCCCAATTAAATTGAATTTCATGTTCTCGCCTGCAATTTTTGTGCTATTAAGCGTGCTTCGTGTGTGTGTGACAGCGAGAGAGAGAGAGAGACCCCAGAACGATGAAGCCGACGAGTCTCTGCCGCCCTGCTTCTTCCATCTTCCTCCTCCTTCATGCGCCGACTGCGATCTCCAGCCAGCCATCATCCCTTTCCATCCTCCCTCTCTCGTCTCGCCCTCGTCGTCGTCGTCGGTTTTCCTCGACCCCTAACCCTAATTTAGATGACCCAACCGAGGTCTTGAGTCACGTGAGGAAAATTTGCAGGAATGGTGGTGTGTTTTCGAGCGTCGGCGATGCCCAGCGTTGCTTCGGTGCAATGATGAAGACGGACCCTTTGCCTTTCCCCCGGGATTTCAGTCTTCTGTTGGGTGCTGTAGTGAGGATGAAGCACTACTCCACTGCCATCCGCTTGATTGAGCAGCTGCGTTCGTTAGGGGTTGAAGATAATCATATTTGGCTGAATATTTCGTTGAATTGCTTCTGTCGGTTAGAGCGGGTCGATTTGGGTTTGTCTATCCTGGGCAGAATCTTGAAGCTTGGGTTTCCCATCACTGTGGTGGCAACGAGTACCTTAATTGATGGTCTCTTTATTCAGGGCAAAACTGATCAAGCATTGAGGTTCCTCGATGATATGGGACGAAATGGCCCCGAACCTAATGAGACCACATATGCAATAATCGCAAAGGGGTTATGCAGGGCTGGTAACACCAGATTGGCGATTGAATTGCTGAGGGACTGGGAAGAGAGAAGCTGCAGCATCAATTCCTTCGCATACGGCATAATAATAGATAGTCTTTGCAAGAAGGGGTTCATCACAGAGGCGTTGAGACTCCACGGCATTATGAGCAAGAAAGGCATCGAACCAAATGTTGTTACTTATAACACCTTGATCGGCGGTCTGTGCGTTGTAGGCCAGATGGAAGGTGCTCTCGTATTGTTGAAAGAGATGAGGAGCGGAGGCATCCAACCCAACATATTCACTTATAGCTCCTTGGTTCATTGCTTATGCAACCGAGGCCAATGGAAAGATGCTATGGTCTTGTTGGAGAAGATGATGAAGGCAGGAATCGAACCGAATGTTGTTACTTATACCTCCGTCATTCAAGGAGTTTGCAATTCCGGCCATTTGGAAGAGGCTCGAAGACTGCTGAGTCATATGGTGCAAAGCAGAGTCATGCCTAACGTTCTAACCTTCAGTATCCTGGTGGATGCACATTGTAAAGAGGGATTGCTTGTAGAGGCAGAGACCGTAGTCGACCAGATGATTCAATTAGGTAAAATGCCTGATATTTTCATTTACAGTACATTGATGAATGGTTATTGTTTGCAAAATAGGATGAAAGATGCAATGGAAGTGCTGAATTTGATGGTTGAAAGAGGATGCTCACCTGATGTTGTTACTTATAGCACGTTGATTAACGGATACTGCAAAGCGAAAAGAATGGACAAGTCAAAGATGCTTTTCCAAGAAATGCTCCGAAGGGGCCTGATTCCTAATGTCATAACATACAGCACTCTCGTGGACGGATTTTGCAAGGTTGGGAACCTTGAAGCCGCAGAGGAGTTAATTAACGAGATGCAGTCTCGCGATCTCTCTGCAAATCATTATACCTTGAACTCTTTCCTGGATGGCTTATGTAAAATGCAGCAGATTGACAAGGCCATGATATTACTTCGAAAGATGGAAGAATCCAAATTCGTCCCAGACATCGTGACTTACAATATCCTAATAAATGGCATGTGTAATGCCGGAAAGCTGGACGATGCAATAGGGCTGTTTGATTGTTTGCATGCTCGAGGGTTGCAACCTAACGTGTGGACGTATAGTATTGTCATGCGTGGATTGTGCAAAGGAGGACGCACGGAGGAAGCATATCAGCTGCTAAAGGAGATGCAAAGAAATGGATGCCTTCCAGATGGTGTCGCTTATAACACAATCATCCAAGGACTACTAAGAGATAACAAAAATACGAGAGCAGCGCAACTTGTCGGTGAAATGGTTGAAAGGGGTTTTTCTGCAGACTTAGCAACGATGGAGTTGTGGATTAACTATCTCTTGACAAATGAAGCTCCTTCATTTTCTAGTTGAACTCTCCATTGTGTGTGAGATCTGTCCACTTTTTCATCTGAAATTTGATGGAGAGTAAACCAGATTAATGGCAGGTTTTCTTCCAGACATCACCTCCTTGAGTCCCATGTCCCATTAATGAAGTTGTTTTAAGTCTGGGAGATTTTTCCTCTTGCTTCATTATCAGGCTTTTAGAGGGGTGGAAGGTTGATTTTGCTTTTTGTATACCTAGGTTTTGCAAGAAATCTCTGTATTCAACTGGTACATGTGCTTGTCGGCTAGTGCTTCTGGTGTCTACTATTTATCAAACAGGTCAAATTCATATGAATGATCAAGTGGTGTGAGGATGTTCTCAAATATAATCAATGTTAATAGCAATAACTTTACTGTGTACCATATGCAATTCAGACATTATAGACAAGTATCATGGACCTCTTCCTCAATGGGACTAAAGAAAACAATTTTTTTTTTTTTTTTTCAGGGTGTAATGTATGTGTTTGGAGAGAGAGATACTGGTTTTCTTTTATTTTCTTTTCCTAACACCTCTGATCTCTTCAATGTCTTATTTACCATAGTTCTTCAAGGAAGATGCACGGGTGGAAATGGATGGCATATGATCATGGTGATGGGCACTTTGAATCAATAGCGGTGAATACTTGTGGCGGGCTGGGTACTCAGATTGTCATCGCAGGTCGATTACATATTTGGGTTATTTGCTCTGCTTCTCACAGCAAAGTTTGATGGACGGCTTGCTGACTAAGGAACATGGCTGCAGCTGTATGGAAACAACTTTCAGTATCATTGACTTTGCACTGGGAGGTATTTTCCAAAAAGCATCTGTTGATGCGTGAACATGAATGTCGCTGACAGACATTGCCAATGCCAAACCACATTGACGTCTGCAGTGGCACGAATCAACTTCATTACAAACAGGCCCATAGGATGTAACTTTCTTTGGTCCTCTATAGAGGTAAATTCATTGCCAGTTTTCTGTTTTATTAACAGACGAACAAATGTTTTGGTTTGTTTTTGCATGTTTCACTCACAGCTGCAGGATTTGCCTGGACAGTCTTGTTACCCCCTCTACTCTGTGTCTTGACACAAATGTAATAATAGTAGCGTGCAAGCAAATAATTGTTTAGTGCGCTGTCAGGATTCTCTTGAGTTAAGTTGATGTTAATGGCGATACATTTACTTTGCACCATTATAAGGGACCTATATATATATATATATATATATATATATATATATATATATATATTTTTTTTTTTTTTTTTTGGGGGGGGTGGGTGGCGTTGGGTTCAAAAAATTATACCATAAATCCAGATTAGCTTGTTACTTATGTGCTTGAAGAGAGATATACTGGTTTTCTTTTATACTCTTTTGCTGACAGTCTGATCCCGTCAATGTCCTGTTGTTACTTCAAAGAAGATGCATTAGTGGAAGTGGATGGTACTTGATCATGGTGATGTGCACTTTGCATTAATAGGGGAGAATATTTGTGGCTAGCTGGTTACTCAGATTATCATCTTAGGTAGATCACACATTTGGGTTATCTGCACTGCTTCTTGCTGACTAAGGGATGTGACGGCAAGTGTATGAAAACTACTTGCAGTATCTTTTTCTTTGCACTGTGAGGGATTTTCAGAAAAGCCTCTGCTTATGGGTGAGCATGAACACCATTGACAGATGGCAAACCACATAGACGTCTTGAGCGACACCAACTATATTCATCACCGTCAGGCCCATATGATTTACCTTTCCATTGTCATTTCCACTGCATCAATTGGTTTACTTTCCCAATCAATAGGGTTGCCTCTCAATGGAGGCTCATTTCTTGCCCTTTTTATCTGTTTCAATTACTGATTTTTCTGTTTGTTTTTGCATGTTTCGCTTTAGGCAGCCGGATTGCTTGGACAGTCTTCCTCTTGTCACGCCCACTCCTCTTTGTTTCCTCACATAATCATAGTATCGTGGAAGCACTCCAGAGAACGCTCTTCTATCAAAGTTCACGTGTGGATGGGAGCAAAGTTTACGTGTGGATATGATCGATTGAAATAAGAAGAAAGAACCTGTCAAGCAAAAGGATCAATTGGAAGTTCTGCATATATAACAAGAGGATCAACTCAGCTCTCTGCTGTCCGTTTTATTGTTTACAAAAGCTGGACCATGGGCTTACCCACTGAAGCAAAGCCACTGTTTTTGCAATGATGGTTTTAATTTCACTTTTCGAGATTCTTCGCTGACTAGAACCATGTGCAAGTGCATCAGGCTTCAGTTTTAAAAGAAGATTTATGATTTCTTTTGCTGGAAAATCGTGAGCATGGTGTATCCATTTACTGTAAATTATGTGGACTCACCTCAGATTGATCCTTTAGTGTTAGATATCGATATCAACTAGAGGCCTTGAAACCTTCAATCTGTGCAAGAATTGAGAGTACAGTCATTAAGGGAACATCATTTTCGAAATGGATTCACGCTCTGGACCATCGACGAAGGAATACAGCAAGCATCAAGACATTATTGTAAGAGCACAGCCAAACAGCTCGCGTTACATAGTCACAAACTCAATGGATAGCTTAATGCAAGCAAGCAATGTATAAGAATGTTTTCTTCCTAAATGAAAGATGGGATTAGGGTCTTTAATCGTAATGCCCTTTTTTTAATTGTAATCCTAATACCTCATCGTCACTAAAAAGGAGATACCAAGCGAGGTAGAGGATTTATTCCATTACCATAGGAGGCTCTATAGTTATTTAAAATGGTCGAGCAATGCGTCTTGAAATCCTGGATCCAACATTTCATTTGGGGTTCATTTATTTTGCGGAAATCGTTGAGTTGAAAAATATTTTCCTAAAAATGATACTTTTATGATTTGAAACAATTAATCAATGAAAAAGCACAAATTTTTACTAATGGCTACATTTTATACATAAATATCTTCCTAAATGATAAAAATATTGTTCATTATTAATTTTTATATGCGATCGAGCGATCATTTTAACAAAAAAAAATTAAAATCATTCAATTTTTTGCAGAAAAAACATAAATATATAAAAAAAAAATACCCTCTAATTACCATCTTGATGACAAAAAAAAAAAAAACGATTTTTTTGAGTGACTACAATAGAGTTGGCTCGATAAAATGTTTTCCATTTCAGGGATTGTTATACTATTTCTGAGTTACACTGAAATTTTGAAATGAGATAGAAATAATTCTCTAATTTTTGTAACTTTTTTTTTAAAAATAATTGGACATGGATTTGATGCATGACCGCTGAAACCCAAAACCCCAGTCACTGACGTGGGATTGGGCGCCCGACCTTGTGCTTGAGTAAGATCTGCCACTTAAAAATATTGTTTGCATAATGCTGGTTTAAGACAATACGAGCTAGAGTTGCAATTGGCGTAATTGAGCGTGAAGACAAGTACTATTGGAGCTGAAGTGCCTCCGGTAACTCCTTATTTCTTGGTAATTTTAAGTAATCATAAGGAATAACTAATAGAAGAAAGAATTTTTGTTGCCTGAGTACCTAGGTCCAAGGTCATCTACAGTGGCCCAAAGATTAGTGATGATCGGCCCCCGAGTTGAGACGATTCCATCCTAGAACTAAGAATTGGATTTGGATTGGTCGTAGGTTAGACTAATTCGTTTTAGTGTCCGATTCGTTTCGCGAAAGATAGGCCATTTGTGGAAAATATTTTCCTAGAAGTTATTTTCTAGAAAAATAATAATATTTTCTTATGATCGGCTAAAACCGAAAATGTTCGAAAAATATTTTCCGATGTTTCATAATGAAAATATTTTCTAAGACTTTACCACTTAAGCATGTATCTAACCTATAAATCCATCACATATGAACTTGCCTTTAAATTCGAGAAAACTTACTTCATATCTTTATTCTCTCATTGTCACCAAATATTCATCTACTCTAAAAAATGTTTATATGAATTTTAAAAAGAAGCAAAAGAGAAAAGAAGCAAAGCATGTACAGCTCCAATGAGAATCTTCTAGTTGAGTGGCATGTTCTCCCTATGCGTCTTTTGTGTTCTAATAATCAAAAGAAAAAAGAAACAAAGCATGTAAAGTTCTTTGCTTGAACAATCTACAACTGCATGGTAGAGTAAATAAAGAAAATGATGAGCAAGAGTTCGAGCGCGAACTTGAGATCGACAAGCTCAAGGTTTGCCGGGCAACGGCCGACGACTAGTCAAGAAAAAAGAAGATGGGAAACAAAGAAAAGAAAACGCAAAAAAGAAAAAAAAAGAAAAAGGAAATTAAAAATAATTGGAATTAAAAAAGAAAAAGAAAATTAAAAAATAATTCAAATGAAAAAAAAAAGAATAAGAAGAAAGGGGAGGAGGAAGTGAGGATTTGTAAAGATCTAAGATAAAAGAAATCAAGTGGGGAAAATGTTTTCTACTTTTGAAAAGTAGAAAACATTTTCCCCAAGGAATTCATTTTCCGTGAAACGAACGCAAAACGTTTTTTCGGAAATTATTTTCTGCGAAACGAATGGAGCTTTAGAATTTTGGCAATTTCCTTTTCCTTACTCTTTAATAGAAAATGAATTTTCTTTTAAAAAAAAACCGGTCTAGTCTCATCCAAGTAGTTCAGTTTTGCACTTGGAATTAATAATTGCCGAAAACCAATTGGTTTACTTCAGTCCATGACAACCTCAATGACCTTGCATTGCATCTTAGAGAGAGAGAGAGAGCATGAAAGCATGAGCTCCGAATGGGGTAGAGACTTCGCCCAGTATGGATGCAACAATTGGAGGTGGCTAAGAGGCGAATGATAGCGGTTGGTGGCGGTGGTGGTGGTGGTGGGGAGATTACTACTTGGGAGTGAGTGGGTTTATTACGGACTTAGAGTGAGTTTGGTTAAGTTTTTCCAATTGTCCCTTGGGAGAAAAAATAAAGTGTTTGTTTTAGTTTTTGGTTCAACGTTTGCCCAAATGCCGATCTCGGCAATGCTAAATGCCTAAAGAAAGTCTCTACCATTTAGGCTTTCAACATTCGCAGAAGGCCATTTCCAAGGTTAAACAATTTTTCTTTGCAATCCAGGCTACAATCGCTAGAATTTCATTACCCAAGCGACGATCACTAGTTCTCACAACCTAGGCGATGGTGGCTTGGGTCTCGTGACCTCAGGCAACCCTTGCCTAGGTTGTGCGACCCTCATTAAGGATTACTAGAAATCAAGCATCCTTAGATGACAGTTGTCGGCACCAAATCTGGCTCGGCAGTGGCGTGGGTCTTTGGCCGACTTTGGCCAAAGGTTTGATTTTTTTGAATAAAACCGTATTTAAAAGAATGCAATCAAAGCCTTTTGCAAGAATAAGTTTGCCAAACACTACTTAACTTAAATTTGTTTTATAAAGAAATTTTTAGCAAACACAATTTATATTTTCCTAGAAAGCTTTCTTTGTATTTTCCCCAGGTCCATTTTCAAAATCGAATGAAACGCAGCGTAGCCAAAAGCCGAGAGATGGATAAACGAAGTCCATTCATCCATGGGGCTTCCCCTTCCAACCCATCGACTGATACCACGGAGAAGAAGCCCAAACAACCAAATCCTCCCGCACTCCTTCATCCCACGAGACTCCTTTTCCACTTTCCACCCCAACGGCTCCCCGACAAAACCCAGCCCCGCCGACACCCTCTCTTCGCTCGTCGGCCTCCGCCGTGACCTAACCGGCCTCCCCATGCCAGCTGAGCTCAAGCATCCGCCGCCGCCGCAGTGGAGAGTCAACCTCCGCGCGAGGTCCAGGAACTTCAGCGTCGAGGTCAGGGCCGCAACCCCGATCCCGACGTGGAGGCCTCCCGGCCACCACCGCCTCTCGGTCTTTCTCCGGCTCTGGAGCTTCGTCCTCCGCCTGCAGTCGGATTGCGGGGCCAGGCCTCCGAGGCCGCGCCGGCGATCCCTCGGGTCCAGATTCCTCGGAGCCCTCGAGCGAGTCCGAGGATTCCGAGCCAAGAAACGAGCCGCCGCGACGCGCCAAGCCGATAAGGTACGGGTACAGTACAGACCACGGATTCCTGCTTTGACGATGGAGTTTCGAAACTGAGGGAATGTCCACTTAATTCCGTTCATCTTGTGTAGGCTAAGATCGGGATCGTTCAGCTGTCCCTTGTCCCCGTCCTGATTTCCGCCTTCCTTCTCGGAGCTGTTACGGCCCGCCGCCTGGACAAGATCGGTGCAGCCGTCGCCGCCACGGCTCCGACGATCCTCGGTCGCGGGTCGAAGGAATTTTTCGCGTGGCAGGGCAGCTTTGCAGCGGCGGCGGCGGCGGCGGCGGTGCTGCTGGGTCTGTTGACCGTAGTCCAATCATGGTATCGAGCGATCGATCTGGCGAAGCAGGCGGACTTCGCCGGCGATTGGGCGCGAGGAGTCTTGTGGAAGATCTGGAGGAGCGCGGCGTCTTGAAATTCTTGATCAGTCGATTTATTTCGAGCTTTAAAAACATCTATTATAGCGATTCCGACGAGCCACGTTGCATTTTTAAGCAAATTAAATATCCATGCTTCTTACTAAGGGCTTTTCTTATTATTTTTGTACAAATTTTGATGAGATGATAAATTTATCTTAAATTAATTTTTTTGATTATGAAAAATTTCAAACCACTAGGAACACTCTTTCAACTTGGAAAGGGGATGTGGAGAGTCAAATCTCCACATTCTCAGGAGATTGAGGCGGGGACGATTTCATTGTCAAGAGTGGGTTTTGACTCCCATGTCCTACAAGGAGATAGGACAAAAGTTTGAAAACGAGTGTTAGAGTATGATTAGAATATGATTAACAAAAAAAAAAGATCATGAAAAATTCCAAATAATACATTTGTGATAAATTTACATCAAGTTAATTTGTTTGACTGCCGAAAATCCAAAACATTTATTAGATTTAATTAATATCACAAAAATTGTATAGTCATGACAAACAAATAGTAAAATTTCAAACTAGTACACTAATTTATGTCACGTGTCATCCAATTTAATAATTTGAAAGCAAAATTTAACGGAAACTAATATAAGATGAATTTGTCACAAATGTACAAATTTGAGATTAACTTAAAAAAATTTTGTGGTCAAAAGATTAGTTTTGGATAAATTTATTATAGATGATCAATTTAGGGGTTTTCAAAGTATTAATATTTTTAAAAAATAATTTTACCAAAAAAATATTTTTTAAAAAAATTAAACTACCGCATTGGTGGCCACGATAGTTTGGGTTCTGTTCCTCTCACGAAAGGGAGGAGCCTCACAGTCGCTTGGGTTTTAAGTGGGATGCCGGGGTGAGGACCCGCTTACTCGCTGGCTGCCACTATACGGGGTTCTTGGATCACTTAAAAATATATATTTATATATATTTGTAAAATAATCTAATTGATGCTTATTAATGCTTGGATATTGCCGAATATTTTAAAATAGTTCAGGCCCGTAGTTAAACCTATGAAAGTGAAGTATGAAATTACATGGTATTATTCGAAAATTCTCTGACCACTAGAGTCATTACCTATTTCCCAATTAAATTGAATTTCACGTTCTCCCCTGCAATTTTTGAGCTATTAAGCGTGCTTCATCATGTGTGTGTGAGAGCGAGAGGGAGAGAGAGAGAAACCCCAGAACGATGAAGCCGACGAGTCTCCGCTGCCCCGCTTCTTCCATCTTCCTCCTTCTTCATGCGCCGACTGCGATCTCCAGCCAGCCATCGTCCCATTCCATCCTCCCTCTCTCGTCTCGCCGTCGTCGTCGTCGTCGGTTTTCCTCGACCCCTAACCTTAATTTAGATGACCCAAAGGAGGTCTTGAGTCACGTGAGGAAAATATGCAGGTATGGTGGCGTGTTTTCGAGCGTCGGCGATGCCCAGCGTTGCTTCGGTGCAATGATGAAGACGGACCCTTTGCCTTCCCCCCGGGATTTCAGTCTTCTGTTGGGTGCTGTAGTGAGGATGAAGCACTACTCCACTGCCATCCGCTTGATTGAGCAGCTGCGTTCGTTAGGGGTTGAAGATAATCATATTTGGCTGAATATTTCGTTGAATTGCTTCTGTCGGTTAAAGCGGGTCGATTTGGGTTTGTCTATCCTGGGCAGAATCTTGAAGCTTGGGTTTCCCATCGATGTGGTGGCATCGAGTACCTTAATTGATGGTCTCTTCATTCAGGGCAAAACTGATCAAGCACTGAGGTTCCTCGATGATATGGGACGAAATGGCCCCGAACCTAATGAGACCACGTATGCAATAATCGCAAAGGGGTTATGCAGGGCTGATAACACCAGATTGGCGATTGAATTGCTGAGGGACTGGGAAGAGAGAGGCTGCAGCATCAATTCCTTCACATACAACATAGTGATTGATGGTCTTTGCAAAGAGGGATTGATCACTGAGGCCTTGAGACTCCATGAAAGTTTGAGTAGGAAAGGCGTCAAACCAGATGTTGTTACTTATAGCACCTTGATCTGCGGTCTGTGCGATGTAGGCCAGATGGAAGGTGCTCTCGTATTGTTGAAAGAGATGAGGAGCGGAGGCATCCAACCCAACATATTCACTTATAGCTCCTTGGTTCATTGCTTATGCAACCGAGGCCAATGGAAAGATGCTATGGTCTTGTTGGAGAAGATGATGAAGGCAGGAATCGAACCGAACGTCATTACTTATACCTCCGTCATTCAAGGAGTTTGCAATTCCGGCCATTTGGAAGAGGCTCGAAGACTGCTGAGTCATATGGTGCAAAGCAGAGTCATGCCTAACGTTCTAACCTTCAGTATCCTGGTCGACGCACATTGTAAAGAGGGATTGCTTGTAGAGGCAGAGACTGTAGTCGACCAGATGATTCAATTAGGTAAAATGCCTGATATTTTCATTTACAGTACATTGATGAATGGTTATTGTTTGCAAAATAGGATGAAAGATGCAATAGAAGTGCTGAATTTGATGGTTGAAAGAGGATGCTCACCTGATGTTGTTACTTATAGCACGTTGATTAACGGATACTGCAAAGCGAAAAGAATGGACAAGTCAAAGATGCTTTTCCAAGAAATGCTCCGAAGGGGCCTGATTCCTAATGTCATAACATACAGCACTCTCGTGGACGGATTTTGCAAGGTTGGGAACCTTGAAGCCGCAGAGGAGTTAATTAACGAGATGCAGTCTCGCGATCTCTCTGCAAATCATTATACCTTGAACTCTTTCCTGGATGGCTTATGTAAAATGCAGCAGATTGACAAGGCCATGATATTACTTCGAAAGATGGAAGAATCCAAATTCGTCCCAGACATCGTGACTTACAGTATCCTAATAAATGGCATGTGTAATGCCGGAAAGCTCAATGATGCAATAGGGCTGTTTGATTGTTTGCATGCTCAAGGTTTGCAACCTAACATGTGGACGTATAGTATTCTCATGCGTGGATTGTGCAAGGGAGGACGCACAGAGGAAGCATATCAGCTGCTAAAGGAGATGCAGGGAAATGGATGCCTTCCAGATGGTGTCGCTTATAACACAATCATCCAAGGACTACTAAGAGATAGCAAAAATACGAGAGCAGCGCAACTTGTCGGTGAAATGGTTGAAAGGGGTTTTTCTGCAGACTTAGCAACGATGGAGTTGTGGATTAACTATCTCTTGACGAATGGAGCTCCTTCATTTTCTAGTTGAACTCTCCATTGTGTGTGAGATCTGTCCACTTTTTAATCTGAAATTTGATGGAGAGTAAACCAGATTAATGGCAGGTTTTCTTCCAGACATCACCTCCTTGAGTCCCATGTCCCATTAATGAAGTTGTTTTAAGTCTGGGAGATTTTTCCTCTTGTTTCATTATCAGGCTTTTAGAGTGGTGGAAGGTTGATTTTGCTTTTCGTATACCCAGGTTTTGCAAGAAATCTCTGTATTTAACTGGTACATGTGCTTGTCGGTTAGTGCTTCTGGTGCCTACTATTTATCAAACAGGTCAAATCCATATGAATGATCAAGTGGTGTGAGGATGTTCTCAAATTAAATCAATGTTAATAGCAATAACTTTGCTGTGTACCATATGCAATTCAGACATTATAGACAAGTATCATGGGCCTCTTCCTCAATGGGACTAAAGAAAACAAATTTTTGTTTGTTTTCAGGGTGTAATGTATGTGCTTTGAGAGAGAGATACTGGTTGTCTTTTATTTTCTTTTCCTAACACCTCTGATCCCTTCAATGTCTTATTTACCATAGTTCTTCAAGGAAGATGCACGGGTGGAAGTGGATGGTATATGATCATGGTGATGGGCACTTTGAATCAATAGCGGTGAATACTTGTGGCGGGCTGGGTACTCAGATTGTCATCGCAGGTGGATTACATATTTGGGTTATTTGCTCTGCTTCTCACAGCAAAGTTTGATGGACGGCTTGCTGACTAAGGAACATGGCTGCAGCTGTATGGAAACAACTTTCAGTATCATTTCCTTTGCACTGTGAGGGATTTTCCAAAAAGCATCTGTTGATGCGTGAACGTGAATGCCGCTGACAGACATTGCCAATGCCAAACCATGTTGACGTCTGCTGTGGCACCAATCAACTTCATTACAAACAGGCCCATAGGATATAACTTTCTTTGGTCCTCTATAGAGGTAAATTCATTGCCAGTTTTCTGTTTTATTAACAGACGAACAAATGTTTTGGTTTGTTTTTGCATGTTTCACTCACAGCTGCAGGATTTGCCTGGACAGTCTCGTTAACCCCTTTACTCTGTGTCTTGACACAAATATAATAATAGTAGCGTGCAAGCAAATAATTGTTTAGTGCAGTGTCAGGATGCTCTCGAGTTAAGTTGATGTCAATGGCGATACATTTACTTTGCACCAATACAAGGGACCTATATATATATATATATATATATATATATATATATTTTTGGGGGGGGGGGGTGGTGGTGGCGTTGGGTTCAAAAAACTATACCATAAATCCAATTAGCTTGTTACTTCTGTGCTTGAAGAGAGATATACTAGTTTTCTTTTATACTCTTGTTGTTACTCCAAAGAAGATGCATAGGTGGAAGTGGATGGTACTTGATCATGGTGATGTGCACTTTGCATTAATAGGGGAGAATATTTGTGGCAAGCTGGTTACTCAGATTATCATCTCAGGTAGATTACACATTTGGGTTATCTGCTCTGCTTCTTGCTGACTAAGGGACGTGGCCGCAAGTGTATGAAAACTACTTACAGTATCTTTTTCTTTGCACTGTGAGGGATTTTCAGAAAAGCCTCTGCTTCTGGGTGAACATGAACACCATTGACAGATGGCAAACCACATAGACGTCTTGAGCGACACCAACTAAATTCATCACAGTCAGGCCCGTATGATTTACCTTTCCATTGTCATTTCCACTGCATCAATTGGTTTACTTTCCCAATCAATAGGGTTGCCTCTCAATGGAGGCTCATTTCTTGCCCTTTTTATCTGTTTCAATTACTGATTTTTCTGTTTGTTTTTGCATGTTTCGCTTTAGGCAGCTGGATTGCTTGGACAGTCTTCCTCTTGTCACGCCCACTCCTCTTTGTTTCCTCACATAATCATAGTAGCGTGGAAGCACTCCAGAGATCGCTCTTCTAGCAAAGTTCACGTGTGGATGGGAGCAAAGTTCACGTGTGGATATCATGGCCGATATAATCGATTGAACTCAGAAGAAAGAACCTGTCAAGCAAAAGGATCAATTGGAAGTTCTGCATATATAAGAAGAGGATCAACTCAGCTCTCTGCTGTCCATTTTATTGTTTACAAAAGCTGGACCATGGGCTTACCCACTGAAGCAAAGCCACTGTTTTTGCAATGATGGTTTTAATTTTTAATTTCACTTTTCGAGATTCTTCGCTGACTAGAACCATGTGCAAGTGCATCAGACTTCAGTTTTAAAAGAAGCTTTATGATTTCTTTTGCTGGAAAGTCGTGAGCATGGTGTATCCTTTACTGTAAATTATGTGGACTCACATCAGATTGATCCTTTAGCGTTAGATATCGATATGAAGTAGAGGACTTGAAACCTTCAATCTTTGCAAGAATTGAGAGTACAGTCATTAAGGGAACATCATTTTCGAAATAGATTCACACTCTGGACCATCAACGAAGGAATACAGCAAGCATCAGGACATTATTGTAAGAGCACAGCCAAACAGCTCGCGTTACATAGTCACAAACTCAATGGATAGCTTAATGCAAGTGAGCAATGTAAAACAATGTTTTCTTCCTAAATGAAAGTTCCTTGTCTGAAAGGATAGTACTTATCATAAAGCAACATGCCTCCACGAGCAATGTTTTACCATCGAATTGCACTAATTGAATTTTGCAATTTTGAGGCATTCGATACTAAGCCATTGGTGCATTACAATCTTACTCCCTTGCGTTGCGAGATGCCTTGAGTTGGGTTTCTTGGTTGGTTTCTTTCTATCCTTAGATTGGTTGTTGTGAGGAACTATTAATGCATAGAATTTGATTCACCACCTCTGGGTCAACAGTGGTGGCAGCACACCGTGGGAGGTCTAGGCAGCAGTGGACAGCAATGGACGAGCACCAGAGGAGCTCTAGCCAAGCGAATGCGAGCTAAAAGATGATGACTAGTAAGTTTGAAAGCGACATCATCTCAATGGAAATAGACCACGTCATGTGGTCGCCATTACGTAGGATGGCTCACATTAGATAAATCAAACGAGACTTGGATGAGAGGACTTGATTGCATTTTCTTTCAAAAGTTTAGGACTACCTTATTTCAATTGAAAGGTTTACGACTTGATTGATTTATGTGCTAGAGGTTTATGACTAATTGTAGAATTTCTCGGCGCAAAATGGTTGTGTGTGCTTTGGACGTTGAAATGTCACATGTTCTCTCATCTCTAGTGTTTCCATGGCAGTCAGTTGGATCCTTACGTATGAAGGATAAGTCATGAAGGTTAAATTAAGATGAGAATGATATGCATTTTGGGTCATCTTGCTCAAGAGTTCCCTGAGCAAGGAGAACCCGAGCAAGGAGAACGTGACCCTTTTCTCCTTCTTTAAAAGGTGACTCTTTATTTTTCTAGTTATTTTTGCCCTAAGAAACTTTTATTCCTTTAGAGCAAATAAATTATATCATACTGGAAATTTGAAAAGCTTGCAAAGAAAATCAACTTAAACGTAGATATAAATTGAAGAATGAAATTATATATGAAAAATATACTGCTTATTTAGAAATAGACCCTCGTTACCCACAAAATGTTTGTGTACATTTGTATATCCACAAATTATTAGCCATTTACTTTATTCTTCTTAATTTTTTTATGAGAAAATTCCAAATAAAGGCCTCAAGTGCCCTCATTTTTTCAAATAAGAATTTGAAGTGGATATTATTTTAAATAATGGACCGAAGTGCCTTCATTTTCTCAAACAAGGGCATGAAATGCCCATATTAGTCTTAAAGAATGGTGTAAACTCACCGGCTATAAAGGGCAATTTTTTTAAAAAAATTTTTAGTTGTTTTCCTTTTTTCTTTTAAAAAAAGGCTTTTGGAAAAAGGAAAACACAAGTGAGAGGGAGAGGGTGCTTCTTCTCCCTTGTGGCCACTGCCCCACATCGCTGGTGGGGCGGTAGCGAAGGTCGATGAGGTCACTGGAGCTTGGGCAAGGGCCTACTAGAGGTGAGGGTCACCCGCCCTTACCTCGACCAAGGCAAGGGTCACTTGCCCTCATGTAGGCCTAGCATCCCTCACCTAGCATCCCCAGACCTAGGGCAAGGTCCGGAGGCATTGGGCGACCTTTGTCTCGATTTGGGAGAGGGCCGTTGTCCTCTCTCGCTTTTGGTGAGGGCTTGTTGGCCATCGCCTTTGGTTGGTGAGGGTCATCAGCCCCTCGCTCAAGCGCTAGCCTTCACCGCCGCCCCCACCGACGATGGGGTAGTGATGTGTGTTTTTCTTTTCTTTTTTTAATTTTTTTAAGGGTTAATACCCTAAAAAACCCCAAACTGGTACATTTATGACAAATTTACCCAAAATTATTTTTTTGACCACCAAAAATCCCAAACTAGTATACATTTGACAAATTTACCCAAAACTAGTACACTTGTAACAAATTTACCCTCTGTTAGTTTTCGTTAAATTTTATTCTCAAATTATTAAGTTAAATGACACGTGACGGTTGACCGGTATACCAATTTAGGATTTTACGCTCCGTTTGTCACCATTTACAATTTTTGTGATTTTTTTGTGGTATTAATTCAATTTAGCATAGGGTATATTTGTCACAAATTTACCATTTTGAGGTTTTTTCCAGTCAAATAAATTAGTTTGGGGTAAATTTGTCATAAATGTATCAGTTTAAGGTTTTTTTTATAGTCAATCGGGATAAATTTGTCACAAGTATACCAGTTTAGGGTTTTTCATGGTAAAAAAAATAATTTGGGGTAAATTTGTCACAAGTGTACCAGTTTAGGGTTTTTTTTAGGGTATTAACCCTTTTTTTAATCTACTTTAATTTAAATTTACCTTGTGTTTAGACAAAAATATCCTTCATCAGTTAAAATATTTTGCTAGCCAGTAAGGCTAGGCCCTTATTCGAAACAGTCATAATCACTCGAGACATTTCTTTGGAATTGATATGACCACTTATTGTCTTTACTTGAGAAAATGAGAATACTTCGAGATCTTATTTGATTTTTTTTTTTGTTTTTTTAATAATAGTAAAAAAGGAATAATTTTTGAAAAAGTTGAACATATTAGTAAGACAATGAAAAAGAGAATTGCGAAATGCCATGTTTGGAAAATTGTAATTTTTTCCCAGACAAAGAGAATGTGGATAGGCAGTTCACGAAATGCATATTAGTGTTGATTATGCTATCGAGAAGAGATTTCATGAGATTATTGTGATTAGTAGGAGCATTGCGTTAGTTGGTGAAATAGTGGTACAAGCTTGCCCCACCGTGTGAGACCTTTCGAGAGAGAGACCGGCGTCCTCGGAGCTTTCTTCAGTTTTCAGATTCATCATCGTCAAGCTGATGAAGCGCACAAGTCTCCGCCCCGCTTCTTCCATCTTCCTTCTTCTTCTTCCTGTTTCGCGGTTGGCGGAGGTTTTGTTCGATCCCTAACTCTCGTTATCTAGACGACCCGAGCAAGCTCTTGAGTAATGTGAGGACAAACTGCAGAGCTGGTGGTGTGTTTACGAGTGTCGGTGATGCCCTGTGTTGCTTCCAAAAAATGTTGATGACGAACCCTTTGCCTTCCCCAGGGATTTTAGTCTGCTGTCGGGTGCTGTGGTGAGGATGAAGCACTACTCGACTGCCATCCGCTTGATGAAGCAGCTGCCTTCGTTGGGGATTGAAGATGATCACGTCTTGCTGACGATTTCCCATCAATGTGGTGGCATCGAACGTCCTGATTGATGGTCTCGTTATTCAGGGAAACACTGATCAAGCACTGAGGTTCCTTGATGATATGGGACATAAAGGCCCTGAACCTAATGAGACCATGTATGCAATAACCGTGAAGGGATTCTGCAGGGCAGGTAACGCCAGATTGGTGATTGAATTGCCAAGGGACTGGGAAGAGAGAAGCTGCCGGATCAAATCCTTCACGTACAATATAGTGATTGATAGCCTTTGCAAGGAGGGATTCATCACAGAGGCCTTGAGACTCCATGAAAGTATGAGTAGGGAAGTGATCAACCGGATATTTTTACTTATAATTCTTTGATCCATGGTTTGTGCAATGTAGGCCAGATTGAAGATGCTCTGGTATTGTTGAAAGAGATGACGATCAATATCTCATTGGTTCACTGCTTATGCATCCCAGGCCAATGGAAAGATGCTACAGTGTTGTTAGAGAAGATGATGGAGGCAGCAATCGAACCCAACGTTGTTACTTATACCTCTATCATTCGAGGAGTGTGCAATTCCGGCCAATTGAAAGAGGCCCAAAGTCTGCTGAGTCATATGGTGCAAAGCAGAATAATGCTGAATGTTCGAACCTTCATATCCTGGTAAATGCACATTGTAAAGAGCGAATATTTGAAGAGGCAGAGGCTGTAGTGTGAAGAAGTTTATGCGCAGAGAGAAAGGTAAGATGAAGAATCTGTAGAGAGATCTTTGAGATGAAGAACTTCCTTTCTATTCTGATTTCCTTGATATTATACAATCGAGAGCTTAGCCTTTTTATATACAAGGACTAACTCTGAAATTCTGTTTTACAGGTATTGATTCAGTTGAAGAAAAAGTAACTAACTGAAGCAAACTTTGACTAACTACCAGTACGAACTATTCTAGATTAACTAGCCGAGACTAATCAAGACTAACAGCTTTATGCAGAATTTTCATAACCGGTTTTCTTCTCATTCTTCTTAGCAGCATGTACATATTCTTCTTCTTTTTCTACATATGTTTTCTCTTTATCACTCTTGTATGTCTTGCTTCCTCTGTTCTTAGCTTCCTCTGTTCTTCCTGGTATTCACGATAGCATTCGTCGAGAGTCCTCTTTTCCCTTGCTTTTGTTCTTCTGCTGGCTTTTCTTAACAGCCCCCCTCAAATTGGAAATGGGTGAACACCCGATTCCTAATTTGATTCGTAGCTGGTAATGTGTAGTACGAGAGAGGGGTTTGGTAAATATATCAGCAATTTGACAGTTACTTGGAACGTATTTGACTTGTAATGACCCTGATGAGACTTTTTCTCTGACAAAATGAAAGTCTATCTCAATATGTTTGGTGCGAGCATGAAGAACAGGATTAATAGTGAGAGAGATAGCGGATTTATTGTCACAGAAGAGCTGTGTTGGACAAGTCAATGAGCATCCTATATCACGAAGAACAAAGCTGATCCAGGTTAGCTCTGCAGATGTGGAAGCAAGTGCACGATACTCGGCTTCTGTAGAAGATCGACTAACTGTGGATTGTTTCTTTGCGGCCCAAGATATGAGATTGGAGCTAAGGTATGTACAAAAACCTGTTGTTGATCTTCTTGTCTCAATACATCCTGCCCAATCTGAATCTGAGAATCCATATAGGTGAAGAGAGCTTCGAGAGTGAATGAAGACTCCAAGATTCAGTGTTCCTTTTACATACCTCAAAACTCTCTTGAGTTTATGTAAGTCTGCTACAGTTGGTTTTTGTAATTTCTAACATAGTTGATTTGTGGCATATGCAACGTCAGGTCTTGTTAAAGTCAGATACTGAAGGCCACCTACTAGGCTTCGATACTCGAAAGGATTGGAGAGTAGAGCAGAATCATTTATCAGAACAGTTGGTTTCAATGATACAGGGGTGGTGATTGGTTTGCACTCAAGCATATGAGCTCGAGTAAGAAGATCCTTGGCATACTTAGTCCGGCACAGAAACAGATGATCAGAGGTGTTTTTAACTTCAATGCCAAGAAAGTAGTGTAATGGTCCAAGATCTTTCATATGGAACTGAAGACTCAGGGAATGAATAAGGTTGGAAAGAGACTGAGAGGAGCTTCCAGTCAGTACAATGTCATCCACATATAGAAGTAAAAGAATGGTGTCTATATCAGTATGATAGATGAATAAGGATGGGTCAGTTGAGCTGCAAAAGAACCCATATTCAAGCAGAAAGTTGCTGAACTTGTCGAACCTGTGCTCGAGGAGCTTGTCGAAGTCCATAGAGAGACTTCCGAGAAGACATACATGGTGAGGTTTCTTGGGATCTTGAAAACTAGGAGGCTGCTCCATGTAGACTACCTCATTCAATGTACCATGTAAGAATGCATTTTTGACATCTAGTTGATGAATTGGCCAGTGTTTCATCATGGCTACTGATAGAACTATGCGAATTGTTGCATGCTTAATGACTGGACTAAAAGTTTCTGTAAAGTCAATGCCTTCTTCCTGATGAAATCCCTTAGCAACTAGCCGAGCTTTAAGTCTATCAAGACTACCATCAGCTGCAAGCTTCATTTTAAATACCCACTTACAGCCTATTATATTCATTTGATCAGTTCGAGGGATTAATTCCCAAGTTTTATTCTGGTGAAGTGCATCCATTTCTTCTGTCATTGCTTTGTACCAGCCCTTATGTGCTAATGCTGTTTTGATTGTTTTTGGCTCAGGAGGTACTTCATATATAGCAAGACATGCATACCGTGGATTGACCTTAATGATGCCAGACTTAGACCTAGTCTTCATAGGGTGAGTAGGTAATGTACCTTGAGAAGCTGTCTGATTATTTGAAGTGTTTTGTTCCTGATTTGATTCATCTGATATCTCAGTTATGGAACTAGGTACTTCAATTTGTTGAGGACTATCTTGAGCAGTGATTGATACTTGTTCCACATTAGTTTCAGCTGGTGAGATAGAAACCGCTTGTTCAGTGCATTCGGGTGAGATTCCTCCATTTGTGTGATTCACCGTGGCTTCTTTTTCCCAATCTACATACGAGAAGTTGAAGGAGTTGTGTGATTTGTAGTCGAGGAAGCTAAGAACTGCTCTTCTTCTGTCCATATTTTATATAAGTGTGTATAGGATGGATAGACTGTTGCTAATTTTTGAGAGAATGGGAAAAAGTTCTCATCAAATACTACATGTCGGCTAATGTAGACATGACCAGTAGTAGGGAGAAGACATCGATATCCCTTATAGTGATCACTGTATCCAAGAAAGACACAGGTTAGAGACCGTGGATCAAGCTTATTCTGTGCATATGGTCGAAGACACGGATAGCAAGCACAGCCAAAGGTTCTGAGATGATCATATCTTGGATTATGCTGATATAATTTGCTGAAAGGAGACTGCATCTGTAGTTTTTGAGTAGGGAGAATGTTAACCATATAATTTGCTGTTACAAATGCATCTACCCAAAATTTTAGTGGAATTTTCGCATGGTATAGCATAGCCAAACCAAGTTCAACTATATGCCGATGCTTCCTTTCAGGTATCCCATTCTGCTCAGGTGTATATGGACAGGAGATATGCTGTTGAATGCCACAGTTCTGTAAGTGTGTTCTGAATTTTTGGCTAACAAACTCTCCTCCACCATCACACTGAAAGGTCTTGATCTTACAGTCATGCTGATTTTCTACTAATTTTTGAAACATGAGGAAAATATCATAGAAATCTGACTTCAGCTTTAAAGGGTATATCCAATTGAACCGAGAGAAATTGTCAACAAAAATGACATAGTACTTGAAACTCTGAAAAGATTTAACTGGAGAAGGTCCCCAGATGTCACAGTGAATCTGTTGTAGAGGTTTTGTAGCTGTAAAATTCGACAATGGAAAAGGTAGAGCAGTACTCTTAGCTATTTGGCAACTCCTACATACGAGTGTGATTCTTTGTTATACTGAATCAAATTTTGAGCCTTCAATTGCTTCAAATACTCTGATTTGTGTGAGCCAGACGTTGATGCCAGATACTTTCTGCAACAATTCTCTGTCTTTGTGTGAAATAAGCTTCTGCAGCATGAGGGTCTACTCTGTGTAACCCTCTAACCTTCCTTCCTAGCTTCATGGTTGTGTTGGTTGTGCTGTCCTTGAGATACACACCAGTTTTGTCAAAAATAAAGGAACAGGGGTAATCATCAGTGAATTTTGATACTGATAAAAGATTTTTCTTAATCTCAGGAACTATCAGCACATCATTTAGAGGCAAGGCAGTAATTGCAGCATTTAATATTGCATTACCAATGTATTTGAGGTAAACACGAGACCATTGCCTATCATAACTGTTTCAGCATTGTCATTTTTAGAAAGACTGTGAAGTATACCAGCATTGGAGGTGATATGAGCTGTTGCTCCAGTGTCTGGATACCATTCTTGACCATTTGTCTCCTCGATATGTAGTGCTGCTAGTGCTGTTGGTATATCCTCAGCTTGGTAGGAGTTATCAAACCGATACCAACAATGTAAAGCATCATGACCAGGCCTCTTCTGATTTGGCACTCAAGTCGCTTTTGTTCTGCTGGTTTCTCTAATTGTATCTTTGAATTTGGTGTAGGATATGACCGATATCAAAATACCTTTGTGCTGATACATTGTATGGTCTAAACCCTTGAGCAGAACCTAAGCCAGAGGAGGTATTGATTTGTTTGAACTGCTGATTTTCTTGTTCATAGTTCGAGTTACTATTTCTGTAACTCATATTTCTTCCAGGATAACCAAAGTTTCTATACTTGGCATTATATGTTCTTCCTCTTCCATAACCTCTTCCTCCACGATTACTTATTCTTGATCCTCTAGGAATAGCATTTGATTGTATATATTCTCTGTCAGCATCTTCATTTTGTATAGCTTCAGTTTTCCTCTGTCCATAGTAAGCTAGGTTAGGTCTGAACTAATTTAAAGAATAAGTCTGTAACCTGGCTTCGAATCTTTCTAAGTGTGAGATTACTTCATCATATTCTGGTTGGGGCTTCAAACAGTAGATTGTAGTTTTAAAACTTTCGTACTCGAGATCCCAAGCCTTCCGAATTCCAAATAATTTTGTGATTTCATCCCTTGGTTTCCCTATGGCATTCAATTGATCACATATTGACTTGTATTCCCTAAGATATGCTGATAATGTTTGTTCACGTTTCTGGCAAGCCTGCAATTTTCCTCTTAACTCAAACTCCTTAGCTACTGATTTTTGTGTGAACCGGTTTAACAGAACTTGCCAAACTTTATAAGCAGTGTTTAACCCAATTATCAAGCTGAGTATATTTTCTGATACTGCACCACTAATCCAAGAGGATACAAGTTGATCGGTTTTTATCCAATCATTATAATCAGGATTAGAGATCTTAGAAACTTGACCTCCTTCTTCAACTTGTACTGTCTTTGCAGGTGGTGAAATTTCCCCATTCACAAAACCGAATAGATCTTGGCTTCTCAAGAACCTATAGAATTGAGCTTGCCATAGGAGGAAATTGTCCTCAGCTAATTTGATGGTAACGAAATTCAAGATATTTACATGAATAGGAAATGGATATCTCAAACTTCTTGCTGCCATTCTATTCTTCCTGATCTCAGATCAACTTTAATTGCAGACACAAATTCTATTGATTTGCAGAAGGATGCAAACTAGAATCTTGCTGATTTAGACGTGGATGAAGAATACCGACTTATAGATCTTGTTGGACAATTACAAATATCTTCAGAGATCAACGAAGCTTTGAATCTAACCTTGATCTGGTGCAGATCTTCTCTATTTGTTCAACATCAAGATGATTTCTTCAGGATACGGCTGCTCTGATACCATGAAGAAGTTTATGCGCAGAGAGAAAGGTAAGATGAAGAATCTGTAGAGAGATCTTTGAGATGAAGAACTTCCTTTCTATTTTGATTTCCTTGATATTATACAATCGAGAGCTTAGCCTTTTTATATACAAGGACTAACTCTGAAATTCTGTTTTACAGGTATTGATTCAGTTGAAGAAAAAGTAACTAACTGAAGCAAACTTTGACTAACTACCAGTACGAACTATTCTAGATTAACTAGCCGAGACTAATCAAGACTAACAGCTTTATGCAGAATTTTCATAACCGGTTTTCTTCTCATTCTTCTTAGCAGCATGTACATATTCTTCTTCTTTTTCTACATATGTTTTCTCTTTATCACTCTTGTATGTCTTGCTTCCTCTGTTCTTAGCTTCCTCTGTTCTTCCTGGTATTGATGATAGCATTCGTCGAGAGTCCTCTTTTCCCTTGCTTTTGTTCTTCTGCTGGCTTTTCTTAACATAGTGGACCAGATGATTCAATTAGGTATAGTGCCTTCTAATTTCGTTTATGGTACATTGATGAATGGTTATTGTTTGGAAAATAGAATGAACGATGTTATGGAAGTGCTTAATTTGATGGTTGCTAGAAGCTGCTCACCTGATGTTGTTTGTTATAGCATGTTGATTAATGGATAGTGCAAAGTGAAAAGAGTTGACAACTCAAAGAGGCTCAAGATAAATGATCGTAAACAGATTTTGCCACGTTGGGGACCTTGAAGCAGCAGAGGAGCAAATTAATGAGATGCAATCTTGCGATCTATCTCTAAATCATTGTACCTTGAATTCTTTCTTGGATGGCTTGTGTTAGATGCAGCAGATTGACAAGGCCATGATATTACTTCGAAAGATGGAAGATTCCAAATTCGCCCCAGACATTGTGACTTACGATATCCTAATACATGGCATGTGTAATGCTGGAAAGCTCGACGATGCAAAGGGGCTGTTTAATTGTTTGCATGCTCGAGGGTTTCAGCCTGACGTGTGGACCTATAATATTGTTATGCGTGGATTGTGCAAAGGATACATGGGGAGAGCATATCAGCTGCAAAAAGAGATGGAAGGAAATGGATGCTTTCCAAATGGTGTCACTTATAACATGATCATCCAGGGGCTTCTTAGAAATAATGAAAATATAAGAGCAGCGCAACTTGTCAGGGAAATGGTCGAAAGGGGTTTTTCTGCAAATATAAAGACGATGGAGTTGCGTGTTAAATATCTCATGACAAATTAACTTCTTCCTTTTCTATTTGAACTCTCCATTGTCTCTGAGACGTCCACATTTTCAGCTGAAATTTGATGAAGAGTAAACCAGATCAACGGCAGGTTTTCTTCCAGACATCACCTCCTTGAGTTCATGTCCAATTAATGAAGTCGTTCTTACTCTGGGAGATTTTTTCGCTAGCTTCATTATAAGGCTTTTGGAGGGGTGGCAGGTGGGTTTTGTTTCTCATATAATTTGGTACAGGTACTTGTCGATTAGTGCTTGTGGGTGCCTAATGTTTATCAAACGGGTTAAAATTCATAAAAATGATCAAGTGGTGTGAGGATGCTCTTGATTCATATAGAGGTTAATAGCAATAACTCTTTTATGTACTAAAGTGACGCAATTCAGACGTTACGGACTATTATTATCGAACTCTTCCTCAATATGGAACCAAAGAAAGCAATTGTATTTTGGGTTGGTCAACAAATTGCGTCACGAATCCTGGTCTGCCATGTATGCGCTTTTGGAGAGATATTAGTTTCCTTGTGTACTCTTTTCCTAACACAATCTGTTCCCCTTCGATGTCCTAGTTGCCATGGTTGCTATTTCAGAGAAGATGCATGTGTGGAAGCGGATGGTATTTGATCGTGGTGATGGGCACTTTGAATCAATTGCAGAAGACATTTGTGGCGAGCTGGGTACCCAGATTATCATCGCAGGTCCATCACATATTTGGGTTATTTTCTCTGCTTCTTACATGCAAATAATGGCCAAGTTTGAGGGACGGCTTGCTGGCTACATGGCTGCAAGTGTATCAAAACTACTTGCAGTATCTTTTACTTTGCACTGCGGGGATTTTTGGAAAGGCATCTGCTAACGGGGGAGCAAGAGCGCCATTGACAGGCCATTCCAAATGCCGAACCGCATAGACATCTTGAGCGACACCATTCAACTTCATCAAAGTCAGGCCTGGATAATTTGACTTTCCACCGTCTTTTCCGCAGCATCAATTGAATTCCTTGCCATCGGCATTTGTCTCGGTTACTGACTTGGGAACACAAATTTTTGTTTGTCTATGCGGGTTTCGCTTTCGACTTTCGCCGGAAGGAGTTGCCTTGCTAGTCTGCCTCTCGTCACACCTTCTACACTCTGTGTTCTGTCGCAATCATAGTAGCGTTCAAGCGTTTCGGAGACCGTTCTTTGAGCTTAGTCTAGGTGCGGATATTGTGGCCGACATGATCAATTGAACTCAGAAAAAAGTAACTTGTCAAGCAAAGTGTTCAAGTCGAAGTTCTGCAAATATAACAGGGGGAGGGAGCTTTGGACAATGATTCTTGCAATTATTGACCGAAGAAGGGAGGAGGCAATTGAAGCTTCCCCTGCTGAAGTGTGCGGAGAGTGGGAGGGATGGTGGTGGTGTTGTCTGAGACGGGAAGGACGATGGAGTCGCCTATGTGCAGGTGGGAAGGAAGAGACTTGAGGGACATGGACATGGACGAACCCACCTCCCTATGTGAACATTGGTTTGCTAGATATACCGCTCCATCCCATCCCATTCGCTCCTCTCGACCCTCTCTTTCTCTAGTTCTCTCGGACAGAGCCCTTCTCGACGAAGGAGACAACCCTGACTCTTTTGGCCTCGGCCAATCCTTTTCTAACTCGATCGGGCTCTGTCAACGAGATTATAGCTAGATCTAAACTTGAACACGGCTGACTCCACAAAGGAGCCAAATCTGAAGTGAATGATTTTGACCGTAATAAATTAGAATTAGAATTCATATGATTACAACAGACAGAGCAAAATCACTAATTAGAAGTACCTTGAGCTACAATGTAGCATAAGGGACAAATAAGCTAGATATACCCGAAGAATGGAACGAAGGCCCTCTAAGGAGAGAGTAACAAAAAAGCCATTAAGAGAAGCCTCTATGGTAGTAGGCATGGCAAACGGACGTGCAGGTAAACCATGAATTCAGGGTTGATTTTTTAGACCGATGGGTTGCTTGAAGCATAATCTATAGTAATTGGACACCACATCAATGACAATGCTCACAAAATTTTATCCATCATATGTGCTATACCAGCCAAAGCATAGCAATTTGTATAAACTATGTGAAGAAATCGATACTTGGAAAGGATAAATGCAGACAATAAGGTAAAAATGGACTCCACACGCCGAAATACCTTCGTAATTGATGTAGCCATGAACATGGCGAAAATTGGTCGAACTAGTGAAAGACAATCTTGGAAGTAGTCTGTTGATTTGATTGAACCGATCCGTGATTGGTCAACATAGGTCAACGATCAACTATCGATCAATGGTCAGACCGACATGCACCGGTGACGTGGCTAAAAGACTAACACAACGGAGATAACACGTCAATGACGTCATCATTGGTGGTCCACCACTAGTCACATGCTTGGCACATGATGTGATGACATCAATTTTCTGATGCAGAGCGTCTAGCATGTGTATTTCACGTGCAAAAGCTTTTGATAACATGACAAAAGGCGAGGTGCTTGCTGGGATCTATTTTGTTAAGAGGATGGCAACCGATAACGGCATAGGAGAAGGCAGCCGTTAACAGCAACATTCCTTTTGAAGGCATCAAGTTTGGTGATGGTATTCATTTTCCAACCGATTAGCTGAAGCATGTCAAACAACTAGGGGATGTTGCTGACTAGCTAAGAAATGTAGCTGGGATGGCTAGCATTATTACGAACACCTTGGGAAATGCAACCCATGCAGCCAGTGTTATTATGAAACATACTCAATAAACGCTTCCTCATATAAAAATGAGGTTCTAATACCAAGTCGTGACGAAATAGGGATGTAATATTTTATATTACCAAGTGAAAAATATATAAGTTTGGTATAAGCTTTATAAAATAACTATAAAAAATAGCAAAAGGTCAAATTATAATTAAAGAAAATATACAAAATTTACATCAAAGAAAATATACAAAATTTACTAAATATATCTCTAAAACACGTACTTCAAAGTAAATTGGTACATTTCAAAAAGGGTCCAAGCTTTGTTATTTAAAAAAAAAAAAAAAAAAAAAAGCAAGGTTAAAGAAGAGGCAAATGTGTAGAGGTGAAGAAAATTTTACTTCCCCTTATTTTTTTTTTCTTTTTTGAGGAAGACAAGTAGATCTTTATGATTTTAATGAAATTTCTTGGAGAGTATACTTGCCCTACGATTTTGCTTTTGAGTCAGTTGAAAGAATGAAAAATAGAGGCAAAATTAGAATTTTTGCTTTGTGATATTTACTTTAAGCCTTTTTTGCCGTTTTGTCAAATTTCTAATTTTAAAACTTAAAGATTAAAAATATTATGAATGACCAATTTTTTGCCAAAACTTTATGAAGAATCGCTTTATTAGTAGAACTTTTTAAAAACATCTATTAGAGCGATTCCGACGACCCACATTGCATTTTTAAGCAAATTAAATGTACATTCTTCTTACTAAGGGCTTTTCTTATTGTTTTTGTACGAATTTTTGTGAGATGACTCAAAATCACCATTGAATTGAGTTCAATAAATGATTAACTCTAGTTAAATGAATTGAGTTAAAAGAATGGATGATAGAGCATGAATCAACATCTTGGCCTCCCGCAAGTGCAAGGCTTACTATTCTGCACGCTGAGTAGTCATGTTTATTTTCCTAGGCTTATTCAATTTATAAGATTTATTTGTATTTTCCGACTTATTGATCCGACGATTTAATGGGTCTAATGATTGACCTGTGAAACAGAAGTCAAGGCGGTTATTTGATTAGTCATATGGCTCGTTTTTCGAGAAGAAATCACGATTTGAAAAATATTTTTTTCCTAATTTTTTTTATAAAATATATGAACAAATAATATTTTCATGATTCACGATGAAATTTGAGTACAAATTATAATTGATAATGAAAATATTTTCTGTTGGCTAATTATTTCGAGCAATTTAACTGATCCTTTTTTGAGGAAAATGTTTTCAAGACGTTCATTTTTCTTAAACCAAACCAGCAATTTAAAAATACTACCAGCAATTTGAAAATACTAACTTTATGTTTTTCACAAGGAAAGTATATTCAAATTGACAGTGATGTTTTGATCATCAAAGTTGCTATGCGTTAAAAAGTCAACGTAAACAATGAGGAGCGATTACTCTCATTTTCCTATCTACTCAAGTTTTTAGCTACTTTATTTGATTACTTCACTGAATGTGTTAATAATAGGTAAATGAAAAGGATATGTAATTGCTAATAGGATTATTCTCAAATTTTGAAAATGACACTAATTGCCCCTGGATTTTTGTTCAATATGCAATATGTCAATGTCTTCCTAAAATTTGTGATTAGTGTAGTTAGGTTTTTTTAACTTTCTCAAATGTATGAACTCATCCATGAATCAAAGTTCAATCAGGTCTTTAAACTATTTGTTTTTCAATGTAAATGTGATCCTCGTTTTTAATAAAAATAAAAATAAAAAAAACTCCAAATTAGTAAAGAACCACCACTCATTCAATACAAACAATGTCATATTCTCTCTTAAATTATCAAATAAATCAGGTTAAATTGAGAATGAAGTATCAAATTCAAAACAATCATAATTATTGTTAGTGACTTTCCTCATTCTTCTTGTCTGCATACAAATTTTATGAGTTAACTAAATTCTCTCTCAAGCTCTTCAATAAATAGTGTAGAGGCAAGTGTCATGGGTTAATCAATTTCGGTCAATCAAACACCGCGCGGCCTTAGCATCGATGATCCCAAGTCAGCCTTACACACACGCATGCTTGAACACAAGAACCGAATGGGCAAAGAGAGTGTATATTGCTTGTGAACGAATTGTTTACAAAGTGGGAGAGGGATCCCTATTTATACAAGAGCGGATCGCATCTCAGCCATTGATTGTCCCTCCGATTCAATGGTCCATTTTGAATCCGTAGCATCATTACAAGCCGTACAACAGGCTACTCGAAGGCTACTCGATGGTTTGCACATGGCAAGCCCTTGGGGAGTCCATGGGTCGCGCACGTCAAGCCTTGGGCAGACCATGGGCGTGTGTCAGAAGCAAGATCAGGATTGCAGGTCTGTCTGACACGCGATCAGCCGAACCGTCACAGCTGCTCGAACATCGTTCGTGGGTCGCTCATGGGTTGCGCATGGGCCTTTCGCTCGTTCTACTCATGGGTCGATCGCGGGCTGCTCCCGGGCAACCCCTTGTGCGTGACACGGCCCGTCACGGACGATCTTGGATCATGCTTCGTCCGTGGGCCATGTCATTCTCCCCCACCTAATCAGGCGACGCCCTCGTCACGCCCATGGCATGGAAGGCTTCGATGTGTTTCTTAAATTGCCACAGAGCCTCCGAGGGTTCCCAGCTTGCTTCACTCTTGGGAAGACCTCTCCACCGGACGAGGTATTCCTTCCTTGGTGCCTGATATTTCTTCCATATGATCCGATCAGCCATGATGCACTCGACATCCCGATCATAAGAGGTTTTTGCCCCAAGGGGCGCTCATTGTGATGTGCCCCGATCCGGATCATCCTTGTCCACATGAAATGGTTTTAACATGCTCACGTGGAACACAGGGTGGAGTCTGAACTTGGGCGGTAAGTCCAGCTTGTACGCCACCTTCCCGATCCGCTGTATCACTCGGAAAGGGCCTTCATAGCGACAGATCAGCCCTTTGTTCACATTCCTGTACCGAAGGACGAGGTGTAACCAAGTCCCCGACTTGAAACTCCACATGCCGTCGCTTTTTGTCGGCCCATTTCTTTGTGCGTCTTGCGGCCTTATTCAAACACACCCGAGCCAAGTCGGCCTGTTCACCCCACTCCTTAGCGAGCTTATACGCGGACGGGCTGCTCCCTCGTTAGCCCGAGGCGATTGCACTCGGTGTGAGCGGCTGCTACCCGGTCACGATCTCGAACGGACTCTGGCTCGTGGACTCGCTCCGCTGCAAGTTGTAAGAAAATTGGGCCACATCGATCAGCCATGCCCAGTTTACTTGCGTGTTGCTCACATAATGCCGAAGATAGATTTCCAGCAACCCATTCACCTGCTCGGTTTGTCCGTCGGTCTGTGGATGCATGCTGGTGGAAAGGTTGAGGCTCGTTCCCAGCAATTTGAAGAGCTTGGTCCAAAACCGACCGGTGAATCGAGGGTCGCGATCACTCACGATCGTGCGTGGAACACCCCAATACTTGACGACGTGCTTGAGGAACGGTTTGGCAGCTTCCTCGGTTGGGCATTCCTTTGTTGTTGGCACGAACATCGCATATTTGGAGAGGCGATCTACCACAACCATGAGGGTCCGACATCCTTCGGACTTGGGCAAATTCACAATGAAGTCCAGGGAGACGCTCTCCCATGGACGTTCCGGGATAGGCAATGGCTCAAGGAGCCCCGCGGGGGACCATTGCTCTATCTTGTCTTGTTGGCAGACAAGACACATCGGCACATATGCTTCCACATCGTCCCGCATGTGTGGCCAGTAGTATTGATCTTCAACAAGTGTCATGGTGCAGTGGATTCCCGGATGTCCCGCCCATTTGGAGTCGTGGCACTCTTTTAGGACTTCCTTTCGAAGTTTCCCGTGGAGCGGCACGTAGAGTCGCCGTCCTTTGGTGTAGAGGAGGTCATCCTCGAGCCAAAATCTTCTCGTCAAGCCTTCTTGGGCGTATCGGAGGAGGGCTTGGGCTGTTTGATTATGCTTCAGCCCTTCCTTGATACAATCAACCCATGGACAGTCGGGTCGGCTCACCGCACTAGCCAATTCAAACTTTCTGCTTAAGGCGTCGGCCACGGAATTGGACTTTCTGGGCTTGTATTCTAGCGCATAATCAAACTCGGCTAGGAAGTCTTGCCACCGAGCTTGTTTTAGGCTAAGCTTCTTCTGAGTTTGGAAGTAGCTCGTAGCCACATTATCGGTTCTCTCGACGAACCGAGACCCTAAGAGATAGTGCCTCCATGTGCGGAGGCAGTGCACCACCGCGGTCATTTCCTTCTCTTGGACCGTGTATCGCCGCTCCGCATCATTCAACTTTCGGGACTCGAAGGCCACCGGATGACCTTCCTGCATCAAGACAGGAAATCGTGGCTCTATAGTTATTTAAAATGGTCGAGCAATGCGTCTTGAAATCCTGGATCCAACATTTCATTTGGGGTTCATTTATTTTGCGGAAATCGTTGATTTGAAAAATATTTTCCTAAAAATGATACTTTTATGATTTGAAACAATTAATCAATGAAAAAGCAAAAAATTTTACTAATGGCTACATTTTATACATAAATATCTTCCTAAATGATAAAAATATTGTTCATTATTAATTTTTATATGTGATGCGAGCAATCATTTTAACAAAAAACATTTTTTAAATCATTCAATTTTTTGCAGAAAAAACATAAATATATAAAAAAAATACCCTCTAATTACCATCTTGATGACAAAAAAAAAAAAAAAAACGATTTTTTTGAGTGACTACAATAGAGTTGGCTCGATAAAATGTTTTCCATTTAAGGGATTGTTATACTATTTCTGAGTTACACTGAAAATTTGAAATGAGATAGAAATAATTCTCTAATTTTTGTAACTTTTTTTTTTTAATAATTGGACGTGGATTTGATGCATGACCGCTGAAACCCAAAACCCCAGTCACTGACATGGGATTGGGCGCCCGACCTTGTGCTTGAGTAAGATCTGCCACTTAAAAATATTGTTTGCATAATACTGGTTTAAGACAATACGAGCTAGAGTTGCAATTGGTGTAATTGAGCGTGAATACAAGTACTATTGGAGCCGATGTGCCTCCGGTAACTCCTTATTTCTTGGTAATTTAAAGTAACCATAAGGAATAACTAATAGAAGAAAGAATTTTTGTTGCCTGAGGACCTAGGTCCAAGGTCATCTACAGTGGCCAAAAGATTAGTGATGATCGGCTCCCGAGTTGAGACGATTCCATCCTAGAACTAAGAATTGGATTTGGATTGGTCCTAGGTTAGACTGATTCGTTTTAGGGTCCGTTTGTTCCGCGAAAGATAGGCCATTTGCGGAAAATATTTTCCTAGAAGTTATTTTCTAGAAAAATAATAATATTTTCTTATGATCGGCTAAAACCCAAAAATGTTCGAAAAATATTTTCCAGTGTTTCATAATGAAAATATTTTCTAAGACTTTACTACTTAAGTATGTATCTAACCTATAAATCCATCAAATATGAACTTGCCTTTAAATTCGGGAAAACTTACTTCATATCTTTATTCTCTCATTGTCACCAAATATTCATCTACTCTAAAAAATGTTTATATGAATTTTAAAAAGAAGCAAAAGAGAAAAGAAGCAAAGCATGTACAGCTCCAATGAGAATCTTCTAGTTGAGTGGCATGTTCTCCCTATACGTCTTTTGTGTTCTAATAATTAAAAGAAAAAAGAAACAAAGCATGTAAAGCTCTTTGCTTGGGCAATCTACAACTGCATGGTAGAGTAAATAAAGAAAATGATGAGCAAGAGTTCAGAGCACGAACTTGAGATCGACAAGCTCAAGGTTTGCCTGGCAACGACCGACGACTAGTCAACAAAAAAAGAAGATGGGAAACAAAGAAAAGAAAACGAAAATAAATACAAAAAAAAAAAGAAATTAAAAATAATTGGAATTAAAAAAGAAAAAGAAAATTAAAAAATAATTCAAATGAAAATAAAAAGAATAAGAAGAAAGGGGAGGAGGAAGTGAGGATTTGTAAAGATCTAAGATAAGAGAAATCAAGTGGGAAAAATGTTTTCTACTTTTCAAAAAGTAGAAAACATTTTCCCCAATGAATTCATTTTCCATAAAAACGAAAAACGCAAAACGTTTTTCGGAAATTATTTTCCATGAAACGAACGGAGTCTTAGAGTTTTGGCAATTTCATTTTCCTTACTCTTTAATAGAAAATGAAATTTTCTTCTTTTTTTTTTAATTTAAAAAAACCGGTTTAGTCTCATCTAAGTAGTTCGGTTTTGCACTCGGAATTAAGAATCGCCAAAAACCAATTGGTTCAGTCCAGTCCATGACAACCTCAATGGCCTTGCATTGCATCTTAGAGAGAGAGCATGAAAGCATGAGCTTCGAATGGGGTAGAGACTTCGCCCGGTATGGATGCAACAATTGGAGGTGGCTAAGAGGCGAATGATAGCGGTTGGTGGCGATGGTGGTGGTGGTGGGGAGATTACTGCTTGGGAGTGAGTAGGTTTATTACGGACTTAGAGTGAGTTTGGTTAAGTTTTTCCAATTGTCCCTTGGGAAAAAAATAAAGTGTTTGATTTAGTTTTTGGTTCAACGTTTGCCCAAATGCAGATCTCGGCAATGCTAAATGCCTAAAGAAAGTCTCCACCACTTAGGCTTTCAACATTCGCAAAAGGCCATTTCTAGGTTAAACAATTTTTCTTTGCAATCCAGGCGACAATCGCTAGAATTTCATTACCCAAGCGACGATCACTAGTTCTCACAACCTAGGCGATGGTGGCTTGGGTCTCATGACCTCAAGCGACCCTTGCCTAGGTTGTGCGACCCTCATTGAGAACTACTAGAAATCAAGCATCCTTAGATGACAGTTGTCGGCGCCAAATCTGGCTCGGCGGTGGCGTGGGTCTTTGGCCGACTTTGGCCAAAGGTTTGATTTTTTTGAATGAAGCCATATTTAAAAGAATGCAATCAAAGCCTTTTGCAAGAATAAGTTTACCAAACACTACTTAACTTAAATTTGTTTTATAAAGAAATTTTTAGCAAACACAATTTATATTTTCCTAGAAAGCTTTCTCTGAATTTTCCCCAAGTCCATTATCACAATCGAACCAAAAACGCAGCGTTACCAAAAGCCGAGAGATGGATAAAAGAAGTCCATCCTTCCATGGGGCTTCCCCTTACAACCTATCGAGTGATACCACTGAGAAAAAGCCCAAACAAACAAATTCCCCCACACTGCTTTATCCCAAACCCCTTTTCCACTTTCCTCCCCAACGGCTCCCCGACGAAACCCAGCCCCGCCGAAACCCTCTCTTCACTCGTCGGCCTCCGCCGTGACCTAACCGGCCTCGTCATGCCAGCTCAGCTCAAGCATCCGCCGCCGCCGCCGCCGCCGCCGCCGCCGCCGCAGCCGCAGCAGCAGTGGAGAGTCAACCTCCGCGCGAGTTCCAGGAACTTCAGCGTCGAGGTCAGGGCCGCAACCCCGATCCCGACGTGGAGGCCTCCCGGCCACCACCGCCTCTCGGTCTTGCTCCGGCTCTGGAGCTTCGTCCTCCGCCTGCAGTCGGACTGCGGGGCCGGGCCTCCGAGGCCGCACCGGCGATCCCTCGGGTCCAGATTCCTCGGAGCCCTCGAGCGAGTCCGAGGATTCCGAGCCAAGAAACGAGCCGCCGCGACGCGCGAGGCAGATAAGGTACGGTACGGACTACGGATTCCTGCTTTGGCGATGGAGTTTCGAAACTGAGGGAATGTCGACTTAATTCCGTTGATATTGTGTAGGCTGAGGTCGGGATCGTTCGGCTGTCCCTCGTCCCCGTCCTGATCTCCGCGTTCCTTCTCGGAGTGATCTCGGCCCGCCGCCTGGACAAGATCGGCGCAGCCGTCGCCGCCGCGGCTCCGACGATCCTCGGTCGCTGGTCTAAGGAATTTTTCGCGTGGCAGGGCAGCTTTGCGGCGGCGGCAGCGGCGGCGGCGCTGCTGGGTCTGTTGAGCGTAGTCCGATCATGGTCTTGAGCGATCGATCTGGCAAAGCAGGCGGACTTCGCCGGCGATTGGGCGCGAGGAATCTTGTGGAAGATCTGGAGGAGCGCGGCGTCTTGAAATTCTTGATCGGGTCGATTTCTTTCAAGCTCAGTCCTCCGTCGTCGCCGCCGCCGCCGCCAGGGCCGGTAGAAGTTGGAGTAAAGCCGGCTTAATTTCTAAGCGATGGATATGAGCCGATCATAGACGAACCAAAATAGGCCCTGAACGGCTGGGCCGATCACCTCTATGTGGTTTTCGACGGAACATAGTCGCAATCGGCATTAATTTCGGGTTCCATCTAACTCGAAAAGGAGTTTGGATTAGAGTATTCAGGGGTTATTTTCTAGGGTACATCATGGTACGTTGCCGACGGGAAATATTGACTCGCCTCTTTCTTTATTGCCCGTCTCCATAAGAACGTTCCGAAAAGCCACGGTGCGAACATCACGCCATTCAAACACGGGTCTAGACTCCAGACCATCTTTCCAATTCGCAGTAATCAAAGATCAAAAGCAAATTCAAAGTCAGCAATCCAGGGCAACAGAAAAGTCCCCTGAAGTTGCGCAACCCGAAAGCATTCCCATCACGACATCCTCGCAAGTGGCGGCCGCCCTCTTGCCAGCAGCCGGCAGGGATCGATGGCCCTTGCCGGCGAAGTCGGGCACCAGATAGCGTCGCCAAGACCATGTTAACGGAGATCGTCTTATTAATGGAACGAGTTTTAGGATTCAATCCCGCAACGAGTTTTCAAATCTTTAGTGCAATTTTAAAGGGGCCGGATCCTACGTTCGGCCCAATCGACATGCGACAACTGGGCCCGAGGTGGGCCCGCTGTCGTCTGAGTTGTGGGGCCCCACTTCGGTTCGCGATGATGGGAAGCTTCGGCACGAGTGCAGGGCGCGTGTGATGTATGGCACCGTCGACATAGCTGTCCGTGTCAGGCGGGGCCCACCGCAAACTGAATCTCGCCTCGCTGGAGGCACGGGGGCCGTCGATCGGCGCCCGGGGGGGTGCATCGGACGGCGCACGTCGAGAGTCAAAGCGGGATGCCGTGGGTCTCTTTGACCACACGGGAATTGTGTCGTTAGAAATAATGGTTTTCTTTTCCTTTTTGTTTTTATCCTTTTTTTTCTTTTTAAAATTTTTTTCTTCGTTCTTCTTCTTGGCCTTTGACTGGATTGTCACTTCAAACGAGCGCTATCTTTCGTTGAAAATCGAGGCCAGTGGACCCGCTTTTACGTAACTGCCCCCCGCCCTTTCTGGGTCCCATCATGAAAATATGCTTTATATTTAATTTGTTTTTGCAAAACAAATATCTCATCAAATATTTTGGACGAGTTTTGATAATTATAATCACTGTTTTTATTTTCGAGAATGGGAAAAAGGGTCAAACTAATTTGGTGTTGGGGAAAAGGTTTAAATGCAGATTCTTCTTTTGTATTTGTTAAGTTTAGGTCGGTCGAATAAATGCAAATTCTTCTTTTATAAAATTAGGCAAATTGAAAGAGTTGTCCATGAGTTTTCCTCAATTGGACTTTGTGATTGATAGTGCATGCTTTGCTTTCCTTCCTTTTTTTGGAATAAAAAAATAATTTATATCACGATATTTGAAAAAGTCATATCTCACGATATATAGATACTATGATAATAGACTTATAAAATATAAGTCCCCAAAAACTGCAACAAATGAATTCCACATTTTGAACTGCAAAATAGAAATTGACTTTCCTCCGTCACTTCTTCATATGTTTACACCATTAATCACATATCTCGCTAATCAAAGTTTGATAATTTTTGGCTCGCACGAGTTTTACTAGTCAAACATAACAAAATAGGAAATTCTCATATTAGAAAAGTATTCCGGAGCACACGGTTTGCGGCTAAATTTTCCAAAAGCGGATACGCACCTTTGAAAATTTCCAAATTCCCCCAACGATTCAAACCCCCCCAAGAGCAAATTCACTAATTCGAAACTCTCCTACAATAAGAGGTGCCGGGGGGGCCAAAGAAAAGTCTGGAAGAGGGCGGGGCAGAACCGTCAAATCATATTTCCGCTGCTGTGGAAAGAGGGATATAAAAGATAATGATTAAATTACTAAATCCGGGGGTTGCCCCCTCTTTTTTCTTTATGGTTAGGTTTGACCACTGCCCGCTGGGCCCCACTCCCCTCTCTCTCTCTTTCTCTCTCCATTCAAGTCCAATATTCCTCCACATCTATTCAATCTCTCTCTCTCTCTACTTCGACGCCATTTCCTTCTTTCCTTTCAGCTCTGCTTTCTTTCTCTCTCTTCTTCTTCTTCTCTCTCTCTCTCTCTCTCTCTTTTTTTTTTTCCTTGCGTTGTTTCTTTTGACCTCCTGTAGCTTGCTCGTCCTCTATTCTTCCGCAACCAAAATCGCTGTTGATTGGTCTGCCGAGGAGGGAAGAAAGAAAAAACCTTCAACCGCACTCCCTCCGTCCTTCCATCTCTCCTCTCCCCTTCTCGTCTCGCCTCCCGAATTCAGCTCCAGCTTGTCTTCCCGGGGATTCCAGTTTCTCAGGTAACGATGCCGGTTCTCTTGTTCTTTGCTTTGGATTTCGCCTCGGGGGTCGTTCGGGGTCGCTTGAGGGGACTTGGGGAAGGCCCGCCGTGGCCTTTGGTCTTGGGGTCGTCCTCCTCGCCAGCACGCCCCGTGGCTCCCGGGATCTCTTCTCCCCCCCATGTTCTGCGGACGCCCCATCTTTGACTGGCCCGCCGGCGGCCGCGGATTCTCCGGCTGGGTGTGTAAATGGGCGGTTTTTAGGAGGGGGTTGGAGCTTTGCGTGATGGGTTTTGGTGGGTTTCGCTAGATCTGTGGTAGGGCGGTTTCTTTTTTGTACTTTTTTTTTTTTATAATCTTTTTCGGGTAGTCTTGCTTTTGGTGAATGGGTGATGATCGTTTGGAGCGATCAGTAGCCGCGTTTTCACTTGACCGGCGAATAGGGTCGATGCGTTTGCTCGTGTTGGTCGGTGGGTTAAGGAGATTTTTCGATGTTCTCGTTGTTTGGGCGGTGGGTTCGAGTGGGCGGAGCCGCGGAAATTTATATGGCTAGATGGAGTCCTTCAAATGATGCTCAACTGGAGAATGTCGGACGCCCGCCGGCCGGCCTGTGTTGAATGGCTCTGTCCCACTTTCGAAATCTGATTTCCAATTGCCTTGAAATGGTCGGTGCGCCATGTTAGCCTAGGGAAGTAATGGAATGAGTGCCTGGAATCTCCTTTTGGGGACAGGCAATGAAAGCAAATGAAGACCAGACCTTGGGTATTGATTTTTAGCTGGCTATGATGGGGGCTGTGAAGGTGGGGGAACATTATAAGAGGAGGAAAAGGACAAGGCTAATTAAAAGGAGGGGGAGAAACATTTTGTACAACCTGCTATTTATGGTGCCTCATTTGCTTGTGCAGTTTGATATGACTTTTTCCTTCAATGTGTTGTGGCCGATGTGTTCCATATAAATGATGATGCCTTCAGAGTTGAAGACAGTATTCGTGAATTGTACTGCCAGATGCGTTTCTTTTATGGACCCCTATGAAATTCTGGAACATGCAGAGGTTTGAGATGTTTACGTGTTTATTGTTATGCTTTGGCAGGAACAGAGACGGCGAGATAGAAGCTGCAGATTTCTGAATCTAAAATGGGTTGTTTCACCGTCTTGAAGGGTAGGAAGAAGAAACCTGAAAGAACCAGTTACACCAAAAACAATAAGGACTCTAAGGAGCTCCTGCCAATGATTCTGCCCGAACCCCAAATACGGACACGGTCATTGCAGTCTGCTCCACCGAGTTTCAAAACTAGAGTTAAACCTGTTCCGACAGTTTACGTGGTTCCCAACAATAGGACTCGTGCATTTTCTGCTCCATCTATTGCCTTTGATATGGCCGAACAAGATGCTTTCTCATCGGCTGAATTCGATGAACTAGAAGATTCAAGACACCGTGCTTCCACAAAAGAACAAAGGTCCTCGAGTCCACAACCTCTTCCCCTTCCATCACCTCAGGGTCCCGCTGTCCTAAAAAATGCTGGAAGCTTTAAGTCCACAGCAGGGAGTGGCCCACTATATTCTTCTGGACCACTCTATCCTTCTGGACCTTTGCCTTTGCCTCCCTCAGGAGCCCTTCGAAGGTTTTCATTCGATGAAATTGCTGCAGCTTGCCATAATTTCTCTACAGATCGATGCACATCAGAAGGTCTATCTTCAATCATGTATAGAGCATCCTTTGGAGAAGATAATTCGAGCTCAAGAAAATTTGAAGCTACCGTCACTCGCCTTCAGACGTCCACTCAGGTAACAAGTGCTTTAAATTGTTGTGGATGCAACATCCATACTTTCTGGAAGAGCTTAAGATATTCGATGCAAAAGAACGCTAGGAGTGCTTTCCTTTGCTTTGAATATGAATTTGACAGTTTATGAAAACCTAGATCTCATGACGCTCACTAGACGTTTGGTTTTAATAAGATGATTTGTCCTACAATCTTCACTGGCTTACATGTATATGTTTGAGCTGATTGGCCGGCTTGTAATGTAGCCTTACAAATTTCTTTCACTTGTTGCTTTCAGGGAATAAAAGAGTTCATAAGTGATGCAAACACTCTTGCATCTTTGCAACATCCTTACCTCAGTAAGCTGCTCGGGTACTGTGCACCTGAGGGTTCAGAGCTCAGAGCTCTTGTGTATGAGAGGCTTTACCATGGAAGCTTGGACAGGCTTCTGTATGGAAGATCCGACGGACCACCTATAGATTGGAACAGCAGAATGAAAGTTGCCTTATGTGCTGCGCAAGGTCTTACTTTCCTGCATGAGGAGGGGCCCTTTCAGGTAACCGAAAGGCTTTTGTTCCTTGTTTCTCAATGCATTATGGATGACGCACAATGCAGTTTGTGATGGAGAAAACTCGAGAAGGCTTTTACCAAGATCACATACCTTTAAAGACGAAAATCTGATGTGATGAACTTGGATTTCTAGGGTCCTGATTCCAGGACTTGTGGCTTTACAGATTTGTATTTATAATTTTTGATCTTTTTAGATACTGATAGGACTCTTGCATTCACAGGCTATGTTCAATGAATTTTCAACGGCCAACATCCAAATCGACAAGGATTTCAGCGCCAAGCTTTCGGGATATGGTTGCATTGGGCACATTCAAGAGTCAGATATTTCCAGTAGTTCAGTGGTAAGTTCCTTCTCCAACTTGTGTTCTGACTTGCTTGGATTGTTCAGACCGATTCTTGGTCAATGGAATTTCTATTAACTACCATGTTTGCCTAACTTTGATGGTAGATATAATTGTCATTTTTATGTGTGTTCAGGCATTAGCGAACCTTTCCGTGGAGACAGTGGAGAAGGGATTGCTCACTCCAAAGAGCAACGTATGGAGTTTTGGCATAGTTCTTCTTGAATTGCTCATTGGTCGGAGGAATCTGGATAACCGGTATCCTAAAGAAGAGAGGGACCTGGTCAAATGGAGTCGGCCTTTCCTGGCTGATGATTGCCGGCTATCACTAATAATGGACCCTCAGCTTAAAGGTCGTTTCCCAGCTAAAGCAGCAAGAACTGTGGCTGACATTGCTCAACGATGCCTCCAGAAAGAACCTTCAGAAAGACCCACGATGAGAACCATTGTGGACCTTTTAAAAGTCATACAAGACATGAAGTATTCCTGCCGATTCCCTTTGCAAGAGCCAGCAGCAATTACCGGGAAGCAAATGTTGAAATCCACGAGCCTAAACGGAATCATGGTCCCAACACCCAAGTTGAATTTTTCCCCTTCCCCACCCGCTAGAGTGGCGCCACCATCTGTCTCTCCCAGGATCTTCCGTGCTCTACCCACATCTCTTCCTCCTCGCGCATGTTCCTCGACCCTTTCCTTGGAGGAATTAAATTCTCAAGAAAGCCGTAAATCTTCATCATCATCAACCGTGCGAAGGGCTAGTGTGGAAGGATTTTGATTGTTGATAATGTGATTTTATTTATTTTTTTCCCAGGTTCTCGTGTTCATTCGTGATTTAGTATGAAGTATAGATTATAAAGGTGTGGTTTTTTCACCTTTCCATCCCTCTAGATAGTGGGTCATAGAGGGGATGCTGTTTTGTAGATAGAGTGGGGGATCATGCTGTTTATCGTTATACAAGAATGCCATTTAAACCGGAGTGGCCATGTCCATCATCTTCGCAATGTTGTCAGGGGCGCCCTTCATTGTATATGCATATGTTCTTGTCTGAATTAGAGTTAATGGTTTTGCAATAAAGCCTCTGTGGAGGAGAATGGCGTCGATATATTCCTTTTAAGTGGATGTTGCAGATGATGTAATTTTTGAAAAATGACATCCTTGTGTCTTGTGCTCATGACCTGTTTGGTGAGCTGGAATGTTTATACCGCCAATCGGAATTACTCATCTGTTTCACGTTGACTGTTTAAGGGAGGTGTTTTGGTGATGTTTACCCTCTGCCGGATGCTGTAGTAGGACTGTCTGAAGCGGACGAATTCTGGAGCTGTCTTAGCAAAGACAATTGCTATGACCTAACTTAAAAGGCAGGTTATTCTGTCGTGGCGGCAGAATAAAGCTTGATGTCGATGATTCGATTCAAGCCGGGGCTGGAGGTTTGTTCCGTGACTACCTCCTCAGTCAAGGCGGAGCTCGACCTCCGGATTGTCGGTTGATCAAAAGATGGAGAAGCTGCTGATTGAGAGTTAAGGGTTCAACTCATCCTTCCTTTGCTGGTTGAAAATTAAGTGTTCAACTCATCCTTCCTTTGCCAGATGGACTAATTTGACAAAAATCAAAGTTAAAAGGATGGTCGTGCCGGTTAAAGGGATCAAAGTGATTCGAACTAAATGAACTAATTTGACAAAAATAATAAGTAAAGGACAAATTTGAACATTAGTTTAGAGTTCAAGTAAATATGACAAATGGGCTAGACAACCTAGCCTGGCACAAGAGCCATGATCATTTGTCATGGCCACTTGAACAGGGTTTTGGCCCTTGCCATGTGGAGCCTGCACAGCCAGTACAGTGTCAAGCCTGAACAATCGAACTAGCCTCTTTTAACATCTATAAGTTTGTAGAAAATATTGATTGCATAAGATGTGTTGGCGCAACAAATAAGAAAAGTCCTGAGATTGTGATACGTGTCCATAGTGGACTCAAATGTTGGACTATTTTGAATTGAGTGGGCACTCTTTTCTCTCTTCTTTCCTCTCTCTCTCTTCTCTCCCCCATGCTCGCTCTCTCTCACCCAACTCTCTCTCCCACTAAGTCTTTGTCCAATCGACAAACCACCGCACTACCCCTTTGACTCCAGCTTGTCCTATCTTCTCTCCCTCTCTCTCTCCTCGCCCAACGCTCGACTCTGCCCCTTTCTCTCTCCCTTAGACGAACTATAGAGCCCTTATTCGATCAATGAGCCACCACGTCGCCCCTCCAACTTTGTTGTTATTGAATTGCTGCCTCCTCCCAGTTGTGCCCTCTCTTTCTCTCTTTGTCTTTCTCTCTCTTTCTGAGTCATGATCGAGCCCTTGTCTAACAAACCACCACATGACCTCGGCCTCCGCCTTGAAAGGTTGCGTTTGCTGTTGTGAAGTTTGTTGATCGGGTGCAGTGGTTTGTTAGTTGGACGAGGGCTCAATGGGAGAGAGGGGACGGCGAAGAGAACGAGAGCGTCACGAGAGAGAGAGAGAGAGAGAGAGAGAGCATGTAGGGGAGAAAAAAAATTTCCCTGATATTTGGGCATCATTTTAGACATACGTCACAATCTCAAGATCTTTTTTAATTATTGTGCTGACATATTTTGTGCAGCCAATATTTTCTCGTAAGTTCAGAGATAATATTAGATATTATCAGGATTTCACATTGTCAAAATCTTAATTTAGTCACCGGGTGACATGTGTTGCTCGGGCCCCACCGCACCAAAACCCCTCTGACTCCCTCGCTGTCTCACCTCTCTTCAAGGTCTCTCTCTCTCCCTCTCTCCCTCTGCCTGCCCCCATTTTCCCTTCTCCAACCTCAACCTCGAGCTCAACCTCAGACTTGCCGCTGCTGCCTTTGACACATTGCCTCCATCTTCACTCGCTCATTCTCCAACCTCCAATGCCATCGCCTCCTGTCTAACTCCACCCGCTTTGTGTCCACACCCATGTCGGCCAGGAGGTTAAGGCCCCATGCCGCTGCCTCTGTCTTGTTTGTTGTCTAAGCCAACCTTGGTCAACCTCAAATCAACTCTGATTCAAGGTCAAGTTGAACTCTAGATCACAAATCTAAGGCTTGCTCGACCTTAGATCCAAAATTCGAGGCCCAAGTTCGTTGGCTGAGATCAAGCTCAAAGACAAAGGACTGAAACGGTGACGGGGTGGTGGACTAAGATGGCAGTGAGGTGGTGGTGGTGGTGGAAGGGGATGAACGTATGTTGTTGTCCCCGTCGAAGGGAAAGGAAAGAAGAAGAAAAAAATAAAGTAAAAAACAAGAGAGGGAAGAGAGAGGCAAGACAATGGGAGAGTAAGAGGGGTTATGGTTTTGACAACATAGAATCCCACAAGTACCCAATATTTTCTTGTAAATTCGAGATCAATTTTGACATTGTCCATTATTATGGTCAAAGCATGCCGGGCATATATGCAATGATAAAAACCCTATCTCTCCTTCCCCATCGGTCACCATTTACCACCATTCATCACCGTCAAGCCCTCTCCTTACTTCAAAATCTCGACTCTGCTTCCTCCCTACGTTCATTGTTTCCCTCTCGCTGTCCATCCTTTGCAATCTCTCTCTCTATGCGCATGTGCGCCCCGGCTACCAAAGGCCTACCTCTGTGGTCCAATGGCGGCGGCCTTGACCGAAGTTGTCCATGGCCTTCTCACAGTTGGCAACCTTAATTTGGGCATTATGAGCTGCCATGAACAACCTTTGACAAGAGTCCGTCCCTAGCCCTAGGGAGGCTTGCCGGCCTCATATTAAGCTCAGCACTATCGTGACGTGACTGAGAGATAGAGAGAGAGCGTGTCCAAATGAAGCACACAGAGGACGGAGGGTGGTGGCGCCAAGGTCGATAGCGAGCCTATCGACAAGGGGCATGGTGGCGGAAAGCATCGATAATAATTGGTGACAACAATTATGTTTAGGAAATGAATCCATCTGAGTAATTTAAAATGAATAAGAGAATTTATGATCTATGCAAATAAATTTTCAAAAAGATATGATATTTCGTTAATAAAGTTACAAAAACAAGTGCCATTTTAAAAATTTAGAGGTAAGTTTATGGCAATGGGAAAAAAAAAAAAAAAGTAGTCCTATGATTTTGGTAATTTCGGACAAAGACGGAAGTAAGAGAAAAGGAATCACCTTCCTTATCCGACTGGTATCATTCATGGCCCTGTAAGAAGGAACGCTTCACAGGACAAATTCATTCACCGACGCACTGGGAAAGCTCGTCCGCGGCAATGGCGTCTCTCAACCTCTCCTCCTCCGTGGCGTCGTCGTCGTCGCCGTCGTCGTCTTCTTCTGCCGCTCGTTCGATGCTTCGTGCGCCTGCGCTCTCTCTCTCCTCCTCGAGGCACTCCGTCTTCTCGTCCCGGTCCTTCCCCGGATTCCATCGACGCGCTTCCTATCCGAGTAATCAGTCAACAGCCTCCTCAGTCCATCCTGCCTACGCAGGGCTCAAATTCAGCTCCTTTCTGATGTGGGTTTCGATTGACGCCCTCGCATTTGCGGTTGTTTCTCGCAGGAATTTATGCTCTGTCCAGTAACGACATAAAAGTCGGCACCAGCCTTGTCGTCGATGGGGCTCCTTGGCGTGTTCTCGGTAACTGCTTCCTCCGTTTCCTCTTGAGATAATTTGGGTTCTTCTCGCTCTCCCTACTGGTGTTTTTGGTGTGGAATGTGCACATGGTTTAGGCAAATTCTTGTGTTTGAGGGTTGTATCTTCCAACGTCATTGCAATGCATTCTTGGTTAATGGAATGCTGATAATCTGGTGGATTTACGTTTATCTGGTTTCTGATTGTATGGATAACTATAATCGTGAGAACCCAGCATTGGATGCGGGGTTTTGACTTACGAGGGGACGAAAAGATAAGGAATTTGCCAAAATCTAAGCTTGGGGGGCGAGATACAGAATTGACACGAAAGTTTTGAATAACATAGCAAATACTACTAGAATTAGCTTGAACACCCGACAGTTTGGGCTGGTTAGCACCGGTGGGTACCAGTGATTGGCCTTTCTCCTTTTCTCTCATTGCTTCTCGGTTACTGTATATGGATTCTTCGAGGGTTTTAGGGCCAGTTGGCTCCATAAATTGCTGGCTCTCAGTTTACTTAACTACTTATAAAGACATTTTTCACAGAGATATGGAGATCATGTTCCCTTGTGGAAAGTTTTTACCACACTGGCCATTTTTAACTCTCACACTAATTGGTTCCCTTTTTTGAGTAGTTTTCTTCTTCTTCAAAGCTGGCATTGGCTGGTTATGGGACTTGGGTTCAGTGTGTTGTATGTTTTGAAGTTTTAAGCTGTCCACAAGGCTTATGTGTTTGCTATTTAATTCATTTGGATTGTCAGGTGCTGTGCTTTACTGTGGCATTCTTCTCCATGTAATGGTCCTATGTCTTCTGATGTTTGGTATATGCAGAATTCTTACATGTGAAACCTGGAAAAGGAGCAGCTTTTGTTAGAACCAAGATGCGCAATTACATAACAGGAAACACTGTCGAGAAAACCTTTAGAGCCGGAAGTTCGGTTAGTTTCTCAAGTCTCATTGGTCTCTTATTACCGTTTGTGTTATTGAGAAGGCTAGCATAGTATGAACTTGTATTTCCAGTTAACTGATTGTTGATTTGAGGAGAAACCATAATTGTTATATACTGAAAGTTATGTCATTTCATATATATGGACTTAGAGATTTGCATTATATAAATTCTATCACAGGATGTTCTTGTGTTTGCCATACCCGCCAAAATATAAATTCATTGTTCAATCACAGTTTACTTTTATTTAAAGTCATGGTTCAGTCCATTAAAGGTGAGGTATTTGAGCGTGGACAGAGGAATCACACTTTCCATACAAGCCTTGGTCAAATGAAAGCCTGCCTTGATCATTTGTAAGAATGACACTGGATGTTACTTATGCAAGATATTATGTGCAACCTCTGATTTGCAAACAGAGTAGCTCCATCACTATTATCTTGCACATCAGAGCCTATGGGTTCTTGATTCCTGGGCTAATTGCATAGAGTTCTATGGTCTAGCTCAGTAACTTATCTCAAAGACGCCTTATGAAAAAGAAGTCGAATTTAGTATGTCAAATGTAATGAATTGGGCAAAGCTTTTTGGAACTTATGGGTTTTGTTAGAGATGGTTTATGTGGGCTTGTACTTTAATTGCCTTTATTTAAGAATTGCTTTTTGGATGGCCGTGAACATGGCCATAGTCCTCCTTTAGAAGAATTGCCACAGTTATAGTATAATCTCACAGAAATAAGTACCTGCATTTTGATTCAGCACCTTCGGCAGAACCCTTCCTGAGTCTTTTTTTCTCATTGAGCTTATGGCAAGCATTTAGATCTTTTGGAGATTGCTGTCTAAGCCAAGACTATCTGATATCTGGATCATTTTCCAGATTGACGAGGCAGATGTATTCAAGGAAACCAAGCAATTCACTTACAAAGATGGTGCCCAGTTTGTCTTCATGGACTTGGTATGTTTCTTTGTTCATCTAGTTTCCATTTTGTGCACTTTTCTTAACCAGCTGTCTCTGCTCAAGCATCACCTGCTTCATCACTCGAGGAAAGTCTTTTTTTGCAGTTGTTTATGGGAGAGTATTATTATCTAGGCCACTTCAAAAATGAATTGATAAAGGAGTGGCTGCTGTCATTATGTTCAGTTTTCTAAGATATGCATTTCTCATATGACAGACTACCTATGAGGAAATTCGTCTCAATGAATCAGATGTTGGTAATGAGACAAAGTGGTTAAAAGAGGGTTTGGACTGCAATCTGCTGTTTTGGAATGGGAAGGTGATTTTAATTTCTGACTTTAGTATGGTGATTTCAGGTGTTTTCATCATATGATTGTGATATGCCTTCAGTGTTCTCATGTCACAAAGTACATATGGATTTAATTGATTTAGGAGCAGTTTGATATAAGGGCCAATATCAAGCTGCACCTTGACAAAGCCCTTATGTGCTTCTGTGAATAAACAGGCATATTGGATAAAATCTCTCTAATGACACCCGACCTGAGCTGCTATATTCAATAATTGGCTGTCTCATTGTGTAGCATTGTCTCTGTTGCAGGTTATTGGCTTTGAAGTCCCAATCACAGTTAAGCTGAAGGTGGTGGATGTTGACCCTGGTCTTAAAGGCGATACTGCTCAAGGTAACTTCCTTCTTCTTTCTCAAACTAAAGAAACTATTTTCTTAATAGAGAGGTATAAGAACACTAAGTCTCTAGAAATATGAAGTGAGGCAGATGGATCTTGTAGGTTTCATGCACCTCTGTTTGATTTGGCAGTATCTGAGCTGTGCACGATATAGTGAGAAAAAGTTCAGGACTTTGTGCTTTTCCTTTGTTGCATTAGGGGGTTGGGTGGTGAAGGAGAAGTTGGTTGTTCTTTCTGACAATCTGATCTTATGATTAATGTTCTTATTATAGGTGGAACAAAACCAGCGAAACTTGACACAGGTGCTATGGTGAACGTCCCACTGTTTGTGAACATAGGCGACGAGATTTTGGTAGATACAAGAACCGGGCAATACATGAGTCGCGCGTGAGGTTTTAGCCCTGTATGATTCTTACTTACTCCAAACGTGTAGCCTTTTTTCTGTCGGACCTGTGACCTGTGAAATCACTCATGAGGCTTAGATAGCAAAGAGTTAGTTGCCCAAATTTCATAGTTGAGCAATTCTTTTTGTGTAGTCGATTGTTGTATTTATTACGTATCATGTATGTAAGAAAAGAGCAAGTTTTGTGCCCAAAGCTCTGGCCAATCGAAATAGCAGCGTAGATACTTTGCAATTGCTTTATTTGTTTTAAATCTTTTCGAGTGCGGGAGATGGTCATAATCCTGCTTTAATTGAATGTTTACAAGCCAATAACTGTACAAAAGTCCTTGTTTACAAGTCACATCTTCAAGGACGAGTACACATTCAGTTGGATCGCACAACAGTCTTAGGAACATACAGGGTTGATCAACAGATATCGAGCCTCTCTTTGCCAAAAGAATGGAAGATAATCTGCTTGCTTTGACACTTTGAGGGTCATGACAATTGACGTGGGCTGAGGAAGAAGCTGGCCAACCAGAAGGTTCGACTATCACACGCAATTGATGTTCACAGATGTATATTAAGAAGCATTTGCTCTGTTGATGACTTCAATTCAAGAGCTATTTTCACAAAAAAGTTGCTCGGAACTGTGAGGCCATTTCCCTTTGGTAGTGACACAAGAAGGTAGTTACTGTCGTGATTTGGCCAAGACTCTTCCCTTGGAGTCTTCTGGCTTCTTCTCGGGCACAACACCTTGCTTCAATGCCATGCCATACACATTACGAGCGCATATCCATCTTCCTTGTCGATTAAACTCGTTTATAATGACGTTGTACACTTCTTTACTGGGATGCCCCAATCTTTCATCCATTAGGACCGACAAAGCCTTGCCCAGCTTTCCCTCTCTGCAAAGTGCTCTCAACACTCTAGCTAAGCTAATCATTTTTGGTGAATGCCCCATCGTCATCATGTGCTCCATATTGAACAAAGCTTCTTCATTTCTATTCCCCACTGAAAGCGTTTGTATGATAAATCCATAAGAGCTCTCATCGATAGCACAATCCGTGCTTCTCATTTTCTTGAACATCTGGTATGCATCATCCAATAGTTCTCTCTCCTTCCAAGAAATCTTGCACAATGCCCTCAGCAACGTATTCAACATCCTCTCTTCAACTTCAAAACCATCTCCTACCATCTCTTTATAAGCCCTCAATGCAGCCCTTATCTTCCCCCACTTCAACAAGCCGTGAATCAAGGTGATATAACTGATGCGGTCTGGTGCGCAATCTCTCTCCTTCATCAGCTTCAACACCCCAAAGCCTTTCACTGGCTTCCCTTCTTTGCAATACCCATTGAACAAAGTATTGTAAGTGACCACATTCGGAGCCAACCCCGCCTCTAGAGCTTCATCAAGCAATTCCATGGCCTCTGGTGACCTACCCACTTTGCAAAACCCATCCATAACAGCTGTGTATGTGTATATGTCCGGCTCGATCGAAATCGATTCCTTCTTGATATTCCCCAAAATCTCGTATGCTTCCTCCACCCTCCCAACGTAACACAACCCTTTGATCAAGCAATTGTACGTCTGAATCGTGGGCTCGCAACCCACTTTCTTCATCACGCCCACAACCTCAAAAGCCTTCTGCATTTCGCCCTTTCTGCAGAACGAATTCACGAGGGTCGTGAAAGTCGCCACGCTCGGGCGGAGCTCATTCTCTACCATGAAGTCCAAGATCCGCGTAGCATCATCCAAACTGTTCTTCAGACAGTGGCAGACGATCAGGGTCGAAAAGGTCCACGCGTCGGGACCAACCCATGCGCGGGCATTTCGTCGAACACCTCCAATGCGACATCGGGCTCGCGCGCCACGGCCAGAGCCGCGAGCAGATCGTTGAACCCGGACAAGCTTCCCAGCTGCCCATCACGCTGCAGGAGGCGGACGAACTCGACCCTGTCCCCAGCGGGCACCGCCCTGATTCTTTCGGCCAAGTACCGGACGCGGACCGGGCAGCTCCTCTGCCCCTGCACTTCACTCGGCTGCGTTGGGATGGCGCCGGTTCCATCGAACAGAGAGCCGCGCGAATCTCTGCTCTGCGAGGATCTCGCGACGAGGTTGCTCCGTTGGATCGTCCTGAGATGCTGTCGGGAGATGATGGCGCTTCGAGGCGAGGAAGGCTGGTGCTGCGAAGGAAGATGGAGGAGTGGGGATAGGGGAGGATGTGGAGGGGATGACAGGGAGGAGGGATGAGGAGGCATCATGCGCAATGCCGTGTCCGCAGTTTCCCTCGGGCCGTTTGAACCCGCATGGAACATTGCATATTGCATGAGACGACCTGAGGTAAGGTGTTGTATGGTTGAAATGCCATGTTGCTTTTGGGATATCATTGGAATATGATTTATGGTCGGGATTATTAGCTAAAGAAATTATATTGACAAATTATCGTGAAAAAAATTTGTATATTCAAATAAGAGACCATCGTTTCCATGATTCTGTACACATGATTGTCAATTAGATTAAAAACTCGGTTGCTGATGGATATACCCTTGTTAAATATAATTTAAAAATTTATATAAAATTATTAAAATATCTCTGATGATTCTTTATGATTAAATTAGATAATTTTTATAAAATTTGAACAAACTTTCTAAATTTTTTGCTTTTATTTTTTCCACAGCTGCTTGTTGGCCTCAAGGTAAGAACCTGCAAGCCCTCATCGGCCTCTATCATCTAGCCCTCATATAATAGATTTAGATTTTTAGCAATTTCCAATTTTGGCTCAAAAAATTAATTTTGTCAAATTATCCTAAATATAATCAAATTAAATATTGTTACTAAATTGACATTTGTATAACAAATTTAAATGTTCTTTTGTTAATTTACCCTTAATTAATATGTTGCTTATATAGTCATTCAATAAAGTCTAGGCTCATATAATATTGTATAAATACATATCAATATGCACTAAATTCCCTTGTTAGATTCCGCGGGGAAATTTCAAAACAGGACCAGCTAAACAAATTTACCGATAATTTGAAGGTGCGGAAATATCAGCTCCTGCTAGACATGGTCATGGTCTCATTTGCATTCTTCCCTTTTACTCGATCCTCGTTTCAACCACACAGCAGCTGAATCAGCCTCAGCTCCCTCTGCAGAAAAGACAAGAGAAGAAGGACAACTCGAAGAGGATGAAGCTTCCATCAGCGGTAATCACCTAGTCAAGGCATCAACCGTGACATTTATATTCCAGAGCCTTGAACAATTTTTGGGTTTAGTATGTTTAACAAGTCTCACATGACTAGAGGCGAAGTCAAGTTTTGGCGGGGAGCCATTCCGATGTACTCCTTTTGCTAGAACCTAGAGGCACGGAAGCCTAGCTATCTGGAGGCCATTGGAACATCTGCAACCCTTACGAACATGTGGTTAGGTTCAAGCATTAGGCTTGTGCAAATTGTCCTGACCCAAACTGACCCGAGCACGGTTTGTAGGTTTTGACTAGGTGACTTCCGTTTTCCTAAGTTGGAAATGTCTTGACATCCCAATTAAACTATGCCAACCCCGGGGCTACTAATATGACTTATTGAATTCAGCATATTCATATTAGCTTTCTCTAGGAGGATGCCTAGGAAAGTAAAAGGTTCTGTCAAATGTGATGCAAGAAAATTCCGAAACAAGATTGATGAGTAATATGCAGATTTCCTACCCTAACGGAAAGATGAATTTAACTATCCAATTTCCATTACATGAGGTTGTTTATAACCAAAATGACGTTTCAGGTGCTTTTATTTCAATGAAAGAGCTTTCAGCAAATTAATTTTTTGAAATTTCACGTGTTTGGTTCGCTGAAATGGTTAGTCTATAAAAAAACACATTTGTAGTAAAAAAAAACACCCACACTTATAATTAGAAAATGAATTTTTGTTTCTCAATTCCCAAACATAACAAATTTTCCAACAAAGGCTCACTTCTTCACCTTTCTCAATACCAGTTGTTCAAGTAAGATCCAAACATCTGAAAAAGTTTTGGTCACACATTTTCAGCATACCATCAAATTTCTTGAAAATGAATTTCACGGAAAGTATTTTCCTTCATCATAAAATTTCACGTGAAACAAACACTCTCCTATTTTGTAAAACTACCTTGAATATGGACACTAGTATCCAATGAAACTTATTTATTTGGCTAGAAAATAGTTTAGGTAATCGTGTTATTCAAGGAATCTTCAAAATTGAATTAGGGAAAAAATCACCTAAATCTATCCATCAATTGTACTGTTTAACTTTTGCAACAAAGCAAATTAGATGATTGGGCCGGGCCCTAAAGTCTAACCTAATAAATTTTTGTTGAAACCATTTTGGTTACCTTTGGGCATGGCCGGACTTTATCACTAAACGTCATTGCTTAAACCCATTAAAAAATGCCTTTGGGCCCTTGTGGGTTGGGTATAAGCTTGAGCGGTCTCACAGGTAGCCAAGCCTATGACTAGGTGGTCAAAAGAGAGGGTTTCTTCTTCTTCTTCTTTCTCCTTGACACGAATGCGAGAGGAGTAAATATATATATTAGAGTTATATCACAAAGAAAACCCAAATTGATATATTTGTGATAAATTTACTCTTTATTAATTTTCATTAAATTTAACAGTTAAATTGTTATATTGAATAATATGTGACAGTTAATAAATGTATTAGTTGTGGTTTTACCATTCGTTTATCATGTGTATGGTTTTTAGTTTTTGCAATATTAATCTAATTTAACAAAAACTAATGGAAGGTAAATTAATTACAAATATACTAACTTGATGATTTTTGTTAATTTGTCATAATTATAGTCTAGTAGTTTGCAGTTTTTTGGTGATTAAAAAATTAACTTGGGGTATATTTATCAGAGATGAACCAATTTAGGGTTTTTAGTGATATTTACCCTATATTTTATAATTAGAGAATGTATTTCCCAAGGCTTATTGAAAAGTTGATAGCCAAATAAAAATTGTTAATACCAAGAAAAATCTCAAAGTAGAGATGTGATAAGTTTATCAAAAATTAATTTTTGACTACGAAAAACTCCAAATTAGTATACTTGTGACAAATTATCCTAAACTAATTTTTTGACTTGAAAATCCTCAAACTAGTATACTTATAATAAATTTATCCAAAACCAATTTTTTTACCACTAAAAACCCTAAGTTAATACATTTGTAATAAATTTATTCTCAATTAAATTCTGTTAAATTTTACTATCAAATTATTAAGTTGAATAACATACGACAGCTGACGGGCATACGAATTTAAGTTTTTACCCTCCATATGTCATAGGTGTATCGATTTTGTTATTTTCCGTAATATTAATCCAATTTAATAAATGATATATTTGTCACAAAAGTATCAATTTAGAAGTTTTTGGCAATCAAAAAATTAGTTTTTGAAGTAAATTTATCATATGTATATAAGTTTGAGATTTTTTATGATCACAAAATTAGTTTGGTTAAATTTGTTACATGTTGAAGAATTTAGAGAAAAGAATTGTGATAATTCTCTATATTTTTGTACCAGGATTACAAGGCTATTTATAGGACTTCTACAAGTACTAACCGGGAAAAAACAAATATGAATAATACAACTATAATCCCACAAATCAATGGATACAAACAAATCATTTCCTAACTAATTATATACAGCTATTTCCGAATAATTAGGACTCAAGAAATTAGGATTGAATATTCCTAATAATCAGCTCCTAAAAATCAGAATAATTCAACGCTCCCCTTCAAGCTAAGGAATAGATGTCTTCCATTCCCAGCTTGGAGATAATTTCTTGAAAGATCCCACCATTAAGTCTTTTGGTTAGCACATCAGCCAGTTGATCTCTAGAGGGTATGTAGGACATGCAAATCAACCCCTCTTCTATCTTTTCTTTGATGAAATGCCTATCAATTTCAATATGCTTCATCTTATCATGTTGTATAGGATTATGAGCAATATAAATTGCTGATTTATTGTCACAATACAGCTTCATAGGACCCTCTCACTTAATTTTCAAGTCTTCTAGGATGCTTTTAAACCATAGTAGCTAACATATTCCTTGGGCCATTGCTCGAAATTCTGATTCAGCTTTGATCTTGCAACTACATTTTGTTTTTACTCTGCCAAGTCACTAAATTTCTACCAAGAAATGTGCAATAACCAGATGTTTACCTTCTATCCACCATGGATCCTGCATAGTCAGCATCGGTATAAGCTTACAGCACTAGTTTTTGATTTCTTTTGAATAGGATTCCTTTTTTCGGGACTTCCTTTTAAATAATGTAGCACTTGATTGACGGCTTGTAAGTGTGATTCTCTTGGGTCATGCATAAATTGACTAATCACACTTACTGAATATGTAGTATCAGGCTTAGTATGAGCCAAATAGATGAGTTTCTCGACGAATTTTTGATACATTTCTCGATCTACAGCAGGTTCTTCCTTTGCATCCCCAAGCCTTTTATTAGGCTCAGGTGTAGTTACTGGTTTACAACCAAATTTTCCAGTTTCCTTCAAGAGATCAGTCACATACTTCTGTTGTGAGACAAAAATTCCTCGTCTAGAGTAAGAAACTTCAATGCCAAGAAAGTATTTAAGTCTTCCTAGCTCTTTTATTTCAAACTCTTTAATCAAACACCACTTTAGCTGTTGTTTCTCCTCATCATCGTCACCTGTGACAATAATATCATCGACGTACACTAGAAGTGCTGTCACTCACTCTGTTTGCAGCCTGAAGCTTTCATAACTCTGGAAAATCTCCCAAACCAAGCTCTAGGTGTTTGCTTGAGCCCATATAATGCTTTCCGTAATCTACATGCTTTATTTGTTGTATTTTCTCCTTCAAATCCTGGTGGAATACTCATGTAGATCTCTTATTCTAGGTCTCCATGTAAGAATGCATTATTCACATCATACTGTTGAAGTTGCCAATTAAAGTGAGCCGTCAAAGAGAGTAGACTTCTCATAGTGTTCATCTTTGCCACTGGAGCGAATGTCTCCTGATAATCTACTCCATAAGTTTGAGTATAATTCTTTGCCACCAATCATACTTTATATCTCTCAAGAGAATCATTGGCTTTGTATTTTAAGGTAAAAACCCATTTGCAACCCACAAGATTCCTTCCCTTAGGTTTTTCAACAATCTCCCAAGTCTGGTTTTCTTCTAGTGCATCCATTTCTTATCTCATTGCATTCCTTCATCTTCTTTAGCCAATGCCTCAGATAAAGTATTTGGAATAGACATGGTGTTTAGACTCACAATGAAATTTTTATGAGATGGTGATAAGTGATCAAGTGACACATAATGAGATAGTGAATATAAGGGTCGCTTTGTGCACTCTCTAGAACCTTTTCTAATAGCAATGGGAAGATGAGAGTCATTTTCTGGTATATCAATTGAATATTTATGCAAAGGAGAGTCGGAACTTATCGGAAATTCATTTGCAAAACTCGGATGAGAATCTTGACATGTGTTTGGTCTGGAATAGCTGTCTTTCTTGAGTACACCTGAGAAAATCTCATAGAGTCATAAATACGGGGAGATACGAGAGTGGACTCTTGTTCCGGAAGAGGCTTAATCGTAGAGAGTGAGTCCGGAATTGAAGTAGCACAAACCGATTCATCAGAAATTGATTCATGAGAAGCCTGTTGATTAGAGTTGGAGGTTGATTGGTCAGGAGTTGATTGATCAGGGATTGGTTGATCAGAAGTGGGAGCTTGGATTGGAAGAATATTACGAGGTAAGTCAAAATTAAAGCCGTCAAAGTCTTTATCTTCGACTAGTGACTTCTCCCCCTGAAGATAAGACTGTGGAAAGTAAGGTTTGTGTTCTACAAATGTAACATTGACTGATATATAGGTCCTTCGAGAAGGAGGATGAAAACATTTATACCACTTTTGTGTAGAGGAGTAACCAAGAAAGACACACTTGATTGCTCTAGGATCTAGTTTTCCCCTTTGCTAATTATGAACATGTACAAATGAGGTGTAACTGAAGACTCTAGGTGTGAGATTATTTGTTGTCCTGAAATGGGGATAAAAGTTAGAAAGAACTGCCATAGGAGTTTTGAAATCTAATACTCTTGATAGCAATTTATTAATCATGTATGTAGATGTAATGATAGCTCCCCCCCACAAAAAAAAAAAAAAAGACTTAGGGACATTTCCATAAAACAACAATGCTCTAGTAGTGTTGATCAAATGACCATTTTTCCTTTCAGCCACCTTATTTTGCTGTGGTGTGTTTACATAAAATGACTCATGGATGATCCCTTCCTTTTGGAAATAGATTGACAAGATCTGATTAAAGTAGTCTCTAACATTATCTGATCTAAAGCTCTTAATTTTAACTCCAAATTGATTTTGACCCATAGAATTAAAATTAGGAACAATACTACTTATATTAGATTTGTGTTTGAGTAAGAATATCCATGTGACCTTAGTGCAATCATCGATTAGAGAAACAAACCATCGAGCCTCTGAGATATTTGGAATTGTGGAAGGTCCCTAAATGTCACTGTGAATCAAATCAAAAGGATGTGAACTTCTTTTGTTGTCTATAGGAAAGATACACGGGTGTGCTTAGCAAATTCACAAGTATCACATTAGAATTGACTCATATCTAATCCTTTAAACAAGGAAGGAAACATGATATATAAGACACGAAAAGATGGATGACCAAAATGAAAATAGTCAAGCCAAATGATATCCTTATTTGAAGCACTAAGTGTTGAGAAATATTGTGAGTAATAAGGGTAAAATAGTAACTTAGTTACGAGTAGGGTTAAGCGCGCGCACGCGCGCACACACACACACACACACACACACATATATATATATATATATATATATATATATATTTGTAACCCTTTTCATTTTTGATTATCGAAAATAATTATCTCTTTATTAGAGCCACACTTAAAAAAAAAAAAAAAAAAACCTTAGTAACCAGATTACGAGAGACTATTGTTCCGTCACCGGAAAAGGCCATGCCTCCGACCGACAACTTTGTTCCGTCATCCGAAAAGGCCACGTCTCCAGCCAGCAACCCACGACATTGATCGGCGACCCTAGTTGTCATTGTTCGAATCCGTGTGCAAGTGACCCACAATGCGACCCGCTGCCGTCATGCAAGTCCTTGATGAGATCTTGGCTTGCCTTCTTTTTCTTCTCCTTGGTTGACTTATCCTCTTCTCCACTTTCTCGTTGTTCATCGTCTCAACGACTACAAGGTCGCTCAAGAATCCATCTCCCACCAGATTAAAGGGCTTCATGTCTCGCTGGATAAACGAATATCCGATCTGAAGAAGTTGAAGCAAGCCAATGTTTTTGATCATGTGGAAGCATCTTTCTGATTAAGTGCAGATTATCCGACGAGATGGGTCGAATTTCGCGATGCAAAGAGTGCTAAAATTTCAGCCTCTCTTGTTTGCTTTCTGAACCTAGCATCCTTCCTCTTTTTCTGTGCGTGTATTGCATCGATTTGGACTAGAATTTGCCTTATTACGGGAAAAGTATATTGTGGCGAGGGCACTAAAGCCCTCAACAATGATGATCGTAGAATTTCCCAGGACTGAAGTAGTCTTGCACACAGTTTGACTCACGGAATAATTTCCCGTGACTGCTCTTACTAGATTGCATTCTAATTTGCTCGTGAACAATTTTTTTTATTTGCTCTTACCTTGGGATGCTTGCTAATGACTTTGGTGTGGCTGCTGGGATTGACACGAGTTTCTGATTTTTTGGTGTCTTGGATCATAATGAGGCCAGTGGTGCTTTTATTGGATTGCCACGAGTTGCTGACTTTGATGCTAGCTATGGGGTGCTGGAAAGGCTCCTAGAAACGGTGTATGATGGGATGTTTTCTGGTGGTGGATAGTAACCTACTTTATTATTTGTACTACACAAAATTTTAGAAGTGGTTATTACAGAGGATAGAGTTGTTGTTTTGCACTTGAAAGTGATTTGCATTTAATCAATAGGGATATTGAGAATAAGTATACGGGTGCTTTGGTGATTCGTATGGTGATTTGATTGAAGCCTTTCTTTTGGAACTTTTGTGTATTTGGTTGAATTATTGGAATTAAGTATTGGCAACTGTGAAGTTCATTTCTTGGGCTCAATCATTCTTTATTCACTAATGGCGACAGATGGATCGACTTTTGGATCTCCTTTTGGTCATTTTCAATTAACATTTGTCAAGTTAGATGGAACTAATTATCCATCTTGGTTTAAAGGGGTCGAGGTCTATCTTACTGCCACTAGACAACTAGACTATCTCACGTCTACAATACTGTTTGACACTACCGATTGGATTGCAGGAGATGCGATGATTCGAACCCTATTGTGAAATAGCATGGACCCTAAGGTTAGTCCTCACTTTATTCAATGTGACTCCACTAAAGCAGTTTGGGATAAGTTTGCATTATTCTATTTGGGGCAAAATAATATGATGCGAGTTTGTGACATGTGGGAAAAGTTATTTGATATTCAACATGGAGATCAATCCTTGTTTGATCATTATGCTCGGTTCACCACTCTCTGTCAACGATTGGATACTTATCTTCCTACCTCGAATGATCCAAATGTTTTGGCTAAATGCCAAGAGGATTTGAGGCTAATATTATATCTCAGGTCATTGGGGCTTGATTATTCATCTCTTTGTCAACATATTATATCTCAGAGTTCTCTTCCCACAGTAGATAAAGTCTTCTCCTAGGCTCTCCGTTCTACAATTCCTAAGAAGAGTTCTTCCATGCCGACAATGGAGAGTAGTGCTATGCTTTCCCATGGTTCTAGTGGACGTGGAGCTCAATGTCATGGTTATCGAGATCGTGGACATGGTGTTGTTCATGGTGGAATTCATGGAGGCTGTGAAGGGGGAGTTGGGACTCGTGGCACCATCAATTCGGGAATAGTCGTGGTTCTTGCTATTGCCATCATTGTCAAAGAGTTGGACATACAGAAGCTTATTGTTATACACATCACCCAAAGCTCAAACCACCTATTGTTGCATATGTAGAAGTTGAGGATTCTCTTGGTCCTCCCTCAATGGCTCCACCAAGTTCAACTCAAGTTCTTAAGATAGGTGATTCGGTTACATTAACACGTGCTGAGTATGATACATTGGTTCGCTCCCAACAAGTGACATGATCTTCAACTCCTACTACTACTATGGCACAAATCTCTAAAGGTAGTTCATCATGTTTGCTATCTACATCGTCTGATACTTGGGTTATAGACTCTGGAGCTACCAATCACATGACTGGTAACTCTAAGTCACTATCTTCTTTTCACTCTACATCTCCTTCGTTATCGAATTTAGTTACATTAGCAAATGGTTCATAGTCTCAAGTTACTGGTATGGGAGTTGCTCATTCAAGTCCCTCTCTTTCTTTATCATATGTCCTTTACCTATCAAAATCTCCTTATAATTTGATTTTTGTTAGCTCGTTGACCAAAGCACTAAATTGTCCTGTGACGTTTTACTCTTCTCGTTGGGTTTTTCAAGATCTGAGGACTGGACAGATGATTGGTGGGGGACATGAATCCAATGGCATGTACTACCTTGATAAGAAGGTGTTAGATGCCGCAGCTATGAAATAGACATCCACTAATATATATCGAATGCATTGTCGTGCTGGTCATTCACCACCAAACCTACCTCGACGTCTATTTCCTGAGTCTAAGTTTATGAGTTCCTTTCAATGTGAAGCTTCTCAGTTTGGTAAACATCATAGAGTTTATTTTTCCTTCCTGTATTCAGAATCATGTGTCTAGTCCATTTGAGTTGGTTCACTCAGACGTGAGGTCCATATCGTGTGTCTAATATCTCTTGATTCAGATATTTTGTTACATTCGTGGATTATTTTTCCCAAATAACCTGGTTATTCTCAATAAAAGATCGTATGGAGATTTTTCATTGTTTTCAATTGTTCTATTTCAAAGTGTTGAATCAATATAATTACTTTGTCAAACATTTACGGTCATATAATGCTAGAGAACACCTTGCTACAACTTCTGGTTTCCAGCCCTTTCTGGTATCTCATGGTATTATTCATCAGATGTCCTGATCATACACTCCACAACAAAATGGCGTAGCTGAACGTAAAAATCGCCATCTTCTTGATGTCGCCCGCTGCCTCATGTTTCATATGCATCTACCTAAACATTTTTGGGGCCATGTTGTTCTTACGACATGTTATTTAATTAATAGGCTTCCAACTTATGTCCTTCAAGGGAAGACACCACTCTCAATTTTACATCCAAATCGTCCTCTCTTTTCCTTACCTCTTTGAGTCTTTGGGTGTATTTGTTTTGTACATAATCTTACTCCAAGTCTTGATAAACTGGATCCTCGTGCTGAAAGATGTGTCTTTGTGGGATACTCTCAAACTCATAAGGGATACAAATGTTATAGTTCTACTCGTCGTCGTATGTTCATGTCTATAGATGTGACGTTCTTTGAAGATCGGTCATATTTTTCCTCTCAGAATGTTCGAAAGACACTTGGTGATAGTGATGATTGTGTACTACCAATGCTTCCACTGCCTACCATCTCTCCAGCTACCTCCAGAAAATTTCAGTTTGTTGATTGCACCTATCATCGATGAAGTATAGTTCCAACTATGACAATACAACCTTCATCAGCACCCAATTCATTTGTTCCCCCATCAGTTGTAGTGCTAGCCTCTAATCCTGACTCACCCATTGCTTCTCGAAAAGGTACACGTTCTTGTGTTGGTCGTCCTGTTGATCGTTATTCTGGTCTTTTTGATTGTGTTAGCACGCATCATCCTATTTCAAATTTTTTGCCCTATGATCGTTTATCTCCTACCTTCTTTGCCTTTGTCTCATCGTTGTCTTCTATTTTTGTACCTAGCAGTGTTGTTAAAGCTCTTGCTTATCCAGGTTGGCATCGTGCCATGGAAGATGAAATTCGGGCACTAATTCAGAACAAAACTTTGCAGCTTACTTCCTTACCTACTAATAAGCAACATGTTGGCTGTCGTTGGGTTTTCACTGTTAAAGTTCATTCGGATGGTACTCTTGATCGATTGAAGGCACGATTAGTTGTGAAGGGGTATACTCAAACTTCTGTTATCGACTATAATGACACCTTCTCTCTCGTTGCCAAAATTCCCTATGTCCGTGTCTTCATTTCATTGGCTTTGCAATTTGGCTGGATCCTTCATCAATTGGATGTTAAAAATGCTCTTTTACATGGTGATCTGGTTGAGGAGGTCTACATGGAGCAACCACCTAGGTTTATTGCTTAGGGGGAGAATGTGGTATGTCGTTTACACAAAGCTTTGTATGGACTTAAACAATCTCCTCGTGCTTAGTTTGGTAGATTTAGTGATGCGGTTATCAAATTTGGATTAAAGCGGTGTCAGGTAGATCATTCAGTTTTCAGCTCTATGTCTTCGACTAGTTGTATCCTTCTAGTTGTATATGTGGATGATATCATTATTACTGGCAGTGATTCAGGTGGTATTCAAAAACTTAAGCAATTTCTATATAAAGAATTCGATACTAAAGATCTGGGACGTCTTCGATACTTTCTTGGTATTGAAGTATCCTATTCATATGTTGGTATCAATTTATTGCAACGAAAGTATGTTTTGGACATCTTTGGCGAGGTTGGATTTTTTGGAGTAAAGCCAGTCGATACCCCTATGGATCCCAATATGAAACATGATGTTGAACATGGAGAATTACTACATGATCCAGCAAAGTATCGAAGCTTAGTTGGTAAGTAAAATTATCTTACCATTATAAGACCTGATATATCCTTCGTGGTTAGTGTAGTGAGTCAATTCATGAGTTCTCCTCATACCACTAATTGGGATGCTGTACTTCGGATCGTCAAATATTTTAGGGGAGCGCTAGGTAAAGGACTACAGTTCAAGAACTATGGCCATCTAAACACTGTAGGCTTTTCTAATCTGATTGGGCTGGATGTCCTGTGGATAGGAGATCTACTTTAGGCTATTGTGTGTTTCTTGGGGGTAATTTAGTTGCATGGAAAAGCAAGAAACAGTATGTAGTTTCCCGATCAAGCGCTGAAGCTAAATATCGTGCTATGGCACATGTGACAAGTGAAATACTATGGTTGAGAATGTTACTATCAGAGATTGGAATGTCACAGTCAAATCCATCAGTGTTGTATTGTGATAATCAATCCGCTATTCATATTGCATCTAATCCAGTCTTCCATAGGCAAACTAAGCACATTGAGGTTGATTGTCATTTTGTGTGAGAAAAAGTTCAGAAATGTGACGTTATTCTTCAACACACAAAGTCAAAGGATCAACTCGTAGACATTTTTACGAAATCTCTACGGGGGAATAGAGTGAGCATCTTATGTAACAAGTTGGGATTATTTGACATTTATATCCCAACTTGAGGGGGAGTGTTGAGAAATATTGTGAGTAATAAGGATAAAATAGTAACTTAGTCATGAGTAAAGTTAAGCACACACGCACGCGCACACACGCACGCACGCACGCACGCACGCACGCACACACACACACACACACACACACACACACACATTTGTAACCCTTTTCTTTTTTGATTATCAGAAAATAATCACACACACACACATATATATTTGTAACCCTTTTCATTTTTGATTATCAGAAAATAATTATCTCTTTACACTAAGAAATGAAAAGGGAGAATTGTTTATGACTTTCTTCGAAATCCTCGGCGTCTCAAGATAGTACAACCCATTCTTTTCCTTAGCAAGTCCAATCTTCCTCTCTGAATCCTATTCCTAAAAAACACAGTAGGTAGGATTAAAAATTGCATAATATTTGAGGTCATTAGTGAGCCTTCTGTATGGAGACTAGGTTGGCTGATAGTTTTGGCACATGGAGGACATCTTTTAGAGTGAGAACAAGTGTAATATAAATATCACCAACTCCTGCAACAGTGGCCAGAGAACCATCTGCCACCACTATTTTCCTATTGCTTGGGCATGGGGTGTAGGTACTAAAAAAATGTGAAGTGTGAGTCATGTGATCAACGGCACTTGAGTCTATTATCCAAGCTTCACTTAAAAATTTTTCCGAGGCATTTAGACAAAAAAAGAAAGGAGACTTACCTGAGAGTTCTAAGGAACATGCACCAGAGGGTTTATCAAGAGACCCTAAAAGCCCTTTAATTCTTTTTATTTCCTCATTGTTGAAGGATTCTTTCACCTATCCTTCGCTGTGACTGATTTGTTGGCTGGTCTGTTCAATTAGATGAGCCTGGGGCCTTGGCTATCCTCCTTTGTTTCCCCACTCTTGGCTTGAGGTTGTTGGTTTGCCATTCAACTTCCAGCAATGTTCTTTTGTATGCCTTGGATTCTTACAGTAGGTACACCACAAACTGTCTCGATTATCCCTCCATGTAGGCCTCAAAGCATCCACCTTTCCTCTTTCTTGTGTTTATGCATTGCAAGTTACTTATGCTGAGCCTTCCTGTGACATCCTAGATTTTCAACTTTGCTTTCAATTTAATAAATCAGGCATTTCATCAACGCATTTATAGTGTTGTTCTCAAAGTTGATCACTCGTGAGATAACTAGACTATCTAGGGAAGCCATTAAAGATTTTAAGGCAAATAGACTTGAGGATTCAACTAGGAATCGGCTGCTCGACCGTGTTCATCTGCTGAGATTATGACGGCACAGACGTAAATCGATTAAAGATTAGAGATAAGTCGGTTCGACTAAGATGCGTGGTTAAACGTGGGTGATCTCACTAAATTGCAAACTTCTCATCGATCGACACTAGTTTGATTTTTCTATCATTTTGGTACCCTACGTCCGTATTTGAAATCTCGAGATTTTCACGACAACTGAGAATCGCCAGTGTATCGAAGGGGTTCATTATGGCTCGAAGAAAATCGACCACTGGTCGTTTGCATTAAAAAGTTCTGAAAGCTATCTAGTAGCCTAGGTCACGCTAAAAATACGCCGGATTGAAATTAACCACGAATTTGAATTCGATTTTAGAAATTGAAGGTTCAGTCATGTCATAATAAATTCTAAGAACGTTGACTCAGTCTCAAAAGATTTTTTTTGCAACCCGACACTTTTTGAAAAAAAGTCGGCATATGGTCGTTTTTGTTCAGAAATTGTCGAGGATCGTTTTTTTATTATAAATTTGGGAAGCAAGTGAGTTGTATGGGTGAAGAAAAATGCCAAGATGATCGATGGTGGGTTGATTGATTTTATAGAGGCCAAATTGGATTAAATTAAGAAGGATTTAATGTCCAATTGAAGCAAGATCAAGGCAAATTCGTATGTCCCCCACCCCCACAACTTATGGACCAATTCAAGCTTCTAGATGGGAGCATGGGTGGCTGAACTTGGGCCTCGGAAGTAGCCAGTGGTGGAGGATGGTCAAGAGAGAAAATTGAAGAGAAAAATGTGACCTTGTGGCCCCCTTGTTCCCTCTCTCTTTCCTCATCTCTTCTCATTTGTTGCTACTGACCCCTTTATCCCTCCTTCTTGCCATTTTCAAACTCAGTAGCCAAGAGAGAAACTAGCTGGAGCAGCCACACCACCGCTGGACCATTTTCCTCCTCTATTTTCACTTATGCTGGATTTTGCTCTAGCTGATCTTTCGCCAAAGATCCGAGTGAAAAGCTGACTTCCCATGCGAATTAGCCAACGATCCACCCATCACTGTGGCCAGGAGAGACAGCCCTTCCCAATGAGCTTGACCTCGCTCCGAATGGAGCCACGCGCCATCTTGTATGGCCGCCACAAGCAGCCAATCGTCGATCCACTGATCTGCTGCCCGCCTGCACTGTTTCGTGTTTTTCTTCATTTCTCTCCCATTCTAGCCCTTCTTTTGCCCATCCCAACATCCAACAAGACCCCCCAAGACCCTTGGGAGCCGCCGATTGCCGACCACCTGCTCATTGGAGCTCTAATTAGCCCGTTTCCTCGTCGTTCAGCCTTTGGTTCTCCTCTATCCAGCAAGTAGAAGCAGAAGCCGAACCAACTCTGTTTCCTTTATTTTGCAGCTCAAAACAGAAGCTAAAATAGTGGGTTTTCCAATATATTCTAGGCCTATTTTTAGGTGGTTCAAGGCCCCGAAAGTTAAGCCCACTTTGGAGAGAATCGTCCCCCGTTGCGTCCCCATCGATTTGCACCAATCGGCTCACTGAACAAGTGAGTTTAACTCACTAATTCTCGCTTAGTAGGTTAATTGTGCTTAGGGGTTGATTAGTTTAGGCTAAGATGGATTAGGTGGTTAGATTATATTATGTTAGTGAATTTAATTAATTGCCATTGTATGTTAGGTGGTTAGCTAGTGCAATTATCAAGTAAATAGACTCTAGTATTTATTTAACGAGTATTGGAAATTTTTCGGACCCGTTCCAGCATATGATTAGGCATTATGGGCCTAAGTATGCATTTATTGTATTTATTTAATATTTTCAGTAATTATTTAATTATTAAATTATTTTCTGGAAATTAACCCGGGATAGTTGGTGATCAGAATTTCGTGCTGATTATAGTGGTGCTCTCTGTTTATTTAATTGAGTACTTGATTGTGCAAATTAATTGAGATTGATGTTGGTGGGTGTTAATTTCCAAAAATAAATAATTTTGGTAGTTAAGTGGAAAATTACCAAGCATCTGTCTACAGCGCAAAAAATTTATTTTGGGACTGCTGAAAATAGTGGGAGGTTCAAAAGTAAAAACCTTGTATTTTGGCTAAGGCTAATCGTGTACCCACACACGTGTAATTTTATCAAATATGATAAAAATGGTAAAATTGATTGTCATCTTGAACAAAATACTATAATGGCTCGATGATTCGTATGTCATATGGAGAATGGACATTATACTATTATAGTTCGATGACTTTTTTGTCATCTTGAAAAAGAATTGCATGCATATTGGCTCGGTGACTCTATATGTCATCTTGGAGATAGGATGGTATGACTTATCAACCCGGTGACTTTATATGTTATATTGAGAAGGAATTGTTTGTATAGCAGCTCTGTTACGACTCGGGCCCCACTATGTAATATTGTCCGCTTTGGTCACTGAGTCCTCACGGCTTTAAAACGTGTCATGCAAGGGCAGAGATGTGGCCCACTGGCCCGCCCTCTCCCAAGCCATAATATTGTCCGTTTTGGAGGCATGCACGAAGCAACCTCGTCCTCATGGGTTTGTTTTCAGCGTAACGGAATCATACGTGAAGCGCGTCACATAAGGTAAATGGATCCCAAGCCTTATAAACTAGCCTAGGACTCCCCCATAAGCGATGTTGGACTAGAGAGGACCCATTCTCCTTCCTCGAGCTGTCACAAGGGCTAGTGGGCCGCGCTTTTGCCCTTCTGTGGTGCGTTTTAAAGCCGTGAGGACTCGGTGGCCAAAGCAGACAATATTACATAGTGAGGCCCAGGTTGTTACAAGCTTGGTGACTCTATATGTCATCTTGGAGATAGGACAATATGATTTAACAACTTGATGACCCTATATATCATCTTGAGAAAGAACGGTGTGTTATAACGACTCGATGACTCTCTATGTCATCTTGGAGATAGAACGATACGCATAGGTATGTTATAACGGCTCGATAACTTTATATGTCATCTTGGAGATAGAACAATACGCATAGGTATGTTATAATGGCTTGATGACTCTGTATGACGTCTTGGAGATAGAACATTATGCATACCCACTCGATGGCTTTATATGTCATCTGGAGATAGGATAGTACTGTCTATATTTCACTTTGATTGAGGAATCATGGATTTTGATTGGATTCATAGATAGTATTGAATGGGCTAACCAAGAGATGGTCGTGATGACATGTAATCGACTGTGTCGATTGATCGATGATTCAATCTAATTTGATTGAGTGATATAATTGTCAGTACATATTATTTGAACTGACTTGTAGGAAGGAATTGAGGTTAAGGTAAGTCCTCTGATGCCTAATTGTGTTTAGGCGGTCCTTAGGGTGCAATTTTCTTCCTAATCGGGTCTTAGGGAATAGAACTCACTGAGACGTAGTCTCACCCTATTGTGGGATCACATTTTCAAGTCTCTAGGTAACGGTTGTGGAAAGCCAGAAGTCCCAAAGTTTGGAAAGGTGGAAGAAATAGAATCGGCAAACCTATCTAGCTAGTTTGTCATAGGACGATTCCTTTTTAGCTAAGCCGATATTTTTATAAGTGACCCAATGTTGTGAATAAACCTATTTATTATAAAAAAGGTTTGTTTTAGTTTGAAAAAGTTGGCCCTATTTTTCTATCCCGTTATTTTATTGTCTAAGGATTTATATCTGCTTCCGCAAGCGTATATTAAATTGAAAGGGTTGGCGATGCATCTTGGGACATCGCTATTATATCGACCAAGTAAGGATGGGCACGGATCCGGAGGATCAAGATGTGACACTTCCATAGCTTGAGGCTCTAGTATTATTCTCCTTCGACTTTCTTCTGCCCGGATTAGAGAGATTGTCTCTTCCAAAGAAGGGATTTCTTCCCTTCTGGGTATCTGGATCTTGACTTGGTCAAATTCAGAATTAAGACCTATCAAGAAATCATATACTCAATCTTTTTCAATGAAGGTTTTTAGAGTTGCAGCATCATCTGCACACTTCATCTCAAATATTCGATAATGATTTTAAATGGAATTGGCATATTCTTGCCATAGATTTTGAAGGGAATTGGCATATTCTGTCATTGTTTTGCTCCCTTGTTTTGTTGCACTTGTCTTTACCTTGATTTTATATACTTGTGCTGCATCTCAAGCCTTTGAATAAGTCCTGCGAATAGAATCCCAAATCTCTTTTGCAGTTTTGAAAAACATACATGTATCACTTATGGCTGGATCCATTGAATCCCAAAGCCATGACATGATCATTGAATCTGCCTCATCCCATGCGTTGAACATGGGATCTTCTGGTGTTGGACTTGTTATGAGAAGATGGCTGAGTCTTCCTTTACCCTTCAAATAGGTCTTGATGAATTGTGACCATTTGAGATAATTCTTTTCATTTAACCTATAAGTTGCTTTCACATTTTGTGGATCTCCAGTCATATGGTTGGTGTTGGCCTCCTCAGTTTGACTCGAAGTATCTCTAATCAGTTTTGTCTCAGACATGGATAATTCCAGGCACAAAGAAAGTACTTGGAAAGGAAGAGCAAGAAAGCAGAAGTAGTAAAGGCTGAAAGTGAATGAGGTTTGAGGGCAAAAAAAAAAAAAAAGAAAAAAAAGGGACAAGTCTAGAAGCGAATAGGAAAAATATAGCTAAAGGGATCACGACAATGATAGTTGCAATCAAATTGTTAAGGACAAAGACAAATCCAACAATGAAGGTTGTGATTGGAAGATTATCGCATCAATGAAGGATGCACTGCAACACTATCTTGGAAAAATGAGCCTAATGCTCTGATACCATGAAGAATTTAGAGAAAGGAATTGTGATAATTCTCTATATTTTTGTACCAGGATTACAAGGCTATTTATAGGACTTCTACAAGTACTAACTAGGAAAAAACAAATCTGAATAATACAGCTATAATCCCACAAATCAAGGGATACCAATAAATCATTTCCTAACTAATTATATATAGCTATTTCCTAATAATTAGGACCCAAAAAATCAGGATTGAATATTCCTAATAATTAGCTCCTAAAAATCAGGATAATTCAACACATGTATATCAATTTGAGATTTTTAATGATCAAATAATTAGTTTGGATTTTCATGATAAAAAATTAATTTAGAATAAATTTATCATATGTGTACGTACATTTAGGATTTTTAGTGGTATTAACCCACCTAAAATACCACTAAAAAAGACTCTCCACACGTGGACATCATTTTTCGACCAAAAAAAAAAAAAAACGTGGACATTATTTAGGAAAAATTGCTGATGGATCTGACTTTAACGGAGAGTTGGGAACCTTAAGAAGTGACATGCCTGAAACGTCCAGTCCAACTATGGTTTGGCTTTGCGAGTCAACGCGACTTTACATGGAAAGGTACAATGGATCTCACCAGCTTAGCTTTTAAAACATTGACTCAGTAGAGTCCCGCTGCAACTTGCCCGCGAATGACCGGGTTAAGTGCCGCCTCCGCCTGCCCCGGATGCTTGTGTCTCGTCTGTGTCTGGCTGTCTCTGCCAACTTCCGAAACCGGAATAACCCGATAGAGAGATTATATAAACTTCTTTCTTCTTGAGAACGCAAGATTATCAGTTTTCACTTACTCTATTTCGCGGTGAATAATGCGCGAGTACCTGTGGTTCGCCTGCGGGGTGGCGGTCTCCGCCATCCTCTTCGCCGCTCTCCTGTTCAATGATTTCCGGAAGAGAAGTGCGGGTCGCTTGGCTAGCCAAGACAGGGCCGACAAAGATGCTGCTGTCCATAATGGAACAGCAGCAGGTGGGCCCGCTTTTGATTCTGATACAGCACCGGATAAGAAGAGGACGGCGACTTCTTCCTCGGGACATGATTATGAGGTGTTCTTGAGCTTTAGAGGGCCAGATACCCGAGCGGGCATCGCCAATTTCCTCTACACTAGCCTAGTGGATGCAGGGATCCGTACGTACAGAGACGATAAAGATCTCCCATGTGGGAAAGAGATTGGCCCGGAGCTCCTTAAAGCAATCCGCCAGTCGAAGATTTCCATACCCATCTTCTCGAAAGGCTATGCCTCTAGTAGATGGTGTCTTCAGGAGTTGGCCCACATAGTGAAGTGCAAGAAGACTCGGGGGCAGATCATCATGCCTATTTTCCATGATGTGATGCCTTCGGAGGTCCGACTGCGAACCAGCATCTATGTGGAGGCCTTGTCTTTGCACGAAACCAAGAAGCTGGCGAGTGACGAGACTATTCGAGAGTGGAAGGCAGCTCTCGAAGACGCCGGAAACATAAAGGGTACGACCTGCAGAGCAGGCTCAACAGGTGACCCATTCCAACATTCCATTTAGAATTTGCATTCATCTCTAGTTGAGTTCTATGCTAAATTTGTGTTACTTAATATGGAACTGTATTTGATTCTGTTGAAGTTCAGGCCCGATAGAAAAATTGGCAGTGTGCATAGAGTCTAAATAAGTTGGAGATAGATCTTAATAAGTTCTACTCATGTTTGCTTTTTGCATTTCAATCAAAATCATCCGACTTCCGGCAGGTCATTCCACCGACACGGGACAGGTAAAGTCAATTATAATTGAATTGAGGACTTGAAATATTGCAGACGGATGGTTAAGGTATTCTGATTTTGTCTGTCGCAGCATACGGTTCAACACATTTTCTAACTCCTTGTGCTTTTGACAATATTAAATATCAGGGGCGAAGGTGAGTTCGCGAAGCAGGTAGTCCGGGACGTTCTCGTTGCATTGAAGAAACCTTACTTGGTAGTATCTGACTGCTTGGTTGGAATCGACCATCATGTGGGTGAAATTATGCAAATGATGGGCACTCGGATACAGAAAACACAGATTGTCAGAATCTATGGAATGGGTGGTGTTGGATAGACAACTCTTGCCAAATTCATCTACAATCAACTCTCGTCTGATTTTGAGAATTGCTGTTTCCTCTCCAACATTCGAGAAACTTCGGAGCTCTATGGTGTCGAGTGGGTGCAGAATCAGCTCCTCTCTGGGGTGCTCAAACAGAATTTGCCCATCATAGAAAATAGCAGTGAAGGGAGTAGGATGATCGAAGAAAGGTTATCAAGTAAAAAGGTTCTTCTTCTTCTCGACGACGTTGACAATGGGATTCAACTGAATGTGCTTATGGGCAAGCGTGACTGGTTTGGTGAAGGAAGCAAGCTTATAATTACGACTAGAAACAGAGATCTTCTCAATTATCACAAAGTGGATTATACTCATGATCTTACTTGTATGAATTTGGACCAATCTATGCAACTGTTTAGTAGACATGCTTTCAGAAGAGAGAGTCCGTTGGATGAGTATGTCACCCTCTCCAAAAAGGCAGTGGACATTGCTGGGGGCCTGCCTCTTGCGCTTGAGGTTATAGGTTCACTTTTATCATGCACCAATAAAGAAAGGTGGGATGACAAGCTGGAGGCGTTCAGAAGGGCCCCTCGTGAAGTTCAGATCAAGCTGAAAGTAAGTTATGACGCTTTGGATGATCGGCAAAAACATATCTTCCTCGACATAGGTTGTCTATTTATTGGATGGGATGTCGATACTGTGATTAATGCGTGGGATGAGGATAAGCATTCCCCGAGAGAAACCATAGAATTTCTGCAGCACGTCTTTGATAAAGATTGAAAAAGATAAAAAGCTGGGGATGCATGATCATCTGCGAGACCTCGCAAGAGAAATCACTCGTCAGGAATGTAAAAGGCGAGATACGAACCAGAGGAGGGTGTGGGATCACAAGGAAGCATTTGAATTGCTAAAGACACGCAAGGTAAAGTGCCGGTACCACTTATTTCCGATTTGAGAAGACAAGTTATATGCCTTGTCTCCTGCACTGACGCATAACCTCTATGATATGATAGCAGTTAAAACCGTTAAAATTCATAAACCAATGATTCACGTGCTTCCATCTCGTTTCCATTTTGTACAGACAAAAGGAAAAGTCGAAGCTATTTGTCTCAAGTTCGACCATCGGAAGCAATACCATTTTACGTACGGAGACTTCTATAGATTACCGGGTCTTACGTTCCTCCATGTTGACAGTCTAAACTTGCACGAACCCGTCATTGGAGACTTTCGTGCGCAATGTAGGCTTTACTGGCACAATATGCCATCCGAGGCTGCTCAGGCTCTTATTCCTGGGAGGAGGTCAGGTCTCCTGCCGAAGCTGCGATGGCTCTCTTGGCACAATTACCCTTTGAAGTTCAATTTTACTGAATTTTCGTTGATGAATCTAGCATTTCTTGATCTGTCGTGGAGTAAACTGAAGGAGAGTTGGGATGGTTGGAGGCGCATAAAGGTATGTTATATGCTTGGGACTGGATGTTATTCGTTGTCGTGCATTTCCATGAGCTCTGAAAACTCATCTTTGTATGACCTCTTCGTTACAGATGGCGAAGAATTTGAAAGTGCTGAATTTGACTGGTTGCAAACACTTGAAGAAAACTCCTGACTTGTCTGCTAATGTGAAGTTAGAGAGATTGATCCTAGAGAAATGCAGTTTCTTGGAAGAAATTGATGGGTCTATCGGTCAGTTACCACACTTGGTTTTATTAAACTTAAATTTCTGCAAGAAACTCCGCCACCTCCCAAAGTAACTTTGGGATATGGAATCTCTGGAACTCTTGATTCATGAGACATCAATAGAGGAAATGCCCGCATGTCAAGGTGATACGGGAGCATCAAGTTCTATAGAACAATTTTCACGCCCGGATGATATTTCGTCAATTAGAACACGCCAAATCATACTCCAGCTCAAGTCACTCCAGGAAGCAAATGGCAATTTACTCTCGCAAGCAAATGGCAATTTCCGCTACAGGTTGATTCGATGGGTTCTAAGTTGAAGATGCCTATTTCTTTGGGAAGTCGATTCGATAGATTAGTTGTTGATCTCATGAGTGTCAATCGACTACCAACATATCGATTTACAAGTTTGTTGTCGACTCCGAGGCTCCTAATCGACTATCTAGCGACTGAGGCTGTTCTGGTCAATTCCACTACCGTTTGTCGATCGAGGTGGCTGTTCAGCTGTGCAAACCAACGGATGAATTCGGAAAGTCAAGAATAAATTACTATGCATCAAGTCAAGTTACGATGCATTTAGTCCTAATTTTATAAGATTATGATGTCAGTTATGTGAATCCTCAAAGAGCCCTTTCGGTTTCAAGGATAGTAAGAGTTGTTTTCTTTTGTTTAGCAGATTCTCTCTATAAGAGGAGGAGTAATCTCATTTGTGCGCATACCATACTTGCATTTGAATATACGTGAAATTTTCCGAAAGTGAATTTCTTATTTTAGTTGTTTATCAAAATTCATTTGGTGGTGAACCCATAAATCCTTTTTCCTCGGTTGATGGTGTTCCTTTAAACTTTAGTGGTAAGTTTCATATATCCCCATCTTTATACTCGGTTGGTAGCATGCCTTTTATGCTTTGGTGGTAATCATCTTCTATTAAGCTTCCTATTGTCACTCAAAACACATCCCCATCACACATCACAAGGATTTAAAAATCTATGAATTCTCAGTGCCTGCCATTGTTCCTCACCGACTATAAGCCCTTCACTTGGTCACTTAACTTCGCTATCGAGGCGTTCTCCACAAGGAGCTGGGATT